>CM076663.1:20459027-20529753 GCA_038496675.1 Rachycentron canadum | reverse complement strand
CCCCCACCCCACCCCCTCCTGATGTGTCAACCATAATTAACTCTGCCACCGTTGCTCCACTTTGTGGGTTTTGCAACACTAAGGCTGAACCCACAGCAGAGCAGCTGAAGAATAAGGGGTTTCAGCACACACGTCAGCCGCTTCAATTTCTTCTAACATGTTCCTTTTTCATTTCTCAAAAGGCATTATGGGCAATGTCCAATTCATAAATCAAAGTTTGAAATGAGAAGACAGAAGCTAAGGAAAGTTAAGTTCTTGTGAAGGAGCTTGTTTGCACAAGATACAAAGACATGTTGGCACAAAGACAACAACAGATGATTTTATTTTGTGCAAAAGAAAAAAAATATAAAAATATGTTTTTTGTGCAAAACAGCTCTTGTGTGCAGCCTTGTGTTAACCTGTGCACACAATATATTGTCAAATATCTTACTAACTCATGACTGGCAAATGAGTGAACTTGTGCGAATATATGTTAAATCGTCTGCACAAATTATTATCTAATATCTTGTTTGATAATCCCTTGTACAAACACTATAACATCTATATCTGCATTAACTTGTGTGCGTAAATTGTTATCAAATGTTTTGTTTTGACAAGATAACAACCTGAGCTGATTTGAGCTGAAACAAAATCTCATACTTTGTTCTAGAGGTGGGAGTGAGTCACACATCTGGAAATCAAGCAAGTCTTGGGTTATTGTGATGGGAATCAGGCAATGCAAGTCAAATTGTGACTGTAAATCACCCATTACATCATTAGTACTACACCTCTCAACGTGGAACCTGCATTGTGTTTTGTCCTCTTTCCTCCTTCAATACAGATTTTTGTATTTTTGGACTGAGCCTCTCCCCATGATCACTGGTTTTGTGGGCATCACACTGAAAATCATCCAATCCAAGATGAAATATAACTTAAAATTGATCTAGAAAAATGTAAATATTACATTTAAAGTCAAGTCTCAACAGCTGTGACAGCTGAGTCATAGTCAAGTCCAATCTTTTATCATTGCAGGTCAGGCAAATGTCAAGATTTGTGAGCTTAGTCAGTTCCCTCTCTTCTGGTTTGTTCCCACAAGATAATTTCTAGTGCAAATTTGAGAAGATTTGTATGAATCTGTGTTCACAAGAGCCATCCATTAGCCATATCGTTTATCTGTTGCATTTCTCTGTGGACTGAGACCTTTGGTACATTCACAGTATTTTAGTATATTAATAATTCATAATAATTAATAGTATATTAATACAGAACATAGACCTGATTTACAATCAAAGACCACATGTCTAACTTTCTAGAATATGGGACCTTTAATGTCTGTTGTTGTCTGCAGAAGTTATGTTGTGTTAACAAGACAAAAAAAAAAAAAAAAAAAAATCACACACTTTAGGACTTTAAGAACTCTATAAAATAATAGAAGTATAAATGGCTCCTAAAATCCACTGAACATAATAGACTGGTGACATTAGACAGGATCCAAGGGAGGATTTTAACCTCATCACAGGTTTTACTGAGTGACAGCGAGTCACTTACAGCAGGGGGGGATGGTGGCAGTTGACACTCGGCTGAATTCTTCTTCTCTCAGGCTGTGAGCCCCTCTCAGGTGACCGTCCATGTGCCACTTCAACATCTACAGTGTTCACATTACAAAGCTGCTACACCTTAAATCTCAACTGTTCGTCCACGAGGTTTAAAGTGATGCCTGTGCTGCTTTACAGGCAGATACAATGGAGCAGCTGTATTTATCTCGTGGCTGCAGACTTAAGAAATGTGATGTTAACTGATAACTGAATTTATGAGCAACAAATCCGGATGGTTGCTCTCTCACGGTGTATTAAAGCCATTATAAACACATTATGAGCATTATATTAAATAAGAGAATATTATACAAATGCAAATATGGTGTTGAAAACTGTTTTGACTTTACACTGAACACTGTTGTGATGATGGTTTAAATAGTACATCTCCTCTCTGTCACCACTCACTTAATATATACTCAGTTTTATTTAGTTTTAGGGGAGTTTGTGTAGCAACAGGTTCAGCGGAGGATGAAGATGCAACATCACAACCTTTATCAACATCTTACACATACATTTGAAATTTAAATTTTTTTATACTTTGGATTGTGTTCATTTCATTAAAGGTCCTATTTTATGGCTGTGACATATATACTCCATATACTTTATGACCTATTACCAAAGTTTTTCAATTGAGAATCAATTTTGAATCAAATTCTCAGATCAAGAATTGAAATCCAATCTTGGGAGTTTCTTAGTGATACATTCTCTCTTACTGTATCTGACAATTCAATCAGTCAATTTCCAAGAAAATTAATATGAAAAAAATAAAAACATAAGTAAAAGGGCACGGGAAGTTTTTTATTTTTTACCTTTCATTATCGATTCATTCTGCTCTCTGTGGTGAGCCCCTGGTGACTCATTTCTAACAGGAAGTGGTCTGACAGACGAGCCTGCTCACACACTGTAATCACACACACTTGTATGAAAGCAACACACTGAGGCAGGCTCCGTCACATTACAGCCAGTGTTTATTTGAGTATTCAATGAGTATGTATTCTCACAAGGCAATAAATGTACAGCAAACTACCACTATCATCATACACGGTGATGGGTTCACTCCATGCCAGAACTCTGCTGGGACAGAAATAATACCATGACTACATGTCCACTGAGGGAACACATGTCCTGACGCCATGCACTAATATTGACCATGAGCTGTAGAACCACTGGAAGAAAACAAACTAAATGCACTCACTCAGCATGTTCATTTTTACATGAAACCATCAAATGAAATGGGAATAATACACACGCTCTTTTAGATAAAGAAGATGAGGCGGCGACAATGTTATACACAATGCAATAACAATAAGAACAACAACATCGACAAGAACAATAACAGTATTAAAGCTTTTCATGACCATATCAACATTCAGTGTATTGGAAAATACAATCCCAATAGACTCTTTGTATAAAAAAGAAGCTTTTCAAGTCAGCATGGAACAAATAACAGTTCATTTCTCAGGGATGGGGGCAGGGTGGATGACAGGGGGGCGGGTGTGCTTCCATAGATTTCGGAGGAGGGGAGGTGTCAGAGGTGTGTGTGTGTGTGTGTGTGTGTGTGTGTGTGTGTGTGTTGGGTGGGGTTGGGGGGAGAGGGTTGGGAGGGGAGGGGATGTGGGGTCCTTTGAGGAGTGGAGCTGGTCTATGTGGCGTAGCGCTTGGTCCACTGTTTGGCTATCCTGTCGTGCTCAGCTCTGTTGGTCAGGTACTGTGTGGCGATGCTTCCAACCAGGGGGTCGGCTGTAACACAAGAGGGAAGGAACTCAGTGAGACAGTGCTGTCGTGGCAAACATTTTAAATTGGTGCCGACCTCCAATACGGCTGCACTAATGTTATTGCCTTAAACCTTCATTCTCTCTAATGTCCATCAGGGGGCGACTCCACTGGTTGTTAAAGAAGTCAGATTGTATTGAAGTCTATGGGAAAATGTCCCTACTTCTCCCTTGATTTATTAGCTCAGTAAATGTTTTCCTAATGAGTTTATGGTCTCAGTCTCTAGTTTCAAGTCTTCAATACAACATGATGTTCATTTTTTAAATGATGGTCCATTTAGAGGAAATTTACATTTAGATTTTAATATTTATTATGAATAAGAATTGTTGGCCTGATGGAGGCACAAGGGGAAAGTTCAAGAGGTCACCAAAATCATTCAGACTCATCCACTGTGGAGCATGAATAACATGTATCATGGTTACACTATGATGTAAACCCCTCACACTTCACTTACAGATTTCCTGAAACAGCCTTAAAAAACCCCCGTCTGTGTGAGTGATATTCTATTTAATAGGATACACAGCATGTTTACTCAAACAGCCACAAGCTGCTGTTTGACATCCAATTACCTGACATGGTCTAAAATGGTGCAGAAACCTGCAGCCGACCACCTTGGCTCATCAGCATGCATGGGGATTTTTATTACAACCAGCGAAAACCACAGAAAAGCCATAAGTCAAGTCGCGAGCTCCATCATTCCTGTGGTGTGACGTGAAGCTTGTATCATAAGACGTACGGCACGGCCGACACTTTTATCGACTGTATAGCAAAATGTACATGCTGCTGTAAATCAGAGGTGATCATGGTGGGGCTCCGGCAGCGCTGCTGTGCCATCCTGTCTGTTGATACACTGCACACGTCCGGTCAGCCAACAAGTCACCATTATGAATTCCCATGGACTCCTCTATTGATTGTGCCGCTGCTCAGTTCGTTGTGCCGTAGGTCAATTTCTCAGTGAGGTGACAGAGAGAGAAACATATTCCCCGGGCCTCTCTCTCGTCCACTCCGCTTTGCTTCAATCTGTCTCCTGTGGGGCTCGGCCTGCTGACGGAGCAGCGCGATAAGCTCGGCTGAGCAAGCAGCGCAAACACCCTCTCAGCATCAGTCGCTACGAGGGTTTCAATGATGGGAGGTTTTTACAGGCTAATACCCATAATTGATGATGGATGAGTGGTTCCTTACATGTCAGTACACAGTAAAGATGCCTGTTTGAGCCAGAGACAAAAGTCCCGAAGGTATTGTTGGAAAACTTGAACGGCATCTGTAGCTCCATCCAACAATTTTTATAACTTTCAAAAACTTGATCACAAATCACAACTGCTTATGCCGTTTAACACCATGAATGTCTTTGTTGAGATGCCTGAATCATTGTCATGTCTCTCTCCTATTATCAAGCTTCTATCCAAACGTAGCAGAAATTTTAAAAATTAGAGAAAATCCAGAAAATGTGATTTACTACCTTCTTTAAACATCTGTCTGTCTTTCTGGTCACAGAAGACAGATACACAGCTACAGGGAGTAATATCATCACATCAAGTGTGAACGTGATGTCACACACTGGTTTGTGAGTTGCTGCCTCCAACTTGACCATCTGCCATCTTGTTTGTATGAAACCAGAAGAAACCATATTTGGAGCAGAAGGTGGAGCTGAGGAGGAGTGAGGGGTGGAGCTGACCTGCTCTGTTCTCTGTCCTGATTGAGTGGTGCAGTCTGTCAATCACACTGTAGCCACGTCCTAATCCATCCCCTGCTATTTTTCTCTAAATGGGACCAGGGTTTACATCATAGTGTAACCATTTGTCTAAAACATGATACATGTTATTCATGCTCCACAGTGGATGAGTCTGAATGATTTTGGTGACCTCTTGACCTTTCCCCCTTTGCCTCCATCAGGCCAACAATTCTTATTCATAATAAATATTAAAATCTAAATGTAAAGTTCCTCTAAATGGACCATCATTTAAAAAATGAACATCATGTTGTATTGAAGACTTGAAACTAGAGACTGAGACCATAAACTCATGAGGAAAACATTTACTGAGCTAATAAATCAAGGGAGAAGTAGGGACATTTTCCCATAGACTTCAATACAATCTGACTTCTTTAACAACCAGTGGAGTCGCCCCCTGATGGTCATTAGAGAGAATGAAGGTTTAAGGCTCTTCAGCATTGGCTTCACTTTACAGACCCAGAGTCTACGTCCACTTTTATTGTCTGTGTATCACGTGCACTTTCAGAACACACTCACAGCCACAAGAGAGAATAAGCGAGCTGCTAGCTAAATGGTGCTCTTCTCAGTGTCAACCTCTGTGAGATGAATTGTGTGTTTTTAAAACTTATTTCAGGGCTGCGACTCACTCTTGCAGGCCTGAGTGCAGAGCAGCGTCTCTGCTGTCTCGTCCTGGGCAGGTGACAGGTTTGTTTGCAGTATTTGTGTTTTGAAAGATGCTACAGTGCAGAAAAGGGGTGAGAATTAATGTGTTCACCCGTCAGTTGGAGCTACAGACTAAAGAACCAACCGGGACTACTGCAGAGTCATTTGACCAGGAATGAACGTCGTCGGTTTCCTTTTTTATTACAAACAAAAGCCAGAGTGAACTGGTTTTAGCAGGTTTTTTGACCAGTGTAAAACAGGGTTTATATTGGAATTTCCATCCACTGGACGCATGAATATTAAGACTTCAGAGGTGGTACATTTAAACCACTGCAGAAGAAGAGGAAACAATGAGATGATGAAATCAAAAGATGGAAAATCCCTGTAGAAAAAAGCTGAGATATTTGTCAAACCCCAAATTTCATCTGTGCTGCAACATTCATGAAAGTAACTGCTTTTAACCCTCTTGTCAAAGGCAGCGATTCCTCTTTGAGGCGGCTTTAGGGTTTCCAGAATTGTGTAAGTTGCCAAATATTGGAAGTACCATAGTTCAGATATTATACCAGTTGTATTTTATAGTAATTCCAGCCCCTTTTGTCACAGTTGAAGTTTTAAGAATCGAAAATCATCTCAGTCTAGTTTTCCATCTCCTCTCTCAGGCTTCTCTCCGAAGTTCAAGAAACAACAGGTCAGTCAGCCAATCAGAGGAGAGGATCTGAGCCTCTCTTCTGATGGTCAAATAATAATACAGCTTGTTAACACTCACAAAAAAGTCCTGCAAGGTTGAATGATGGTGGTACATGTTTTTAAGCAACAGGCAGGAGCTACAGCAGCTGAGGACCCACAAACCTAAAGGGTTTATCTCACATATTCTGATATCAATCCAGATGTTAAACCTTGATTTAAGGCCGGGCCAGATATCAGAATATGTGAGATAAAAACCTGATTTAAGGCCGGGCCAGATATCAGAATATGTGAGTTAAAAACCCTTTAGCTTTGTTTGACAAACTGACACCCCTGAAGCTTCTGCGGGGAAAAAAGCAGACACCTTTATTATATAAGACCGAGCTCACCCAAGATCTTCAGAAGGGAGGTGGTGGAGAAGGATAGAATTTTTTAGGGCAGTTCAGATCCAGGGACCACATTCTTCCTTCGAGACTGGGTTTAAAAAACAAGTGTCGGGGAAGTGAAGCAAGCAGACTGATTGTGATGAGGCAAGAGGCAGAAAGAGGGACAGAAAATGCGTGGGTAACAGGGAGGAGGGGCAACAGGGGGGGCCGCGGTGCTGATCGAGTATTTTTTCTATCATGCTTTAAAGGAATCGGCTCATATCATTTCAGCAACATCTGAAATTGTGAGCAGGAGGAGGATGAGGAGAAGAAGAGAAAAAGCTATTCTCATCTTTGCCCATGCAGAAAGACTCTGCTGCTACATTTATCAAAGAGAAATCCCCCGCAGAGAGGACACCGGCTCATCAGAGGTCTTCACAAGCAGCACTGTTTCCCCACTACTGACGTCTGAAAGCACCCGTCAGTCCCATCAACGTCTCCCTTTTTATGCTTTAACACTTTTCTCCCGGTTCCTTCTCTCTGAACATCACATTGGTGTTGATATAAGACTGCTTTTATCACCTCTGTGTGCTCAAGGTAACACTTCACACTGAGAGACATTACTCGTATTGGTAGCTGAGGACCAGTGGACCCAGGTTTCACCCGTCCATAAAAGACAGACAGAATTTGCTCTGCTACTAAAGTGAGGCCATAATGGATCTAATAAGCTTTTAAAATGTTGCCGTCTGAGTGAATGGTGTCAGCTGTTTACAGGACTGTGTTTGGTCAGCCAATCCTGAGTCAATACTGATAAGACTGCAAGGAAAGCAGCTCCAATCATTTCCATCACAGCTTCACACTAGGAGCAGTGGTGGTCATTGAAGGGCGTTGTGCTGTGCTGTGTAAAGGCCTCAGTGATCTTCAGACAAAGATGTCGTTGCACTGGTCAGACCTGGTGTTACCATCCATCTCAGCTGATCCAATCACGATCGGACAGCTCGACATACAGGTCCCAACGCACCCAACGGGCACTGAGGAAGCGTCTGGGAGCCGACCACGTTCAGAGGTGCTCTGGACAACAAGAGGCCACATTCTTTTAGCAGTGAGAACTCGGGGTAGTTTGATCCGAGGATCTGATGTCATGATGGTCTAACTTTAACATTAGCTATACTTTTAAGATTAATAGTACGAATCGTGCCATTAACCCTTTTAGAGATAGATCAAGGCTTTTTAAAATTTTTGTTTTTCTTTTTAAAGTTTTTTTTTTTTTTTTTTTTTTAAATGTCCCCAAGTCTCCACATATTTACAATCAGCTTAACCTCAGCGAATTAAAGACTCACTGTAATAGGGGATGGTAGCTCATAAAACAAGAAAAAACAAAAAACACTGTTTTTTTCCTTATTTTATAGATAAAATAGAATAAACACTGTAAACCATAATAACCAAAGAAGACTTCAACACAGAAAGTCAGAGATAATTTGAAGTTTCTATCTTTATCTGATCATGAGTTCTGCTCATTGTCTGAGATCTAAAAAACACAGGATTGATCCCATTGACTTTGGCTACAAGCAGCTGACAGCTAGGCCTCTGAAGGAGACACTGGAGCCACTTGGAGTGTTGGAGGATGAGAATTGATAGATAAACACACAGAAGTAAAGCAGCAATGCTCCAGTCAAAGGGTCAGACTGATCCAAATCTGACCTAACCTTGTTCATGAGTGTCACACGCTGACTCAGGGCTTGTTAGAAAGAGCTGAAGGAAAAAAACAGCACGTCTCCAGCTCAAACCATCGCAGAGCAACAACGATCTAAAGAAAACGTGACTTTTGGAAGTGTAAATGCATCTGTGGGCTTCACAGGGTAAAGAGGAGGTAAAGACAGCTCGTCCACTGACTGCAGCTGGCTACGTCAGTCCTTGTCCTGCTCTGTAGCCTTGGTGAGCTTGGTCCAGCAGCACATGTACCAGCTCTCCGCCCGAGCAGAACAAGAACCACCGTCTCAAGCTGAAGTCCAAGCTGGTGGAGTTACAGTCAGCTGCTGCAGGCATGGACACACAAAGCAGGAGGAGTCGGGGCAGTGACTGATCTCATTAAAACTCTTCCATGAAGCAGCTCATTAATAAATAAAGAACAGTGCTGTCCAGATGAATACTCCATACAAACTAAGGAAAAAGTCTGACAGAAGAGAAGAGGGCATTGTGGGTGAAGGGTGGCGCTGAGCGGAAAACATTTGAAAGTCAAAGTGGCGGAAATGGACACATAACAACATCCAGTCATAACTTTCACAATAAAACCAGAGAGGAAACAGGAAGTAGATCGTAATTAATCATACACTGGATCTTATGGCCAGATCGCCCACCCCTTGTGTGAACACAAATGCGGCCACATTGAGGGACTGCCTACTCAACTGATGTCCATAGGCCAATCAGCCCTGTGACAGTTTCATGATGAACTGAAAATATCTTCATATTTTTAATGGGTAAAGTCTTATTTCACACTGGCAATGGAACCATCAGTCACTGGCTAAAAACAACATGTATGTGTTTATTTTTCTTTTCCACACAACTACTCACACAGCAGAGTGCAACACTATGAGAGCTTCATTGTGCATCAAGACTACAAAAGCACATTTCTGTCCTAGACTCTCAGATGACACATTTGTACAACTGCGTTTGTTTCAAGAAAAGCGAGAACTGAACTCTTGAGTGAGCTCCTCCACTCAATCTGGAATGAATTAAGACCACATGAGTTCAGCGAGCCTGGGTTGTGCTAGTCAACAGATCCTGTTGAAAAGGTTCTGACTGAACCAGCAGTGGTTCCCTCACTGCAACAAGCCTGTCCAGCCTCACAGGAAACTGCTGCTGTCACGCTTCTGAGAGCACGACTTGAGCCTGACCATCTTCTATATACATGATCTACACAGGGCTGACATGTCTGTCAACCTGTCACAGATACTGTTGGGGCGAGATATGACAAGGAGTGTGTGTGTGTGTGTGTGTGTGTGTGTGTGTGTGTGTTTTGGTTCTCACCAGGGTTGCAGTCAGTGAGCAGGGAGCAGATGGACAGTAGGACCTTGGAGATGGTGAGGGCAGGACTCCAGTTGTCCTTCAGGATGTCCAGACAGATCACCCCCTGACTGTTGATGTTACAGTGGTAGATCCTCGTACGGAACGTCACCTGGGATGACAAGGCAGAAAGGTTAGATTAAAACCTTACTGTGTGACTTCTGACACTATCGTAACACAATTATTTTAATAGCATCCACATCAGCATTTTCCTCAAAAAGATGGCTGTGCTGGACCTGGGGCATAGCTGAGTGAGGTGAGTGCGTTGTTGTGACATCAGCGATACAAAGGTCCTAATGGCTTGTTTAATACTTTCACATCATTAATATAGAACCTGCTTTATAACCAAAAATAGAAATCTCAGTGTATATAACGTGGGACCTTTAAGTACATGAACAGGCAGCTGAGGACCTATAAACCTAAGGGATTTTATCCCACATATTCTCATATCAGATCCTGATAGCCTCTCTTCTGATTGGCTGACTGTGTTCTGAGTGATCCAATAAAAATATACCAGATTTCAGGTAAACACTCACACCAAATCCTGCAAGGTTGGATTCTGGAGACTAGGTGGTTTTTCATGACATCATAAAGTTCCAGAAGTCCTGACGGCTGGTTTTAAGGCTCAGTTTCTGAATCCAGGCTGTGAGCATTTCTCTGTGACTGAGACCTTTGATACTTTCACTGTATTAATATAGAACCTAGACCTGCTTTATAATCAAAGAACACATGTCATCTCCTTTTATACTATATAGACCTTTAAATTCTACTCTCTTTTTGAGTAAGGAAGTGTCTGGAAATACTTTCAAAGCCTTGAGTTTATACATTAAGTATATTAAGAATATACACTACAGTATATCATTTTAATGCATTAATAAACCTGTCTTACTCAACCTGCAAGTACCTGAAAGCTCTTATACTGAATAACACTGGTCAATACAGTGGAAGAAGATTATTGTGGTGCTGACAAACTGCAGCTACTGCTTTAACCAAGTCAATGACACTCCACACACTGTCCACACAGTAGGAAGGTGATCCTGTCAGTTGCTGTGGATCTACCTTAGTCAACAGTGAAATGAATAAAGCCTTCAGTGCTCAGCAGAGCCAAACATCAGCACAAGGAGCACAACATCATTAAGACATGACCTTTGACCTCTCTGTTTACTTAAAATCAATGATGCTGACCAGAACTGGCAGCTGAGGCAGGCCTGCTCTCTGCCTCCCTTTTCTGCCTGCTTAGTGGCTGCAGCCTGCCCTTGTTTATTTCCTCCTCTTCCTCCCTCTTCTGTTCTCTCATTAACTCTCCATTCCTCCCTTCACATCTCCTTATGAGAAACAAACAACCCTTGGATTGGAGTAGAAGCCTCTCTCCTCACATTCCACTCTGGTATTGCTGAGCAGATGACGGCCAACTCATGATAGACAAAAGTAATAAACTGGATGCTTTCCTTTACATGAAAGGATGTGACAAGGAAATAATGGTGACTGGCTGGACCTCTTCTGTTCTTACACTTTTGCAGAAATGGATTAGTGGTGGCATGCCAATGCTAACCAGCCTAGCAGCCATGAAACAGATCCCTGGCTATCTTGTGTGGTCTCATTAATAGGCTGTAATCCCATCACAGTTGATGCTAATAGATTATGATGCTGCCTCCGTGTAACTGAAGCTACGGGTCTAATCCTACATCCCCTCTGTATAATGGTTTCATCCTTCAACCCCTGTATCCCTACAGTTCTCATTTTGATTAGCATTTTTATGTATGTGACTCCAGAGTAAATGCATCTTTCACAGAAAACATTTTAATACCTCAATAGGAATTCATAACAAAACATCACGGGAATCCAGTTGTTTCCAGTAATAGTTTGTCACATATTGTATGAAGGAAGTGAAGTGAAAGTATCAAAGCTCTCAGTCCACAGAGAAATGCTCACAGCCTGTTTTCAGAAACTGAGCCTTAAAACCAGCTGTTAGGGCTTGAACCTTGTGATGTCACAACAAAGCAGTCACCACCCTCTGAATGGTTTTTGTTGTGATGTTAACCTGTTTATTTTTAATCTATCTTTCAGGAAACAGTCGACCTGTTGTTACAAGAGAGGAGAAAAGTACACTGAGATGGTTTTTGGTTCTTAAAACCACAAATCCAAAAATATATCTTCTTATGGAGATCAACACTTCAGATAAAACACAGGAAAAGTGTAAAATACCGCAGCTGCACCAGCTGAGAACATCCAAACCCAACACATATTCTGATATCAATCCAGATAGTAAAACCTTCCTTTAAGGCCGGGTGCTATTACAGGTTTGACAAACTGACACCCCTGAAGCTACTGAGGGGAAAAAGAGAGGGAAAACCAGAAAACTGTAAAATATGGAACCTTTAATTCTCAGCAGAGCATGTATGTGCACAGATCTGTGATGGCACTAGAGAAGAGGTTAATAGATCATTCAGGAGATAAGGAATAATCTTCTCTGCACTATAAATATTCATCTCTACTGTGGAACTGCTGGATGGAGTTCAGAGGAAATTTCACTTCAACGGCATAAATCATATTTTACATCTTAATCTGAATGGAAATATTAGAGTGACACATCAACCAGACCAAGTAAGGTTGTAACAACAAAACCCCTGTGTAAAAGTATATTTTATTGTTTATGAAATCGACTTTTTCTTCCATTGTAAGAAAGATTGTGTTACTTTTACTTCCAAAAGTTGTCTCACTTTAACTCTCTCTTGTCAGGGCTTTGATAAAGCCTCAACTAACCAGATTAGTGTTGTTAAAGTGTGTGCATGTTTCAACCAGGACCACTGTCATAGATTAAAAAAGTACTTTTTGCAAATGTTCATGGAAGTATGAAGAGGGGGATGTGTAATTACAGATTAAGTCTGATTTATCTTTGATATCATATCAAGGTATCTCTAAATATCCTCAATGGTACATTTTTGGCCAGAAATGCACATTTCCACCTAAAATTAAAATTTTTAAAATACATCAAATTGATTGAAATCCAGCTGGTTCCAGATTACCATCAATGTCAGTGAATTGTAAAATAGTAAAAACCATACAATACAAACACAGATGTTGAAGCTATTTCATCATAACTACATAGCTACACAGTTCATCTCGTCACATCGGGTGAGTCCAGTGAATGATTTCAGTGACTGTGATAAAGCATCTTCCTTTATCATTACCCCAGGTCTGTTCATTTCTAGAGGCAGAACTGATTGATAGTTTGAAGGCAGGGCAGTCATCATGACATCATTTCAATGAGACAGAATGGAAAGCTTTAACGGAGGGAATGTACTGAATGGCTGATTGTAAGTCCAAGCCTGACTGTATGACTCTTCATGGCACGTTAAACAGCCTATTTCACAAGGTTGAAAATGAGAATGATATCATGCAAAGGGAGATAAAGTGTGGAGCAGAATTTAGTTCAAAGCCACAAGGAAATTAGGGGAGATGGAGCGGGATAATGTTAGTTAGCGTCTAATCTCTCAGCCTGTCACTGGATAGCTCTGCTGAACGGATCCTGGAACGGGACTGATGTTGGACCAAAATACAAATACCGATGAAACGTCCTTGCCCCGTTCAACCTCTATCTGCAAGTATCAGTGTCGGCCTTAACGGGCTTTATCATCCTAACATTAGTGAGTGAGCCAGTGTAGCGAGCAGCTGCAGCTGTCAGATTGGTGGCTGTGAGCCGGCGAGCGGCTGGATGGCACAGCTCATAGCCAGACTGGAAAAACAAGGCAGCAGGAGGCCAAGAGTTTAGATGAGCTCTGTTTCCCCCTCAGCGTTGACTGCCAGGAAGGAGGCAGTTTCAGCCGGTCGGGAGGGAATGAGGAGATGACTGTTTCTCTTTGGGAGTCATGTTTCACACCAGACTGCAGATCAAATACCCAAAGCTGTAACAAAACTCCCAATAAATTCAGTTTGTTGTTTGAAATGTTTATTGTTTTTCCAGCATTGTGTGGTCAAATCAAGGTTAAAGAATCCAGTCCAGGGACAGAAGTTACAGTAAGTCACTTGTTTTTCATCCAATCTGTGTAATTGTAGTTCTCATTTATACTGAGTATTTAAAGGTTTACCAGATTTCTACTGAATCCTTTACACAGCAATTTTCTTCCTTCCTTCAAAATAAACCCAACTTCTTTCAGTGTGTCTGCGTTGTCAGGATGACAAGTGTCTGAATGTGTAAAAAGATGAGGGAGAAATGACTCATGTCCAACCTTATCAGTTGCTTAAATTCAGTGTAATATGCTACATCAGTTACTGAGAAACCATTCAAAATATCTATAGCCTGATGTCTTGTTTTTTTTTAAACTCAAATCACTGATTCACAGTTGTATCCCTCCACCAACCAGCCATGTTTCAGGAAATACGGTCACAACCTCCTCTTCCTGAGTTTTAGGCCTGAATAATTAAGAGAAATGTTTTTGAACAAAATGATGTCACAGTGACCCTGACCTTTGGGATATAACTTTAACTATAACACCATTTTATTTGTGCTCAGTTGCCAGAAATAGTGTATGAACATTTGAGTTAGCTAGCCAAAAACATGCTTTGAGAGGTCAGTGACCTTGACCTTTGACCTTTGACCACCATATCCTAACCAGAATGGCAAAGATGGCCCAACAACCTGGAAACATAAAGTTGCTGCTTCTGGCTGTCGCCATAGAGACACAACAAAACAGTGAAATATGTCAGGAGATTTTATTTTCTCTGATAAAGTTCATTTGTTTGAAGTAAAGTCAAGTTTCATATTTCAACTGCAAGTTTGGCATCAACCAAAGTGCGTCCCCTTAGCACCAGGTACTGAGAGCTGATGTCAAACATCTGGTCAGATTGGTAATTCTATTGACTCAGTTAGCTTCTGATTTCGAGGTCAACTTTCTAGCTTTTCCAGAGCTTTCAACAGCAACATCTTAGCAATACCCCTGAACATTTTCATGGACACCCAGCCTTTGCATTCTAGTTGCTTTCAAACCAATGTCAAAGTCACCCCTCCTATTTCTGTTGGGGTAATAAATGGAGCAATGCTAATATAAATTCAAAGATGTGTAATTTGCTTTTGATTTTCAAAAGGATGGTTTGCAGAGCTTTGTTTCTTTGGGAACAATGTTCTTTTTTTGGTAATGTTAGTAATAGTAATATAATGATATTTCCTGTATGAATGTAAGGCATATATAAGCATTTTGCTTTGGCCTGAGTCTGTTCAGTCGCTACTGAATACATAGATTGTTAACCAAGATTTTTAAAAGTATAAATATTTATTCAATTAATAAATAAAAATATAATATGCTAACTTCTGTCATAAAATAAATAACACATATTAAATAAAAATTATTTAAATGTACATAAATAACATAAAAAATAATAAATATTTTATAACAAATATTAAAAAGCCACAGGGGCATACGGAAGGCATTCGTTTTTATTTTAAATAAACAAAAAGCAGATGTATTTGACCTTCACTTAAATAAAATTGTTCATGAAATATGGAGGTTAACAAGACTAAGGATTTGTTGGTCCCCCACATAATGATGTTGGATACCCAGGATACTGTGAAACAGATGCACTGCTTGTTACAACATGAGGTGGTAAATGTAGGGATCCAACTGTTCCTTAACAGAGGGTGGTTCCTGTTTCTGTCACTTTGTTGCCTTTCCAGCATCAGTTTTCTGTTTTCTTGCTGTTTGTTGAAAAATGAAGAAAATTTCACTGCAAAATAACTCACACATAACTACTGGACAGGTTAAACTCCTTCCCTCCACAGTCGCATCAGAATTTCCCCTTGATCAAAGTATCTTAAACTGATGGCTGGGTTTTTGTTAAATTATTGTGGAAGTTCATGCCCTAATCCCCCAACCCCCAGAAACTGAATCCTGATGTTTGTTGTGATTATCTGACAGCGTCACCCTCAGGATGAGCTTTGCATACAAAGTATCACAGGCAAATTCTGCCCTGTTGCTGCTGTCTCCTCAACAACTCTTATTCACTTCTCCACCATAATCCAAACCAGCTAAGTTCCTCTCAGGACACATGTGACACCCTAAAATATTACCCTCTTCACTTTTTTCTTTCATTGACTTTCACAACATGCGTCTGTAAATAGCTACGTTTAGCTGGTGAGTATTTCCACACTTGAAACCAAAACCCAGGGTAAAAATCAGAAGTAGGACTCAAACTGAAGGAGGTGGCAACCGCTGTCAGTCTGTCTACTGTGCAACTTCTGACACACACTTGCATCAGCAGGACACACACACACGCAAACCCACAGCCTCACTGGAGGGAAGCCAAATGCTGCACAATGCTAGCAGCATGCATATCAGGACGGGACACAATAACCAGAACCAGATGAAGGATAAGGCTGGTGATGTTCTATAGTTTTCTTATTGTCCAACGATTATCTACTGAATCATACCACTGGCTTTAATGCTCTAAATTGTTTAAATTCTCTGCATGTATTGTTAAGTATTTGCATTTTGTTTAAACAGACAGGGTGTCATATGGAATATTTGATATTATAAACAAATAAACACATCAATAAATAAATACAGGTATGAAGTACTGAAACGGTAGAACCAAAAAGTAAATATAAGTATATACTTGAGTCAATACATAAATAAATAGCTCAATAATAATCAAAATAAATTTAGAAATTATTTTTAAAATAAAATTTTAATTTAACAAAGGGTGGCTAACCACCAATAGGGTTGTTAATTTATTTATTTCAGGGGACTTTTACTTTTTAAGAGACTTTTCACAGAACGTTACACTTCCTGGCTTTCTTTATTTCATCTGTTATATTCAAATGAGGGGGCTGAAGTGGAAGCTAATGGGGATCTGGCAAAGAGAATAAAGAATCAAAACCACCAATTAATGAATCCTATTAATAAGTATGTGTGTATATCTTATATTTTATTTGAATCTTATCTTATTTCTCTGCGCTATAGAGTTTCATTGTTCTCAATGCTAACAACAGAGAGTGGCTGCTGAAAATGCACCGTTTCCTCCTGTGAAATGACTAATTGGAACTTTATTGGAACTTTATTACTGAAATGTCAGTATTTAGTGCAACAGGTCAAGCACAGTTATTACTTTCTTTTAATTTAGCCTCAGGTGTTTATTTTTTTCGTTTGTGTGGTGAAAGAATTTTTTTTATCTGAGGTTTTCATTCATGAAATAAACTGTTTCTATAGGAACCAATGGACACTTTGAGTGTCACAGAAGAAACGGTTGGTTCTTTTTATGGGATTTGTTGAGAGTAAGAAAAACACAGGAGAATATAAGAGCAGTAAACCATACTGAACATCCACAGAATAAATCTAACAGGAGCATCATTCGTCTTCGGGTCTGATTCAACTCTCTGTACAACTGTCACCCGTTATTTTGTAAATGTGCTGTCGGTGACTGAGCCTCAAATAAGTCATTGTTGTTGGACAACATGGTGACAAGCTGACAGCCTGCTGGGACAATGGTGGCATTGTTCAAAGCTGTGGGTGAAGCAGGGGGGGTGGGGGCTGTGCTACATAACTGCAGGGCAAAACTCACCTTGGGTGGTTTGAAGGGGTAGTCTGGTGTGAAGGCAATGTCCAGGAAAAACACTCCTCCCTCGTACACGGAGCCTGGGGGGCCCAGGATGGTCGACCTCCACTCATAGATGTTGTCTCCTTTAGGACCCGCGCTGCAAGAGCAACAGGGGAGAAACTGAATCTACCAGGAAGGCATTTAAAGAGGAAAAGACGTTGTAATTGTGTAACTCAATTCTCTGTGCAGCCGCAAGGGAGAGAAGAAATAAAGTGTGTGATTATCAGCTGTTAAATCAGCTGCACAAAGCTGCCATTTAAAGTTGTTACCCATCAGAAGATTTAGCGACACTGCTGAAGTAGAAAAAAGAATTAAGACGGCGTCTGTAAGCCAGGAAAAATGATGAGTGTGATCATTGTCATATACATGACTGATCTGTCTGCAGTGTGCATGCAAGCATGAAACACACACCAACTGACCCGCGCTCACTCACACGCACACAAGCACACACACAGTTAGGTGTTGAGCAGCAGCAGCTCTGTTTCTTCACGTTGGGCCAGCTGCAGAGCCACATTGTTGCCTTGATTTTCACCCCTCACACACACACACACACACACACACACACACACACACACACACACACACACACACACACACACACACACACACACACACACACACACACACACATAGCTGTGAGAATAGAGGCACTAATCCAATTCCATTTTCTATTGGAATTAGGCCAGATGCCCCTGTCGGTTTCTTGTATTACTTTTACTTTCATCATTTACACACACAGAGAGAGAAAGCCAGGGAGACAGAGAGTGAGAGAGAGAGATCAGGAGAGTAAGTAAGTGAAAGCATGTGTGAGGCACATAAATGCAAGATGAGAGTGTGAGTGGAGTTGTTCATGTGAAACAGCAGCGTGTTGTAAAGCACCGGGGCACTGCAGACCTATTTCTTGTCAGCGTGTGTTTGGACACAGAGAGGAATTATGGGAGCGGGCTGGGGGAAAGGATGCCAACATGTTCTCCTGGATGGATAAAAATAGCTGGGAGAGTGATAGTGTGCCGGGGCTGACGGGGGACAACAGAGCCAATAAATCCCTCTGCTCAGTGTGACTCAGTGGAGAAATCTATGTTTGTGTGTCAAACAGCTTTTCAACGCCAGTGGCTGTAGAGCGGCTCTGTCAGAGTTGGTTAAAGCACACTATGGTGTAATTATTGGTCTGTTATTATACTACTATTATCAGCAGCTACCCCCACTCTGGCACAGTCTCTGAATATTTCAAAAATGCTCTGAGAAACCAGATCTAGACCCACAGTTTTACATCAACTACAATGGTTCCTATGCAGCTAATGAAAGTTTTACAGATTAAACAGTGGACTTGAAGATTTCTAATCTGGCCTCTGCCATCACCACAGTACTGGGTTTACAAAAGATACGTATTGACTTACGAAAGCAATGGGTCAGTGAACAGTTTGTCTCAAAAGGAAAACTGGTGTGTGTGTTCCGCAAGGTTCCATTCTTGGTCCTATAACTGTTTTACAAGTTAGTCTGGACATTATATACTAAGAAAATGTATGATGTTCCACTGATCTATAAGGATTTACAGCTACTCATTTCATTCTTTCCTCCAGAGCAACTTATAAATGTGGGACAGCACTCGAGCTCCAGTACAGTACAGTTCCCTATGTGAACAACCTCACATGTCAACTTTGTTACATGAGCCTGGTTAATTTTAATGAATATGAGCACGAAAGAGTAACTCTTGGTAGACGAGATCCGCTAACTACCAGTATCAGCTTTGACAAACCCATTATTAGTCAGATCCTATTGGAAGGTAGACGTTTCAGATCATCCTCTAGACCTCTTAGGTTGGCAAACCACTGATTTTTCTCTTCGCTGAGTTCCCACAGTTCACTCTGCAGCATCTGGAAATGTTCAGGGCTCTGCCAATACCTCCTCCTTTTCTGTTCCTGCAGCCTGGTACAACCCTCTCTAACAGCAGGAGGAGAAGGTATTTTTACCACCTGCCTCATCCTGTCAGAATGATGAAGGACGCAGGCCTGCAAGATCCACCTCGGGGTATGCTCTCTTATTTATCCAAGGTAAGATGGCTGTTTTTATTTACAGTTGCTGGGGAGTTATCTCTTAGAATCTGGGATGTGCTTCAAAATGCCAAAACCCACGCCAGAGAAAAAGTGTGTTTTTAATAATGAAGGCTCAATGACGATGATGGACCCCAACTATTTCCCTTGGTGTCAATTTCCACACTGTAAGCCATTAATAATGAGCCTGGAGCAATAAGAGTCCCACACTAGAGGAGCGCTATAATTAAGACAAGGCTGTTTCTGCATCCCTTAGTCCCGTGCCTTAGTGAATTCTTTATTCAGCCTTAAACTGACCACTGGAAGAATAAAATGTTGAGACCGCAACTAACCGCAACAATGACACAGAGAACCGATTTATTTAATTTAAAACTCCACTGAGGAAGATTTTCTTTTCTCTTTTGCAAAAAATAAAAAACTCCATGAATGTGTAACAGACACAGACAAAATAGATATTAATACAAACATAGGTAACTAGATATTTACAATACACCTACCCTAGAGAATTATATTGTATAAGGCCTGGATTTAAAATGGAAAAATTTTATGGGAAAATCTTTTTAATGGACCTTTTATACGATCTCCTGCACTTAGGTGCTTTGGTTAAAAGCATCCACCAAATGAGAAAATGTCAATGTAACGAAACTATGATTATCTTCATGGCCATTGGATTATTGCTGGTCTGCTGCCAAAATCTTCAAATTTGATCTGGTGACCAGTAGCAAGCTGTTTTAAGTCCAAAACAGAGCAAAGCAGCATAAGCTACTAGCTGTGTTGCACCACCAGCATTAACTGTGTCACACAAAAAGCATAGTCGGTAGCTTACAAGACAGAAGCTAATGGTTCAAAATCTGTCCTGAAAGAACTTAATGCCCAGCTAGTTAGCTTGAGGAGCCCTGAGTTATTTCAGCCTCGTATTTTGCACAGAGGAACATGGTTTGGCCATTTTCTGGTGTGACCAGTTTGAGGACCACATCCTAAAAAATCTTAATGTAGCTAGGTTGAATTACACCTGCCTACAGCAAACCCCAATTTGGAATATATTCAAAAGTAAAAATGTGTGACATCTGCATTGAGATTTGATTAAATTAAGCTGTCAAAGAGCTGCAAAGTGCTGAATTGTTCATGAATGAACACACAGTTTAAATATGCACACATATTAGAAATATATAGCAGTAGAACTTAGTGTTTGTGTGGCAGCTTGTTTTTGCATTTTCATGTGGACAGAATTTTTTTAAGGAGAAAAACCCTACTCTAATAAATACCCATGTATTTGAGGACTAGACCCTGGTTTACTGGCATTTGTCTAGTAATGGAATCATTAAATTCAACTTCCTCTTTACTTAGCAATAAAAATCAGGACTGGGTGAAGGGTCATCAGGTTTTCCTTCAAGTATAAAAGCCTTCATTTTAAAACCTTAGTTTAAAAAAAGAAATAACTATCAGAAATATCAAGAGCTTATGCATTTTTTGGACAATTTATATCACTTAATACTTTTCACTGTACATTTAACTGCTTATGGATGCATATTTTTTTATCTGAAAGCACTTCCAGGAACTCACTCGCATAGGTTTTAGAAACATCGTACCACTATTGAAATTCAATATGATCTTACCCTCACTATTGACTGCTGTGCCATCTAACACTTTATAATGCCCTCTCCTCACACCTCTTTTGCAGCTCTTCCAGAGAAACTTTTTTTGGTGGACTGCAAGAGAGAGGCCAGACTCAAAAACCTGAATGTCCGAGACTGACTGACTGACTGACTGACTGACTGACTGACTGACTGACTGAGCGATGATTTTACACCATTGGTTGGTCAGAAACCTTACTTTGTCCTTACAGCGTTTGAGTTTCCCCCACAGCCGGTTCTATTTCAAAATGAAATGGGGCAAACAGGGTCTATTATGTCATCATGGGGTTGTTTACAGGCAGCATTGCCAACTTTCTGCCTTTATCGCTAGATTTATCAACTTTTCAGACCCTTGTAGCAATCCAGCGACAAATCGAGTGACCTTTTGGACAAATCTAGACGAGTCGTACTGACCCACACATGGCTTGACATGACTGCTAGTAAACATAGATTCTTAATGGGCTTAGTTTCAGTCGCTCTTTCAAACTCATTCCGACTGAAAAACATGTAACTGATAACAGCTTTATTAGGATTTTGTCTGTATTAAATTGCTGTGCGTGTGAGCACAGACAGTAGGAGAGAAGCTAACAAAGAGATGCAACCGGCCAACACTATGCAGAATGCAAATACAACACAACAACATCATAAATATGCTAATTGGCATATTATGTTTTTGACTTTCTGAGCAGGTTTAATCTTCTTTCTATTAAAAGTCTTTGTGCACAGTGGTTCCCATGGCCTCAGTATTGCACACTGACCATACACACTCTAGCCATATACTAGGTTTTGACCTAGTCTTGGTACTAGGAACTTTCAGTGGTGGCTACAGAGGTTTGAAACTGCTGGGTTGTCCAGGGCCACAGGGAAGAGTTTAGCCAACAGAGACACTCGGAGCAGTTCTGCAGTCTTGCTTCAGCACTGAAATGCTGAATGTGACTAATGTTTGAACTGAGTGGGTGTTTGTCAATTGTGGCTGAGATAGTAGCCATAATCTCCTGTGACAGCTTGTTAGGAAATCACACTGAAACAGAAGAAGTGGGGTTGTGAATATGTCATATTACCTCTTTAAGATTTAATTTGTAAAGGAAACTCTAGTGAGCTCTGTGCTGTTTTCCATCTCCCTGCTGCACATTCAGTCACATACAGACAGACACATTCACACAAGTAGCAGTGCAGTACAACCACAGCCTTGTACTGCTGCAGCAGCAGCTGGGGGCTCAATGTCCCACTCAAGGGCACCTAGATAGAGGTTGTGTAGAGAGTGGAGCTCATTGACTTTTCCTCACATACACTTTTCTAGCCAGTTTGGTGATTTGATGAAATGTCTGGAGGTTTGAAAGGCTGAGCATCCACTTTTCTTACCTTAAGGCTGCTACTGATTCATGATTATTGACTTGTGATAATAATACAAAAGGTCATTGATATGTTTCAGTACTGATTGCTTTCAAATATGTGAAAACCAGAGCACTGTTTGCAAAATTTGCATGCAGTCCTTGACTTTAGTTTTAACTCCTGACTTACCAGAGAAAACTTCTAAAACAGTCATTAGCTCCACTCAAGAGTCTGCATATGTCCAAGATTTCTGTGTTGGGATATTTGATTAAATTACAAAAAATAAGTAGCAAAGGAATGTGATATGCACACATTTAACTTATTAAAGCTCCATACAGTCTAAAATTAGATGTCCATATCTTCTTTGATTATAATACAGTTGCAGGTTCTATATAAAAGTATCAAAGGTCTCAGTCCACAGAGAAATACTCACAGCCTGTTTTCAAAAACTGAGCTTAAAACCAGCCGTCAGGACTTCTGGCACTTTGTGATGTCACAACAAAGCAGTCATTTGCTCTCAGCCACGCCCCCAAGCCCAGTCCACATGGACCGACCATCCAATCTTGCAGGATTTGGTTTCTCTGTGTGTTTATATGAAATCTGCTGTGTTTTTAATCACTCAGTTGCATTTACCTGATTACTGCATATATACACACACACACACACATATTTACACACACACACACACACACACACACACACACACACACACACACACAATAAGGTGACAAAGAAAAACAATATAGAAGGTACTGTCTAATAAACATGCAGGTCTAAATACAGGGAGGTTGAGATCTTGTGACTACAAAGGTACATGGTAGCGTGTGACTGACACACTCATCGGATCATCAGTAACCCCTAATGCCCTATGGATACACGGAGGATTGTCACCATGGAGGAGACTACCATCAGGACAGTCATGTTTCATTATAGCATAAAGGTGATCATTCAGAACAACTATGTATTGATTTGCAGTAACCCTGGTCTAATGCAGTCAGAACTATTACCACAGTGCTGAGTCAGCACTGGACAATGGTCCAGCTGCACACCTATTAAAAGATTGTGATTTGAGTCAGAGGGGAACTTGTTTTGATGGAACATTTGCCCTGGAGGAGGTGATCGCAGTCATTAAACGGCTGACTGAGTAAAAGACAACACCTCAAAAAACAGCAAAGATGCGCGTCAATGGTAATTTCAGCCTCCAAATCCTCAGAATTTGCCATTTTCAGTGAGCAGGCTGCTCACTCAGGAATCGCTGCCTTTTTCATTTTAAAAAATGTAAGAAGCAGGCGAAGTAGAAAGGGAGTAAGTGCCAAAAGGCGGGCTGATATCCATAGCCTGTGTTTTGAGTCAGACTAAGTGGAAAAATTCCCTCCACTGTATGACGGGGTAGTGCTCTCAGGCCTGTACTGTTGCCTACATGGTAATGGATGACTCATCTTGATGACTGGATGCTAACTGCTTGATGCAGTTCACCTGTGTGCAAGCATCTGCATTCATTGTTTCTCCAATACAGTATAATATAGTATAACACACATTCTACAACATATAAAGTGACATCAACTCAGTCAGGATATTGTTGGCACACTAGTTTTGGTCTCTCCAGGCTCCTCAAGGGAGCATTGGGCTCTTTAGCTGCTAAGTGCGCCACAGTGTTCACCAGCTAGTTTTCTGTTCAGAGAACTGGGGCTGTAAAGGGCTCTTCCTGGCTGCTACACAGCCAAATCAACATTATGAGAGCAGTGAGAATGATCCAAAACAGTACATTTGTGGGCCAGACAGTTTAACAATGAACTGACAGTGAAGATGAAAGTGCAGTGAAGTGAAGTTACTAGCTGCAGGGGAGGTGCATCATTTCATCACATTTCATTTTTATGATGAAAATGACCTGATAATGGCGCTAGATGAAAAGTCAGTGGTCATCAGAAACATTTAACTTGCAGATGATGAAAAGTCGGAGGATTAGCTCACTTTTTATCAACCTTTAGGAGCCTATACCAAAATTTCAACCAATGTATTTGCATCACAAGTAACAGATGACAACTCAACTGATTCATTTTCTAAGAATCATGAATACCTCAAAACTTCCCACCAATCTGTCTAACAGTTGAGGGGCCTTCAATGAACATGTTTAAACTCTGTTTGGTGCTTTGAACAAATCTGAATGCATTATAGCTACTCTTTTATTTTTCTTTTTACAGCAGGTGTGAACGTGAAGCAAAAATAAAAATATGCTACTATCATTGTTAAAAAGAAAGAAAAAAAATTACCATCTTCATTTGGGGTCAAACATTTTTTTTTTGACAGTTATGGAAATACCCTTAAACAGAAACAACCATGACAGACAACATACCAACTGTTGCCACATAACACCAGCTATTAGCCACTTTCCTATTCTAAAACCTCTTACTTTACAGCTCCAATAATCCTGGGAGATCTGTGCCTTATGTGCAATATAATATAGCCAGTGTACAAGATCCATATCCTGAGTGCACAACATCTTAAATTGAGCACCTCAATTATATCTTTTTGGGATTCTTTCCACACACATACTGTAGGAAAATTTCACAATATTCAAACCCCTGAAAATAGCTGTGGTTTCAACAGTTACACCAGATTTTAAGCTGGGGCGGCAGCCTCTTCAATAAAGAGTGTCTCAGTGACTTCTGCACTCAAAGTGGCATCATTTATCACTTTGCTCTGTGGATGTATCAATAACTGCATTGGCTAATCAATACAGCTAATGAGGCCGCGTGACAGACAGGAACCCTGACTGTCCATCTCTGTCACATACATTATTAATTTAAACCTGGAGGAGTGGGATGGATTTACAGATGCAAAGATGCATCTGTAACCCCTCCCCCAATGATGAGGGGGTTTTTTCACTGCTCTAGTTACTACCAGGCTATGAGAAGACATTGCTTCAGCTCTTGCTTTACTCTGTCCATTTTTTTAGATTATATGTCATAAACACTGCATATAAACTTTAGAGACTATTGAAATTTTCAAGAGCTTGTTGTTTGTAGCCTTAAAGGTCTCACATTTTACTCTTTTCCAGTTTTATCTGAAGTGTTGATCTCCACCAGAAGATATATTTGTGGTTTTAAGAACCAAAAACCATCTCAGTCTAGTTTTCCATTTCCTCTCTCAGACTCTCCCTGGAGCTCGAGTAACAACAGCTCAGTCAGACAATCAGAAGAGAGGCTCTGTGCGTGGCTGAGGGCAGTGACTGCTTTGTTGTGACATCACAAAGTTGCAGAACTCCTGAGAGCTGGTTTTATGGCTAAGTTTCTGAGTACAGGCTGTCAAAATGATCAACTGCAATCAAATGAGAACTACATGGACACAGAGGCTGAAAGATGAAACTATAATACAGAGGGAATGTATGATTAGACATGGACATCTACCTTAAAACTCTATTAGACCTTTAATAATGTAAATGTGCATCTGTCTGACTCAAACAGCTGATCTGTGGAGTAACACAGTGTGTGTCAAAGTTGTGCTTGTATGTAGTAACTTGGTGGTTTAACAGTTCCAAAGAAAAGGGATTTGACACCAAGATGGTGAAAATGTTTGAAATACAGCAAAAGTTTAAACTGATATTAGCTGTCCCCGTCCACAGCAGCACATCGCTCAGCTCCTGCACCAGTGCTCCAAATCTACTGCAGGTAGCACGCCGATTAAACACAAGAATCTCACAAAACCCCACAACAACTGACCAACTTAAACACTGTAACTGACTTTAAGTCAAGTCAATTCTATTTGTCTAGCTCTAAATCTCAAATTTGCCACAAAGGGCTTTACAATCTGTCTAACATACGACACAAGACACAACATTGTCATTTATATATGCACAAGAATAAGGAGGGAAGTGAGAGGTTTGTACAGTCAATTTTATGGTTGCTGTACAAACAATTCTTACAGTGTTTTTCCATCGTGGAGTCGATGAACGACTAAACCAGAATTTCCAAAGAATCCTCTGGGTGTCATACAAATCTAACAGGGCTCTCATTGTGTTTGCTTGCAGTGTGTTTGACTCCTCTGACACCTCAACATCTAGCCCACTATCACACTGTTATTATTGTACAAGCACCTCAGCTATGTTTCTACGCTCAAGGGCACTGCGCAAATGTCAGTGACTCACCGGGAAGCGCACACAGAAGCTACTCCACACAAATCTATTACAAACAGGTAAATAAAGACATGTAGCTGACAGAGGGAATAAAGTGGGAGAAAGACTGTCAGTGGAAGGAGTGAGAGAATTTGAGCGTTGTTCATGTACTCATGTACTCAACAATTGTCAATTTAAATAAACTAAGTACAAAAATGGTTTCAACTGTAAAAAGAAAGGGGAAAAAAAAACACTGCCTTGTCTGTGCTGCTCAGACAAGACAAGAATGAGACAGGAAATATTACTCAATAATCCCAGTGAGATTAAATGGGGTCCTTGGCCCTCTGCTCAGTATCAGATAAAGAGTTTTCAGATAAACATTGGGCTGATTAGATTGTGATGGCATTGCACACTCTGACAAGCCGGGCAGAGGTGATTCATGAAGACAGATGGATATCCACGTATGATGAGATTCAAAAGGACAAGTCAGCAGGACGTTGTTAGGCCCAGCCCGTTTGCCACAGTAAAGAAAAGGAGCGAAGAGGAAGAGGATGAAATCTGACCACCAGCATTACCTACTACTTACACTCCAGGCTGGAGGGCTAATCTTCCCTCCCATTCCAGATTACAAACTAACCGGATTAAAACCCGATGACGGATGATACAGCTGTGCGCTGACTCAAATACATTCCCACAATGCACTTCAACAGCCCTCAGTGCAAAATCACATCTGATTTGAGAAACTATCTGCTGAGTCTTCCTCAGCAGACACTGTGTAGCTGTCACGGGAATTTAAAGGACTTAATGTACTTAGTGGGTTATTGTTAAAATAGGCTGTTAAAAGTGCTCAATAGTCAATATCAAGTGATATTACAATATTTTTGCATTATTCCAAAACTGACAACTAGGTCTGAGGTCAGACTGTCCAAAAGTGCTCTGTGATCCCTTTTCATACAATTCATACAATTCTGCAGCCAGGACGGGGTTATGTTTTCAAGATACGAAGCCCCAACCGACATGGCTCCTCTTCAGACAGTACAATACACATCAACAAATGATTTTTTTTTTTTTTTTTAAATCACAAATACAAAGCACTTATTCTGCGATTATTAATTATTATCATTATTCTTATTTTTGTTCCATTTTTGCCTCATGTCTACTTTACTACAGAGTTTCAGAGGCCTGAAAACAGGTGTTTGGAAAACATTTTTAAACCCTTCTCAGTATAAAAACTCTAGGGTTGCATTACTCTGGACAGACAGAAACAATGACCTAACTAACATCTGGCAGCTCCCTAATTGGGTCTTATCAGCCTCAACTACCAGTGGTGAAAGAAACATGAGAAACGAATTACAAGTTAGTGTTACTGACCTTATCTTTGTTAGCAGCTGTTCATTTTCTGCAGCTACTCAGCTAAACACAACTGAATCAAAACAGTTTGCTTCTTGTTTACACTGACTCGCACAAGCTCAGTGTCTGTGAATGGTTATATATATTTGTTTAAAACACAAACATATTAGTGTGTATGTATGACTACTGTGCTATTTGTCCGTCGCCATCTTGGTTTTCTGAAACCAGAATAAACCATATTTGGAGGAGAAGGTGGAGCTGAGGAGGAGTGAGGGGAGGAGCTGACCTGCTCTGTTCTCTATCCTGATTGTGTGTTACAGTCTGTCAATCACACAGTGGCCACGCCCCCATACATCCCCTGCTTTATGATCTATTTTCCTCTAAATGGACCATCATTTAAAAAAATGATATAATTACAGTAATTACAGGGCCATTTTCCCATAGACTTCAATACAATCTGACTTCCCTTTATAATCAGTGGAGTCGCCCCCTAATGGTCATTAGATAGAATGAAGGTTTAAGACGTTGGCGTCACTTTACAGACCCGGAGTCTACATCCACTTTTATATACAGGCTGTGGTGCGGCTGCAGATCTTTTCTGATCCAGAGCTAAGGTGCTCGTCTGGACAGAGATGGTTTTTGCTTTAAAAAGCAGTTTCAAAACAAAAAAACATCGTGTGGATGTGGCCTAAACCTTAACAGGGAAAGCTCAGCAGGTTGCAGGTACAGACCAATAACAATCACCTAGTTATAGCAGATATTATTAAGCCATAAATCTCAGGAGTCTTGCTTGCAGGATTTTAAATTGTGGTTAGCCAACACTAACCAGCATCATTGTGTCTGTTCTTTTAATGAAGGATTGGCTCAAGGTCTGTGGGGAATAATCCGCTGTAAAAAGGCTCCAGAAAGATGTGAAATGCTTCATTGAGATAAAAGCTCTTTTGAATCCTTTGTTGCTTGAGCTAGAGGGACTGAGTGTTGACTTGTGCAGGCCTTTGTCCCACTTCACTTGGTTCAGCTTTATAACGACAATGGACAAGTTCAATGGGTGCAGAGGTGATGAGAGCGGGCCACAAGGGCTGATGGGAGGAAGGTCAATCCCGGTATAAATGCAACACCCTAAAACCTTTGGATCAGCACTAAACCAATTGCGCTTCCCCGTTGTCTTGAAAATGTTGCCTAGCAACATTACATCCCTGCAGTGACTCTGTGCATGTGTGCGTGTGCATTTTGTGCTCCATGGAAACAACAACAGCGGCACAAGCAGACAAGCAGCGCTGCTTGACTCACCTGGAAAGTGGCTGATGGATAAAACATAAAGGCCAATAAATGAAACGTTCTCACACATTTATCTTTGTTTATGGCTCATAATCTCCAAATAGGTACCTCAGGGACAAATCAACAGTTATTAAATTAGCTCACAACATCACTAGGAAGGAATCAAGACACAGATTGCTTTCTAAATGTTAGTGACAGCTCATGGGCAGGAAACAAATCTAATACACTGTGTGTACTCCCCGTGTGCGCGTTCTAATGATGCCTCAAATATGAAGTGAGATTTGCATCAATATAGAGCAGTTGGAAATGAATAAGGCCGTTCAGGCTTTGTGCATGATTTGCTTTGATGGTGAGCACTGACAGTGCAGTCATGGGAAAAACTCATCGGTCCCAAATCAGTAACCTCATGTCTTATCATTATGAAACATGCTGACAGCCTGATGGCTCTGTGCACAGGCTACAGTTTGATTAGTGCTCACATGACGCAGCGCAACACAAGACGGCATTGTTATAGATGTTAAAGTAAAGAACAGGCAGAAGTTCAAAAGTAAAGAAGGTCATTGTTAAACTGACACTGAAGATGCTCGTTTCTCATTGGCTAGCGGTCGTCCTTTCAACTGCAAACATAAAAGAACCTCAAAAGTAGTTTGGTTCAACTCTTTCACCACTTTTCAATGTTAAGAAGACTTATTAAATCAAATTCTAAGTAACCGCAGAAGAATAAGTAGATAATGAACTGAAGTGCACCTCAGAGCCACTCAGACCCTCAGAGGTTTCTTCTGGGAGTAACTGAGTATTGACATCTGTAAAGGCCAGAAAATCATATGTCAGGTTCGATCTGTAATATCTGTGATCTGGTAAGTTCTCGTGCAACTATTTCTGTTAAGACAAAATTTCACACTTAAATGTGAACCATATTAGCAGTATTGCCAACATGAGTCCCCAGTTTCAGTATTAAAAAATGAAATCCTTTGTTTTTTTTTGTTTTTTTTTAACTCTATGCCATACAGCTTTTCTATACACATGTTCATGCATGCACACAAGTGATGCAATACACTCAGTGGTTTCACACTTATTCCACTGATCTACAGGTGGTGGTGATGCACCAACACAATACATAGATGACCAACAAAGAAGAGTTAAAACAACTAAACATGGATGTAAACAAACTCAAGGCACCTTTAATATTTTTTATCATTGTGCTTTAAAGGTCATTCCTGACTTTGGAAACAGAAGTTTGGCAACAACAAAAAAAAAAAAACTTAAAAAAAAAACTTAAAACTTAAAAAATGTAATTAACTGAAATATGTGTTGAGATTTATTTGTGAAACAAACAATTTTTTTTTCAATGTGTCATGTCTAGTGTTTTTCTCAGCGAACCCTTTTCCATTTAACCCATAAGGCAACCTTTACAAAGAATTCTAAAACTTAAGTATTGTTTTAAAACAAGACAAGTGTCAACCCACCCTGATGTCACCTATTGGTCTGTAAGCTGCTGTCTTAAAGCCTCCAGTTTGTAATTTTTTTGTTGGCCATATTGATTTGTTTTAAACCATTAGAATCCATATTTGGAGGAGAAGGTGGAGCTGAGGAGGAGTGAGGGGTGGCTCTGACCTGCTAAACTCATTACTCATCATTACTCACTTTTATAGACAGTCTATGGTCTGGATCTTCTATGTCAACGTTGTTATAGTTTTCTGCTGTTGCTCCCCTCTCTTAGCTGGGCAGTCATGGTCTGAATTACAGTGAATCACGGTGCATTTTATCAGTTTTATCCAGTCTTCATGTGTCAACACCTCAGATGGTAAATGTCCTAACCTGAACAAAAAATCTAAACACTGATCATATTTTGACTCAGCTCAGGACATATCGAATCAAACGAATAAGATCGCAAACCTGCTAGTCATGTCATAAAAATATAAACTTGGGTTGTGTATAAAGCCTCAAAGATTCATGATATTCTGCTTTAAAGAAACAGATATGTGTGTGCAAACTCTGTGAATGACTTACTTCTGCTTCCTCAATAACTGGCTGGTATGTGTCTCATGCAGCCTATTACTCTGCATCCACAGTGATGATTTAGGCAAATGAGTCGTTTTTCATTCATCTTCTCACACGTTCCAGCCACTAAACACAGACAAATGTGTTTATGATAACCTTTACTGTTGCCGTAGCCGTTAATGGCTGCCATAATGGAGCAGAAGTGGTAATTCATTAACTCTCCTCCACTATGTGAGAAACTGCAGACAATAAAACAGCACAGAGAGCAGAAATTATAACAATAGAGAATAGAGGAAACGGGACAAACAACAAAAAGAGCATAGAGTTTGGTTTGATGATGTTGTGGTGAAGACCCAATGAAAGTTATTAAAAAAAAACAAACAAAAAAAAAACCCAAACAAACAACAAAACAACTTAAGTGGCAAAAATTAGCTAGTTGCATACAGACCATCACATATGTAGGATGTTCCTTCAATAAAACATATATGTTTTACCAAAACAAATCAGCGTGGTCAGAGATTAAAGAGGCTGGAGACAGGGATTTTTAGTGGTTTTCACTCATATGTTTGGCCTTAAACTTGTATTGATGCAGATGAAAAAAGGCCTTTTATGCTTCTGAATGAAAGGATGATCTCTGAATAGAAAAATCTTCCCAAAAGTTCTCAGACTAATGTGTATTTGGTCCCTTTATTTAGAATGAAGCAGTTTTGCTAACTTTAAATGAACTCCAGGTTTATTCAAACAAAAGATACTAGGCAGCAACAAACAAAGCTTATCTATGGGAGATGTTGTGGTGAACACGCGATGCAATGAGTTTTTATTATATAGAGAGATACAGTTAACACAAATTGAATTTTTTCTGTGATGAACTTGGTGAGCATGTGCTCTCTCTGCAGAAAACAACGCCCTAGCAAACTGACTCAGTGCTGGTTTGGACATGGTACAGCATACTATTTGGCAACTTGGATCAAACTTGGATACTTCTTCCAGCAAACAAGACCTCCAACAAGGCCTGAATGATATGTTCAATGTATGATTATATTAGCAGATATTGAAATATGAGTCAATTTCAGCTGGAATTGTCATTGTTGCAGTTAATCAGATTTTTATTAATATCATCAAAGGTCTCAGTCCACAGAGAAATGCTCACAGCCTGTTTTCAGAAACTGAGCCTTAAAACCAGCCGTCAGGACTTCTGTACCTTTGTGATGTCACAACAAAGTAGTCACCTCTCTCAGCCAAACCCCGCCCACCTGGACCTACCATCCAACCTTGGAGGATTTAGTTTCTTAGTGTTTAGTTAGAATTAGAGCATTTATTTTTGTGTTTTTTTTTCTATTGTATTGACCTGAAATTGTAGTATTTTTATTGGATCATTCAAAAAACAGTTGACCAATCAAAAGAGAGACTCAGATCCTCTCTTCTGATTGGCTGACTGACCTGCTGTTACTAGAGAGGAGATGGAAAACTACACCAAGGTGCTTTGTGGTTCTTAAAACCACAAATATTTTTTATAGATGTCATCTCTTCAAATAAAATCACAGAAGAAGAGTAAAATATGGGACCTAACATCTACTTCAACAGCTCAGGGGAGTTAGAGAGATAGAGAATTAGAAAAAAAATCTAATTTTTCTTGGACCAGCACTGCTAGACCGCACTCCAGTCATTAACTTTGATTTGTAAAATCAAAAGCAGCCCGACTTCTGAATCCTGATGATACACTGCAGAACCCTTTGCCATGTGTTTTTTCCTGAATCTGGTTCTAATGAAATCTTCTAATATAACAAGTTATTAAAGAAAGACCATCCCAGGAGAGTTTCAGGTCATTCCTCATGGCTTCAGTTGTGGACTTCAAAAAAAAAAAAAAAAAAAAAATAATAATAATAATCCGAAGGGTGCCAGTGTGACGTTCCTTTCCCAGAAAAACACTCTTTTATCTAAAAGGCCTCTTTCATCTTTTGTAAAATGTCTTAAGTCAAAGTTCTTTCATCCTCATCAAAAAAAGGGCATAAAATTCGACACTGGTGAGATGATGGAGATTTGTGGCTAGCGTGTGTGTGTGTGCGTGTGTGTGTGTGCGCACGCAGCCGGCAGTGTCTCATCTTGTTAAAAGGTAACAAAATCCAGCAGTGGCATCACACCAGTGAGCTTCGTGGAGAGGTGAAGCCTCTGTTCAGAATTAATTCTGCGACGCCTCCAATGCTGCCTCCCCCTCTCCAGCTTCATCCTACAAGCAAGGAACACTTTAATAGAAAATGCTGAGGCGGCGCTGAAGGTGAGAGCTCATACACTTTAAATAATTCTGGAGGAGTCGAGGAGCGACAGGAAACTGACTTAACACGCACAGAACTAGTTCTTTAAATTCAGACAGATATCCGACACTGAAGTGTATTTAGTGCAGGACGATGGCCTCACACATTCATTCACTGTCAGTGTTAGTGGATGACCCTATTCAAACCATGGCTCTGAGCCTTTAAACCATAAGCCAACAATGAGGGGTCAAAAACAAACATGCCACCTGAAGCATTAAGCCTTGAACGGTTCCATTTTTACCATTAGGAACAGAAAGAATCAACCACTTTGGACCATCTGATTTTTTTTAAACCTTTGTGTTTTTGCTTATTAAGATTTCGCCAAAAGTGCTACACATTTCAGGGCAATTCAGAATCAGCTGTTATAATATTAAGCCAGAGACACGTGGCGTCTGCGTCACGGCCACCGTTGCTGATAAGCTGCGACAGCGGCTGCGTTGATGCTGCCAGCTCTGTCTCTGAACACAGAGCTTGCAAGATACTTGAATGTTCAATTTCTCTTGATTTTAGATACATTTCTGATTTATTTTTGACAGTTAACGTCTCTAAAATGTCTCTGTCTCCACATGCAGCTTCTGAAATGGTTAAAAAAATATATTTTTCCATGTCTGTCAAATATATCAGGTTCAGCCTGGACACTGCAACTATAGTGGAAAGTGTCAGTTTTGTGTAATGTTGCTGTTGTGATGTCAAAATGAAATCAACAGGTCTTTTCTCTGTGTGTTTTTGCTGCTAGATGCACATCGTATACATAAATAATAGGTGAGATGCCGAATCTCTCGATCACGCAATGCAGCCGAGACGCAAGAGATGTGTCACACAGGTAGTGTGTCTGCCCTAATGTGTTATCATGGGCACTGAAATGAAAACCAAGATGGTCCACAGTCACTATACTCATGCAACACATCTAGTGTGTCTCTAACATTACACTGTATTATGCATTCAGCACTGATGGGCTTTTCCTCCGCTACACTTACCTTCCCTGGCTGACTATGCTGCAGATGTCTCTCTCATACACATTTTGGTCAGTGAAATACCCAACCCTGTTACATAGCTGCTAATAATATTTCAAATGAAAACCTGGGAGAGTGCCCCAGGCTAGGCTTTATGACCTCATTAGGTCTTCACATGAGGCCGATGCTATGTGAACCTTGTGAACCGAGAATTTCTCCTCAGATTTCCCTGTAAGTCACGTTAAAGATGGAGAGTCTGCACTTCACACTCGTCCTGTATCTGTTTTTTCTTCCACTCTTTGGAAGCAATAATATTTTCAGCTTTAACCTGAATTACACTTCTCTGGGTTTTGTGTAGGTGAGTAACCTGTGTCCTGTCAGGGTCTGAATCAGCTCCTGCTTCACACGCAGGTCTGCTCAGTCTTTATTACACAAATTCTTATATAATACAACTAAGAGCACACAAAGATGATTATAGCAATGAGTGAAAATGGGACACTTCAATAAGTTTGAAAAGTGAATAGGGGCCCAGTAACTACAGATACAAATACAATATCCACCAAATCCCAATACCTAAAAGCCCAAAAGAAAAACCTAATGGTCCAAAATCATCTTTCCCATCCATTAGCATTATTTAAATAGGCAAGATACACCATCAACAGTAATTGTAAATAGAAATAATAGCACAGTAGAGTAACCAGAGAGCATACACATTGGCACCTAAGTGAGCCTCTACAATCAGCGGTTACCCATAACACCCTTCTTTATGTAGATATGAAACTTTTATATGTATCCAGAGAAATAGTTCAGGGAACAACACTTTCAAACTCAAAAGCATGGTTTTTGAGATAAGAGTAGTTGCTTTGTGCACTTTAAACTAATTATGCTTGAAATCAACCAGACATTTTGGAGAGAAGTTACAAACAAAGTTCTATGGGTTTGGCTCCACAACATGTGTTTGTAATAATGCACCCAATAAGCTCACAGTGTTAATATTGTCATTAGCCAATCTGGTCTTCGACCAGTTGAAAAGACCACGTCACTCTGCTACTCATCGACCTACACTGGCTACCCATTGTTGCCCAAATGAAGTCAGCAATGCTGCCATCCAGTCCAGACTCTTCTGCTCTGTGGTTCCCTGATGGAACCAGCTCCTGAAGTCTATCAGAGCAGAGACGTCCCTCTGAAAACTCATGTCTTCAGAGAGACCCTCCTCTCTTAAAACCCTGACATGTCTCACTAGAGTTAACTATGCTCTTTGTTGCACTTATCTAACCCTGCACTCATTTAATAGATGTAGAACTTAATACTGACTCCAAGGCCTGAACTGCACTGAAGCTGTACTGATGTCTTTAATTGTAAGTCACTTAGACGATAAAAGCATCTGACAGGTGAGTAAATGTAAAACATGACCTTGGAAGCCAATGTTTGTCTCTCAATGTTGCTGAAAATCTTTCCAGAATCTTCAGACGTGTGGTGAGAAAATCTAACTGACAACTCATCAAAGTGATTGACGACTGGTACATCTAGGATAGACAGTGAGCCACTCGAAATAATGACACCGAAGCAGAGAGGGAGCAGCGAACGATGGAGATGAGACTTTCCAGCCTCAGTTATACCGGCTGAAGCACCGCACCTCACAGATAACTGGTCTGGTTGCAGCTCAAATGAATTCTGGGGCATTTGCTAGCTTGGTTTGACTCATTTTGGATATCGTGAAAGCTGTCAATCATACTCTGGTACAGACCAAAGAACTGTACTGACTGGGGGGGTGATAACAGATATGTGATTATAATTATAGCCAAACTGCTCCATTTATTAGCTTCATGTATCAGGAAATGATCTTGAAAAAAATTAAACATGAAAAAATTCTATAACTGTGTAAGATCAATTGATCACCATGGTAACGCATATGCTACTCAGCAGGTGGGGGCTGGGATTTGATCTGATACAACGAGCAAATAAGTTTAAAAAATGCTTTTCCATTTTCCTACTTAATGTATATTGACATTGAACTGATCTTGTGCAAGTGTAACAAGTAAAGGCAACCGAAGTGTCGGTTAATGAGTAAGGTGATGAAACTTCCAATTTCTGCTGAGAGCAAGCTGCTAAAGCAGCTGAACCTTTGGCTGAAGAGTGAAAAACATGAATGCATTTGAAATGTCAGGCGATTTATACAGTAAGAGCTAACAACTGTTGAAATGTCCTGAAACCGTGAAGCGGAGAAGCCGGAGACAGTTCAAGACAAATTTGTTAAAGTAGTTGAACCATCAGGTAGGAGAAAAGAAAAATGTTCACGAGACACAGAGCTGGTGAAAACAGTTGTCAGTTCAAGTGTAAGCAGATGCAACTTTATTTCAAGTCTGAGCTCTGAAAGCAGCAGAAAAGGAGGGAGGAAAGCAGCTGAAATGATGGGTGATGTTCGATCACCACACAACACCTGGGTGAACACGCTGGTTTTTGCCTCTATTCCAGCTGTAATGCCTCAGAGGACATAGACGCACACTTGTCAATGTCCAGCATGATGCTGTCAAGCCAGAAACACCTCAGCTACACTGGGCCGGGAGGTGACAGAGTGAGCTGCTGCCCTGGAATAAGTTCCAAAAACAATCACGATCGAAGTGTCTCATGTGGAGGCTGTGACACTTTTACAGGGTTATGGTTAGAGTAACAACGCAGGGACAGCGGCCAGCATCTCACCCTGTCTCCACCGTCTCTGACTTTTATTACCTGTGTTTACAAAACCCATTTCTACCCATTCATTTTGGTGGAAAAGGGTGTATTAAAGAGAAAGGTACATTTTGAAGGCCACAAAAAGAGAGAGGAAGATGTAAATTGCCTATTGCGTGGGAGTTGTAGGTATAACAGAAGTAAGTTTTTTGAAAGGTTTTGAGCATCTAGAGAATATGACCTGAGATACAGTATGGATGTTTTCCATCTGAGGGAATCTGCAATCAAAGGACTAGTGAACAGTATTGCTCACTGCAGTCTAATTTGTGTCGTACAGATACTTTTACACTTCTCATAATAAAAGAGCTCTGTCCTTGCTTCTCTCTCTCTCTCACTCTCTCTCTCTCATCACAGTCAAGTGTCAACCCACCATGATGTCACCCATTGGTTTGTGATTTTGGAGAAGGTGGAGCTGAGGAGGAGTGAGGGGTGGAGCTGACCTGCTCTGTACTCTATCCTGATTGTGTGGTACAGTCTGTCAATCACACAGTAGCCACGCCCCCTAACTCACCCCCTGCTTTATGGTCTATTTTCCTCTAAATGGACCATCATTTAAAAAATGAACATCATGTTGTATTGAAGACTTGAAACTAGAGACTGAGACCATAAACTCATGAGGAAAACGTTTACTGAGCTAATAAATCAAGGGAGAAGTAGGGACATTTTCCCATAGACTTCTATACAATCTGACTTCTTTAACAACCAGTGGAGTCGCCCCCTGATGGACATTAGATAGAATGAAGGTTTAAGGCTCTTCAGCATTGGCTTCACTTTACAGACCCAGAGTCTAGAACTTTATTCTGTCCTATAATTTCCTGTCTCACCCCTCTCTTGTATTATTCCTTTGATGCCTTCTAAGCACCACTTCAAGTAAAGTGAACCTATTATTATCTGTAGAAGATGAAGTCCGAGACGAGGTCAAATAATGTTTCAATAATATATCAGAGTTCCTCCCTCTGGCCTCTCAACAAGACCTGGCTCTGCCATTATGTCGTCCTCAGGAGGCACACACACTCACCAAGGTCGCAGAGACCTGCCAACTCAGCTCACTGCTGTGACTCAATGTCCTGAGCTACTTGTTAGGCCTTCTCTCATTAGCGTATGCAGAGCTGACGGCAGGCTACTCTCACAGAAATGAACACGCCCCCCGCAGGGACGAAAGGAAAATGGTCAATTCGCTGTGAAGCAGAAAGACGTTGAGTTGTCTGGGTGAGAACAAAAACACAACGCTGCTGCACCACGACCGGGTATTTGCGAAAACAGAAAAAAAAAGGCAGGTTGTGGGCGTATGAAAGGAAACAGGGTGACCTCCCAGTCTCTCCAAATAAAACAATCCCTCAGCCCCCTCCACACAGTCATCATGGCAACATTGATTAGGCTGCCTGCTGAACATTGATTATATGTCACTCTTCTATTGAGATGCGCTCCCATAGACTGCGATCACTCACACCCCCAAACACTCAGTCTATCTATAATTCACTCCGTCCTTCGTCCTCTTCATCTCTCCCACCATCTTGCACAGATGCATGACACAGTGTGAGCTAGATGTACATGTTCAGGCATGTAATCTGTAACGCTGCTGGCTGCACTGGTCTCAGCTCTCACAGGCCAGTTCAAGACTTATTCAGCAGGAGCTTCACTTCATCGCCGTAGTGAGCGTGAGTGACAAGAGCAGCGCATGATTCACACCAGAGGCAGATGTATAAATGATGCTGACACACTAAAACCACACGATTCAGAGACACTGGATTTAACAAAGAACAAAACAGGCAATTTCACAGAGCTGTATTCATTATCATTTTTGTGCTGCTTACACAGCATCATAAAAAGAAATAACAGTCTTTGTGTGCTCAATATTTCCTTTAGCATTCTTTGATATTTTATCCTCATTGCTTATTGTGAGTCATTCTGTTTGATACTAATTTAATATTTACTGATCACTGCTTCAGAGCCTCTGTAGCCTGATGAAGATGTCTCTGGTGCTGATGAAGACGTCCGTGGTCCTGACTAATGAAGTTCAGAGTAAAACAGGACTTTAAATTTGGAGTGACTGAACTGAAGTTGACTGATGAGCTCAATTTGTAATCAGCCCTACAAGTTGTGTTTCGTTTTTGGTCCTTTTTTCAGACGTGACTGTCTAATTTGTGGCACAGACAGTGATTTTGTTTGAAAACTGATGCATTATGTCTTCATCCATTTGTGGTTAATTATGGGAGTGGAAATGAGGCTTGTGAGCGTGCACCCAATTTCTCAACGAGTGAGATTTATAAAAAGCAAAAATAACTATGTATATTTCAGGTTTTGTTCGTACACAGTTTCATTCATGATCTACAGAGTTTGATGTACCTGGCCCCAGGACACTGAGTATAGAAGAGGTTATATTTAGGATATTTGAAACTATAAGACCGTCAGTCACAGTCTGGAGACAAATGCACCACTTGATAGCCAGAAGTGATATGTAACAAACAGCACAGGCAAAAACAGGAAAGAGTTCATTGGTAAAATGTTCACTGACAACGAATTTGTTATTTCCCAGAATATCTGATTCTCTGGTACAATATCCATATATTGTGACAACAGCATTGTTTAGACCCTCAAACATCTGGATTTTGTCAGCAATGGAAAAGGATACAATCAGCATCCCAACCCAGTCACATGACTCTGCAGTAGACGTGGGTATTCATCGGTTCTGGATCTGATGTAAACACAACACCTGGGTGAACCTGCAGATTTTCACACCTTCTTCTACTGTAACGTCTCTCAGAGACACAGACACAGTAGACAGACCTGTCACCTGTCCAGCACGGTGCTGTTATACCAGGAACGCCACAGCTAACACTGAGCAGAAGAGTGAGCTGCAGCCCTGGAGTTACCCATCAACGTGACTCACTCCAAGGCGGTAACATCCCAGGGAAGAGATGAGACAGATCTGATTTATCAGTTAGCACGGTGGCTAACAGCTCACTCTCCACTGTGTCTTGTGTGCGCCTGTAACTCGCTCCTCGCAGTTGTGTGTCCTCAGTCCAAACACAAAGACAAACTCGACTGGCAGATCAAAAGGGGCCAATCATCTTAAAAAAACCCTGCTAATTCTGGTTTCGTGGTTCTGTCTGAGAACTGCAGCCCTGTGGTTAAGGTTAGGGAAACATCATGGTCTGCTTTAATACACAAACAGTGTTAATAAACCAAACACACACGTGTTTATAACCTTGACCCAGGTGCCTTTGCTGCCTAAACCCCAACCTTCTGCCACACCCATAAACACACACACATCACACTGGTTCAAACTATTTAGTTCATTCTCTGGGAGGCAGGGGTGTTGTCTGTGAGAGGTACACTGGAGTTGTTCATAAATTGGTGATGGAAAAGCAGAAAACCACCTGCAGGAATTTTACTGACCACAGTCTGCAGCTGCACTCACCTTAACAGTGCATCATTTTTGCTGTGCTGGCACTGTGTTGGTGGGTTTTCTTCTTCTGGTAGTGAATGAAAGCACATTTTTACTGACTTATCTGACATGAGAAGAATCACCTCTACAATACAGTCACCTCTTTGGATCTAGTTCATGGTGATATCATTTTCTTTGTGGATAAGATTTAAGTAAATAACACTGTGCATTTAAAGATTTTATGCAACTTAATCAAGGCTATAAATTGAAAGGTCCCATATTTTAGTGTTTAGTGATCTCCATAAGAAGATATATTTGTGGTTTAAAGAACCAAAAACCATCTCAGTGTAGTTTTCCATCTCCTCTCTCAGGCTTCTCTCTCTCGAGCTCTAGTCACAAGAGGATCCAAGCCTCTCTTCTGATTGGCTGACTATTTTCTGAGGGAGCCAATAAATATAGAACAGATTTCAGGTAAACCAAAACCTTAAACCTTGTTTACAGTGTTGCCAGGTGGAGATGACTTGATGAATCATGTTCTGGGTTTTCACTTTAACTTTACTTGAATATCAACAAAAGCATTCAATGTACAATGACTTTTCATGACTTTACAAAATGAAATGAACAGGAACGTGTGTGTGAGGAAGGAAACTCATCCCCACGGCGCTGCTGAGACTCAGGAAAAGAGTCCACCCAGCCATGATTTACGCTGATGCGTTAGCTCTTCTTAAAACAGCATTAATGTTTTTTTTCCCCTCTTGAACGGCCTTGAAAATAAAATGGGAGACACCCCCCATTAAGGACCAAGGCTTGAAGGTGATAGCTGTTGAAAGCAGACCACAAAAGGGCACATTAAGAATTCAACAGCCAGCGCAGCCACATCAGCTGGAAAACCAACTGAGGCGTGCATGGAGACAATTAACCAGAGATTTACTGTGCAGAGGATGATCCTGCAAGGTATGGGGAATTTGCCACTTCCCCCCACGCAGCCTCCGATGAGACTCGCTCTCTGATTAATGGTAGCTCAGGGCCTTGCCAATGCCATGTCTGGTATGAGAACGGGAAAGGAAGGAGCGCGAATGGCTCCCACAGGCTCCATAGTGCTGCATCTGGCATGCAGGTGACCTACAGTCAGCTTACGGCAGTACAACTACCTTGAAACTCCAACGATCTTTGCACTGAGCTGTTAATTAATCTTATCAAGGGCAGACAGGTGTGTGGCAAGGACAGCGGAGGCACCGAATGAATGAAGATACTCTTGGTGGTTGATGATACAAGCTGCAGATACCTTTCAGACAGGCAGCGGAGAGGGAGCAGAGCTGCCTGAGAGGCAAAGAGAAGGGATGATTTGGAACATAATCCTCCAGTGATTAAAAAAAAGGAAAAAGATACATCATTCCCACGCCTGCCATGGCATTGTCTGCTGACTGAAACAAACCATGGTCTGATTTGAAGGCGGCTGAGACGTGTGCGCTACAGCGGAGTGTGTAGGTGCAGCCTGGCTCACGCTGCACTATTGATTCAGCGGCACTGCAGTTTAGAGAAGCACTGGCTGGATATGAGAAATGGAAAATAAACAGAGGAAACCAACCGGGATCTGTGGGAGCTCCACGGGCGCAGAGGAGAAGACCCAGAACCAGCCACAGAATACAGATTCATGGTGAAAGTCCTAAACCTGCACAATGCTTAGGATTCTCCCCTGTCACTTGGAAGTTTCTTTATGGTCTAATGGGACCAGTTGAAATCAATTCTCAGGCCCTTTCACCCAGTTTAACTGAAAAAGAAAAAAAGCATCTGACAAGGTAGAACTGACTGATCAGAAAACATTATATATTTGTTATATTAGATGTTTGTCTGGATTGTTGGATAGAGGGAATGTATGACACAGTCCAGTTAATACTGGACTGATGAGAACCACTCAGCCAATGAAAAGTGACAAAAGTGACACCACTTAAGAAATCCTGCTTTAATCCATGAGGCTGCAACATTTCAACAGAAAGCCTGTGTTACAAACAAGTGGTGGAAGTCTGAGACAGTTTATTTCCTGGCAGTGACACTGCTGAGCTGCATTGTGGGAAGTGTGGGATCCAGAGGTTTTGGAGCTTTAACCATAGTACACCCAATTTACTCTTGATATTAACGTGCTTTCTACATTTGGATCAGGAAAGGGGACGTTAATGCTAGTCTCAATGCAGAAGTCCCTGCAATCTAAATATAGTCTCTGCAGCTTTATGCTTTAATAAAACACACACACACACATAAAGCAGGTTCAAAGGTGAGGGGGAGAAGGAGGAGGGGATACAGAAACCCAGAATTAAACAGACCTAGTGCTAAATGAGGACCATGGTATTGGTAAGCTCAGACATTATGGGTTTTCCTGTCAGTACTGGAGAAAGGAAGGAAAATAGATTTCTTCTTATTTATGATTGCTGCATAACAGTGACCTCACACAGGTGCCTCAGTGGCTCAACTCGTGGAGCACGTACCATTAAAGCCTACCCTCAAGGGCCCGAGTACGAGTCCGTGTCCCTTTGCATCTCATCCCCACTCTCTCTCCCCAACTTTCGTGTCTCCATCTCACTTTAGCGAAAATGGGTAAAAAAAAAAAAAAAAAAAAAGGCAAAGAAAAGGCAGAAAAATCCCCAAAAAAGCCCTTTCATTTTATCGCAACATCTTTCTGATAAAGGCTAATGCACTCTCACTGTTCCCCAGTCCACAGGAAACACACACACACAGTAAGCGTTCAAAAGTGGAAACAATCTCTCCAAGCACCAGTGAGAGTCCATCACATTGAAGCAGAACCGCACAGCGCTGGAGCGGCTAACTCAGTTCATCCGTTGTTGCCCCAGGTGCGTTTTTGTGTTATAGCCCGGACCTCAGACACAGGGTTCACTAAACTACACAAACATGGGTTACTGATTAAACCATTAGTGATTCGTTACAGGTTGCGACTCAAGAATATTCATTTATATACGGTACATTTCAGAAAATAAATGAGTGTAACTTTTTATCACTTATAAAATAACAAAAAGACGCAAAGGGAGCACAGTTAAAGGACTGGATCAATGAGCAGCAGCTGTAAGATCCCATCCTCTGGTCTTAGTCCTGGTGTTTTGCCTTTGAAACTTTGAAAATCTGTCTCGTGAGTCTTTATACTCTATACAAGCCCCATACCAACCTTCACATTAACACTCCTTTAGCATCATATCAGAAGAACAGGAACACTTCAAAACATCTGGAATTTCCTGAATGAACAGTGATGAATCTGTTTAATTGCTCTGACCTTTCTCCAAACATAAGATATAATTTAGACTGACATCATCAGCACTAAAAGATACTATTGAAATCCATGCTACGCCCACATAACATTTTCATTTTAGACTAACACACCTGAAAAAGCAGATCACATGACCACTCAGGTACACTGGACATGTGCGAGCTGGTGTAAACAGGGAGCCGATTGTTTACTCTGCAGGTGATTAGACAGAAATTGAATTGAACTGAACAACAGCTGCTACAGGGACAACAAGGTCAGTAACACTTGTAATTCATTCTCCATGTTGTTTCACCACTGGTAGTCGAGGCTCAACCAGGAAGCGACTGGGGGTGTTTATATCATTTTTCTGACTGAGTTTCTGAGTTTATAAAACAGCAGCAAAAGTCTCAGAAAGTTTAAGGGGCTCAAAAACTGCAGAGTCTTATGGACTGTAGGTGTAAACGTAGCAAAAGAGATGTGCTTTAAAACTAAAACATATTAGTGTGAATGTGGCTTTAGTCTATAAGAATCATTTATCTCAAATAACTGACTGGTAAAAGGTAAAAAGTGTTGCAAAGTCTATCATAAAAAGAAGTACGAAAAGTTTGTTTAACAGATACTGAAAAACAAAATGCCTCTAGAACCTGAAAAGTAGAAGTGAGGAATGAATAACTGACTCTTGGCCTGAAAAAAAGAAAAACAGGCGAGTCAGCAACATTACAGTCTACCAGCTTTTCCTGGGGCCACACACTTCTGTTGCAGTATCGGCCTCAGGTATGCACAGTGACTGTTGTCAGAGCAGCGCAGCCTCACCTTATCTCTCCCCTCTTACAACTGGTTGGTTGAGTTAAGCTGTAACAACACAGGCAGATAAGAAGACGCCCCAGACTGTTTCTGTCTGTCCGCTGTCTGTTTTATCTCTGTGATGACAGGGGGGACTCACTCCAGCCACTATCCAGCCAGCTCAGACACTACTCAGCAGCTCCTCCGCAGACCAAAGGACCTAATATTCAATTACTCACATTAGTGTTCTCTGCACGACAGCTCAGGTTGGAGATGTCGAGGTTTCTACAGGCTGGAAGAAATCTCAATTTGTCTGCACAGAGCGGTTGTCTGAGCTGCAGCATCCTGCTTCATGCTCATGCAGCTGCGCACATTTATACTTCTTCTGGTAGCAGGAGCAGCCACACAGAACATCACCACTCACTCACTGTTTATTTCCCATATTGTCATCTGTTTCAGTGAATTGGGTTATGGCTCAAAACTCTAAAACAAATGTGTCAGATTTCCAAATCCTGCAAGGATGGATGAAGGGGTCCAGGTGGGCGGGGCTTGGGGTGTTGCTAAGGGAGGTTACTGTTTTGTTGTGACATCACAAAGTTCCAGAAGTCCTGACGGCTGGTTTTAAGGCTCAGTTTCTGAAAACAGGCTGTGAGCATTTCTCTGTGGACTGAGACCTTTGATACATTCGATGTATTAGCTGTTTAAGCGCCTGCGTTTTATTTTAAAAAAAATAATAACTTTGACATCAAGATTTCAAAAGGCTGTGGCTTGAAAGTGGTTAGAGATAAAGGCCTACTGGAAATGAAAAAAAAAAAGATACAACCACATAAAAATTAGCCACTAGTTAGCATGTCTCTCTACCACTATTGTCTGTTTTATTCAGTATTGTTGTTTGTCGCAATTTTGTGACTTTGGCGTTCAGAGGGTTAACGCTTGTCTTTATCACCACTTTCTTCTAGTGCAGTTAGCATGCTAAACCACTGGCTCTGGTCTGACCACACTGTCCCTTTCTGATACCGAGACACTGTAGCGTCCAGTCAGTTCTGAAGTAGTAGCTCAGTGGACATATTCTAACCTCTTGTATTGTAAAGACAATGACTGTTGGCAAGAGAGGAAATTCACATATAGCACCTTTAAAGAAATTCTACAGTAACTACACTCTGGGCTTGTGACAACAGCTCCTGGAGCTTCCTTCTGTTTTGACTCTACTGCTCTGTTTAGGTACCCCTTACACTCTAATGCTGCATATCATGATTTTTTAAAAAAATTATTGTTAAACAGACCAATTAGTTTCCAATTATTAATTTTCTCTGTGAAATGTCAAAAAAAAATAAAGTGACAACTGTTGTTATCAACATAGTTACTGATTGTTCTTCTGGAAATCAACTTATCAATTAATTGACTGATCATTTTGATTGCACTCAATAAAAAGCTACTGAAGACGGAAAATAAAGTTCTTTGAGTTAATGAGTTTGCTAACAGTCATTCTGCAAACTGCTTCGCTCATTGGCTTAGCTCAAGTACAAACGATTGATCCAAAAAGAGCATTTTTACCACCAGTGACTCCAGTCTCATAACTGTCTACAATCCATTGATCTTTACTGGAGCAGTGACACTCCAGCAGAGGAGGTTCAGTAAAAGTGAATGGTGCAAGCTGCCAATAGGCTAAAAAATTCACAGATCAAGACAGAATACAATCTACAGCAAAACTGAGTCAAATTTAATGTAACTAAAACATTGTTATCATAAATCTAGTATGATTTTATTTCATTTTACACCAAAGAACAAATAGCTTTTGCACTTCTGCTAAAAAAACCCCCCCAAAAACGATTAAAAAAAACAACAAAAAAAACAACACAATCATTTTAAGGCGATACAACTTTGAAGCATCTAATATTGTAGTGAGGTTGCAAATGGGTGTGCAGTAATTTTGTTGACTGTTGTGCGCCCAGAGAAACCTGAGACTCTAACTGAGGAAAACAGATTTCTCTAATGAGGAATGTAAAATTTCTGGCAGCAACACTCATGACAGCATGTTTAATCAGCTGCTGAAAATAGTTCCCAAATAGTTTCCTCTTGTTTGAGCAAGTTTTGCTAAAGACTACAGCAACCAGCTGCTTTAGCAAACTAGACCATCTTTAAAAAAAAAAAAAAAAAAAAAGAAGGGAAAAAAAATCAAAGCTGTTTAAAGATTAAAGTCTTTAGCAGTGGGCTTGGAGCTGGATGCCGCAGACAGGATAGAGAGGACAGAAAGTATTGACAGACAATCTGTCTTTTTCATAGGGTTTTTACATAATAACAGACTATATCTAGGTCTCAATCTGTCCTTCTGATCCTGAGATATGGTTATGGATAATGACCAGAAAAGATCATTCTGTTGCCAGAAAGTACCTCGAGGCGTCAGAAAGGGATGGATGAATGTATGTACATAAGTGGCAACTTAAGTCTTGTAATGGTAATTTCAGTTTTGCTAATGTAGTCTGTATAATCTGTAATCTTTCAAGGCCCCACAACCTGATTTTGTGCTTGATCATTCATGGACTGTCTTGATCCTGCAGGAAACAGGAAGAAAACGTTGTGTTCTCTCCAGTGACCCACTACTTGTGGAACCTTTAATCAGCAGCTCAAGAATATACAAACACCAGATAAACTGTATCTTCTTCAGTAATGTTGGTTTGTGTACAAGACATAGCAGAGCAGATCTTGTTGCTCTGATAATGTAAAAGACTGACACACACTGAGCTGCTCTCCCTTGTGTATCTCATGCACTTGACTGTGCAGTGAGTCTATCTGCGGATGCTGCTAAAATGTGCAGAAAGTGTTGTGCCTTATTTCCTTGAAATTACCACCACAGCTTTCATAGTAATGTCTTTTTGTGGTTTTTGCCCTCATGAGATAGTGACACTGTGGATGTAGGTGGCAAACAAAGGGAGAGAGACACGCAGCTGTCGTCTAACTGAACTGTTGTGGGTCTATGGTGTGCATCTTGACCTTTCTTCCAGCAGGACAGCCCTGATATTAAACAATTAATTTTATCTACAATGCTAATGAGTGGATGTTGTAGCTTTAACAGCGTCAGTCTCTACTATTCTGATCATATGCTATAACTGATTCTACTACTTCTGTATCTTACCTCTGTCCTCGTTCATATAATCCCTGCTCCTGCAGATTGCTACAGCTGACTAAGCCTGTCTCTGCAGTGGTGTGTGTGTGAATGAGGTCAGGGTGTATATCAGCTATGTACATCATGTGTCTGTGTTGGATGAATGATTAGCCTCTCATTATGCTGTTCTCTTTAGAAGGACTGCGGCATCCTCCTACAGTGCCGCTCAGTCTGTTACAGAGAGGCGTACTCTTTCTATCCACACATACACTATTTAAAGAGAGACACACAATTACACTTACACATGATTGTACCACATCCTTTTCTGCACTTCCGGAAACTTCATTCATGACGGATACACAGTAAGACGGAGACACACTTTCACTTCCTGACCATTACCCATTATACATTCAGCAATAACTGGCCTGTTATGAAAACCTTTATTGAAGAGTATCTCGCAGACATGTGGTCCACCTCTGATGTGATGGCCTCTCCTCGACTCCTGTTACATATACACATTTAATTGTTGAGGAAGATTTCGTTGATATTTATCCTTGTTCTTGTTTAAAGTCTGAGAAGGAGTTTCTGCTCTCATCAGTCTGGGTTGACTGTAGTTTGCTCTCTGTAGCTCAGTGTAGTGCTGTCTGTTCATGGAGGCGTCGTGTTTCCTGGTTGTACACATAGACTGCAAATAGAAGTACATGTGGACTCTGGGTCAGAAGAGTCTTAAACCTTCACTCTATTCAAGTCAGATTGTATTGAAGTCTATGTGAAAATGTCCCTACTTCTCCCTTGATTTATTAGCTCAGTAAATGTTTTCCTAATGAGTTTATGGTCTCAGTCTCTAGTTTCAAGGCTTCAATACAATATGTTCATTTTTTAAATGATGGTCCATTTAGAGGAAAATGGACCATAAAGCAGGGGATGAATTAGGGTGTGGCGAACGTGTCTACGTCCACTTTTACGTCCACTTTTATTTACAGTTTATGGATACAACTTGAAACATTACACTGGTTGGCCACAAATGCAAGAATACAAGTGCTGGTCTTATTCGTGTTCAGCTGCAAGTCACTTTGACCTTGGAAACTTGAAACAAATGCACTGGAATCCAAAAAATTAGGGAAAACTATAATACACATAAAATCATTAGTTTAACAACAGGTAGGAGACAGGCCATTTCCTAGTGTGAAGTAAGTGAGAAAATAAAGATGGAAGCTTCCTGTGAATTTAAAGAAAGAATTTTTCGAGGCTCTTTTGTTGCCTGAGTCCCCTGGGATCCTGCCCATATTGCACACACCACTGCACAAATCTAAACTGATATGACATATCATAATTCCTGCAGCTTGCCCAAATCTTTTTGCAGGAGAACAAATTGGCCCTAAGCAGCCACTTACTGTAGTAAATGTTCCATTAGACTGACAACCACATCATCCCTGAGTCACTGGCATGAATCACCTACTTGTGAATGCAGATCTGAAGCCTGAATTTAATTCTGAACTTTAACTAAACTCCAGATAGTTTCACTAAAGGCTTCTTCACTTAACTCGCTCTATCCTAACCACCCTGTTATCCTCAAATTGACTAACATTGTTTATCCTCGGGGACAATTTGACGCCAGCAATTTAAACCTCCAGAAAATTATAATAATCAAAGCTGTTACCCAAGTTTGTTTTTCAGGTACTTTCAGGTACAACCTAAAAAGTAATCCCCCCACCCACCCCCTTACACATACAGAGTGCCTTTTAAGTGACTGTAGAAAAATGATTTAATGTTATGTTATTTTAGCAACCAGACATTCATCCACAGTCACATGGGGCCTGGAGTTTAGCCGCTAAACCCACTTTTTCCATTTCTCCTGTATTGCTGCGGGTTTGTCAGGATCTCTTTGGCTCTGCTTTGTTTCTCTATGATCAGAGTTTATGACACGAGAGAAAACATGCATCTTTAGAAACATAGTGGCTGAAAATGATTCCCTCTGGATTTGTTATCTTGAGTATCTCCTTCTGACCTGATGCAGTTATGAAGAGCTCAAATGCCGATTCTATGTCTTGGACATGTCTGACATTTTAAAAGGTAATATGTTTTATCTGAAGTGTTGATATCCATAAGAAAACAGATTTGTGGTTTTAGGAACCAAAAAACCATCTCAGTGTAGTTTTCCTCTCTCATGCTTCTCTCTGGAGCTTGAGCCAATCAGACGAGAGGCTCTGACGTCTCTCAGGAGGAGAAATGATCTATAGCTGACTCCGGTATATGGAACAAGTAGCTTAAAAGAAACAAGTTGTACAAAAGAAGAAGGCTTACACCTGTTATTTCAAGAGGTGAGATCCACTTCCCCAGCATTTCCAAGCCTCTGTTGCTAATCTCATTTTCAGGGTGCTGCTACAGGTTGGCAACATTAATTAACATAAGTGCTTGAGTTATTTATAACTTTAGTCAAGTGGAAACATTGAATGCACCTAATTGAGATTTGAAACTGTGTGGATTAAATTAACAGATTTAACCGTGGATAAGGATTTGTTCAAACACTATTAAACCCTAACCCTTCTGAGATGAGACAGAGCTGGCCAGTGTGGCATCATGGAGATGAACATAGTCATTAAAAATCTTTCTATTATATATATCAGGCTGTATCACATGACTTTTTCCTTTGGTCTCCCCTTTAGTTAAAATACAAAATGTAAGTCTTCACAGGTCAGTGTGACAGTATTTGGACAAAAGCATGTTGACATCTGCCCCATATGTGATTATTAATATGTCATTTGAAAACTATGGATTCCACTCTGCTGCTCCTGCTGGTCCAGTCTTTCACCAGATGAACCTGCTGCAGGGATTTATTAATTCATTAAGTCCAAGATGATCAGACCTGGATCTGATCAGATCTGGCTAATTGTCAACATTTCAGTTTATCCAAAAGGTGGATGATTACTTAATGGCTTCCTGCCAAATGTCAACCCACCATGATGTCACCTATTGGTTTGTGAGCTGCTGTTTTGAAACCACCAGTTTGTAATTTATCCATTGCCATGTTGGTTTTTGAAAACAGAAGAAACCATATTTGTAGGAGAAGGTGGAGCTGAGGAGGAGTGAGGGGTGGAGCTGACCTGCTCTGTACTCTATCCTGATTGTGTGGTACAGTCTGTCGATCACACAGTAGCCACGCCCTAATTCATCCCCTGCTTTATGGTCTATTTTCCTCTAAATGGACCATCATTTAAAAAATGAACATCATGTTGTATTGAAGACTTGAAACTAGAGACTGAGACCATAAACTCATTAGGAAAACGTTTACTGAGCTAATAAATCAAGGGAGAAGTAGGGACATTTTCCCATAGACTTCAATACAATCTGACTTCTTTAACAACCAGTGGAGTCGCCCCCTGATGGTCATTAGAGAGAATGAAGGTTTAAGGCTCTTCAGCATTGGCTTCACTTTACAGACCCAGAGTCTACGTCTATGTTCATAGACAGTCTATGTTTCATGCACATGAGCACTAAACCCAGAAATGGTTTAGGTGCTTGAAGCCGTTCACTTGACAAGAAATTACATTAATAAGCTAGCACAGAGATTTCCTTGAGAAAAATGTACAAAATGGTCAATTTGTTTTTCTTTGACAGGCTCTGACAGCAGCTATCAAGTCAAATGCTAAGACAACCATGTGGTTTCAAAGTCAGCAGTGCTAACCACAGGATATTGTAATATTACACAGTGGAGGGTGATGAGCAGGTTGAGTGACACTGAGGTCTCCAGAGATGTGAGCTTCAGCTCAAATGATGAAGGCACCTCTGAAACACAGTGGTAAGTCAGACACTTTTCCACCATACTGATAAAGATCTGTGGCAATAAAGCAGAGTAATGCAGCTTTTTGATTTAATCGCTAGTTGTCATCATGAAACAGTCAAACTAACACAGGAACTCCATTTGTGGTATTTCTAAGCAGTAAAAACCACAAGCTCAACATTTGCATCCAGCCTTATGTAACTGGTTAGAGTGAAGCTTTTTGAGTATTTAAGACTTTTATAATACAGGACAATGTTGAGAGACGGGAACAGTCTGGCGAGCCAGGGGGTCAAACTGGGAACTTGTCTGCTCTCCATGTGAGATGAGCCCTAACCGCTCAGCGGTTGGGTGGGCGGCGTAATTGGGTTGCCACAGACTGAATAATTTTTAACATGCTTTGTTCATTGTCAGGATTGTGTTTAGACCAGGCGTGGGACAATACCAAAATATCATGTCAGTATTATCCTGCGATTCAACGACATTGCCATAATTATGAAAATATGCTTTCAACTCTCAAAATTCCTCTAAAACATACTGACATCACTTTACCTTACATCTTGGTAAGAAACAAATATCTTTATTGCGTCACATACACAGCACTCTTCTGCAGCTCTGTTTCTCACTTACACCAATTATCCTTTAAGTATGAGTGTAACAATATGTTTTTACAATGATGTGATATCATTCTCCATTTTGTGTCTTTGGCGCTGCTGGTGCTGCCGATGACGTCACACACAGGGACAGTAGGTCAGAGTAACGTTTAACATTTCTTTACTATTAAAATGCTAAAAAATACATCCATATAAAGTTCGTTGTGCTTAAATACAATGTGCAAATTCTTAGTATCAACGCAATCGATTATTTACCTTTCAAATCAATTTTAGATCGATATACATCCCCGTGAAGAACAACTTGCCGAGCGCCTATCGATGTAGTTGGATCGTAGGGATATAAATCGATGCGTTGATGTAGTTGATGACCTTGAAGAAAGGTCAAACTGAACCACTTTGGACAACTCTGCAGTCTTTGTGCCAAACCTTGGTCCTTGGTTGGCAAGCTCGATTTTATTGTGAAATTTGTTAAATTGTCCCTTGTTTGAACAAATGTAATTTTTGGCTGGACGGGCCCCAGACCACCATTACATCCACAGTGTGGTGGGCCCCAAAGATTTCTCCCTTTTCCTCTGACATGAGCAAAATTAACAACAGAAACTGACTTTTACTGTCATCGCTCACGCTCCTGTGACTGTAGTATTTATTTCCATGTTGACAGCATAATTTGCTCTTGCATTGTGAGATTATTTTCTATGAAATAATCAAGTTTAGAAATTAGCATTCTGGCATGCCTCAGTGCTTCTACCCAAAATGGCCAAAACTAACTATTCCCATCTGTTTTACATCATAGCAAAATAAATATGACAAAACTCAATTCATTTCCCCCCGCCACGTCCACTGGAACAGATATAGCATCTTAGACATATCTGGAAAGTGAGGATTAAAAAATAAAACTGTGTCCTTATATTTGCTCTTAGAAATCTGTTAAATCCATAAAAACACTACTGTTCTGGTAAAAGAAAACGTTCATGCTTTTTCATGTCTGCATTAAATCCATTTTAATCCATTTAAGTACAAACTTCCCTCTTTTTATGACTATTTTTTCACTGCAGCTTAACAGGGAAAAGTGTTTATGGCAATTTTATACTATAAAGATTAACTTTGGAAAGTATCCACTGACTTCTGCTTAAAAAAAGAATCTAGAAACAAATCTCGTGACCTTTGGGACAAACCGTAGCTTTTTGCATGTATGAGTAGCCAGTACGGGCCTGTGAGAGGCACACCTGTCTCCGTCTACTCTTGTGAGAGAGTGGCACAGAGGTGGAGCACCAATTTGATACTCTGACAGAGATCATGAACTGTGTGACAGATCAAATAACAAAGATATTCTGCTCTTTTTAACTTTCTCTCTAAGAGATCAATTTGCATGTAAATGTGACTAAACCTAAGTCTTTGACTTGAACTTATGTTTTTGTTCGTTTTGTCAGATGTTTATCAAACCGTGAATTTATCAGCTGCTTGGAAGTAACCATTGGTTAACATGTTGACTTAATGAATTGTATTAGTCTTTATTTCATACTCATTTTGTGTATGTATGTGTATGTATATGTAAATAAGAAAAGAGAGCAGCTGAAACTAGGCTGAAGGTAAATATAACACGACTCACATGATGTTGTGAGTGTGATAATTAGCAACAGTTTTCAACTACATCCTCAGTTTCGCAGCCCTCTTCCAGCCCTATACTGGGGTATGAACTCGTCTTAGTCTGAGCTGTGAGTTGCTGGCGGAACAGCAGGTGTGTCCACTGGGCGGCTGTTTCACTGCAGGATGTTTCCTAATTACAAACCGGACCTCCTCCCATTTATCTGACAAGACTAAATTACAGCTACAGTAGCTTGCTGTGATGCTGCAGACCTGAACTACAGGTCAGATCACTTCACACACACACACGCACACACATACACACACACACACAAGCCTCAACCTCACGAGAACACGACAGAGGAAAGAGAGAAGAAGCTGCAGTTCTGTCAAATTTCTGATGAAGCATCTTGGAAACTATTGGCTGTTCTTCCTCCATTTCTAGATTGGCAATGAAAAAGATCTAACAATCTATAAAACTGTAAGTAGTTTGTTTAGCATATTGAACTTAGCTATGCTGCTTTCAGTTATTATGAGCCTTATACACAAAGACTCAGGGTTTACTAATTTGCTCTAATCAGGAAAAGACTGAGGGTTCTCTCAGGCATCCCTCAGTGTACTCTCGGTCAGCATGTCCTTCATTTGGGGCCTAAAAAAAGCTGAGAAAAAATGTGTATTCATCTTTAATGGGGCAAGTGGAAGCAATCAATGTACTGCTGCATAAAATCCTGTAAGTCAACATCACTGGCAACATGGTGAATTTGTATGAGACACGGATGCACCAGAATTGATTGTTATGTTGATGTCACATTCATGTTTATGCTTCTGACTGGATCTTGGTGTATTTTATTTGAGTTTTTAGGACTCAAGAAAATCTGATCTAACCACTTGTCCTGGTGTGTGTATACTGGGCCCTGAGCATGAGGCCCCCAGCTCAACTACCAACTGACTGGACCCTTTACTGCACATCCCTACCATGTTTCCTGTCTGTCTCCACTTTCCCTATCAAATAAAGGCATAAAAATGGACCAAAACACATGTTTGATACACTTAAATTTAATTTAAAACTTAAATTTGATTTGATTTATATTACATAAAGGTCGACCTCCCTGTCTTCTTTGATTCTAAATCAGGTCCAGGTTCTATATTAATCCTGTGAAAGTACCAAAGGTCTCAGTCCACAGACAAATGCTCACAGCCTGTTTTCACAAACTGAGCCTTAAAACCAGCTGTCAGGATTGATGGAACTTTGTGATGTCATGAAAAACCACCTGTTCTCCAGAATCCAACCTTGCAGGATTTGGTGTATCTTAATTCAGTCCCTTAGTAGCCAATCAGAAGATGAAAAGTGTTGATCTCCATAAGAAGATATATTTGTGGTTTTAAGAACAAAAACCTTCTCAGTGTAGTTTTCCATCTCCTCTCTCCGGCTGAGCTCTGGAGCTCTAGGAACAACTGGTCAGTCAGCCAATCAGAGGAGAGGATCTGAGCCTCTCTTCTGATTATGCCAGAATCCGAGCTGCTGTTTTTACAGTGTGACATTGTTCAGCACTTTGTTGGCTTTTGGATTTATTGTCTCTGTAGTAAAAGCTCCATCTACTGTGCATGGGTTTATTATGGCTGGAAAAGAGCTGAGAGGCAGCATCGCTCTGTAGTCATCAACTAACTTTTCCCTTGTCAATCATTGTGATACAACTCATACTGTACATTTCTCGTGGCGGCGTTAGAAACCTTTGACGACAGAGATACAGGAGTCCAGGTCTTCATCTTTAAAAAGGGGGTGGAGGGGGTGGCAGCTATGCAGAAAGCATGACTCAGAGTTAAACTACTTCCTGCTGTCCAGCTGAGGCCAAATGAGGACCAGAGAAAACCTGCAGCACATTCCCATGTGTTGTTCTGAACAGATGTGACAGATGTGACCTTTGGACAAAAATGAATAATAATTCATTTTGTTTTGTCTAATGGGGAGGATTTAATATAGATGTAATGACAAAAAACAACCATCACAGGCCTAAGTTTATGATGCCTGGTTTTTCATTGTCATTCCTTTCACTGTGATTCCTCTACACAACAAAGAGCCTTGTTCTGGAAACCATACAAAGTCAGATTGCCTGAATTAGGTTAAGTTGTTTCCTCGTTGTCACTGGGGGGGGTGCTTCCTCAATTTTGAGTGTTGCAGGATTGTCAGAGCTTAGTTCCTCTTCTCCCCCTCCCCCCCAAGTGGCATTCCACCCACCACCACCATCCCTACCACGACTACAGATTACACATGGCTATTTCATTATACTCTATGTCCAGAAACCAGTGTTACACCTATGCATGAATACTTATCTGTGTTTTCACCTGGCTGGTCAATCCTGCCCTGCATGTTTGAGGAGGTGTCTTTGTTGCAGGTGAGGTGAGCAACCTCCAGCACAAACCCAAACACTATAAACACAAACTATTTATTTTCCATTTCTAATTTTGATCCCTAATCAAAAAGAAAAAATGCTGGCGGAAGATTAAGTAGTAAATGTTTAATTTATATAACAATCAATTTATCTTTTAAGTCAATTTTCAAGCAAAAACATTTGATGCTTCAGCACACAAATGCTAGAATTTCCTTCTTTCTCTGGTCTTCAATTACAGCAAAAAAAAGGAAAAACTCTTAAAAACAGAACTAAACAAGTCTAATTGAATTTGAAATTTCATAGGTATTTTTCTCTCTTGTTTTTTCCCTAAAGAAATTTTTAACATAAGCAATTAAATATCATAAATATCTTCTGGATGTATGTAAATTTATGATAAACAGTGAATTTTGTAAAGGTACATGTATTAAAAACATCTATATGATTAACTTTTATATGGCACGTTGTGACCATAACAATACATTTAATATTTTAATTTCTATGTGTAGATCTACATTTATTAAAACAGTATATATATATAAAAATTCTATATGCTTGAATGTTTTTATTATTATTTCTCATTCATTTTAAACGTGTGTCTTCATATTCTGGGATAGTGGTCTCCGACCTTCGGGCCTTACTGTGTTTAATATATAATATTGACAAGCTTTGGGAGGGATATATTTTTATGTGTGTTTATGTCTACAATATAAGCATGTATACATAAACATACACGTTAGACATACCTGTTACTATATGAAAATGTCTAATAGGTTTCATATATAATTTTTACATTCTTTTCTTTTACGTGGACATATATTTCATATATGGACATTCAATATATAATAATAATTGTATGAATAATGTGCAATGAAAACAATCATTAGCTGCAGCCCTTATTCACTACTTTTAATTGTATTTAAATGTTTCATCTGTCTCTGACGCAGCACAAAAACACTAACAGAAAACACTGAGCAGCAGCCTAATTACATTTTTTGAGGACACTGCACTTTCACATTAGGAGAGACATGACAGCTAATGAAAGACCAAATTATTTACAAAACTATAATTGATTATTGATTGAATTCATGTGAAGTAAGCAAGGCTACATCCTGGTTTAAGAAGACTGGTTTTATGTAAATCAGAACCTGAATACACCAGTCTGGTCCCATGGTAACGCTGATGAGTGTTTTCTTTGTTTTTATCTTGGGATAATAGCATGAAATTTAGTAAATATTAGTTGACACCCACGTACAACAACACTCCTGCTCAACTCTAATCACTTATTAATTTAATGAAATGAACAAAGCATGCACATCTGCATCAGCCTCAATGACATACACATCAGTCACACTTTGTTTTTTGCCAGGTTTTGACAGCTGGATGAAAATGTATAATCTCCGGGGCGAAGCTGAGATCAGCATCTGTCATCTTCCTTTGAGAGAGTAAAGCAGCACTTTACAGCAGATGTGTTTAAGTCAGTTGTATCTAAAGCCTGATAGTCATGGATGAATTTACATTTCTCTCATTCAACCCACTGACGCTCTCTTCTGCCTTATTACTTTCACTCCTTAGATGATACCGATATTCAGTGGGAGGTTATTCCTCTGGAACACCCAAAGTCTTACTGGGATTAAGAAGGAGAGCGAACCAGCATGAATGATAGTGAGAGAGATTGAGAGAGCATGGCCAATTCCCCCTTGGAATCCACACATTGTTTCCCCTCAGACGATGGGGGATTCTTATCAAAATGCTGCCAGGACTATCATGAAAGGATATGGTAATCATGGAAAACACACAGTCACACACACACACACAGCCAGGAAGGCAACCAAGCGCTGGGCTAATATAATGTGTCTGGTGTGGGGGCTATTTACATACCCTTCCAGAGCGCTTGTCACATTCAATTAATTACTCTCTGGCAGTGTGACAAAGATGATTAAAAAGAATGATGAAAAATATTTCCTCACACGGCTCCAAAAATTCCAAGTCCCTTTTTTAAAACGAAGCCAAAGGAAAACAAGGCATGCTGTCTTAGTAAAAGCTAAAGGTGTTTTTTTTATTCCCTAAAGGGATTACAGACCATTTCTCCCATTGAGGAGGGGGACATACTGGGAATGCCAGTGAGGATGTTTGCTGGAGCTGCTGTGATCATGAGCTGCACTTTATTCTGGCGGGGCAAAAAAAATAAATAAATAAATAAAGAGGTGAAATCTGTGGGGTAATGAGCTGCATCACAGCGTCTGTTCATAGCCCCCTGTCTTTCTGCGAACACAGCCTATTTAACACTGTCAGATCAATTAGTAGGTGAAGAAAGGGCCGGGGGACGTGGAGCCCTTTGTTAAGCAGACACTGTGTGTGAGGAGGTACATTGCTGTTTGAGGGAATTTATCTCGGCAGAACGTTTTTAATGTTCACAATGTGCAATTGTGCTTCGCCCATTGGCACAAAGGGAAGCACTGAATCGGGATTGTTGTAGTGAAATGTGCAGACTAAATCAAACACCCGGGATGTGACAGCTTTGTGAACTTGGGCGGGTAAGAGTGAGGCAAATACCCCAAGGTGCATATGAATACAGAAATCTACATTTCAAGTAGCACCTCGCCTCCGGTGGCTTGGACATCCACCCCCCCCCCCCCCCCCGAAAAACGCTACAGCAGCTTGAGTCTCATTTTTCACTTATGACTGAGAACTCCTGACCGGAGCCGAGCTCGATCCATTCGTCACGAGAGCTCCTTTCAGTGTGGACATCCTTCAAAGAAGAACACAAAAAAATTTTATTTTCTATACAAGCGTCTGCCCATGAAATTTCTTTTTCCCTCCTCTGCTGTTTGGCCCTTTGTCAGGAAACATAATGGCTTGCTTCAGCCAGATTAGCCTTGTCTTTGAGATTGGAGGGCCGACAAACAGCTCGCAGGTGCCGGGGGGGGGGGTCTCATATTCTAACAGGCAGTTCCTTCACAAAAACAGGTTTCTCACCTGCTAAAAGAATTGCTGGCTGTTTATTTACACTGCAAGAAACACATAAAATGAATTGTTTTATTCTGAAAGGATCCATCTCCATTTTTGGTAGCTGTCTCATTATACAAATGTTTGAAAGGTTAAATGTATTTTTTATGCCTTTCAAATGGCTCCATACAACTGACGAGTTAACAAAGTAAGCCAGCATGACTGACCACAAGTGCATTATCAATTCAATGAAATACAGAGGTGTCTCAGAGGTGGATGAACAGACAGTTGGCTTTTGTTGGCTGACGACCGTTGGTAGATGGTCAGGCAAACTTCAAGCACCAAGCCTCAAGGATTAAGTCTCCCTCTGTTTTAGGTTAGGTGTGGCTGACATACATTGTCTCCGCTGATACCAAGTACCGATCCTTTGCCTCTGCATGGAACTCATTAGGAAAATTTTCATGTAAGGCAACATGAAGCCAGAGATGACTAACCTGACAGGCTGTCATTACTAGAATGAGTAATGTCAGACATTGAAATAACCTTTTCAAGGAGGCTCATAAGATGTTGTTTCCCCTGGTTACTGTAGTTCTCCATAGTGCCCACAATGAAGCCAGAACTCTCACAAATAAACAACTGCTGGTTCAGGCCATAGAGTGTCTAGAAAAGTAGACTTTGGTTCTGGGTCTGTAAAGTGAAGCCAATGCTGAAGAGCCTTAAACCTTCATTCCCTCTAATGACCATCAGGGGGCGACTCCACTGGTTGTTAAAGAAGTCAGATTGTATTGAAGTCTATGTGAAAATGTCCCTATTTCTCCCTTGATTTATTATCTCAGTAAATGTTTTCTAATGAGTTTATGGTCTCAGTCCTTAGATTCAACAATGTCACGGTGGGTTGCCATTTGGCCACTCCTGACTGATCCACATCCATGTTAAGTAAAGTTTGTCTATTCTACTCTGTTCATTTCAGCAGTGAGCTAATTTTCACTTCTTAGCTACTGTTGATACTCATCACCTCCTCCACATGCTTCAGAATAAATTAATTTTATTGTGAAGGGACCATTACAGTGGAGCCAAAAGTGCCACTTGCTTTGAGAAACTCTGTACCATTTCACAACTGCATAAAGAAGGGTGACTCAGAAAAAAAGGACTAGAGTTACTTCTCCAAAGAAAGGGAACACTCCTCATTAACTACACTTGCTTCATAAACACCATTAAAAAGGGCCACTTTTTAATGATGGCATTAAAAAGGCCTACTCTCTAGGAATCACGTGGATACATGGTATGAGTTAGGGTTTCATAATATTGGAAGAGAAACAGCGGATGCCTAATTAAAGCCCTACAGTGGAATTATGTGATGTTGGTTTAGCAGGTTTGTGAAAAAAAAACGTGGTTAGGTGAAGAGCCACAAAAGCTTGTAATGAAGCTTCTGCCTGAGTTGTCCTGTGGATACACAAAGGACAATGAGTGCAGCATCTGCATGCATCCCCATTCATCACAGCAGCTCAGCGCTGTGCGTGAGATCTGTACGGAACAGCAGCACACAGACTGAGGATGTTACATCTGCCCTGGGTCTGGATATGGTACAAATAAAACTGAGGTTGACTTATTATAACAACAAAGGTGTTGATATCCAAAGGAAGATGATTTGTGGTTTAACAAACTAACAACCTTTCCAGTGTCGTTTTATAGTAATATAGGTTCTATACCTACACTGTGAAAGTATAAAGTGCTCAGTCCACAGAGAAATCACAATAACAATAACACTGCTCTCAGCCACATTACAAAACATGGCCGTCAGAGGAGCGGATTTGATTCTCTTTAGCTGACTCTTTTCTGAGAAACCAAATCCTGCAACGTTGGATGGTGGGTTCAGGTGGGCTGGACTTGGGGGCGTGGCTGAAATGTGATTGCTTTGTTGTGACATCATAAAGTCACAGAGGTCCTGATGGCTGGTTTTAAGGCTCGGTTTCTGAAAACAAGCTGTGAGCATTTCTCTGTGGACTGAGACCTTTGATCTCCACAGGCTCATGTTAACTGCCAGCACATATAGCTCTGAGACACCAGAAGTAGTATTGTAAGAGAAAATGCTGGGTTTGGTAAAAGAAACTGTGTGGAGTAACTAAACCCAGAAGCTCTGCCCACAGGCCTGAGAGCATCTATGCATCACAGAGTTTCCCTGCTTTCTCAGCCCTGCAGGAAATGTCTGCACTTCACGTCACTTACCGCTCATCCTGTCCACAGTGTGAAAGCTGTACGGTCACACCTCCACCTCTCCACTCAAACACTAAACACCATAAGTCATCACTTTAAGAAGAATAACAAACGCTGACTCAACAGAAAGCCCACACAATGAAAGCTCTTTACTGAAGTCTTGATTGGCGGGAGCACCTCTGCCTCTTGCCACACTCTGACTCAGGAGCAAAATAAACCGTGCAAACCAGTCAAGCCACAGCAGAAAGCCTTTTCTACCCGCAGGGAGCATGAGCTAACATAGCACTGTTGCTACAGTGATCCTAATGGTAAACACTGCCAATCAGCTCGGTTGCATATATATTTGTTGTATTTCACTTTTTTCTTTTTCATGGCCCAGACTGCTCACAGGGCCCATTCATTATGCTCCAGCCAGAGCAAACAGCGGTGCAAATATAGGACAATAACCTACCTATGTTGTTCATGTGACTCACTGAGCCGGCACAATCCATTCACACAGCCTCACACCCATGAGCGCCTCGGGTGTCAGAGCAAAAAACCCTTTTAAAAACACACAATCAACAGGCTCCTACCTGCAGTTTGGTGGCGGGTCCAAGGTTATCTCTGCCAGCTCCTTCTGGATTCTGAAAGGAGAGAATGATCGGTGTTACAATCACACTCTCAAACACACACTGAACTGAATAGTGAGTGATACACACATTTGTATAAATCCTGACTGTAAAATCAATCTGTAAGTGTACACAGTGAACACCTCATTGATTTTCTAATGAGCTCCGGAGCGCAGCGATTGAACACAGGAATGAGTCCTGTCACACAAGATCAACACAGGGATGCACGACTAAATATTTGCCATTTTCTAACCTGTTGGCATAAAAATCAAAAGGCTGTGTCGGATAAAAGGAATTGTATTTGATATATCTGGGTAAATTAATTTTGCTGCTGATCATGGTCCTGTCTCAGCCCTCATGCTTTCAGGAAGGTGTTGGGAGCTTTTTCACACTCAGCACGTGAAAAAAGGTTTAATGAATAGACTGTCAGGGCGTCTGATTTTTCCCTGGTTAAGTATTCATTATATTACTATGCCAGTGGTTTGCATACGAGGATCCTGCAGCCAGGTGTTATACTTCACTATCACCCAATGAGCTTTAAATGCTGCTGGTATTCTCTCCTGTTCAGAGAGGACGACCACGTCTGCCTAATTTCATGTTTAAGCGAGTAGAATTGAGTTGAGTTGAATTGGCTAGCGAAGGAGTATCTCAGGGTCTTGTTCAGGGAAAATTCAGCTAAACAAACTCTTATCTACTGATGGAGATCATAATGTATTCTCATAAACTGTAAATAGATGGACATAGCCTCCATGACTTTACCCACAGCGGTTTTAGGAGCTCAGAGTGAGCTGCTCTGTCGTTGCGATTCTGGCAGCACCCGACTGTGCCCCTAACTCCTAGCTAACCCAAAAATGGGCAAACAGGTCACCTGTCACTCAAAGAGGTGTGTTTCCACAGCTGCTGTTTCTCAGGTCCCAAGAATGGGCTTTTTGAATATGTTGTCTACTTATCAATATTATAAAGAAATTTGCTTGTGAGAGCCGCCAGCAGGAATGGCCAGTCCCTCCAGGAGCTAGCGTACAACTACAAGCTTAAAAGTTGCTAGTCGACAGCAAAAATAGTTGTCATTAATTAATACGTTGGCCACACTTTACAGACCAATATGACATTGTTTATACTTCAAACACTTTGATGCCATTTAAGTTGTGCTCAATGGTGTTTTCTGACTGTTTTTTCACTTTTAGATTATTAGACTAGTCAAAATTTTTACATTTTTATTTTACTCAATAGGGAAATTAGTCAGGAAATTTGCAAGTGATAACCAGAGCCTGGCTGGGCTGGGGTGTCAACAACACTGTTGTCCTAACAACATTACAAATGCTACACAAAGCGTACTGTTCCCTCACAGTCTTGCAAAACGAGACTCCCCAATTCAACTTTCAAACATATCCGATTCTGTACTGAGAGATTTTCTTTTGCCCCTTTACACCCCTTGCATCTTGTTCATGCCATAATAACAAAAAAACGACTGCTCCTATTGATCATGCAGGCTGTTCAATCAGCTGTTTGTAAGCTGTGACATAAAAATAATTTGCTACTGGAAGAGAAAGACAAACAGTCAATGCTGACATGATATATTGTTTCAGCATTGATGTAGCAATGAATGTATGTCTGCTGCAAAGCAATGTGATGCTTACTCACATTACACTAAACTCTTACTGCTTGAGAGAACTGTCTTCTGTCAAATGCTTTAAAAAGCTACAACACTGTGCTCTGGAGAGAAAATGCACTGGAAGTCTCTACAGGATGGAAGAGTTGTTGAGGATTATAGATAACAGGCATTTGATGGAGGGAAAATAAGTATCTTATTTCTGTCAATCACATGTAATTTTCAAGGCAAAAGTCTGAAACATGGCTACAACAGTTTGTTTGTTTGTTTTTTCCAAATTACAGAATAATTAGCTTCAGGTTTCTCCACAGACAGAATGAAGCTAATAAGTCTAAATTTAAATCTGTTTCTCTGGGAACTTAGGAATCTAACCAACAGACAACAGCAGACATTTTCCAACAGTCTCTCCAGGAAGACCTGCAGAGTGTTAGGTTCTTCAAATTAAAAATGCTACAAATAGAATATTTAGGGAAATGGTTGGACACAACCTCCAGTTACTGGGAAAATCTTTGTGCCAAGTGTCTGCACTGCCAAGACAGTTGGCATAAATTTCTGTATCAAAGTTTTATTGCTTTGCTCAGCTATTCAACCGTCCAACGGGCAGTTTGATTGGAGTGTAAAGGCTTCGTAATGTGTCACTAGGTATATTGTGATTGAAATATACACTGATCAGCCACAACATTAAGACCACCTCCCAATATTGGGTAGTGCCTCCTTTTGCCACCAAAACAGCCCTGACCCTGGAGGCCTGGACTCCTCTAGACCTCTGAAGCTGAGCTGTGGTATCTGGACCAAGACGTTAGCAGCTGATCCTTTAAGTCCTGAAGTTGTGAGGTGGAGCCTCCATGGATCAGACTTGTTGGTCCAGCTCATCCCACAGATGCTGGACTGGACTGAGATCTGGGGAATTTGGAGCCAAGTCAACACCTTGTGTTCAGACAGACCAGCCTCCACTCCCCACCATCACTGAGCCTTGACCCCTGACCCTGTCTGTGGTCCAGTGGTTCTCCCTCCTTGGACCACTTCTGGTAGGTCCTGACCACTGCAGCCCAGGAACATCCCACAGAGCTGCAGTGTTGGAGAAGCTCTGACTCAGTCGTCTCATCACAGTTTGGTCAAAGTCAAAGTCCCTCACATCCTCACACTTGACCATTTTTTGCTTCAACACATCAACTTCAGGGCTAAATGTTCAGCTGCTGCCTGATATATCCACCACTGACAGGTAACCATGGTAACCAGGTAATAATGTTATTAATTCACCTGTCAGTGTCATAATGTTATGGCTGAGTGTACAGAAGAAAAACAAAACGAGTTCAGGCTGCTGCCAAATGGTGCCATGTCAGCATAAATGCTCTGAGCAGGTGAGTCCCTGGTTCGATTCTCTAGTGGACTCTTTCTTGCATTTCATTCCCCCTTCTCTATGTCCCATTTCCTGTCCCTCTACTTTGTCCTATCATACAATGAAAATAAGAATGATACAAAAGACTGCTGCTACTCCCTTGCATGAGGTTTGTCTACACTCTGGGAAATGTAAAAAAATAGAACTGAAGGATATAATGCCATATAAATGACTGTAGGTACAAAAAGTCAATTACCACACTTCATGATAAAGGAAGTCTTGGATGGAGTGTACATCACAAGCTGATGATACATAAAAGGGTGAGAGTACCAGTGGGGCAATGACTGCTCATGATTCACTTGGGGAACGAGAGGGGAAAAAAGAAATATATTTGCAAAGGAGCCTGTAATACAATCTCCACAGTTATGGAGTCATTCTCAGCTTGACTGCTTGCTGTGTAATTTTATCTGCAGTATTTTCTGAGATGGCACATTTTGACAGCCAAAGCTGGGGACCTGTTAGGGAAGAATGCTGCAATGAACAAGGCTGTGGGAATCCAAAGGGAAAAGCACTCTTAATACTGCAAGTTCCTGGTGCTCTTGTATGGCCTCTTTAACCAAAAACTCTCTTTCTCTAATGCTCCACAGCTCATTGCATTTGATAATCCCCTGAGACACTGAAAGCACTAAACTAGTACATTCTGCAAGCCTTGACAAATAAGTCAGTATCTTCTAAGCAAAGCTTTTATAATGGAAAGCCCGTGTTTCCTCTGGGGTCGACAGTTTTGAGGCAGGGGCCTGGGGCATTTACTGTTTGAGTTTCGCCAAGCAACAGCAGTAGACTACAATCCCTTACCTGTAGTTGGCTTGCCATGCATCACTCAGAAAACCGCCAATTAGAAGAGAGGCTCTGAGACAGACACAAAATGCTCCGTTTTTGCTCGTGCTCCAAAACGACACACGAGCGAGACGTATAACTGTGTTGAAATGGTTTTTGATACATCAAGTGCCAAACAAGGTTTCTTGCCGGGAGCGGATGGTGGCGGTGGCAATATTTGTTTTGCCAAGAGCTTCAGCCATCATTGCACAAGATGTAAGAATACACTCCAGGCAAAATTAACTCGTATTCTCTAATGCTGAACCCAGTAGATTGGATGCTATTGTGAAACTATCACAAAGAACTATTATAAGAAGGGATGTCCCGGGGCTAGCAGGTTAGCATACTAAAAGTAAAGAAAAAGCGTCAACTTTGGCATTGCTTTCCACCACTGGATACAGCTCTTGGTGAAAAAAGGAATGAATTTGCTTGTGAACTTGCAATGCATCTTCTGCACTGGTAAGTAAGCAGCTGCTAATGCTAACTAGCCACAGCAAACAGATTATATATAGCACCTTTAAAATACAAATTTACTATCTTTTAATGGATATTAAACATCAGGAAAATTGTAAAATATGGGACCTTTAACTTCAGGTCAGGTTATCAGCCAAGGCACCAAGTAGACACTACATCCTCAAGGTTTAATTGGTTGCTTTTATTTTGGTGGCTTCCAGCATGCGTGTTTGTCTACCACCTATTGACAGCACTGCAGCTGTCAATAAGTGGCACAGTGTAGAGAACAACAACTTCAACAACACACAAGCTGAAATGACGGTGCAGCTTGGCAAGCCTATTGTCCAATCTGACAACAACAACATCACCCTGTGACATCCAGCGCCAACCTGCCATGAACCGGTTCAGAACCGAACCAACACTGTGTTATATTATATATATATAACAGGGTGGAAACACCAGGGGTGCCTGTCTGGCATTGGTTGATTTATGGTTGATTTGTGATCAGTCATAACAGCGCACATCATGTTCCAGCAGCATTTAAGACCTGAATGTGTGGGTGAGGTTCATGTCAATACTATACGTGGTAAAAACCCAACAGAGCAGTGATGTATATAAACCCAGTAATTACAACATATCAGTGAGCACAATATTGCACAATTACAACATATTCAATCTTTCATGTTCTCTTTGGTCTCAAAGACGACACAGAGCTCTGTTCATTCACACAGGAAGTACTAAGACTCAACAATATGACATTTCATTCAGCACCATAGGTGTGTAGGATGAAGTGCTTTGAGTGCACAGGAAGTGATGCTTCTATGTACAAGAAAACACTGAGACAGAGAGTTTGGAGTTTTCAATCGTGTTTTTTGTTTGATCCCTGTTGTCATTAAAGGAGACAAAAGGGAATTATCTTCTCTTTTCTAGGTAGTAATTCAAGTGTCCATACATTTCTCAATAACATGTGAACTTACTCCCCTTGGAGATAGGGTGACTTGTATACATACTGATTATTTTCATTATTGCTCAATCTCTTTTCAATTAATAAACAAACTGCTCAGTCAATGAAGTGTCTGGAAAAGGGGATCTCTCAAATCATTTTTCAGAATACATCCTCAACCTTTTCTGACCAAACCCCCCAAAAAAAGAAAATTAACGTGGCAGGTCCTGTTTTGACTGCCAGAGGATATCTGGATGAATCAAAAAGCAACAGAGCAGCAGGCACTTTGCACCAAAGATGAAACAAAAGAGCAACTAAGTGGCATGTGAACAAAGCAGCAGAGAACACAGAGTGAAAGGCGATCAGTGCGGCGCATATACCTCTTGGCGCTGGTGGAGAGCTTGGCAGCGGTCTTGCTGGAGATTTTAGCCTCCTTCTTTTTGGGCTGAGTCTGGTCCCGCTGCTCAGGCCCCGACTGCTCCGGAGGAGCCGTCTCCCTCTGCTCAGCGTCCGAGCTTCCCCCACTGGTGTTGGGGCTGTCGTCCGGCCTCGGCTGCACCTCACTGGACATGCTGACACTGCAAACACACAGGCAGCATTAAGCACATGCTGTGTGTGTATACAAAAACAGAAACCTCAAAGGTTTTGTGCATTTCTTCAGAGCGATGAGTCCTTCATCCAGACTGGTCTAATCAATATTCTTTTGGAGGCTGCTTACATTTTCTGCTATTCTTCCCAAATATCTGTGTTATTGCTGAAATTAACTAACCTTACATCAACTGCTTGAGGCAACTCTACTCACCTTTTTCTGCTTCACATTGGGTAAAGGTTGTTCTTTTTTTTCTATTATCACCTCCACACAGGTTCCAAGAGAGCTACTAAAGGGCGATGTGGACCCACTACAGACTACAGTCATGTTTAATTTCCATTTACATCTCAAGGCACTTTTCAAATAGAGCAGGTCTAGACCTTCTCTTTACATTACTACCACTGATCAGATACCGATTGGTCAGAGAGAATTGCCACTATGGCATCATCGTGGTGCGAGACATGACGTTCTGAAAAGACACGCCATTTTTACCCGTGTACCCTTCACTGTAGGCTGTCGTATCTCTGTGAGTTAGTGAGCTGTACTTTTAATTTGGCAGCCCACAGAACCGTGGTCAGCTGAAAAGATGCACGTTTCTCTGTTTGGCCGTTTAGTCTTTTAGAAGATGACATGGTCACGATAGCTTTATGTAATATAGTAACTATGGCGCTTTAAGTAGGTATTGTCTGTACCTGGTACCAAAAGCAAGTAGGATGACATCTTAACTGATACTCAGCATGCATGGCAACATCCACTAATGAAGACTGTGATCTGACTGTGAGGTTCAGAAAAGGCTATGCAATTTCAAGGCCAAGCATAAATTTTATGCCTAGTTGCTCGAATCATTTTGTGTTTACAAAATCAATAAATAGCAAAGAATTCTCATCATAATTTCCCAGATTGCAAGGTACTGAATATGTCAAGGTAGTCTTGAAATCTCCTATTTTGTCCAGCTAAATAGTCAAGTTTACAATGATATGAAACAGAGAAAGTCAGAAAACCGTCATGTTGGAGGAGCTAGACCAGAGAATGTGTGACATTTATGTTGAAGTAATGACTTCAGCAGTTGATAATCAAGGAGTACTCCAGCCGAGCACTTCCCATCTGCCCCTCTCTACCCTCATTTCCTGTCATCGCTCTACTGTCCACTCTCAAATAAAGGCTTTAAATGTCCAGATAGCAATGTGTGATAAATGTGTTTTTTTCTATCTATTTAAAGGTTCTCACAAAAGACAATATTTCCATGATTCTCAGTCTACTTGTGATTTAAAAGAGGAAAATGAGATTTGCTAACCTGAGGCTCAGAGCTGCAACAATTAGTCCATTTATATGGAGTAAATACCTCCATCCATTGTCCATACTGCTTATCAATGCGGGGTTGCAGGGGGGCTGGAGACAGTCCCGTGTGACATTGAGTGAGGGTGGGGTCAACCCTGACCCACTGGTCACCAGTCTATCACTCATATACACTCCTATGGGCAATTTCGAGTCACCAACTTACCTTGTCTTTGGGAGGAGTGCCAGAACACCCATGGTGCTTGGGATTTGAACCTAGGACCTTCTTGCTGTGAGGCAAAGGTGCTAACCACTGCACAACTGTGCCGCCCCTCTTTTAAGTAACTGTTAAAGCAAAATTAGCAAATATTTACTGGTTCCATCTTCTCAAATGTTTTTTTCTCTTACTCCTCTATGATGTTTGAGTTTTGGAAACTAGACATTTAATAACATCACTGAGGCCTGTGGGAACTTGCAATGAGCATTTTTCACACTTTTACAGACCAAAATGAAAAATCAATCAGAAATACAGAAAATAATCTTAATCGATTAAATTCGTTCAGATTAATCGAGGATGAAAACAGTGATTAGCTGCAGCCCCCCGCAGAGGCATATTTGCAGCCACGGGTGTAAAAAGCAAGAACACAGACAACGGATCTCCAGCCACCCGTCCTCAGAATCGCCCAAATTCAGCATCGGCTGGGCACAAACCTGGAATCTGAGTAATAAAAGACACCTACAAGGTCATGTTCACTAAATCCAATTCTGCCATGGCTCTGTATGTGTGTTTGAGTGTGAATCTCAAGGTGAAAGCCTGTATTTACATTCCCAGGTCTGGCACGGGGAGGGTATGACACAGATGAGCACATGTGAGGGTGTTTTCACTGTGCTGCTGACCTTAAATGAACATTAAATTGGGCAGAAGTAAGGACAGATTGTTCAATAAACATCATGACAGCGGCTTTGGCACGCTGTGTACGCGGCTTTTGACATTTGACAATCAGCCACAGCACACAAACGCTATCTGATGCAATTAACTGCATTTGGGGGTGAGCTGATATGGGGGATAATTGGGGGATTATATGGTTTAGGATAACAAACAGGGGCATCATTTCAAAGGTTACGACATCTACATGCTCTAGTGAATTGGGATCCTCTCAGGGTAAGCTGTTATCATTACGTGGGAAACGGTGTGTCTCCAGGTGAGGATGAACACAGACTGAGTACATCACCTCAGATGTGCCTTTGTCCCTTTTGGTGTGAAAGCTGTCAAAAAAAAAAAAAAAAAGACCTCAACCACAACTACCAATCTTGGTCCAGCAATACACAATTGTGTGCTATTGAGGAGACCTTACAGCAACATAACACCCCTGTGAAGAGAAGCCACCATGCCCACACAAATTCCCCTTCAAACGCCGGGCACCAGGCTCAACGCTGCCTTGCTTTGAGGCGTTTTTACCTGAAAACCCATTTCCGAATCGAAGTATGGTGTAAAAACAAACCAGCTGTTTTACAAATGAAATTCCAACTTTCACACTCGGCTCCTGGTGTTAGTGAAGCTCGTGTATTTGAGTGGGAAAGGCTGAGAGACTGCCTGGTGTGCTCTTACGGAAGTTCACATGCAGTTGGACTTCGGTGCAGTTGGTGGTGTGCGCCGAATTAAACGGCGGCTGCTGGTGATACTTCAAGGTCCTTTACAGTAATGCTGCGAAGTAGATATGCGGCTAGAAGACGGGAGTGCGTTTCAAATTGCTGATATTTTGGACCGGGTTCGGCGGGGGCGGGGGCGTGAAGGGGTGTGGGGGG
>CM076663.1:20410842-20454028 GCA_038496675.1 Rachycentron canadum | reverse complement strand
GTGGGGGGGGTTGGTGGTGGTGGTGGTGGAGGGGGGGGACGCGCTCTCCGGTCCGTGACGAACAGAAAAGAAACGCACGGGGGTTAATGTGGAGGAGCCCCCCGGGCACTTATCGCCCCGGTCCCGCGGCTTATCCACGGAGAGTTAACGTCGAGGCAGCCTCGGTCTGAGACGCCTTCGGAGGCAGAGGGGGATACAGCTGAGCAGCAGACTTAGCAGACACCGAGCCTGCCCGCTGTCGGAGCTCTCAATGACCCCTGCAAAATCTGCTCCAGCACAAAAGACGGAATGGATGTCCCCCCCCCTACACACACACACACACACACACACACACACACACACACACACACACACACACACCGCCCCCCGTCTCTTCCCAGCCGCCACCACCGCCGCCCCCTCCCTGTAAGAGACAACGTAATAAAGCTCTATCCGTCGGGAGGCTTAGGCTTTTGTTTTTTGTTGTTGTTGTTTGTTTGTTTGTTTGGTTTTTTTGTCTTGTTTTTTTTCAGACTCACCTTTCTAAGCAGGCTGGACGCACAGCGCGAGGAGAAACGTGTTATAATGTCCACCGTATGTCCCCGTGCTCCGTTAGCCCGGTCGTCCGCTGCTTTCCGTCCGTCGCTTTGACTGACTGCTGGAGAATGTGCCAAACCGCCAGCGTCAGGTTAGACGTGCTGGAAAGCGTCGCATCCGGTTTGAGCAGGCAAAATAAAAGCCGGAATGACCACGTTCTCGCGTTGCTGCTCGGGCACGTTGACACAAATGAAGCCTGACTTTAGTTTGTGATTGGAAGAAGCGTTATTTCTGCCCATACTACTGTCTGTCTAATCAAGGACCATGGCTGATCCTGGACCCGCTTTCGGTGCTGACTCAAGCTGGGGGCACCTTTAATGCCCAGCCCCGGAGTGGCTCCTCCTGATCTTGCAGTTAAGAGGGATTGATTGAGAGAGATAGGTCTGCCATCTGATGTGATGGTGATCCAGATGATCCAGAATACCCGGACCCCCCTTCATGTTCAGGTCTTATCAGACTCATTTGTGTGTGTATTTCCTGACCGATGGAAGGACAGAGCCTATGGCCTAGGTTCATGCTCGCTGCAAGGTGTCCTTGCGTTTCTGCAGGGGTTGTTTGATAATGGTCACGCTGCTTCCAGTTTGGAGGTGTCCGTGGCAGCAATTACAGGTGACTATGATGAATGGGGCTGCTTCACAGCCAGGAGCCAGGGGCCACACAAGCGCGTCCTGCCCGGTGTTCATATGACAAGACCAGGTGCTGATTCTTTAAGGGACAGAGGGACAGAGGGACTTGCGGTGTTGGCTGGTCTCACAGGATCTGGTGTTAATCAAGACTGGATTGGTACTTATCTCTGCAAAGACGGCTGGTGATCTTTGTGCTCAGTGCCCTGTGTGAGCGCTCTGCTGCTTCATGGACCACCGAGGTGGGGATGAGGAAGTCCGATCAGCAGTTTGTTTCCAGTAGGGTCAAGGGGGCCTCTCTGCTCTCTACACTGTCTTTCTCACTGGATTTGCGATGCAGTGCAGTGGAGCTATGAGGCTTTGCACTAGTTCATTTCTGTTCAGTTTTTTTTTTTCTCTTGTTGAGAAAAGAACTAAAGCATAAGATTTGACAAAAGTGAAAAGTGACATGCATATGCAAGTGACACAACTTTTTTTTTTTTTTTTTTGCAACAATTCAGCACATTATCATACAAACTCTGATAAGTGTTTTATTTTTAGTCGGATAATTCACACTTCCGGTCTCTTCTTTTCTGCCAAAACTTGACCAATCAGACCGCCTCCGTGCGCGCTCCCACGCTAGTGCGCGCCAAACTGCGTGCTGTCTGGAGCGTTATGGCAGGCTTTGATGATAGTGTAGACTACAAAGGAAGTAGGAAAAGATTAATAACACGTAGGCTGCCAATAAAAGTTGTTTGAAAAGCGTAGACGAAGTCTTGCTCCAGTTGGATGCTTTAGAGCCACGCAGTTTTGGTCACGTGCGACTGTAGGGAGAGAGGGGCCAGATATTGACTCCATTACTCAATTAATCAAAAAAGACCAGCGCTAGTTAATATGTTTGAAACGAGCAGTTAACGCATCCGACAGAGCCCTAAAGAGAAAAAGTGACTATACTAAAACAACTGCATTAAGCCTCAAATTGTGTCAACATTTGATTATTTTTCTCGTGAACGAATTAATTGACATTTTTACAAGCCCCGTGGTCTTATTTGTTCGTTGTCTGCGTCGACGGTCACCACGGCGGAACCCCTTCCGTGTGGCTCTTGTTTCTCTACGACGAGTACGGCGACGGACGCCTGTTCCTCGACATGCGCCATTGAAATCAAACGTAGCCCAGACGGCGGGGTACAGTGTCTTTGGCTCTTTTTTTTTTTTTTTTTAAACAGAGCAGCTAGCAGCCCTGTGTTGTCTTCAGTAACCGTCCGACACGGTTTTTTTTTTAAAACAATGGAGACGATATTGGAGCAACAGCGTCGCTATCACGAGGAGAAAGAGCGGCTGATGGACGCTAAAACCAAAGAAATGTTACACAAGAAGTCCACGGTAAGATGACCGCTTTACGGTAGCTTTAGCACGAGCGCTAACCAAACAATACAGACGTGAGAAACGTCTGCGACTTGACTAATGTTGTAAATGACACCTCGTTTCTTTTTTCTCCCAGCTGCGAGACCAGATTAACTCCGACCACCGAACAAGAGCGATGCTGGATGTAAGAAGTTTTTTTTTTTATTTTTTTTTATTTGTTTCAAGTAGCAGCTGGCTAATGCTAATATTAACCACAACAGGCATAAGTAACGTTTCACACGCTAACGTAAACGTGTTCGTTTTTTAATTCATGCTACACGTGAAGCTATGGCTCCGAGAAGAGAGTGTCGAAGAAATCCCACCGTAAAATCGGTTAAATGTAACTTTAATCATAGAATCTCAAATTGTGTTTGCTTCCACTCCACTGAAAGAGGCGCAGGCAGTCTAGGTCGGACCTACTGCAATTATCCGCATGCAAGTGGTCCACCAACCGGGTCTTCATGAAGTAACATCTGAACATATGTGCCCAGTCTATTACAGATCACATTGGCAACAACCTGACAGCGGGTGGAATGTAGTTCAATGAATGAGGCTGAACAAAACAGATGTAGCCACTGTTAGACGGTGGAGGGTGAAGAGACGCTGGTCACGAAAGAGTTTGAGACATTTGTAACATGGATGAGCAGATAATGGTTCCAATTTGACAGAGTTAGTCACATGAGCACTGCTTAACACAGACAGCCTGACGGTCTTCTTCTCCTTGACAGAGGTATATGGAAGTGAGCGCGAATCTCAGAGACTCCTACGAAGACAAAGACGGGTAAGTCTGCGATTCACCTGCTCCACTTAAAGTGGCTGTAACCGCCTTAACTCCACATGTGTCAAATGTTATTTCTGAGTTGTTAAACACAACATCGGTTGTTATTGTATTCAGAATAGTGACATAACCTGCTGTACTGAACAAGGAAATCTGTTACTTTTGCACAGAATGAGGAGAGACGAACTTGCTGCCATCTCAGGACCAAATGAGTTTGCAGAGTTCTACAACAGACTGAAACAGATAAAGGAGTTTCACAGAAAGCATCCAAATGAGGTAGATAACCTGTCAGCTGTCAAAGATTATACAATGTGTTTGTTGAAACTGAATATTAACATCAGTGCTGTTTGCACTTCTTGTAGATTTCCATTCCCATGTCTGCAGAGTTTGAGGAGCTGATGAAGGCCAGAGACAACCCCAGCGAGGAGGCTCAGAGTGAGTTTAATAAGAAAACACTTGAACTTAATTTTAGTAAGTGCTGTCTCAGAACAGCTTTACCTAACCAGTCTAGATGGGACATGGTCGGGCTGAGAAAACCTCACACTGGTACTTCCATTATATTTGCATTAATAATGAGCTAAATGATTGAAATGTCAGTTTCATTTTCCTGTCCAGGCTGCACATTCATGACTGGTCTTGGTCATAAAATGTGTGTTAGCTGCTTAAAAAACAGAATCTGTGAAACTGCCTCACACACACGTCAGGCAGTTTCACAGAATCTGTGATGGATGCTGTAGTGAAATGTGTGTGTGTCCTCCGCAGACCTGGTGGAGTTCACTGACGAGGAAGGCTACGGCCGTTACCTCGATCTCCATGACTGCTACCTGAAGTACATCAACCTGAAGGGAGCTGAGGTCAGCATCGCTCCAGTCTGCAGAATCCATTCTTCACCTCCTGACTCCACATTTGCGTTTTATACAATCTCCACCTGATCTCTTCCCACAGAAACCTGAGTATATCACTTACCTGTCTTCATTCGACCAGCTGTTCGACATCCCCAAAGACAGGAAAAACGCTGAGTACAAGAGGTAGGTCCATCAGATGTGAAGTAGAAAGTATATCTAGCAGTGAGCATCTCCACGTCTGAGGCAATGGTTCTCACCCAGAAATGTTGGACTGCTCCCTCTGGGTGGGGGGTGAGTTACTGCCCCCAAGTGAAGGAGTCTTGTTCAGGAGTAAGGGAGATTAACAGACAGATCAGTGTGGCGTCAGAAGTGGGTTGGATCCTGTACAGGACCGTTGTGGGGGAGGGGATGCTGTGCTAAATGTCTTCATTTAGCAGTCAATCTTTATCCCAACTGTCAGCTTTGGTCAAAAAGACAGAAAGAAGGAGATTGCAGATGCAAGTGCCCGCAATGAGTGTCCTCCTCAGGGTGTCTGGGCTCTGCCGTAGAGAAGCGCTTGGACGCCTGGAGGACATAAACATTGAAAGGAGCCAGTTGAGGTGGTTGGGGTGTCTGATAAAGATGCCTCCTGGCTGCCTGCCACTGGAGGCTTTCAGGCACGTCCAACCTAGCATGGGTTAGACCCAGAACCCTCTAGAGGGACTACATATCCCACCTGGCCTGGGAGCGTCTTGGGATCCCCCGGGAGGAGAGTTGCTGGAGAGAGGGAGGTCTGGAATTCCCTGCCTCACCTCCTGCCACCGTGAGCTGACCATGGATAAGCGCAAAAAGATGGATGGATGGATGGAATATATAACCCCTGTTCAGTAGATAATGTGTAGATTTATGTAAGTGTTCTGTCAGACCAACGTGTGTTGTGTGTGTCTGTGCAGGTATTTGGAGATGCTGCTGGAGTACTTGCAGGACTACACAGACAGGGTCAAACCTCTGCTGGACCAGAACGAGCTCTACGGCAAAGTTCTGACTGACTTTGAGAAGAAATGGGAAAACGGGACGTTTCCGGGGTGGCCTGTAAGTTCTCCTCACACTGTCGACACATGATGACTTTATTATGATGATGCAGCCCATCTGACCTGATGCTTCTCTTTTCATCTGGGTGTTTGGACGTAGAAAGAGACGAGCAGTGCTCTGACACATGCTGGAGCTCACCTGGACCTTTCTGCCTTTTCTTCCTGGGAGGTAAAAAAAAAAAAGTGTTTATTTTGGAGGATTTGTCACTGAATATTCACCCTCTGAACACCAAACTCACAAAATTGAGACAAACAACAATACTGAATGAAACAGACAATGGTTCCAGTTACAGAGCCAAATCTCATCTGTTCTCTCTACCACTAGTTAACAGACATGCTCCACTTCGGTTCGGGGCCAGAATTACATCATGTCCCTATTCAAAGTGTTCAGGAGCAGCGGAAAGATGATCTGAACGTGCTCACTGTGCATTGATGTGGAGGCAATTCAGTCCATTGTGTTTGAGCAAATTGAAGCAGAAAAAAAGTTCACTGGTGATGAAGTTATGGATCCGTTACTGACTGATTCTGATTCTGAAGGAGAATATCAGCCTTGAGGAGATGACGATAGTGATGGTGCATCAAATGATTTTCTCATTTACGTTCGGTCTTTATCTTGAACCACTTTAGAGCCTCATCTTTTTTTACAGTGCTTTTTAAAAAAACAAAACAAAAAAAAAGCCCTGGGGCTTGAAGGGTTAACTCACGATTTCTAATTCATGCCTCTGCTGATGCTTCACAGGAGTTGGCCTCATTGGGTCTGGACAGACTGAAGTCTGCTCTCATGGCACTGGGACTGAAGTGTGGAGGGTGAGTTTGTTGTTTTTGTTGTTTTCCTGGATCACGTTACGGTCTCTCTGTCTCTGTCTGCCCTGATTTATTCCTGAAAGCAGCTGCTCTCCTCCTGATCATCTCTGACCTGCAGTAAGTTTAAGAAGCTTTAGAAACTTCTTAAACTTATTGCAGGTCAGAGATGATCAGTTAGTGTCATTTTTGTCTTCACTTGCTACAGTTTCCACACACACACACACACACATGCACACGATGCTGCAGGATCATAACTGATCACTGCACAGCAGAAGCTGAGTCGAGGTCAGTTGGCCTAACACACTTTGGCTGCAGCTAAACACCAGCTAAAGATCCAGGATCATCCTCAATAATCAAACCTCCGCTGGATAAACTCCAGTCTTTGTCAACGGGACCCAGGTCACACTCAGAGTAGCTCCAGCGGCTGGAAGGAAAGCTAGCTTTCAGAGACAACACCTGCTGCCACCACGAGAGGGCAGTAAATTGCACGATGAAGGCAATGGATCCTTCGTGAAACAGAAAGCTGTTCTGAGAGTTTTAACCCTCTTAAGTCCAACTAACACATTGTCTTTAGAGTGTTATTGCTCCGTGATGGTTTGAGCTAGAGACTTGCTGTCCATAAACGAACGAACAAAGTTAGTTAAGACTTGGATCAGTCTGACCGTTTAACTGGAGCATCGCTGTTTTACTTGTGTTTGTTTATGCATCAGTTTTTATCCTCAATCTTTGCTACGGACATCCAGTATCACGTCTCTACATGGGACACTCCTATTGGCTCCAGTGGGTGATGTCACAGCCAATCAGAGTGTCTCCTTCAGAGGCCGAGCTGTCAGCTGCTTGTAGAGCCAAAGAAAATGGGATCAATCCTGTATTTTTCTGATCTCAGAGTGAGAAGTTGCTGAGTTTATTGTAGTGACAGAATAAAGAGACATGGACAATAAGATATTAACATATGACGTATAATTAGCTGAGGTTGAGCTGATTCTGAATATGTGAAGCACATGGTGAAATTTTTAAAAATAAGGAAAAAGAGAGGGATGGAAAAAAAGAAGCCCACAAGAGACGTAAAATTAAATGAGAATATAACATTAATATATATTTTTTTTAAATGTGTATATGTATATATATATATATATATTTGTAAAAGGCTGCTCTGCTTCGAGAGATTAGTTTGGATGTTGCTCAGGACCTCAATAAATAATAACGCAGCTATCACTTCACGTCATTGTCAGGGAACATGCCATCCACTTAGTAAAGTGTAACGTGTGTGTGCAGGACTCTGGAGGAGAGAGCTCAAAGACTCTTCAGCACTAAAGGCAAATCCCTGGAATCACTGGACCCTTCACTGTTTGCCAAGAATCCCAAAGCCAAAGGCCCTAAAAAGTGAGTGGCTGTAAAAGACTGACACTGACTCATGATGGTGTTTGTTATATAACTCATAACCATTTCCATCCATCGCTTCCTGCAGAGACACAGAGCGTAACAAGGAAGTTGCCTTCCTGGAGGCTCAAGTATATGAATATGTGGAGATCCTGGGGGTGAGTCATGAATCTCCAGGTTGACTTCATTCATACCAAAGGTTGGAGACAGCCTGTTGACGAAGGTGTTACCACAGCTGACAAGTCTTTATCTGTGGTTCCAGGAGCAGAGGCAGCTGACACACGAGAACGTGCAGAGGAAGCAGGCCAGGACCGGAGAGGAGCGCGAGGAAGAGGAGGAGGAGCAGCTCAGCGAGAGCGAGAGTGAAGATGAAGACAACGAAATCATCTACAACCCCAAGAACCTGCCACTGGGCTGGGACGGCAAGGTGAGGCCAATGTTTCAGCTGTAACATTAAAATGACTTAAAGCTGATATGATCAAATAAAACGTTACGAGACGTGCTGAATGAAGTTTAAAGATTTTTTTAAATTTTTTTTATTCACTAATAAATTCAATCAGCTGAGCTCAGAGAACCAGCTGAAAAGAAAATGGTCCATTGAAGACTGGCTCACATTTGTGGTAGATAATAATGATGAAGATGATTTTCAATTAGAAAATCGACCACGTTTGTTTATGCTGACCTCCAGTGGTTCTTGACGGGGCCCCTCCCAGATTCAACACACGTGAAGCAGGACACAGTCACAGTGATGTCATTAAGATAAGATACTTCCCATAGTGGGAAAGTGCAAAGAGAAAGAAACATAAAATATTTAGAAGACAAGATAAATAAAATAATATGTATGTGATAAGATGTGTATCAGAGATGTATAATTTAGATATCTACAAGGTTGCAGACCAGCAGCAGATATAAATATTGCACAGTGGGTGTCTTCTCTCCCCGAGCTTAGAGGCTACAAATTCATCACAGAAAGACTGAAAGGAATTTGAAAGATGTGAACATTTATCATCCAGGAGGCTCCAGGTCTCCGTCTCTTCTGAATCAAAGGCCTTTCAGCCTTCTGGTTGTTCTTTAAATATGATTAAAAAGACAGATTTTTTTTTTTTCATTTATTTGATTTGACTCTATCAGAAAGATCTATACATAAAACCCAGGTGACTGTAAAACTTGATCTTTTCATGGGCTGGGTGGGTCTCAACTTTGTTTAAACAGACTTTACAAACCTTGATTCTGCTTTGCTGTGCTTGTACATGCTGATCAGTTTTTAACTCTGCTGTTGTATTCCCACCAGCCAATCCCATACTGGCTTTACAAACTCCACGGGCTGAACATCAACTACAACTGTGAGATCTGTGGAAACTACACGTACAGAGGACCCAAGGCCTTCCAGAGACACTTTGCGGTATGTTGTTTTCATGGACACCATCACTCAGAGCTTTCCACAAGGATATGATGAATGAGGAGCAACAGCCAGCCTATCAGTCAGTAGCGTCCTTTAGGTGCCGTCTTTGATCTCCCTTTGATATTCACATCTGTGGGCACTGAGGAGGCAGGATGTAAGAATAACCACAAAGCAGGAGAAAATTAGATGTAAAATGTACACCATGGATAAAATCTATGACCAGGAAACATGACCATATATTACAGCAGGAAGTGACATAGCATTATACTTTATTTTGAAATCATCTGGCATTTACTTGTATAATTGGCCAATGGCAAAAAAAACCCAAAAACAAACATTGAATGGTGACGTGATGAACGTGAGTTGTGTTAATCCGGCGAGAGTTACTGACGCTCACACACCAGAAGGTGGCCAAGATTTGCCAACCACTAAAAATCATCAGAAGAAGAACTGCATATCATTATGGGAACTGAAATCTTAGCACATCCTTCAGACAGTGACTGAAGTGGTGGAGCCTGGACCAGCCTGAAATCTCTTCATTTGGTTCAGATTTCCACCACAGTAACAGCTTTACTGCTCTTCTTTTTTCACTCTGTGTGATATAAAATGTACAATGGGGTGAATTTGTACATTTGAAAACTCAGTATTTCTCATAGTTTGTCTATAAAGTCGATCTGGCTCTGTAAAGTGAAACCACTGCTGAAGAGCCTTAAACCTTCATTCTCTCTAATGACCATCAGGGGGCGACTCCACTGGTTGTTAAAGAAGTCAGATTGTATTGAAGTCTATGGGAAAATGTCCCTACTTCTCCCTTGATTTATCAGCTCAGTAAATGTTTTCCTAATGAGTTTATGGTCTCAGTCTCTAGTTTCAAGTCTTCAATACAACATGATGTTATATAGACCATAAATCAAGGTATGCGTTGGGGTGGGGCTACTATTTGATTGACAGATTGTACCACACAATCAGGATAGAGAACAGAGCAGGTCAGCTCCACCCCTCACTCCTCCTCAGCTCCACCTTCAAAACAACGGCTCACAAACCAGTGGGTGGCATCACAGTGGGTTGACTCTTGGAAAGAGGTTTCATGTGTGACACACACTATATGGAAAATGTAGTTATTTCAGTGGACCTTTTGAGATTTACAGCACAAATTGCTGCCAACACTGTTTTCTGATAATCAGATATTCATATCTGATTCTAATTGACAGCAGCCAGCGCTGGTGGAGAGCTCTGCTCACTGAAACAGTGTCATTGGAGTCAGTGAACAGAGCTTATAAACCAGCTAAAGAGATATAAGATGGTGCTTCATGCTGAAGTCTGAAATTGGTGTGTACTGGGTGTTTTGTTGTCAGGAATGGAGGCATGCTCACGGCATGCGCTGTCTTGGAATCCCCAACACCGCTCACTTCGCCAACGTGACTCAGATCGAGGACGCCGTCTCTTGTAAGTCCGTCACATCCGAAACATCTGGATCTTGCAGACTTCCTGCAGTTTGTTAATCGATGTGTGTTTGATTCCCGTTCCAGTGTGGGCTAAGCTGAAGTCCCAGAAGGCCTCAGAGCGGTGGCAGCCTGACACAGAGGTGAGTCCACACTGATGGAATCAACAGCTTAATAAGAGAGGCTTCCCAGTGACAACGTATATGACTTTACTCCATGACTTTTGTGTTTTTCAGGAAGAGTACGAGGACTCCAGTGGGAACGTGGTCAACAAGAAGACGTACGAGGATCTGAAGAGACAAGGCTTGTTGTAAAGAACCACAGAGAAATGAAAAAAATGTAACTTCTAAGTCGCGCCCTCTGCTTTTTTTTTTTAAAGTCCCTGGTTTTTTTATTTGTAAGTAGTGATGTTGTTTTACACGCTGTCCCATCTTTCATTCCTCCCTTTGATAACTTTGTAATGTGGCGAACATTGACTCGTAATAAACTCAGTACTTTTGACGCTGTGCTGTTTCGTCTTTATTACATGCTTGTCACTGTTTGCTTTGCTTGTGAATCAAGGTTTTTTTATCAGACTGTTGCTCAGCGGCTCTGCATGCAGACTCTGGCAGAGAGCCTGAATTATCAGTGCCGCTCTGTTTACGACTGATTTTATGCCATTAAACGCTTGAGGAATACATTAAAATGTCAAGTCATATTTATATTTTTATGTCTACATATACACACATATATATATATATAGTGAATAACATTAATACCATGGCTGCTGTCAGTGGTGGATCTATCAGGCAGCAGCTGAACATTTAATCCTGAAGTTGATGTGTTGAAGCAGGAAAAATGGCATTTGGCACTAACATTAAACTTGGACTTAAGGATGAAGTGATTTGATTTTGTTGATAAAGGTCACGATCACCTCCCAAAGCACAGTTCTGATCTCTTGAATGTTATGTCTGAAGAGCACCTTGAGGGAATCTGATTACATCTGGCATGAACATTCACCCAACTGATTATAATCTTGTTATCAAAGGTCACTGTGACCTCACAAAACATGTTTCAACTTCATAGACTAATTATGGGACAAACTAACACTGATTGTCTATAAGGAAAAAATGAGATACTATCATATCATATCCAAATGGGCAAAGGTCAACTCCACTGTGACATAATGTTTAGTAAAAACACTTCTGGCCTTGTGGCCTCTGGCCTCTAACTCATGAAGGGGAGATGATACTGTGAAAGTCTCAAAGTGTTCAGTCCACGGAGAAACACACACACAGCCCAAATACAGACAGGAACCTTACCTGCTCCCACAGTTCCCTAGGATCTATAGTTAATATTCAATTTGTTTACAGGTGAAAAAATGAAATCTATAATGTTGCCTGATTGTCTGATTTAGCCTGTTTCAGTGGTGACTAATTGGTCTTATTTCTAATATGGAAGCAGGGACGAATGAGCTTTTCATCCTTCGATGAGGAACAATTTTTCTGCTTGGTGAGACTGTGAATACAGACAACATAATGACTGTAATTACTTCTAAACAGTCTGTGCACGAAGGAAATTAGACACGATTTTGATCATCAGTGATCATCATCACTGAAGGGAAACTGAAGTTTATATTCACCAAAAGTCAAAATCATTGGATTCATTTTTTTATACCCTGTATCTTTGTAAACTCTGGACCATATCTTTATGAATGGACCATAAAGATGTTTCCCTGGCTTTCTAAAAGGAAACACTAGAACCTGAGCTCCGCTTAGAGACACTGCAGCCAGGGACTGGACCTGAGCTTCTTCACATTAAATGTCAACGCCCACGGGTCTATCCCCTCATATATGCAAAAAAAAAACTTTGTGTCCCCACAGAGAGCTGTGTGAAGCCTGAAATATTGCCTCAAGTGAGGTCACTTGAGTCAGTGTGTGTGACAGACCTGTAATTGGCACATTACTTCTCTTTTATGAACACAACATGCCCCATTATCTGAATCTAAATTGTTGGCTGCGTTGTGGGCAACATAGGCACCAAGTTTTGAAAAGGAAGTAGAATGTGTCCAATAAATACAATGTCACTGGGGAATCTATTACCATATGTTAATGGCCTTTTTAAGTCCTTGCTCCCAGCTAGTTTCAAACTGAATCAGATGGAACCATCAATAAATTATCACTCTATCAGGTTCGGTTGAATGGTGACTGGAAATTGCCTGTAGTTGTGAATGTGAGCGCTAATGTTTTAGCGCTGAAGATAAAGCAACGTCACAAAGTTATCACCAGGACTTTGGTCAGATTGCTCGCAGAGCCCGACCCAGAACGCAACTGTTTATCACAAATATAATTGATGATTTGCATCGGGTGAACTGTTTCCAAGGGGTTTGACAGAGGGCATCTGCCAGACAGGGCTGTTGTATCCCAGAGTGTTTTGGCTCATATTATTACTTTGGAGCACAGAAGAACATAGTTGTGTATGAGAAGTCATCCATTGGGTATAATTTGTAATGACTAGGGAAATGCAGATTATATTTCTCCTTGATTGCATCTCTGCTAAAAGACATTCTACCAGTGTTTTAAATGGTTTTCTCTTATTGCTTCTGTTTTACAAATTCAGTTTTGAATAATTATATTTTATTATATATTTGACCTTTTTTTCTTATATTTCATATCATATTATCAGAATCGTATTGTAAGACTGTTTGAAATGTTAACTTGTTGAGTTCTTAATGTGGTCTTCACGTTGAGGAAAAGTTGGTTAAACTTCTGCAATCCAATGTGATCTAATGTATGTGAATGGGGTCAAGCAACCTCTCATCATAATGGTTTCTGCTACACCACCACCTAGACTTTATGGCAGAACTATTATATTGGATCAAATTACAGGTTCATATATGTCCATTTCATAGTCTAATCTCATCTAATGAGTCCATTTGACCATTTAGAGTTCAAACAGATTCATGCAGACTCTGGGTTAAATCCATTTATTCACTTAGAACTGCTGCAAGGACGTAAATATAGACTAGAATTTGCTGTACATTTCTATTGCTATTAGTATTGTAGTCATAAATATTTGCATATACTTTGCTTGTACAAATGTATACAACTGTTTAGTAGTTGTAACCTCTTTTGTGATGCTGAGTTATCTCACTTAGCTTTTATACTTGCTACATGCACCATGGTAATCCTGATTATGTAAGTGCAGGGGGTTCAGACAAAGGGGTCCTCTGAGCTTAAATACAAATGAGGATGTGTTAAGTTCTCAGCCAAATGACTTGTGTCATCCGTCTGTCTGTATTTCACTTAACAAGACTAGGAGTCGACAGCCCGGCTGGCAGCTGCGTGTAGGGCACAGTGATGCTGAGCTAACACGCTATAAAATGACAGTACCAGCATATTGATGTTTAGCAACATGTCAGAGCAAAACAAAAGCTTCGTCAGTCACACCTCCAGCCTTCACGTTGTCAGTCAGCAAGGTGTTACCCAAAAGAACCCCACACCGGCATCGCACCATAGCAATGCTGGCTGTTAGCCAGCTAGCGATAGCAACACTTACTGAACACATTTATTATATTGGTGACAACAAGTCAGCTGATGTTCTCACGCTGCTGTGGCCGTCTGTGAAAACAGGCATGTTACAACATGTAGCATCAAGCTACCGACACATTAGGGGAGAAGGAAACCAGTTCTGAGTCCAGCTGGACCCTTCAGCATCTCAGCATATACAGACCAATATTGGCTCCACAGTCAGAAATTGAGTCTTGAAGTTATCTGCTGGGGACTGTGCTCGCATAAGGCTGACCAGCATTTGAGCCATTCATCCCCATGGCCAGTCCACCTGGATTCAGGTCTTATCTCTCTTTGATGAAGGCCTTTCTGCTGATTCAGTGTTTTTTTTTCAGTTAAAAATTTTCTGGAAGGTTGCTCTCACCTGAACACTTCACACCGCTCTGTGTCAGCTCGAATGTGGGCAGTCCCTGTCTGCTTGTAAATGAGGGCAGGTCCAACATTTAACAGGAGGGACTCACATGTACACGTATGTGCAATAACGTGCATGTGCTAACAGACCATTACTCCACTATAGCTGTACATAAAAATTTGTTGCAGCTGCATTATTGTATAAAAGCTTGTTTACTGGACCGTTAATGAATTAAATTCTGTATAAGTTTAGACCTGTGGTCTGGTACAGTCTTAGGTCTTTACAGCTAATCAAAGCCTGCAGATGGTGCTGCTTTACCATGATTTCCTAGTAGACACTCATACACTGTGGTAGAGCTCTGTCATGTACTGTGAGGTAATGAAAATATATAGAGGGAGAGAAAAGAAGTGATAAGGCCTTGATATCATCTGCCTCCTGGATTCTGACCTTCAGATTCTGTTCGTCACACAACTGTGCAGCTCGCAAACATTTCAGCTTATTCACTGAAGTTATAGAGAAGCTCTTATATACTCAATATAAACAGAATTTACATGTATACAAATAGAAATATCTATACATGACTGTTCATCATAAAAATATAAAATTACACATCTATGTACACACATACTTACATTTTCATTCATACACGTTTGCACATACAACCATGCATGCATTTGAAAACTGGAGATGATGAAGGGTCTTTTTTTTTTGCACCATCTCCAGCTATGCAGCCTGGATTGTATTAGCCACCACCAAAAAGACACCATCACACTACAAACACGGCTTTACCACAGCTATAGAGACGGTGACGTGGCCCTCACAGAGGAGGCCATGTTCAGAAAGTGGAGCTGTTAAGATGCTTTCCTCACTAGTTCAGTATGAGTGTTCCCACAGTGGCCAGGGTCCAGGCGAACACTTAGGTAATTGATTGTTGTCACAGCCAGCACGTTGTGTCCCCTGAGAAGCAGGAGTAGGTTGTGGTGGGTTTCAGGAGAAGCAGATTCTTAGTTCCAATATAAGCCTACAGTACATATACAATAATGCGGCAGATCTCGTAGTTAGGGACAGAATGCTGAGGTGATTTCCAGGATTCAGGCAAGGAAGGTAAGTCAGGAACAAACAGGACGGCAATGAGGGGGGTCTTGATCTGAGGAATGTGAATAATACCCTGGCTATGAGTGGCTGGAGGCTGGGGTTATTATACTGGGTGTGTTCAATGGAAAGCAGCTGTGTGACCAGGTGAATGGCGTTGGATGATGAGATGGGTGTGGCTGATACTGGGAGGTGCAGGTGGATGAGCTGGGAATTCAGAAGTGAGGCAGAACTATGACATTACCTGGATCAGAATTTCTATGTTATTTCTAATGCAAGTCAAAATGTGAACAAGACCTAAAGTACGTTAAAGGATGTGACGACCTCTTCCGCCACTGGTTCATGTGGTCAAGGTTTGACAAATGTCAGTGTTTAGACTCTATCTCTAATATGATCTGGACAAGTTAGATGAAATTGGACACCACTACATCTGGTATCACTGGTTTTCTAATGACAATCATGTGGTCAGTAACCATTGTGTTATGCTTACAGCAACAATAGCTTAATATAATATGTTAGCATATGCTATCTTTTGCTAATTAGTAATGAAAGTGAAGTGATGAACCAGTGAAGCTTTCAACACAATTGTTTCGAAAACAGGATCTCTACTCCAATCTTTTCAAATCAGAGCTAGATGGGGACCCCTGCTGGTCAATGTGATACACATTGTTTCATGACCGACCCAACACATGAATTTCGTTGACTTTTTTGCATTGTGCATCCGAGGCTGATGGAAATTTTTAGTTTTTACAGGTATTTAGTGATAAATCAAAGTATTGAACAAGTTAATTTTTGACCTGATGATGAAAAGCTATAGGATCATTAAAGTCATTAGGAATCATTGTGAAACATCTCCACTGAATTTCATGGAAATCCATCAAGCATTTGATGAGATTTTTCAGTCTCTACCAAAACAGTGGTTGGACCGACTGACTGACCAACACTGCCCACACCCAGCAATCAAGGTTTTCAAACATAGACATGAACGAAGGCTGGAAGGTGCAATGAAATACCACTGGGCAACAAGAACAGGAGGAAAACTAGAAACAAAAAACCAAACTAAGGCAACGCTGGGAAACACAAGCTGAGGCATGAAGTAGCACAGAGGAAACTGGACAGGCACACTGACTAAGAGAAGCACAGACACTGAATACACAAGGGAGGCTGGGATAGTTAAACACAGGTGAATCACATCAGACAATCACTGAGGTGGGAAACCCTGACATAGAGAGGAAGTAAAACACCCAATAGACATACAAATGATGTAATATCAAAATAAAACAGGAAACATGAATAAGTCAAAATGAAGAGTCGCTAAAAGGGGCAGATCATGATACGTCAGTGATATATGTCGAGAGGACTGTTGTTGTCTATTGCAAGGAAAAATTCTGAGAGAAACACTCTGTACTTGGCTTTTAAATCCCAAAGTGCAGATTAGAAATGATTAGCTGCTCCGAGGCCTGACATTTGTGAAAGGCTGCCGGCCGCCTGGTGCTAAGATGATTTCCATGGGCGCAGGCTTTATGGGAACAGAGCCAGCAAAGCGTGGTATTAGCGTCCTGAGGGATGTGCTGTGCTCCAGTGATTCCTCATCCACACGAGGGCGGCAGCCGGGGCCACTTTTTGACACTGGTTGGATCACTACATCTGATGTGCTCCACTCCCAGCCGCCCGGCACTTACTCAGGCTTCAATGGTAAATTACACTGGGGCATGTTGGCCCTTGTGCGCTAACTAAAGTCAAGTCTGCATACTGATAGCTGCTCCGTGGATCCATGAAAGTTCTGATGGGAAAGTTTAAGTGCTAGCATGAGTGTGTGTGACAGACCACCACCGGAGGCGGGTTGGATTATTTTGAAATGTCAGAAATTTAAAACAAATTACATAATATTTTTTCAATGCTTATTTTTCGGTTATATTATCATCTAACCTGTAAACTGTTACTACCCAATCCTGACCATGAAGCATGCTTGAAAAAGTTTATATCATGACTTCGTCACTTTGGTTTTATTTACGTTCAATGAAACACTTGCATGAGAGGCGTGAAAACACAGCCTCTGCCCCTGTGACTCAGGAATACATACCACAGGCTTTGTCCTAACTGCAGCAGCCCAGGGTCGGTCATGTCATCCTACCTCGCTCTCCCTGACTTTCCTGTCACTCTCTCTCACTGTAATTGTTGGGATAAAGGCAAAACATGCCCAAAAAGGAAATACACCTATCAATCTTCTTATAAAGGCCAATAATGGACCATTCAAACAAACCAGAAACTGACATTCAAGTACTTGTATTTGTTTTTACATCATAGCAACACCACTTCAAATCAAGTCAACACAGCCAAGCCTTGTTTTTTAATGGTAAAACTATTAGTAAAAGCCGATTAACCCCTTTTCGACTGCCAATCAAGTTTGTCTTTCTGCTCGGACTGAGGACACACACCATCACATGCAGTCACAGAGCGCACACACAGCCGCTGTGTAAGCTGATCAAACTGATCTGTCATGGTTGGTGCTCATTTTAAAGTGTTGGAGCCACAGCACCGTGCTGGACAGGTGACAGATCTGCCTACAGTGCACTCAAAGACATTACAGCTTGAAAAGCATGTTCCCACGGGTGTTACGTTTGCATAAATGCCAATCTGAGCTGGAGTCTACTGCAGAGACTTTTGAACCGGGTCTGAATACCAATTGTAGCTTTTTACATTGCAGACAAAAGCTTGATGTTAGCAGTCTTAGCAGGTTTTTTGACCAGTGGAAAAGGGGGCTCTATGATGAAGTTATTACACTTTAGAAGAAAAGAGAAAAGCCTACCAACATAGGTGTGTCATGGGGTCAAAGAATATTAGCAGACTTTAAACAAACAAAAGGTTATCTGATCTTGGCAAACTAAAATTTGCACCCAAACTTTGTCACAGGTTGACTTCCAACCAAAGACTGTAAATAAAGACAGACGTAGCCTCAGTGATGTCACCAGTAAGTTTCTGAAGAGCGGGTTTGAAACTTGGGCTACTCTGCCATTGTCATCTTAGCAGTGTCTGACTCCATATGACGGCTGATTAATTCAGAAATGGTCAAAGGGGCGGAGCTGAGAACTTGGTGAATGTCGTTTTGCAGTATATAGTATAGTATATACTCACCCACCTGTCACTCAGGTGAGTTATATAACTCACCCCCGTACAGTTGTCATGAAGGAGGAAATTAGAGACCAAAACTGTTTCTGCACCAGGCTGTAAACATGTTTATTTCTGCTGTGAAGTTGGACATTGGACATCTATGGAGACTGACTCACTGTTGGTCAATATAGGAACTGCAGGTTTTGTCACTTCAGTGCTTCTTTTGTCAGCTGCTTCACTCCAACTCCAACCCTCCATACTTACCACAGTTGTCCTTTATCTACACAGTGACATAGGGATTATTATGGACATGTCAGACAGATCTGTTAAAGGGATTTAATTCATCTGGATGAACTGTTGAACATGTCCCTGTTGGACTTTGCTGTAGCAATATCACTGCAGTCTAGGCTGTCAGCTTTGGTGACGACAATGTTACCTTAAGGAATAATAGTGATAAATAACCCAATAAATGAGTTATAATATAGGGATAATTATCCTTTAAGTTAAATCTGTGCTGATTCCCCCTGCTGCTGACATCTTCAGCCAACTACCAAAACCATTTCAATGATTAAACCACATGGAACATTTTTTGGTTCACAATTAGGCTGTGTAATATTTAAGAATTACAAAGAGAAACAAATGCACCATGACTCCAAACCTCAATGCCTTTAGGCCAGAGGGAGCATCTTGTAGGATCTTCTACCTCTGTATCATCTTTTAAATAACTCACAGCCTCACCTTTCAAGATCAACTACATTGATTATTTTAGTGTCTGAAGGGAATTGACTGAAGAACTGGACTTTAACTGTTATCACCAGGTAGAGACCAGTTTGAAACTCAGAGGCCATCATTACACCCTCACTTCTCCACCCCTGTCACTTTACACCAAACACTGATTCTCCAACAGTAAACAGACACACGTTTTAATTTGTCTTAAAGGAAATACAGGGAAAGAACATTCTTAGAACAAGAACAGTCTCCTATCATAAGAAAATAAGAAAAACAAACCCTACGGAGCAGAGTTACTGTACATGGCCACACTGTCTTGACATCTGGAACAGATACTGAACTGATTTGCTATCAGGAAACAACAATTATCCATCACTGTGACCTTGTAGTTTCAACAAAGCAGAGACATTATCAACCTGTACAAAAATGTTAGTGATTAAAAACAGTGACGGCAGAGTGGACATTTGGGAAAAGCTCATCAGCAGTGCTCAGAGATGGAGAAAACCAGGTACGTGTACAAACACAAAGTTGTAGTCTTTCTACAGTCATGGCTGATTTCGTATTATTTGTGGTCAGGCTCGGCGCATCGGCCATAAATTTGCCATAAAAGCATGTTCACATCAGCCATTTGTCCTTCTCCTTGTTGAAGTTCTCAGCCCACTGACGTGTGAGCTCCAAGTAGTGTTGGGGCTGGTTGGGCTGGTAGTCCAGGTACAAACGGGTCACTGTTTTCTTAGGCACAGCCTTCTCTATCTGCGTCCCTTCGTGCCACTGATTAAAGGAAGTAATGGTGACGATTTCTGGTCTGACAGACAGAGCTGCCTGTAGCGATGTCTCGTAGTAACGTCCATTCACCCGGTTCCTGGTGTTATGGTTGTTCCATGGTCGAACGGCCGTGTCCACGTACCCTGGGCCGATGCTGGGGATGAACAGAAGATTGTTTGTGTCGCAGAAAGTCTTGATGGCTTTCCAGTTCTGGTGGGATGAACCAAAGGAGAATCCGTTGGAGGCAAAGTAGGTGTACATACCATCAAAGCCGCTGGCTAGGATGTCATGTTTGTGGCGCTCCTCGACAATGAGGGCGACGAAAATGCCATCGTACGGCGTGCCTCTGATGCTGTGGGAGCCTTTAGTTGTCAGGAGCTCGGCCCAGGACTCTGGTGGTGTCAGGTAGGAGTCATAGACATAAAACAAAGGCAGGACTCGGCCTGTGCTGGACCTGAATCTGTAGAAGGCGCCATGTTTTCCATACCTGAGAAAAAAGGTGAATTTTTTTAGTTGAGTATAATTGTCTTAAAAAGTGCAATAAAATATGTTACATATATACAGTATAGGTACATATTGGCATGAGGTGTCTGAGCTAAATGAATAGCAGTGAATTCTAACAGGAAGGTTTCTGACGGTGGCAAAACAATAAATATGCTAAAACATACACTCCTTTCACTTCAGACATGGTCATTCGTATCATTGTTCATAGAAATATATTGGCAGTTTGACTAATATTGACTGCATTACAACCTTGACATGTGCATGAGCTGAGCTAGAGGTGTATAGAGGCCACAAATCTTATCAGTGGTCTGATTTGTTTGATTATAAATATACAAATGTTTCAAGTGTATGATGCTAAAATGGCACATCTAGCATCTATAATACGGCTGGAATGTCACAGCTTTGTGTCCGATGTTGAGAGAATATTCACGCTTTACTTAAAATGTTATACGATATCTTCTGTTTCTCCAATATTTGTTTCATTTTATACAGATGGTCAACACAGTGGGTTTCTGGAATACTGGCAGCAGTATAAAGCCCAAATATCAGAACTCAAGGCACTGTAGCGTGGGCTTTGATTTCACTCCAGCCCAGTATCATTATGAACATGGCATCACTGAGACGCTTTAGTCTTGTTCTTCGTGATTTTCAGACCACAACCAAATGTCATATTAGCCTCATAGACTTTCTCCATGTCTCCCTCATAAACCTAATATATGTTACTGTATACATGTCATGTACTTGTCACTATAGGAGAAGTGACAAGTCATGTTCCTGTTGACACACAGAGGAAAGTGGATCCACAGACAGCAGCTTACTTGTCAGTGATGTATTTGATGTTGTCATGCATGCTCTGGTCCGTCCGTCCTTTGTATGGCTGAATGTGAAAGGCCACCTGTGCAAAAATACATTTGAACATGGATATTAACCAAAAGACTCTAGAGGCTGAACATGAAAGAAGACAAAAACCTGAAAAATAAGAGGTTATGCATTGAATTTCACACTGAACACTCGCTGCTTGTTATTCCAATGTCTTATTTGATGGACAGCCACTATGAAGGCAACATTTAATTTGTTTCTGGATCTCACTGATTATTTAGTAGTGCTGTCTGAAATTAAAGCATATTTTTAATGATGAACAGCAATGTCTGTCTTGTTGAGCTCTGTGCAACACCCTTTCATGTCCAGCTGATCATTGCATTCAAGTCCACACAAGTTTAAAGGTCCATACAGTCTAAAGGTAGGTGTGTTCTTTGATTCTAAATCAGTTCTAGGTTCTATATTAATACAGTGAAAGTCTCAAAGGTCTCAGTCCACAGACAAATGTTCACAGCCTATATTCAGAAACTGAGCCTTAAAACCAGCCGTCAAGACTTCTGGACCTTTGTGATGTCACAACAAAGCAGTCACTGCCCTCAGCCAAGTCCAAGACCGCACCCACCCAGAGCCACCATCCAATTTTGCAGGATTTAGGTACTTGTTCTGTACCTGAAATATGCTTTATTCTTATTAGATCAGTCAGCCAATCACAGGAGAGGCTCTCATCCTTCTTGGTATGATGCGACTTAAAATGTACCAAAATGTATTGCTGTAAAATTAAATGTAAAGTACAATCTTGAACTTTGATTGTTTTGGTATTTGGACTGTGGCTTCAAACGCACAGGGTATACATCCTTTCAACATCGAAACTTTGAACAAAAAAACATTATATAATGAGTGTAATATGGGACCTTAAAGTCCTCATGATAGCACTGTCTTCATTGTCTTGTTTCCACATTCTGAACTCTTAGAACATCAGGGTCTGACCAGTTACCTGTTCTTCAGATAAAAGACAAGAGGGTGAATCTGATGATTATTATAGTTATAATTATAGTTACAAACATTGCACAACTACACACAACTGAATGAACTCTAGCTTTAAAAAGCAGGCTACAGACCTCTATGTTTACCTCTGCTTTTAATTGCTGCTAATTGCACTTTGTTGCAGTTTTTATGGATTGAATTGTTTTTATTGTTTTTGCATTTGATACTTTTCTATCTGCTCTGCTCTGTTCTTTTTTTTTATCTATTTGATATACATTACTTTGAATTGCCTTTGTGTATGAAATGTGCAATATAAAAATTCTTGCCTTGCCTTAATGCAGGTAAGCATAGCCCCATTTCTGACCTCAGCACTCTGTACATTACCTTGTGGTTTGAGCACAGAAAAGCCTGTGGAAAAGTTCATTTTTAATTGCAAGGCCATGGATAATCTTAATTATTTTTTTGGGACAGACAGTAGATATGTGTGAAATAAAGTTTGGGCTATTCCTATGATGTTTGCAATGTGAAAGATGTACAGATGTAGAATTACTGGAGGCCTCTTACACAGACAGAGTCTCTGGAAATAAATTCATTAAGCTTCATTGATACTACGAAGTAGCTTTTATCAAATCCTGTTGTTCCACATTTTCACAATGCATAGAATGTCTTGTCATGTGGTGTCACTTAGTCTTGTTCCTCATTTTTTTTATTGTACATGAACAGGACTGACAACATCTTGACCACAAATAGTCCTGAGGGAGACACAAGACTGACAATTTCCAATGTATAAAAAGTGATTGATGCATGAAGTGTTGTCAATCAAGTCCATAAAAGAAGAAGTGGGAGCAAAGTATGCAGCGATGTGCTGATACGTATTCCTCTGTGAGGATAATTGTTGCCCAGCACCTGCAGAGGGTGTAAGGATCTGCATGTGGTTCTTGATTGGCAGATAAAATGTTTTCATCGAGCTTCTGCAGTCAAATTGTATGCATATCATTAATAGAGTATATCTGCAATAAATATATAAATAGAGAAAGACTCATCCTGCTGCTCGGTGGTGTGTGAATACAGCAGGACTGACTAATATCAGCTTTTATTAGACAGCTCCTCCTTCTTTTAATATACCTGTATTGACATGGATACCATTTTTGTCTATTGTTTTTACAAGAAACAAACAAAAATCTGTCAACTCATACGTATGTAGCATAAAACAAGAAATGAACCAGAGACAATAAAAGTATTTACATTACAATCAAAAGTTTGACTAAAGTCCACAGGGAGCAGGTATCGTGAATGATAGCCTCAGGCTAACAGGCTAACAAGCTAACCGGCTAACAGTAAATAATGCTGTCTCTCAAATCACTGTGCTGTTTTGAGTGCATTCACATTAAGAAACACTCAAACAGTCAAGTCAATGAGTCTGGAGAACTGGACACTTCACGCTACCACATCATGGCTAATAGCAGAAGAGGAGGAGCCACCAGTGTATTCCCAGACAGCAACTGAAGACGGAGGACATGTCATCACCAATGGCAACATAGTTGCCACTAAAAGGTTTTCTGGTGGAATCACTGTCACGTGATTACAATCGCCAGTTTTGGTGAGTGCACAACAATGATTTAGGACAACACTCCCCTACATGCGAGTGTACTGACAGAAGTGTCTGATTTCGGCCACAACATGAGTCTCTTGGACAAATGGGGAGACTCAAAAGCTCCACAGCAGACGCTGCAACTGCACACAGGCTGCAGTTTGGCATGCAGTTGGGTTCAGACTGCAACATGTGTGTATTTCCTGGAGCCAGTCACACCAGTCTATAGCTGAGTATGGTTGGCACAAAAGATGTGTTCATTTTTTCCCCAGCAGTTTTAAAGCTGCTCCTGGATGAAACAGCAGCTCTGCTCCTCAGTTAAAGGTTCCCAGTGGAGCTTTCAGTGTTCACACCTACAGATTTACTTTAAGCATTTACGCATATTCTCAAGACATTTAACAAATACATTGAATCCATTTCTATTCGATAAAACATTTGACCCTGCACTGTTTACAGTTTTACTGGTTTTATAGCATTATTGCTTCCTTTTATGGGGCCATTACCACCACCCACTGTTATAGCATTACTGTGCATTACCCTCTGCAGTTAACACAAAAATGTCCTCATGCTAGAGCTGTGCTAACATGTGAGTGGTCAAAAATTCCACAAGGTCCCTTTAAAGGGATTAAATGAAGCGAAGTCTAACTCCTTCTGATTCACTCAGCTGATCTGCAGCTGCAGCATAATACAGTAGAGCAGTAGGTGTGCTTGTGTGTGGGAAGACAGTAGTTCAGCGCTTGAGTTCAGTGCTACCAAAGGATTGTTAAGCTGATCTATCTATAAATATCTATATCCCAGAGCAACATTAGCGTTCGTTTTTGAGCTGTGTTTTTGCCTGCCTGGTGAAAATAAGTCTAATAGTCACTCTTCTTTTAGCTCTGTTTTGGTCTCCACCAACACCTGAGGGAAATGTCTGGTTAGCTTATGTTCCACTATGTCCATGTGCTCATGTCCTATGTCCTTTGGATGCTCAGAACAGCTGCCTTTTGTTGCTGAGAACGAGGTTGATGAATTGAACAGTGAAGTTGCAGACATACTTAAAACAATGAATGACAAGGAGTTAAAAGTCTCTGCAGAGCTAAGGGAGAGCTGCATTTCTTCAAGACTGAGTGTGCTTCGATTTCACTCAGGCACAAACAGGCAGGCAGACTGTGTCCTCTTCCTCTGGTGTAAAGATAGAAAGGGACATGAGAACAGACAGAGACTAAGTTTAGCCTGCAGGATACACAGGATTTGTGCAGAATGGAGGTGAATGGGCGGAGAAGCAGAGAACAAGTGGAGCAGATGTTCACCATCCCCACAGAATGCATCGACTCATCTGTCAATGCATTCAGATATTACAGGATGACTTCTATACCACTGACCCAGAGTGTCTCAGAAATCCCTTTTTTTAAAATATTTTTAGCTTCATTAGATCTGGAGAGAATTAACAGTGAACAGTGAGAAGATTTTTAGAGCAACCTAATTAAACCATGAACATGGAAATCAAGGGAGGCATGGAGGTGATTTCATAGAGAAGGGTGTGTTATGTTGTAAAGGAGGAGCAGACGGGTGAGCGATGGATGCCCCCTGTCATTCAGGAAAAAAGGAAGCTTGTTTGCTTCAGTCACAAAGGTGGGAAAAAGGTTTTACTGCAGCACAATGGCAGCAGCAGAGCACTGACTGAGCTGTCGAGCCACAAACACTGAGCGCTCAACGCCCACTCCATCTTTCAAAAGAGGCTGCAAGGTCTTCATAAACAGTTTCCATGGCAACGTGGCAGCGTTCGGCTCCCGGGCTCAGGCTTGTCAAGCCGCTTCGACTGGTTGGAAATCATGAAAGGCCCGGCGAGGTAAGATGCTGTTCAATCTGTCCCTGTTTGGCTGAATAAGCCCGAGATAGATGTGGATGAAAAGAGCTTTGTTTGCTCAGATCCCAGCAACCACCCCCCCTCCTCACCGCCCCACACCGCCTCCGTGTTGCGTGTGACGCCGACAGACTCTCGTATTTACATTCCAGGCCTCAGGTGTATGGATCCTGCCACAACAAACAAGCCTCTTCAACGGTTTTCACCAATGTTTGGCTTCTCTTCAGATAATGAAAAACACCAACCTGAAGCAATGTTATGTCATCATGCTGGTGCACGCTGCATTTCTTCCCCTAATTATGTAAACTCAGATGACAAATTCAAAAGTGCAAATGCAAAATACCATCATGAAAGAAGGCAGCTTCACTTCTAGAGGGCTTCAAGTGGCCTGAAATGTTTATGTGACCTGCACACTGGACGTCTATATTTAACCTCCATCTAGTCTGCGAATCTCTGTACCACGGGAGCATCACGTGCATCAGGCTAATGTTCAGACTAATCTGGTTTTCTCTGGACCATTTAAACATGTGCAGACGTGTGTAAGCACAAGAATTCAGAGATGCCACACAACACAAACAAATCAGTTTTTGCAAGTGTCATGATGGGACAGTTTTGTCACTATAATGTGATGGTTTTACATATCATCCAGATGGAGTTATAATAGATCGCCCTTCAGCCGCCCACACATTTAAAAATCAACCATTATTATCTCCACCCATACCATCACACCTACAAACACACATCACGTTAACAGGAAGCAGACCCTCTGCTGTTGGTTAATTGCAGAAAAGGTAGGAGGAAAGAAGAACAGCAAAGACAGCTGTAGCATTAAAATGTGAAATTTAACTGCACAACAGCTGCTAGCAAAGACAACAAGGTCAGTGAGGTTGTAATTTGTTATTCATGTTGTTTTCACCACTGGTAGACCGGAAAGACCCAATTGGGGAGTGTTACCAAAGGTCTGTTTTCAGACTACAATGAGTTTCTGAAAGTCTCAGCTTTAGGCGCTGGATGATGTTGGGTGTTAAACTCTCATTGGTCTCACTAACACTATGGAGAGTGTCCTGGACTGGGAGTAGGAGTGTGGACATTTTTCAACCATGTAAGCCATATTCATGTAATGTAGGGGGTGGAGTTTGGACTGGCCTATCATCACTGGGCTGATTATGAACTAGTAACTAAGGTCCATGTCGCTATGACTATCTACGATACTGGGAGTCGGCATATCTGGGCCCCCGCCTTCAACTGCTCCATAAACATCCATTCCTGTGGGTGGTGGCTGTAGTTTGTATAAGCTGAGCCTGACCGCGCCCCATGGTTCACGGCTCGGGCCACTGGAGTCCCGGTTCTCCTGTTTCAGGCAACACAGCTCCAAGAGTCATCGGGAAATATAAACCGCTCCACCATGTTAAGGTGGCGATTCTTGGAGGGAATGCAGCATCTGTGGTTTAATTTGAATCTGTTGAGTTCTTGTCTGTTATCTCGGACAAAGTTCAGACCACTGGTCGAATCCTTCACAGTGTATATGAATGGATACAAACATTGTCTGTGTTCAGTTACACTTTAGAGCAGCACTTATCAATTCTTTTGGCCTTATTTCACATCCAGTAGACATTAGAAACCTTAACATTCATTTAGAGCTGTGTTTCCTGGGCCATGTGTCCGTCTGCGTAGCTAACTTTGTCTGCCTGCAGTTTGGAGCGGTTCAGTGTACAGTGGCTTCATCAGAGCTTTTGTGCTCAGAACAGCTGCCCATTGTTTCTGGAAGCAAAGGTTGTTGAACCAAGCAGACGTAAAAACTCTGCAGAGCTGAGGGGGAACTGCAGAGTCAAGTGAGAAATTTCACACCTTTCACATTTTACCACATTGTTCACATGGAATTTTTGATTGGCCACAGCTTTAATGTGCAATCCAAAGACTTGTCAGTGACAATCCTTAGCTAAAGCACATGTTGTGTTATTGACAATAAAAGGAGAATTTCATCTAACAGCCTTTATGAGGAGAGTAAATTCATCAGTGAAACAAGAAAGCTTCCTTGTTATACTAAAGGGGCCTGTTGGCATAATGAGGGATTTTGTCATTAGAGCGTAATCTGCTCTGCTTAACTTTTAATTTCTCACTTGTTTGCAGCCAGCGTCCTGACATCAACATTTCACTGAGCAAACAGGGTCAATCTATGCTTAATTTGTGAGGGTGGAGGACTGGAGGGGATTATAGATCGGCCTGTGTCCTCCTGTCTGTCATATGTGGCGTGCTAACTGATTCCTGTGACACCACTGATCTGCTTTGGATTAAATTTAGAAGCATGATCAATCCTTACACCTCATGAATATCGACAGTGTGTCAAAATCACGTCCAAGGGTCGGAGTGTGTGACACTTGCAGAGGAAAACGCAGACACACACGACTGCTCGCACACCCAGACTTCAGCCTCAATTTTGTCAGTGCTCTGAAACACTGGAGCACTGGCCCTCGGGTCAGCTGTGAGATACACACTGTTGTGTAAGTCTGACGGAGACACACAGAGAGACCCAGTTCTCGGTTTAAGACTTCCATATAAGGAGGATAAAAGTAGACTGATGGAAAGTGCTTGTGTCATGTTAATGCTGAATTTACAGTCTGAGCTCAGCACTTTGAGTCTTTGAACACAGCTATTGGCTCAGCTGGGATGAGTCTGATGAGAGCAGAGCGTTTTCATCTCTCTGCAACATCCATATTATTTCAAATGTCAGGTTTTTAGGTCAGAGGCTTAACATCGAATCAGCCATGTGGAGGTGCAAAATTCCTCATTGTCAGAGCTCTCACTGGACCAGGAGGCAATGCTGCTGTCATTGTGTGTTTTGAATAAAGGGCACAGCACTTGCTTTCTCCACTGGAGTAAATGCCTGGTCTCACTAGTATTCACAGGCAAAATTTCTGTCAAAGCACAGTGGTGTCGACAGTATTCAGTGTGAGACGACGCGTGATTTTATCGTGCGTCACTCAGGATGAATTGATCATGGTGAATATCTATCATCTGGACAATCGAGATTGGGGATAATTGCTAATACTCTCACATGAGTGGCTTGGAAATGTTCTCCAGCCAAGGACCAAGGTTCGTCTCACTCTCTGTCACAAGGCCACGGGAAGTGGTCCAGTTTGACTACAGTCTATGATATCAACTCAATTCTTTAGTAATGTGTTTTATAAAGCAGAAGGTCAGTAGATAAAAAGGTCATTTCAACATCAATAGAAAATGACGCTCAAGCCAAAAACATGTACTTAATAAATGTCACATCTATATTTGCTCCAACACAAAGTACTGTGATTGTCAACACTCATACCACTCACATGCTGTCCTAACCCAGCCAAGCTGTGGGGCTAAAGGTAAATGAAGGTAACATGGACATTTTCAGGATGCTGTTTGTAGTGTTTAAAAGGAGAACGGCCTACAAATGACATATTGGCCAAATGATGATTTTTGTACCACATATCTATGTTAGATCACGACCAACATGAATTGGCTCAGTGCAGCTGTGTCTCAATTTCATGGTGAATATAAGAACGTTTCCATCTTTGCCTGCAGCACCACACAGTTAATCGTCACTGGCAAGTCATTCACTCAAACAGTAAATCATCAGAAAGGAAAAAACATACCGGTTGTCTCACCAGTTACCTTGATGCTGTGCCTGTGGGCGGCGTCCATGACAGCAGGAACCAGATCCTCTGTGGGCTCCCCGTGGTCATCCGCCACCCCGGGGGGGTACCAGGACAACACCAGCACCCCTACAACAGCACAGCATGGAGAGGAGAGGAGTAAGTCTGTTCTACTGTGACACTGGAAGTTCAAGCCCTGTTTTGTTGGATGACTGAGGTACAGATCTCGACTTGTCTTAGTTCAAACAGAAGAAAGCATGAATTTGACATAAATGGTGTGGGTGTCTCTTCAAGGCCCACCTGTAAACTGAGTGCCCCTCTTTTATATTGTATTTTCTCCTACACACTACAATAATATTTACTAACCGATGAAACTAAAAGATATGTGGACTGAGTTTTTTTTTAATCTTTTTGGTTTTAATTTGTCAGGCAGATCCAATCACATCCCACTGACTGTGACTTTAAATGATGATATAGATAAGGAGATATTGCAGGAAGAGTAGTGGAGCTGAGGAGGAGTGAGGGGTGGAGCTGACCTGCTCTGTACTCTATCCTGATTAGGTGGTCCAGTCTGTCAATCACACAGTACCCACACTCTAATTCATCCCCTGCTTTATGGTCTATTTTCCTCTAAATGGACCATCATTTAAAAAATGAACATCACGTTGTATTGAAGACTTGAAACTAGAGACTGAGACCATAAACTCATTAGGAAAACATTTACTGAGCTAATAAATCAAGGGAGAAGTAGGGACATTTTCCCATAGACTTCAATACAATCTGACTTCTTTAACAACCAGTGGAGTCGCCCCCTGATGGTCATTAGAGAGAATGAAGGTTTAAGGCTCTTCAGCATTGGCTTCACTTTACAGACCCAGAGACTAGGTCCACTCTTCTTCTTCGTCTATTGATGGTTATTAAGAAATATTAGATTTTTCCCAACACAAAGCTTTTTCAAGCTTCTACTATATAATAACTGAATATGATAAATCATCAAATGAAGCCTGGGCTCCTTCAGTCCTGGCATCAACATGTAGAGCCAGTGTGACTTTACCTGCTGCCGCCGCTTCTATCTGGGCCATGTGTGACTCCAGCACCTTTGGGTCCCTGGAGCTGTAGGGTCCCAGCTCAGGGTAGAAACTTGAAGCAATGTCTTCCGGAGGCGTGTGCCTTCCTTGGGCATGACTGGCTGCGATCTTTGGGTCCCAGTGTGGCACCAGCACATGATCCCAGTGAATGTACTTGTTGTCCATGCTGGGGGAGCCGTACCACAGGTAGTAGAAGATGTGAACGTCGTAGAAAATGCTGTAATCTCGGTCCGATTTGGTGAAAACCACTTTAGTGTCGCTGCTGCCCATGTGGAACTGGCCCGGCGACACCACCACGTCTTTCACGTCCAGCCGCCGCCTGTCGGACCTCTCTCCGATGAAGTCCATCCCGGGGGCCATGTCCGAGAAGCCGTCGCTGGGTTTGAGCGTCCTGAGCCCCATCATGGTCCCGAATATGAAGAGCGTGAAGAGGAAGAGCGCCACGAGAGCCTTCCTGCGGAGCCGCGTCATGGTCGCTGTCCGTGGTGCTGCAGAGAGGAACGGCTTCGTCTTACTGCCGGCTGCAGCCCATGAACGCAGCATCAGCTGGCATCGAGCAGGCAACGGGGGGGGGGACGTCCAGTCACTGCAGCGGCTGGTGCAGAATGGAGTCTGCAAAAAAAAAAAACAAAAAAAAACCACACACACACACTCAATGACTACAACCGTCTCATTTCACTCCCATAACGTCGACCTGCTCGGTAACGCCGCGACACGTCCCCCCCCCCTCCCCCTCCCTCCGGGTTCTCATCACGTCGGGATTCATTTCCCCCCTCCACTCGGAGAGAAGTGAAAAATCGATTTCACTCAACAGTTTCTTCTCTGAGAGCAGGAGCCAGTCTGCTCGGATCAGACCAGGTCTGCTTCCCTCGATGCTCCGTCCAAAAAGCTGTGGTTTCCCATCGAGGCTCTTCCTGTCATCGCTGTCACCGCCGGATCCCGCCCCGTCGACAGGACCAGTCCTGGATTAGAGACACTGTTTTATTGGATGTTCACACTAGAAGACACAATGTTGCATTTGTTTCTGTGGCGAGAGCAGGAGGGAGGTGGGGTTAACCCCGACCGGAAGGAGAAGTATGAGGGGTGATTAAAGCCACAGAGAGGCCGGAGGTGGAGCTTATGTCTGTCTGTCTCTGGGTCATGTGACTCCAGAAAACAAAGACTGTAACAACTGAAATGACCAAAGCTTTAAATCTACAGTTTAATGGTCACACAGTATGATGATACGTTTCAAAAAGCTTATTACAGCAGTGCAGCCTGCTGCTAGGGTCCAACCTTAAAAGATCACATCATGTCTCATTCTAGTGCTGTTCATGTAATTATTTTCGCAGGAATAATTCATGTTCTGGGGATATACACTTGTTCCCAGAGTGAGATCACAACAATGAGGTAGGGTTGGACATGGATAGCATTAGCATAGCATAAACACTGGAGGCAGCGGTAAACACCCAGCATGCATCTGTCCAAAGTTAAAAAATACTCCTGATCTAAAATCTAAACTTCAGTGAATACATTTAACAGAAATGTGAAAACAACTGTTTCGGGTTTTATGGGGAGTTTTCTGCTGGAACATGACAAGCAACAGTTGTTTTATTTTTTTTTGAGCTTTGGACAGATCCCAACCAGCTGTCCTGGTTCCAGATGATATGCTAATCCGTGCTAACACAACACACAGATGTGAAATTGATATTCATCGTACAACGAAAGTAAATCAGTATATTTGTAAAATGATGGAGTCATTTACTAGACTAAACCAAATCCATAAAGGCTTCAATGATAACATTATGTGTGACATGTTTTAGACAAATGGAATCCAGGCAGCATCATACTTCATACTTAAAGGCTCCATCAATCCATTATCTATACACCCTGGACAGGTCTCCGGTCACAGGGCCGACATACAGAGACACACAACCATTCACACTCACATTCACGTCTACGGATAATTTAGAGTCACCAACGAACCAAATTCTACAGTTCTTTGGACTGTGGGAGGAAGCTGGAGAACCTGGAGGGAACCCACACAGACCCAGGGAGAACAGGTAAACTCTGCACCATTGTGTCGGCCCTCCTTAAAGGATACACTTGTGACTCTGTTGTTCAGCATTGCATTTAAAAAAAAAAAAATGTCTTAAAAAAACAAAAACAAAAACAAACAAAAAACAAACAAACAAAAAAAACTGTGGCACTAATTACTTCTCATATAAGCTTTTTTTTTTTTTTTTTTTTTTTTAATGTAATGGTTTACTTTGACATACAGAAGGTGATTATGGCCACACATCAAAAATAAATAAATCTATAAATTAAAAAATAATTTAAAAAAAAAAACGATTTTATTGGTTTTGAAGTCAGAATTGTGACTTTTCTCTGCACTCTGATTTTATCTGATTTTCTAACATCTATTTCTGAACTTTCTCAAAATTTCGATGATATAAATTGTAAAAATCTTTTTCTCAGACTTTAAACTCTGAGATCAAAGTCAGATAAAAAAAAATATTTATTTTCCAATTAGACTTTTCATATGTCTCTTCCCCTCTTCCACACTCTGGTGTATTTAAGATAACTACAACAATTTCAGATAAACTGAAAGACCTCCAAGCCATTGTCTTCCTCTGGGTTATATTTCATTAGCTCAGATAAGTGTCATTAATTATGAGGGAGATGATTTCCACAACTTCATATCACAGATTATGTACTTTTGTGTCTTACAATAAGGAATTAGAGCTTGTATCTATCTCTGTGCTATGAATCTGTTATTGTAGAAAGTTGTTGATTAAAGGTTGATGCGGTAACCACTTAATTTAATCTAATCTTTATTTTATGATGTAGAAAATAATGAGGAACAATGTATTTAGGGTATAACATGGATACTTAATGGGACTTTAGAAAAGAAGGGGCTCTTGAGCAAACATTAACGATTAAGTTTTTTTTTTTTTTTTTTTTTTTTTTTAAAGCTGTTCTCATTACCAGGGGCCATTCTGATGGCCCCTGGTAATGAGAACTGCTTAATGTGCCTGAATTTCTGCCCCGCACAACTATTAACATCATAAAGAAATTAATAACGGCTTTTTTTTTTTAATGTGAAAGTGCCATTTGTCTGTTCATCAAACTACAGCGCTTCATCATATGCAGTAATGCATCCATGGGAACTTTACTGCAGCCTTGTGGTCAAAGAGAATGTTTGATTGAGGTGACACCTAGTGGGAGTGAGAAAATAATGCATTTGATATCTGCAAGCCTGTGGATGCAGCTGTTGGACTGAATGCAAGGCTGGTCATTTGTTACTGAGAGTATATTATTATCCCCGAATAGACTGCATGTCTGCATGTCCCCTGAAGATGGTGTCTATGGGAATAAATTACAGAGACACTGAAAGTACAGTCAAATTGTAGGCCCATATTTTGCTTTGCTTTTGTTTTTTTTTAAAAACATTTTTGTGTAACTATCTCTTGGCAAAAGGGTCATTTTTAATTTCAAATTTAGTTTTACTTGAACAATACCCAATGATACATTTTTACTGTTCACGCAGGACAGCACAAGCACAAGTCCAACCCAGTCCAACTTCTTATTGATGCCATGACAAATGAAGGGATGAATCATCATTCAGCAGCTCATTGCATGATAAACATGGTATATAAACCACAATAATATAAGATAATATTCATTTATACTGCACTTAAGGAAATACTCTTTTCAAATGAGTCAGTCCATCCTTTATTAAATCTATAGTCCACATCGTTGCTTTACAGCCTGTATGAATTTTCTGTTAAAATATGAGATGAGTCGACTGATTGAACTTTTTAAACTTTTAACTTTGGGATGTGACGACAGTGGTTTCAGGTTCTCTCATCTATCAATAGTCAGCTTCATGACAAATCTGTCAGAGGCACTTCATGGGCTGGGGCATTTCTCAGTAACAGTGTGCTACGACAGACTGGAAATAGATCATTAAATCCTTAGACATGAAGTTACCTGCACAGCTTCGTTAGAGGAGCGGCTCCTGGTACTGAAACTCTTTTCTGTGACCTGCTTGACGGAGGCTATTAATGAACTACATTTCAATAGAACGTTGTTTGTTCTGTGCCTCATCTTTTCAACAATTTCTATACACCTCTAGTCATTTGTTTATTTGCTAATTATGCAGTAAAACACTTTCATTCACTGTTTCCACATGCACAACTACACCATATACTGTTGTGTTTGTATTTATACTGTTTATTTTTTCTTTTATATAATTGTCATTGTATAAGGACATATTTTGACATTTTATGCTTGTATTTTATCTTTATCTTTATATACTTATAATTGTACACAGTTTTATTTCTTATTCTCTGTTCTTTGCAGTTACTGATTCTGAACATAACATAACATAACATAACATAACATAACATAACATAACATAACATAACATAACATAACATAACATACATTTTGTTTAAATTTTTGATAACACAATATATATATTCCATCAGCTCCATGTTTGCCCTGATTCCCCAACAACTAACGTGGACCTTGTTGACCTGGGCATCGTCCGAGCTGGTGTGACTCTTGCACTCATGTCTGAGGGAGGGTTAGCAGGAACAGGACCCTGATGTCCTCTACCAAAGGAAGCCGTGTTATCCACTGAGCTCTGTGCTGTCAGATTGGGTGTTTTTTAAGTTTTTTTTTTTTTTATATTGGCACTATCTGGTGGTCATATTAAAAAGGAGTGGTGTTAGACAGTAATGTTTGCTCTGTCATCAGAGAAATATTATTTTGACAGTGTCCATAATATTAAATGAAAAATAATCTGTTTTCTGTTTCACTTAATTCTAAAATCAACCAAACTGTCAATCACTGAAAATCTGGTTATATTCCTTTAAACATCAAGGCTTCAGCCTGCCATTGTTTGGCCCTGAGGTGGCCCACAGCCGGCTGTCCTACCTAGAAGCTTGTGGGAGGGATATCTGTCACAACATGGCAGCACATTATAGATTTGTTATTGATCAGGTTTAATGATTGATGTCCCTCTGGTGGAGAGGTGAAAGGTGAGCTGACAGGCTTCCCTTATGACCACTGCTTATTTTCCCCCTAAGTAACACACAAGGGGCCAGGCATTCCCAAAGTGTGTTTTAAATCCTACATCATCACACACACACACACACACACACACACACACACATACAGCAGAAACACTGTAGGCTGTTAATGGTAGTTTAATATGGACAAGTCTGGTTTGGAAGAACTCACTCTCTCTTTTTATGAGAGGCATCTTTTTGTTCACTGTGAAATAACAGCCTGTGTGTGTTGAGTCAGTGATGGCTGATGAACAAGCGCGTGCCAGGGCTTTGTTTCCACAAGCGCCTCTGAGGTACTAGGGTCACCTCAGGGTGGGTGGCCTTTTCCATTTAAGAAGAAGGCCTCTGGTTGGACTGTTGGGGTGATGCATGAATGGAGGAACTCATTTGGCTTTAATAAAGCAACACCTCACACACATGCACACGCGTGCGCACACACACACACACACACACACACACACACACACACACACACACACACACACACACACACACACATACACGCACACACACACACATATTAAATGTGTAGCAATATCAAACTGCCATTGCTCACAGGAAGTCAGAAAAGCCGTTGTCCTCAGCTGTAGGTGCCTGTGGTGTGTGTGTGTTATCACAGGAAGTCACATGACTCAGACGCTGTGATGATCATGTTTGTTTTTGTCTACATGGCAGCTTGAAAGCAACTAATTGCAAAAAGCCACTTTTCAGTCCACTCATTATTTGGTAAACTGCAACAGGTGAATGTGAATCACCTCAGCACAGGCAAAGCAAATCCATCCAGCTGATGTGGAAGATATGAGTCACAAGAAGATTTGAATTTCTCCTCTTTGTTCGCACAACTGTTACTGACAATGCACCACTGATCCATCAGGCCTGCTGCTCTTACAGGAAACCTTCAGGAGTGGTACTTCCTCTATAATGACAGCTTGGTGACTATTATGTCTAATAGTTTATGAAGTATATAAATGAAGTATAAAAAAGTATAAAAAATATGCACTAGATGGAAGTCCCTATAAAATCTATCTATCTATCTATCTATCTATCTATCTATCTATCTATCTATCTAATTGTTTATCTGACAAGATTAAGGGGGTAGATTAATGGTTAAGGGTTTTTTTAAATGTAAAAAACATAGGAAGAAATTATGAAGAAATTAAAGTCATTTATCCATTTGAGGTATATACTAGGGAAAGGCATTTTTTCTTAATTTATGTTTTATTTTTTAATTTGTTTTTGACCCATAACAAGTCCTTAAACACGTAAATGATAATTTCAGGGATCTTGGCTTGGAGAACTTAACCTTTAATTATCATGCACAAAATTGATTTAGCTCATTTACCAATTGCCTCATAGGGCTCCCTTCACCCCAGAGGCACCGAACATTCATTCATTACATACCTTCATTTATTCTTTTATTTATTTAGAAAATCTTTTTTTTTTTNTACACTTGTGTTTTTTCTTCTAAAACAAGTCAAACCAGCTCCACATATGAAACAAGAACCTACTTTTATTAGTGTTTAACTGTCTTTTATTTAAACAGAACAGTTCAACACATTTAAACACAAATTTGTTTAGCAATGACAGAATGTGGTCATCTTGTCACAACAGGCTTCCACTGAAAGTCAGTACATGGCAACATTTAATCATCATCCAGCCCAAAATCGACAATAAACCTGTCAAAGCACAAATGTAGAAAATGTAGTTGCTCAAGCTTCAGGTCTCTGCTGCTGTTTGTGGATCTCACAGGTAAACGGGCATTTCATCAGTAAATCTATGCTGAGAAAGCTAATGATCAGCGGCTAAGTGAAATCCTGTTGGTGAATTCATTAGGGCCGGACAAATAAGGCCAGTGAGGCTCAAGCACCGCACAGTGTGACACAGAGGGACACTGGCCACTTAAACAGAACGGCAAAAACTATTGATTTCTTTTCTATAAACACAATCTGCTTTTCTACTGGCCCAGGCTTTTTCCTCTGTTCTCCATCTGTGGCAGAATAAGTAAACAAAGAGAGGAGCAGTGAAACCAGCTGCCTGTCAAATCATATCAAGACTTTTTTTCAAACCTCTGAAGGATTGTGAAAACTGAGAGAATACTAAGAGAAGCACAATGAAAAATAGATATGCACCATCACTGCATCACTGATCCAAGAGCCTAATCCATACAGCCACATATATCTACTGTGTACATCATCTGACATATACAGTATATTTCTGTTGTCAGATAAATGTCAAGAGACTGCAGAACAGCAATGGTTAAAAAACAATATTAAAAAAATAGATACATAAATCAATAAATACAGTTGTGAAATAAATACAGTCAGAGTCAATAAACACATTTTTATATTAAAAAGAAGATTCTCTTTCATTTCTGGGGAAATGAAATTTATTTATTTCCAAGGACTTTTGTTTCCAACGCCACATTTATTTCCCATCTCTTTAATTCCATCTTTTTATTACTCAGTGTTCACAACGGCTAGCAGCTCACTGTCCAAACATGGAACAAAACTCTTATTTATTTATCTATCAATCTTTATCTATTTATTTATTTACAGACTCAATTATATATTTTAAAAAAATTTTATTACCTAATTTATTTATTTCAGGATTTTTTTTCAAAGCTGTATCTATCTATTTATTTAATATTGAATATTAAAATGGCTTCCATAGCTGTTAGGCTGTTTGTCAACAAGAGTTAACATTTTAACTGTGAAATGTTGTGCTCCGCACATGAAAAATAAATATATCAGTATTGGCATGAGTCTCGTTCTCAGAGTGATGAATCACTTAACTGAAGCAAGATTCAGTTTCTTTACTTTCTTCAATACGTCACCGCATTTTCATATCATCACTACGGCCACTAGATGTCGCCTAGCAACAAAATGTAACAATGAGGTCATAATAACCTGCTGACAGACGACCTGTGGGCTCATTTTTAACATCCTCACGTGGGGCTGCGTCAAAATAGAGTGGATCTGATGTGTTTTTGTAGTTTCTGGAAAACAACAGAGCTCTATGATGCAGAATAATACGATTTCATTAATTGTTGGCCTTGGTGTCATTATGGTCTTTTGATTTAATAAAGTAAAACTACAATGTCGTCATGTTTAAAGCAGCCTCCTGTGAGATACAGAGAGATGAAACCCAGACCGAGTCCTGGATCATCTCACAGCTAACCACCACTTCCTTCCTCTCTTCCTCCCAACCCCCCACCAACACTCAGTATTGATCAGCTTGGCCACGAGGGTGGCAGAAGGAGCTCCTTTGTTTCAGTACTCCTGTGACCTTTGAACCATGACCCCCGCTCGCTCGCTTCCCTTCCTCCCACCTTTCCCTCTACCTCATTTGCACACCACGTCCCATTGTTGCTATGGCAGTGGCGACCTCTGACCTCCTCTCAGGCACCTACATCTGTTATCAATTAAATGGATAGGGTCCTTCCTTCTTCTGAATACAACATTTATGTTTGTAGGAGAAAGAAGGAACATGTGAACGCAATCAAACCTGCAGTGGCTATTTCAGCACAGGAAGCTGTGGGATTTTTTTATATGATTAATGAAGCTGATTTTAATAAAATGCTGTCATGATAATAACCTTATGTGTTGTCTGAGCATCTGACTGAGATCAAATCCAGACAGGAAGATGTGGGATTAATTTTATCACTGCTATCCATGATGATGATGGTGATGATGATGGTCAAATCTAAAAGATGCTATCAAAATAATAGCCTCACTAAATCTTAACAGGCTTTAAAGACAAATTTCAGTATCTTCTAGTTTCAAGCATTTACATCCACTTCATTTCCTGCTTTTGATTTTTACTTCATAATAAAGAGACAAACTGATGAAGCTTCAGTGCACAAAGGCCAGAAGATGCAGCTCTGGCGGTTAGAGAAGCCTGAAGAGATCAAACAGTCTATTGATCCAGCTCAGCCTGCTGCTCCACAAAGAGCAGACACTTGGTCAACAAAATATCTTCTGTTTGAGTGTCCTATTAGCCGTAAAGGAAACTTTCATCTGCACAATGATGAACTGACATCACATACAAAGGTCAATATAGCAAGACTGTAAAAACAATTATTATTATTGTAACAATCATTTTTACTGTAGTATAAGTGCTGAAAGTTGTATTTTTAAACAAACAAAAGAAACAAAGCTACCATTGTTTAACAATTATAATACATATGGACATCTTTTAAATATTTAACTATTTTAATTGTGATATTTAAATATAACTTAAGTTGAATATTTCAGATTATTTTCTGATATTCATGAAGATGATTTCAATTAGAAAAAATTTTATATATATATTATATTATTAATTATATATATTTATCTTTAATTGGTCTAAAGAAAATAAGGTTTTTAGGCCCCAGTTATAGACAAAAAAAGTTACGGTTTGCATTAAACGTTACAATAAAAGGAATAAGCTTATTTGCTTTCCCTGTGTGGATGGACGCACTACAGCTTAAAACTCCCCGTGTTGCATTAACACTTGATGGTGGGTGTGCCTGATGCAATCATTACCAACACTCACACAACATAGCTGACAAGAGACCTGCTCTTTTGTGCAATGAGGTTCTATGCTAGCTGTCTATGCAATGCCAAAGGGAAGTCCACGTGAAATAAACTCCGTAACCAGGCACCAAACTGCCTCTACCTCCTCTCTCCAGGCCTGATTCTCTGCTTTCTGTCCCCGTAGACAGATTAACTGCTGAAACGAAAGTTGGAACTTTTCTCAACCTCTACCTGTAATAATCGCAATTATTTTGATCAGTATTTAGATCACGATTATTGAACAGGATTATTCATTAACTTTGAAAACACAACACATTTATTGAACTTAGAAAAAAAAAAGGTTTTTTTTACAATTTGACAAAACAATAAAAAAATAAATGTAAGAAATTAGATAAATGAACAAAATAACAAATAATATGTTTTAATATATACAATTAAATATATAATATAAAAAATTGTAAAAATAAATTAAAATAATAATTTTTTTTTTTTTTTATTTAACATTTTAGAAAGCGGTTGTGGAGAGAATGAAATGAGTTGTGAAACCGAATGTTAATATAAAACCGTAATCGAAGACAAGATTACATTAATTGCTAAGCCCTAACTTGTACAGTAAACAAAGCAGGACCACAATGCAGTTTGGCAAAACATGACATCACCTCATCCATAGTGAACAAGAGGCGTCTCAGCTGACGCCTCCAACGTGTACAAGTTTTTTACATTTCTGTTTTTGTCAAATAATCAAAATGGAACTTGTTAAAAACGAGCCCACAGGTCGTCTGTCAGCAGGTTATTCTGACCTCATAGTTCGGTTTTGTTGCTAGGCAACATCTAGTGGTCGTAGTAATGATGACAGGAGCGAAGTGAAAAGTGTGGTGGCGTAGTTCACAGCTAGTCCACGTAAGGGTGGATGGATGGCTCGACAAAACACAGGAATATGACACAGGAGAGTGGCGTTCGATTCCCATGGGAAAGTGATAGTTTACATTGTTTCTGTTGTGTGATGACGTAGTTTATAGAGCGACAAAGTCCACACCAGGAAGAGGTTCGGATGGATGAGTCAACAAAACACAGGAATGTGACAAAGGACAGCGTTCCACAAGCTTAACCCCGCTGTTATTACTGTAACCATGACAACAAGGATCATCTAATGGTGAGGAAGTACTTACTTTAACCAAAATCACCATCTCTTCCTAAACCTAACCAAGTTTATGTGCCAGAATCGCTGTGGTTATAGTAACCATGACAACAAAGGTAGGTATGGGCTGTTGCCACAGTTGCACGTTCATATTGAAACCATGACAGCAAGAGTCTGGTACACCAGCTGGGATAAGATTGGTTGGGTGCGAGGATTTGATTCCTGCTCTGTACTTAAACAAAAATGAGGATGCTTTCTATCCCAGGATGTTCAATGTTCAATCCTAAAGAAGCATGTGGACGTCCTCAAAGTGGACTTACCTGTCCCCCTTGGATCGTCGTTTCTGGGCACTCTTTGGTCTCCTCTCACTACCCAGACATGGTGCTCCATTCGGCCCAGTGACCCTGACAGACTCCAGTCCTTTAGATGACTTCTTAAAGGAGAAGTCCACGGCCTCGCCCTCCCTGAGGCTGCGGAAGCCCTCCATGTGCAGTTTACTCTGTCCATGAAAAAGAGTGGGTGTTAACAGGTCGATGTCCATGGTCAAACTCTGTGGTACACTTAGAAATCAGATTGACAGTTGTTGTGATGCTCAAATGTCTAAGGACCTTTCGCTGGCTGATGAAGATCATGATATGATCAAAAGCTCCACAAACAGCTACTAAGTGTATGCTGGTAACTAATGAGCTTTGAACTCCAGTACTAAATACAATGTCAACAACAAATTTGTTGTCATACGACAAATCCAGCAGGGCTTAGTGCGTGGACCTGTGTGGTTGTTCTCTGTTCACTGTTTTGTCCAAGTTTATCAAAGTTTTAAAACAGAATTCTTGAAAGGTAATTGTGAATCAACGTGAAGGCTCCCTTCAGCTGAAACAGTGAAAACAATGCAGAAGAAGAGCACGCAACAAGGCGGTATAACTGAACGCCCTTCTGCCAAACCTTAACCAAGGGGAAAAAAATTAGAGAATCACTCCATATATGATGCGTATGAGTGACTTGGGTAGATACGCGTAGTAGCTACATAACAAAGGACGACACTGGGTGTCGTCATGAAATAGCGTGGCGTCATGGGAGTTGTTGTCTTTGCCACGACTGACATCAGCGTCAGTTCTCCACAGACGTCTCCTCCTCTGCACAACAAACAGAGCAGCTGGTTCCAGCCAGTAAAACACTGAATAAAGACCTTTCATCTGCCGGCACTCAAACACAGGACGCCTGTTAGTTGCTTGGAGCTGACGTGTCTAACATTTACTCAGTTTGAGGACTAACATCCTTCAGCCAGTCAAAATATATAGTTGGAAACTACCAATCTGTAAAAAACATGTCTCAAAACCGGATAAAAGTCCATTTTGACACTACTGACAGGCAACTGCAGTGTCAACACACCAAAAAATCTCCACTCCAGGCAGATGGAAACACACCAGCACCTGATCTATGGTTTTTATTAAGATTCATTTTCTTTTACCCTTTTTCTTTAAAACTTAATTTTAAGGGATATTTTGATATTTTATTAGCTGTTTTTTCTTTTTGTCCTGGTTGAAGAGTGAAGGTTAACCCAAGTCACAGAGAGGGCAGTTAACTACTTGTCTTCCAGCCTTAGAATTATATCCCAACAAATACCTTGGGCCTTATTTACACAAAGGACAAAGTCTCAAAGCGCTGGATCAGTAAACTATTGTCAGCCATCATGAGTGTTGGGAGCCAGCAAGAAGCCAGGGAAGGCTTCAATGCACATGATCTATGGACCTAGAAAAAGAAAACTGCATTCAACCCGTCACTTTCATGTAACAGTGTAGAGTCGAGGGGGAACAGCCACTGTTTGTTAGCTATTTCACTGTCTGGACAACTTACAGGAAGTCTGCTGTTTTGGAGTTTCTAACAACAGAAATGCAATCATTTATCAGCAGAAGAAGAAAGATATACATCAGGGAATCATAAAAATCCAATCCCGTTGACAGCCCTGTTAAAACGTCAATGCCGCCGTTTGTTCCACACCCAAGTAGCTCAGTACCGCCACCGCCAAGATGCAGCCACAGAAGCTATCAATCAGTGAGTCTATCAGGTCAAGTCTCAGGCTGACCACTGCTCTGGAGGATGCTGGGAA
>CM076663.1:20365097-20390529 GCA_038496675.1 Rachycentron canadum | reverse complement strand
AAAAATGAACATCATGTTGTATTGAAGACTTGAAACTAGAGACTGAGACCATAAACTCATTAGGAAAACGTTTACTGAGCTAATAAATAAAGGGAGAAGTAGGAACATTTTCCCATAGACTTCAATACAATCTGACTTCTTTAACAACCAGTGGAGTCGCCCCCTGATGGACATTAGAGAGAATGAAGGTTTAAGGCTCGTTAGCATTGGCTTCACTTTTCACTAGAGTCTAGGTCAATTTTTATATACAGTCTATGGGACAAGTGAATGTCAGTTTATGGCGTGACAGCTGCTTAATGTTTAAAATACTGCACAGATGCACCTATGTTTTTCTGACAGTGCTCATGTTATTAATCCAGGTGTTTGACATCAACATGAACACCACTCCTGCCTCACTGTCTGGAAGGTGCGGTAATAGTTATCCTGAAGGCATCCTCCCAAATGGTCTGTCCACCATCCACGGTCAGGTTAGTGGGTTTAAAGGGTCAATTTTACTCATAGCACTATAGCCATATTGACATTCAGATAACTGGTATAGTTTTAAGATTTACTATTGATGCTATATTGCAAATCTCCAGCAGCAGTGTCTCTCTCCTGAAACCTTTTCAAAAAGGCCACTTGCCTTTTCAAACAGCAATCATTTGACTTGATAATGTGATAAAACGCAGTGGGATTGAAAAGATTAGTTGTCTTGAGTCACGTCTCTACATGGGACACTCCTATTGGCTCCGGTGGGTGATGTCACAGCCAATCAGAGTGTCTCCTTCAGAGGCCTAGCTGTCAGCTGCTTGTAGAGCCAAAGTCAATGGGATCAATTTTTCATCATTACTGCTCCAAAGAATGAGCAGAACTCAGATCAGATAAAGAGAGAAACTTCAAATCAGCTCTAGCTCTAGTTTTCTTTTGGTTATTATGGTTTAGTGTTTTTAATCTAGAAAATAAGGAACAATTCAATGTCAGTTTTTTCTTTTGTTTATGATTTACTATCCCCTATAACAGTGAACTAGCTGAGGTTAAGCTGATTTGGAATATGTGGAGCACTTGAAACTTTTATCTGACAACTTTTATAAAAAAAACGAAACACAAAGGTATGAAAACAAAAGCCTTAATGTGGAGCTAAAAGGGTTAACTTTTCAGCCTCTCAGTGCTGCTTTATTGCTGCTCTCACTGTAAATTGATAATCTTTGAGTTTTGGGTTGCAAATCAGACAAAATAACACATTTGAGGATATGGGAACATGCAACACTTTTTTTCTTATATATATATATATATATATATATACACTGATCAGCAGATGCTGGTTGGAAAATAATTTCCCGTTTCCTGCCTCAGGTGTTGCATGTCATTAGGATGTTCTCTAACCATCATACCGGCATCAGTTTCCAGCACCTGAGGACACAGCTGGACTACCTCTGTACGAGAGACATCAGGTACCAGCTTGTCTTCCTCTGTTCTGTCCATGCTAACACTGTAGCATCCTACAATGTTATCTATGCTGGGGGATAATGGAGGATTGGCAACATCCAAACAAACGCAAAAAATAAAACTAATAATATAGGTGCATCACCCACTTATTGATCTAATGGATTAAGGAATTATTGTGGTCAGTTAATAAATCGTTGGCCCTATGTCATTTGCAAATGTTTTTATTTCCTGTCAGCTATTTCATAATAATAATAAAAAAAAAAAAAAGAATTTGTATACTTTATCTATTTTCGCTTCAATGATTTCAAGACAAGGCAGTTTTTATTCTTGCGGGAAAAAAAATTGATGTAGATCCAAATAGTTCTGTCCAAAAGCAAAGCTGCATTAAAATCATCATCAGTCATTTGAGGGTAAGACTTGTTTCCTTTTTAAATGTTCAACTTCACAGCGTCATCTGCTGTGTAGACGTACGGAGAGACGCTTGCCACCTCACAAAAGGTGCAAATTTGTGGTGGTGATGTTTTGAGTTTGTGTGGAATCTTCTTACATAAAACTGTTCTGAAGCACAGTTTACCTTGACCATGATGCACTTGGAAATAAACCAGTTTACCTGTGTGTGTGTTTTTTTTTTTTTTTTTTTTTTTTTTTTTTTTTTCCCCACTTATGATCCTGCTTCGTTGTTGGAAGGGATGAATGGAACAGTTCTGCAATGCTTTAATTAACAATCTGTCCTTGTACAGATCATCTCTGGCTTTTCTGATAAACGAAGGACACATCTTCTCCACCATCGACGAGCAACATTTTAAGTCAACAAACGCTTAGCAAGCATCAGAATTGAACAGTGCTGAGCTACAGCTGATCAGAAAGTACACGTTGTGCACCATGTTGACATCATTGTTTAGTTTTGGTTATATTTATGATGCACCAATGGCTTTGTTTGTTTTAGTCTAAAACTTGTATTGTTTGTGCCATCTGTTGCCTGTAATTAGTGCAGTGATTGGTTGCCCAGGTTCTTTCAACCATATTATTTATTATTGTTTTGTGATGGCTTTGTGGGCAATGCCGATGATGTCAGTTACTGTAATATAAAGAATGGTATTTAAATTGTCTTTTTTTTATTTAAATCACTTTCCATGAAGAACTATGCCATTTGTCAGTCGCTGTGAAGCCCTCAGTTTCCCAGAATTCAAGCTGGCAAAGAGGCCGACTCTTGACTTGACACATGTTGTGAACAGAAGAAGCTATTGCAACTCACTTAAGCAGGGACATTGTATTCAAATCATTAACTTCCTCATTGTCCAAAAACTTTGTCTAGTGCTAACAGTGTATGTTCATTCAGGTTGTGTTGTCTCTTGTGTGGGTAGTTGGATGAATATGTCAAATCCACCTCAGAAATCCTTCAGCAAAATTGTAAAGCAGTTTTCAACAGTTTGACATTTTCAAAGGATTCTGGATGTCAGTTTCACTGTTTATTTTATTTTATTTTTTTTTTTTGTTTTAATTTCAAAAGCTGTACCAGTTTAGTCAAATGGTATTGGTTCCCAACCAACTGCAACATATTTTCCTGACCATTTTCCAGAAGGTGGACAAAGTCCACACTCCATCATTAGAGTCAAAGTATAAATCCTCCTGGTCAAATATGATTCCGATACAAGTGAAAGTTGTGCAAATAAATCTTTACTTCAGTTAAAGTACTGGAGTACTTTTTGAAAACATTTAATATTTCTAATATGTTTTTAATGCCAACACATTGTACTGTTCCACATTTACAAAAGCTACTGACTAAAGTAACTGACTGTAGAACAAAGACTGTGAATACAAGGGACAAGGGTCATCTTTCACTCTCTGGGTCTGAAAAGTGAAGCCTTGTCTTGTCTTGAACCTTCATTCTATCTAATGACCATCAGGGGGCGACTCCACTGGTCAGATTCTATTGAATGGGAGTGTCTATGGGAAAATGTTCCTACTTCTCCCTTGATTTATTAGCCCAGTAATTACTGTAATTGCATAATTTTTTTTTTTTTTAAACGATGGTCTCTTTTAGAGGAAAATAGACCATAAAGTGACAGTGACATTTTCTTGTATTTTTCCAAATTACAAGAAAATGATTTCTGCTGACTAAAGCTTCTGCTTCAAAGTAACAAGTGCTTGATAGACGTGTAGTGGAGTAGAAGTCATAAGTTTCTCCAAAAAAAAAGAAAAATACTCAAAGTACTCAAGTAAATGTAGTTTTTGCTGTCCAACCTACTGAATAATGCTAATTTGATTGTCACTTAAGTTGAACATAACTATGTAATACCAGACTTTAAAAAGGTGACAGTTAAATGTTTGTGGTGATTGTAACATGATCTCTTCACTTTATTTCCATTTCCTGAGGAAGGACAGATACAAAAACATTGTTTATCTGATAATTAGCTGACAAAGAGAAAAAAAAAAAAAAAAATCTCCTTTATCTTATGACTGACTGTCCTGGGAGGGGTGATTTCCTGGGTGTTACAGCTTACGTCTGTTTATGTGTGAGACTCGTACTGTGAATATATTTGGATGAGCGATTTATGCAGCCCACCAGTAGCTCTAGAGAGTCAAACTGATGCTAATGTGAATCATACAAAACAAGTATTTTAACAGTAGCCCAGTATGTCACTCGTGGCCGTCAGGTTAAAGACGATTAAAGGTAAAGATCCCTGTAAAGGAAGCTGTTGAAGGAAGATTCATACAAAGATTATGATGGGATTCTTGATGTCTTAGCTGACACTAAACACACCTTGGTAAAGATGAGTGAACCATATTGGCAGCTGTCAATCATTCTTCGTCATAGATGACAGAGTGGTTACAATTGCATTGCGTCATACATGGCATTTGTGTTGCTACTTGTTTCTTGTTCTCTGGCGTCTCATGATGTAAGAATATCCAGGGGGATGCTCTGTAAACTGGCTGTGCAGCATTGACAATCAACCTCAGAGTGTGCTCACGGGGGTGGCTTTTTGTGGTTGTATGATATTATGCAAGTGAAACTATTACACATCGTTTCAGCAAGTACGGACTGTCTGTGCTGATGTCTGAGAAGCCGGCGGCCTTGTTTGAGCACCTCCCTGACCTCTGACCTCCCTGTGACTGAAAGTCTGCTCCTCACAGCAGTCAACATTATCTCATCATCATCATTATTATTATCATAATGAACAGTGTACAGCTCGCATCGATCAATCTGGAAGGCTTTTAATTATACAAGTTTTCTGGTTTAACGTGCTGAAGTTTGTTCTCATGTGGAAAAGTGCAGTAGCCTGAAATTAGCCTCGCCAGCCAGCTGCCACTTCACCAAACCCCTCAAAACACAGCTGCAACAATTTATACGTTAACCAGAGAGTTTATTAGTGATCCTCCTTTTCATGATTGTAATCTGAACTTTTTGCTGATGCAATTTATTTTCCATCTGTTCCATTTTCATTTTGTCCCCTTAGCTTTATAAAAGCATCAATGTGCTTCAAACCACGTGTTCGATGGATAGTCTGAAACGCTTACAAACAGTGGAATTGCATTTTCTACCAATTGTCATGCATCCCAAAGAATGACTCCTAGAGACTTTGGTGTTAACTCTGTCACTTCCATAACAAGGTATCTCAGAAACTAATACCTGAATTTTCATCAAATACACTTTGATATCATGAGTCCTGATATTATTGTGCCTGAAGGATGACAGTTAATTTATTTTACTGGCCCTCTGACCTCTCATCTTAATCCCTCAACTTTAAACATCACAATCAAATACATAAAATATATTATGTGAAATTGATTGAGCACATTCATCTTCCCCATCTGATGAACTCCTGCAGTGTCAGACGCTAAGTGACGCTTTTTTAAATTGTCACCAAACGGGGAGTTTGTGGAACTGGCTGTGGACCAGGTATACTTGACAGAATCCAAGGCCACTTGGGACACAACAGCTGTCATAGACCATGAAGGCCGGACTGAAATGAGATGGTCTTGAAGGATTTCTGCTTTACGTCACTAGCTGTCCCCACCCTTAACACTATGTCACAAAGTGCCCCTAGCTTTTCAGCTTAGAACAGACTTACTGTTATGCTAGCTTGGCTGTAGAATTTTGTCTTGTTCCTAATTTATTGGCTTCATCCTGGAGGCGATATTGTATTAAAATCATACTAGGAACCTAAAACATTTGACCCACAGGGAAATAATGAATATGGTAAATAATTTAGGACACAGCATTTCAAATTAAATTCCCCCTTACATTCCCCCTTACCTGCTGTTTCTGTTACACACAGATAAAAATATGACATTAGTTAAAGAAAAAAAAAAAATAAACAAAAAAAAACTGTGGAAATGGAGATGCAGCAGTTAGAAGACATAGTCTGACTTTTGCACTTCATCTTCATTATTTTTCAAACTTTCGCTGCAAGATGAACCTTGCGAACCACGTATTCAGTAATATGTAATAACTTGGCAGAATGTCGGACGTGTACGTTCATCAGCTGTGAATCGATGTGAGATTCCAAATGAAAACATAGTTGTTGATACCAGGGAAACCTCCCCCAGGACTTCGCACGAAGGTGGTGAAAGGAGACAAGCTGGTGGAGGTGAGAGCAATTATCTGCTGCTCATCAACATGTGCTGTGACTTCACTGACCTGAGCCGTGAACTGAGCAGCCTCGCCTGTGTGCTGGGTGCACCCGGGGTCCAAAGAGGACCAGAGGGATCCAGCCGAGTAAGAACTGCTTGATTTAAAATATTTGATGGATAATAACGAACTGGTATATAACGAAGGACAAATGTACTTAAGTAACAGTAGAACAAAATGACAATTGTAAACAAAAACAAACTATCAGTTATTGTATGTGTGCTATCATGAAGTGGACGTATAGTAACTTAAAAAAAAAAGACTAACTACAACTTATTTTATCCTTGTGTGTGTTTCCTGGCTAGGCCACTCAAGGACATTCACAGAGCTGTCCTTAAGATACTCCAGGGCTGTGCTTAGTGTCCTTGTCCTACTGGAAGGGGTCCCTTCATTCCAGCCTGAGGTCCTGAGTGCTCTGGATCAGGTTTTGATTCAGGATAACTCTTGACTTTGCTCTGTACAGCTTTCCTTAAACCCTAAGTCCATGTCCGTGCAAAACCTGGTTTCCTCCCGACATGGCCGTTAGATTTGAGGCCAAACAATTCAAAGTTGGTTTCATCAGATGAGAGAATCTTGTTTTCTCACAGTCCCAGTGGCTTTTTGTAAACTCCAAGAGGTTTCATCCCTTTTTTACTGAAGAGAGAGACTTCATCTGACTCTCTGTAATAAAGCCCAGATTGGTGGAGTATTGGTTGTCCTTCTGGAAGTTTCTCCAACTTCCGTACAGGATCTCTGAAGCTCAGCAGGACTGACCATCAGGTTCTGGGTCACCTCACTTACTATGGCCCCTCTGCACCAGTTGCTCAGTTTGGCAAGGCGGCTTCCATTTCCAATTCCATTTAAAGTTCCTGTCCAGACATGTTATATTTTACCTTAATTGCCTCATGTTTAAGCCTCAGTCAGACCCAGACTCAGATGGGGAGTCTGTTGAGACCAGAACCAGAGACCAGCAGATGTATCAGAACAGTTAGTGTAGTTAGGCTCTTTCATATTTTTTTGCTGTTTGTGAGCTTGTAACTGGCAGTGGCTGACACAGTGTTAGTGGTTTCACTAATACTAACTCTGGCTCTCTGTACTGACAAGTTTCAGGCTAATTTAGTTGACAGGATTGGTTCCCCAGGTTTGTGACGGATGAATCTCTCACAGTCTGAAAATTTTTTTTATGAGACTGTCTTTGGTTCACTGCAGTTCAAGGTGTTAACACCACTGTCATGGTGTTGACTGCTTATTTCACTCATCATATGTATTGTACCATGTGTACATGTTAACAAGGTTAAAGGTTTGACTTTTATGGGAGGGGGTCTTTAAGTCTTATGGAGGTCCTGTGCTCTTGCAAACCTTTAATGAAATCTTTTTGTAGCCTTCCCCAGATATGATAATCCTTTATTTGTCCCACAGTGGGGGACATTTTCTTTGTGTTACAGCAGCAAAGGGGACAGTACAAAGAAACGAACAATGTCTACATTTAGACATTTAAATATTACAAAAATAGCAGCAGATAAGGGCTGTTGCACAGGTGGTGTGTGTTAACTCAGTCAGGTGTGTCAGGTGGTCAGTTTTTGGTGTGTGGTCTACTGAGTACAGTGTTTGTAGTAAAGTCTGACAACAGCTGGAAGGAAATACCCGTAGTACCTCTCCCTAACACACCATGGATACAGCAGCCTGTTGTTGAAGAAGCAGCTCAGTGCTCTTAGAGTGGCCTGCATGTGGTGGAGGATGTTCTCCAACATGGATGACAGTGTAGGCATAATCCGCCTGGGATGAGGGGGCATCCCAGAACAGAGCTGGCCGTCTTGAGCAGTTCCTATCAGCAGGGGAGATGCTGCTGCCCCAGAAGACCAGAACTCCAAAAGACCAGAGTCCTCTGAGCAGCTAGATTCTGCTCTGGCCTTTTTGTAAGGTACATTAGTGTTGTCAGTCCAGTCCAGTCTAGTTTCTTATTTAGGTGGACACTCTAAACAGGCAGACAACCCTGTTAGACACTGAGGCAGAAACACTAGAAAAAGTGTGCCAGCTCTTTGGAATTACCTAGTTGTCTGAATTAATTATCACAAAATTCGAGCTAAGTCACAGACAAACACAAAGTGCTTAAGATAATAACAGTCAAGCAATTATCTTTTATGTCTTTACTGAACACACCTATTAAACCATCACAGAGTGTAAGGGAGCTCTTGTATTTAATAACTGGTCGAACTACCAATAACCTCAAACCTTCTATTACCTGTGAATCAGCTCTGCACAGTGTTCAGGAGGAAATTTGGACCATTTTCCCGACAAAGCTGCTTCAGCTCAGCCATATTCCAGGACGTCTGGTGTGAACAGCTCTCTGGGGGGTAATTTCATGGAATCTTTAATGCTAATGTGAATGTCTGGGCTCTGACTGGACCTCTCTGAAAGGCAGATTTTCTTTGTTTGAAGACATTCAGTAATAGATCTACTTTGAAGCTCAGGGTCATTGTCCTAGAGAATCACTGTCTGCTGAGCCTGACACCATCACACAAAATAAACCTTGGAATGAATCTCACCCTCGATGATAGTGGGCTGCCCAGGCCCAGAGGCAGCTAAACTTCTTTTTCCACAGTACTCAATGGTTGCGTAGTTTAATTTCTGCAGGGTTTTATTTGAAGTGTTGATCTCCATAAGAAGATATATTTGAGGTTTTAAGAACCAAAAACCATCTCAATGTTGTTTTATCTCTCCTTGCTCAGTCAGCCAATCAGAACAGAGGTTTAGAGCCTGTGTTCTGACCAGCTGACTGTTTTCTGAATGATCAAATAAAATTATATAGATACAGATTTTAGGTAAAAACCAAATCCTGAGTGTTGGACAGTGGTTCTAGGGTGGCTGGGCTTGGGGAATTGCCAAGTGTAGTGTGTGTTTCATTGTGACATCACAAAGTTCCAAAAGTCCCGACGGCTGGTTTTAAGGCTCAGTTTCTGAAAACAGCATCTGAGCATTTCTCTGCGGGCTGAGACCTTTGATACTTTCACTGTATTAATATAGAACCTAGACCTGCTTTATAATCAAAGAATACCTTGACATCTACCTTTAGACTGTATGGGACCTTTAAGTATCAGCACAAATATTGGCACTTGGAATAAAGAGTAAGGAATTGAGCCCTGGTTTATATGCATGTCTGCTGCTGATGGACATTAAAAGCTGTGATTTGTTAGTTTCACAGTATTAATATAGAACCATGACCTGCTTTATTCTCAAAGAAGACATGGACATCTACCTTTAGACTATATGCGACCTTTAAGTTTCAATTTCTAACACTTTCTCTAACTGCAAAATTATGAATATATCTGAGATTCTTGATTGTAAATCAATGTTTGAGTGCTATTTATCAAAGTAGCTTTAACCATCACAACTTCCATCTAGTTTCACTGATTGGATTCCAGGTTTGCAACTCCTGACTCTAATTAGCTTCTGTTGATGTCATTAGCTGAGGTGTTCACATACTTTTTCCAACTGTGCATATTTGAGTGAAGGCATTACTCATTCTTTCTTACCACCTCTTTCCATCTGTCGGCCAATCTATAGCTATTCCATTTAGAGCTGTTCAGTGATAATATTGATAGAAATGATTTCTGGTCTGGCTTTTCTTTTTCAGCACATGGGACTTTCCTGGGACGAATACTCCTGAAACCACACGAGCCCCAGCAGGTTCAGTTTAGACTCCAACATGTTGTTTCAGGGGCACTGACATGGGTCTACATTCATTAGGGAAAAAGCCCAGACCCAAAGCAATGCTGCAATGCTGCACCAGGGGAACTGAAGGCGAGGAAGGTATGAAGAGCTGAAAGGCCTGCTGGGATTGCCTGAAGAGGAGATGGAGCTCGACGTGCGTGGACTCAATCTTTGTTTGCCACTGTTGGTTCTCAGCAGGGTGTTAAAAAAAAAAAAAAAAAAGAAGTCTGGATTCAAAGGGGAATCCTTCTTTTCTCTGCAAAAACTCTGAATGTGAGCAGCTCCAAACTCAAGACACATTTGCAAAAGAAAAACTGCATTTCTTGGGATCTGACAAAGCTGAAGATTGACAGCTGTAGAAACATTAATAATTTATAGCCTGGGCTGGTTTTCATTTTAAAGAAAAGGCGGTCGCCCCAGGAAGGAAAACCTAACAACTAAGGATAAACAATCTGGTTTTACAAATCTTAATGTGATTCCATACTTTTGAGACAACCTGAATATTATTAGTTATGCCTGTTGGGATGATGTATTCTTCCAAACTTTGTGGAATATGATTGTATCTAACTCCCTTGTCACAGTGTGGGTACAGAACCTCCACCCACAGCAACTTCATCTCCACTGTAAACATCAAGGAGAGGGACATGGACATCCAGAGGCCTAAAAGAAGGAGGTGAGGAGTTCCTCTTCATCATATATGTACAGTCAGGTGCGATGCTGCTCTATGTATTCAGCAGCTATACAAATCACATGTTGTTTTTATCAAAAAAATAAAGGTATATGCCGGTGATGTCATTAATAATAAGGTAATGGCAGCCCCCCAAAACACAAAGAAATATAAAGAAATGTATTGGACCATATATAAAGTAATGTAAGGTCACAAACATATCTTTAAAAACTGCAGGAAAAGCCAAACACTGAAATTAACATGTTGCTTTTTGTATGATTTAAAACCAAAATGTATAAGATGAATGTCTGATTGGAGCATAGATATTTACACAGGGTGAATATTATATATTATTATTATTAATAATAATATTAAATTCTACATTTTGACACAAAGATATATATATATATATATATATATATATATATATATATATATATTTATTTATTTTCTCAAAGAACCATTTGCCAAACTATGAATTTAATATTATATAATATGAAGTGTACATGCATTCATAGAATTGATCTGCAGCAGAGTTACTACACATCTATCGGAGGAGGTCTGTGGTCATCTCACACACAGCAGACACACAGATAGATAGAAGAGGGAGTCAGACAGAAAGAAAGTAGAAGAGAAGTTTGCTGTTGGGTGGTAACATATTCAGTCTAGTGATTTACTGCATTAGGTCTGGTAATACAAATAATGGTAAGAATGGTAACACACACAAATTGCCTAGAACCTGAAATGGAAGAATGGCAGAAAAGAGCAGCATTATTTTTCTTGTGAGAAGTGCCAGTACACAAGAAAAAGTAAAGGTACACTAAAGTTGTGCGTGCAGGCCCACTTCAAGCACCTCTCTATATAACAGCTTTGATTGTTAGTAGAGGGCGCTGCCCTTTTCATGAGGATTCACTTTGAATAGCCCCTGTGGGACTGTAATTTAAAGCATTATAACTTTCGTTTTATTACATTCGTAATTAAATCGGCATCAATTTTTTTTTGGCCAGCCTGTTGAATCTGATGAATCAGGTTTTCTTTTACATCATGTGGTCGTGTGTCTGTGTCTCTTACCTAGGGAAGACATGACACCAGGAGGCATTATGGGAAGAAGAACAGCTGGTGGAGGCAGTGTGTTGCTGTGGACAATGTTCCTTTGACTAGTCCCAGACCAAGCCCCCCCCCCCCCCCCCCCCCCCTTCTTGGAAACAGTCTTCCCTAATGGCAGTGGCCTCTTTCAGCAGGATAATGCTCCCTGTCACTGCAACAATGGTTCAGGAGCTTTGAGGAACAACAACCAGTTCAAGGTGTTGACTTGGCTCCAAATTCTCCAGATCTCAGTCCAGTCCAGCATCTGTGGGATGAGCTGGACCAACAAGTCTGATCCATGGAGGCTCCACCTCACAACTCACAGCTCAGCTTCAGAGGTCTAGAGGAGTCCAGGCCTCCTTCTGGCTTCAAATAAATGATTTACAGTCGATTTGAAGTTCTTGCTGCTTTTTGGCTGATTGTAAAGTTAGACCAACACCTTCTTTCCTTTCTCACCTGGTGGTAGATTTCTACTTTATTTGAGCAGTTCATGCAGATATTGAAAATGAGCAGTACTTTGACCATTGTATAATTTGTATATTTGCAGTTTGTATTTGTTTTATTTCTTATGTAATCTAATTTGGAGGCATATATAATACATATATAAAATGTTATTGTTTGAAGGATTTATAGTAATTTATCGTAACACCCACTGTAGTCCTACTGTAGCTCACATCTAATTGTTTTTGCAGAATTTTACAGCAGATTTTGTCTTAAAAGTTCCCTTCTATCATATGCCTCTCTTCATCGCTGACTGTGAATTCCTCCTTTGTGTGAATTATATTTGGTCAGTAGATGATTTACTCATAAAAATAGGAATAAATTGTCACAACCAGGAAAGGAATAGAAGACATAGCTGTAATAGACTGTGACAAGGGCATGAACTGTGGGTGAAGACTGACTTCAAAGAAACTCAATAAAGAAACTAGTATTCGTGACAGAAAAATCAATGTTTTTTTTTTTTCCCTTTTCTCTTTTTCTATTTTTATACCAGAATGTGGCTCTTTAAGAAAGTGCCATTGTCAGATATTTATGAAACCCTCAGAGTGAGAGGGCTATAATTGATATGACTGTTATTAGAATTCATCTGTGTTTGATATTTGTATAATAAACTATAATCCATACCTCTCACTTGCTATGTGTGAAATGATGTGGATGAGGATTAGTGGGTCCCTTGAGAAATCTCACACCGAGCTTACTTTACTTTCATGTATTCAGTTTTGTCTGCATGCTGCCAAGGGTGCCATCTATGGCAAAAAAAAAAAACCCTTGAGAATGCTAATTAAGTGACTTTTTTCCCTCCAAACTGATATTGATAGCATGTCTCTAGCACATGCTAAATGTGTCATTTTCTCCCCATGTTGATGAAGATATTCTTGGAAGATTTTGAGCACCCATCTCTTCCTTCTTTTTGAATTGTGTCCTGATTGGTGACAGGTATTTCTTTTGAAATGGCTCAGCTCCACTTGCTTTATTTTTCACATTGCTGCCGTACCGTGCTCTCTTAACAGCCATTAATAATCGGCCCTGTTCACACTGAAGTGTTGCTGTGCCTGACAATGTGCTGCCTGCTGGTTAAACTAGACTCCAGACACCCTTCAACAGCAAGGCATGCAAGCTTAAATGTTGTTGTTTTTCCACCAGAGGGCAACATGTGTACTGTAATCCACAAACACCCCCCCTTATCTAGTCTTCTCCACACTCTTCTAGATGCAAATCACATCCTTTCTTTATGCTAAAATTTTGTTTGCAATATCATGTGCCATTTGCAGACTTATGGATATAGAAATGTCACTTATTTTCATGAGAACCCCCCCCCAGCAGCCTTAGTTTTCCACTGCTCTGTCAGCTCTATGAAACAATGAAGGCAAATAGAAAACTGCATCTTTGTCTCACCTCAGGTTTCTCCCTAATATGAGTGATACAATAAACTTATCTGCTTCTGTCTACAGCAGAAGCTGCAGTCTGTGTTTTTGATTGATGAAATGAAACATAAGACATACGCTGTGGCTGGGAATAAAGCGTACATTACATGTCTTCTACCTTTAGGGGTCTCTCAAGCTCTGCACAGGCCCTACTGTCTAGCCAGTACAGATAAATGGCACCTCGTTAATCAAATCTGCATGAGTGCGCTCAGGTTGCCATGGCAATAATTATCAGAGCTGCCTAATTAACTTTCTCAATTGCTTAATGATATACGACCCTCTGAACTCCCTCATTTTTTTTCTTTCTAATCTAAGTTGTTGTGTTTTTAGTCCTCCATTTTCACTCCCCAGAGTTAACCCGTGACCGTCAAGATAATAGACATTATAGAGAAATTAAATTCAGAACCACATCATTTCCTGTCGGCCCCTGCACACACACCGGGGGCTGCGACCGAAGGGTGGCGTCCGACTTTCACATGCAGCACAAGCGGTCGGTACTGAATGCCGAAGCATGTAGCCGACGTGCGTCTGGCCTGTACAGTGTGTGACTCACATATTTTGTCTTCTGCTGTGACTCGCGTGACAGCTGACTGAAGGTTGGGAGCAGTGGTCCTGTCGTCCCTGATCAGCCAGCCGAAACTCTTGAGATACACCAAGACAGGGGGGATCGTACCTGGTGACACCCACCCTGCCCCCCCCTGTCACAGGAGGCCTCCCATACTGTCTGCTGCCTTCCTCTCCTGTCTCCTGTCACTGGGTGCAAGCCAACGTGATCCCAGGTTAATCTCTGTTAGCTTTTAGTCAGAAATTCAGAAGTGATGCATGGAGACAACTGTATTGTACTGTACTGCTTTCATTTATGAGCTGAGGACGCCCTTATTTTTGCTGAGAATAAACAAGACAAATACTTCATCCTGCAGTGTCTCATGAAACGTGTCAAAAGGTGTCATCTAATCTAACAGCCTATGTGTGTTTGGTCAAAAACTATATTAAAATGACCTTATCTTCACTAATGACCTCGTACAATCACCCAGATGACGTCTGTCATTCAGAAGCAAAGAAAGAAGTTTGGTTTTGAGTTTGCATCTCATCAGCCACAATTATTCTCTAACCTTTGCAAAGTATTTCTAGTGGCCCAAGGTAAAGTCAAAGAGGAACTCAGAGTATTTAGTATTACCCTTCCATAAATCTGAAAGACTCACAAGAGACAATTTAAAAAAAGAAACAGCAGACCAAATATCCTGACTTTTAGTCCCCAGCATTGGTCACACCACAAAAACTCTAGATTTGAAATTAACATAATGCAACTTGATAGCATCTTTCTTTAGACCCTCCCTGCCTGATAAATGCCCACATCTTGAAACTCAACACCTCACTGACGCAAATTTGAAGTCTGACGACCAAAGAGAAGAGGTCTTTAGAGCAGTGTTTCTCAAACTTTTCAGACCAAGGACCACTTTAAGACCACTGTAATAAAACTCATGGCCCACCTAACTGCCCAAAATCAATGGGGGCATTTTGATGTCTATTGGATAGGACAGAGAAGAGAGGCAAGAAATGCAGCAATAGATAGAGGTGGCAAAGAATCCCACCAGCGGGGAATCAAACGAGGTCTTGCTGCTCAGAGCATTTGCTCTGATGTGGTGCGCGTCCTAACCAATCAGCAATCTGGTCACCTCTACCTGAAATTGAGTTTCAATCATGGGCAACCACTGTTCCCCACACTCTGCAGGGCAACAAGTGCTGCTGTTTACGTAGACTCAAACTTAGTCCATACGACACTTACCGGGTGTCATCAAACACACATGGTGACTTCATCAGTAATGAAACTTTATTCCTTTGTGTTGGATTTTCTTTTAATTGACCTGGTCTTAAGCCTCCTCCATGATCTGCCACGTTGTCTGCGATGGTAAACAGGCTGTTGATAACTGGTGAAATTTAGCCCAATCCCAGAGCAGGCTAACTGTTAGCTAACTGTTAGCTTCATCCACATTTCCTCTCAAATATCAGCAGATCATTTTAATGTAAATCATTAAACATAAACTGTAGACTGATGAAGCAATGGGAGTAAACAGTGTCATAGAAGGGTCGGCTCCATTCCTTTAAGTCACCAACATGGTAATATCCATGATGACTGAATTTACATATGAGCTGATTTTATATTGAAAACAACCCATTTACACAACTCACTAGTTGGCTCTGTAGTCACTTGCTGACAGTTTGAGAAACAATACATTTAAATGTATTTTGAGAAATGTACTTGCAGACCAGTGAAGTGGTCACTTGTGGTCCACGGGCCACTCTTTGAGACAGGCAGACAATTATCAGCCATGAAAAGAGAGAAAACTGATGAAGCTCACGTAACATGAGTGAAAGCTCCAGAACAACTACTAAATAGTGCAGCTTGAACCCTCAGCCTAATTTATTGTCGAAGTTTGAGGCCTTGTTCGCGTTGCTCCTCTCTGTAAACTCTCCGTCGTGACGGCCGTGGAAAAGCCATGTTGCGCTGCAAAGTGTGCGTCCAGACCCACGCCTGAGTTCTGGGATCAGTGCTGGGTCAGCAGACCACAATGCTGGAAGAGTTCGTGTGATTAACTTTCTGCAACCACCATCAGGAAGCTTTATGGGACTGGGTCAAATCAAGCTTTGGCAAAAAAAAAAAAAAAAAAAAAACCTCTAGCACGGTTACCACCAATCTCTGCCATATGTCTGGCACCACTGCTAACACAGTGTGATACTATTCCCCATTTTATTTCCCACATAACCTAATTTCACAAAAACCTAACCTTCCTCTTTGACTTTTTTTCGCTCAGACCTACCCGTGCTTAATTGTACCTGCTTGCTTTTGTTGCTTTTAAGCCAGTGGGGGAAAGTGGCAGGGGAAAGATTATCTTTGTAACACCTCTGCACTGTATCACTGTGTATTTTTTTCCTCTTGTGAGTGGATTTCATGGTTGAGAGTGCAATCTGAAATAGGATTAACAGTAGGTGTTGGGTAGTGTTAGCTAAACCACTTTATGTCAGGTACGGCAGAGAGAAGTCTGTCATTGCATCTGCCTGAATCCTTTCACCACTGAACACTGCTGGAGGGGGATTCTTTAAATATTACTAAATCTGTATTTGTATTCATCAAAGGGCTCTGAGGCAAGCAGGAGAAACACAATGTTGAGGTTTTTACCTTTAGAAAGCAGAAGAAAGAATCCACGAGTGCAGTATTAGACAACCTCAACATGTACTGCCAATATACGCGCAAAATGCAGCCTTTTGTTTTCAGGGGAGTTCAAAAAAACAAAAAAACAAAAAAAAAAAAAGTGCTCCATCTCTGCTCTTTTTGGTCTCAGTGCCTCAGTGACATTGGGAGGCCACATGGCTGGCTGTGGCCCAGACCCATGGAGAGGATGCATTCCTGGGATGGCCATCGGCAGTGTGCAGCCTGAGATGCCCAGCCCTCAGCTCCCACAGTTTCCGCACACAGCAGTGAGTCGCGCTGGAAAACAACAGTTTCAGCGGTCTTATGTAACTGGGTTTGGTTGTAAAGAAAAGGGAGGGCTGGAGGGAGGGATTATGGACTGATGAAGAGAAAGAAAAAAAAAAAAGGATGGGAGGCTGTTAAAGGCTGAACATTGAAACAAAGTTGAGTACAGTAATTGACTTGCCCAAAGCTAGTTTATAGCCTAACCCAGAGACTTATATGCAGGATTTCATTTTGAAAAGGCTCTACAGTAGACGATTCTAGTCGTTGGTTCTTTGTGTTGAAGCTTGTGTTAAAGGAGCTATTTGTAACTTCTATCGCTTTGTTAGCATTAACAGTTTACTTACCAATCTTGAAGGAACGTTGACAGTTCAGCATTGCTTTACTGTTGAGTTGAGCATGCTAACCAGCTCAGCAGTTTCCAATAGCGCCTCATTGTCGCCTCAAATCTTCTCTGAAGACATAGTGCTGCACAGAGGATGTACAGCAACCCCTCAAGTCAACAAGGACTGAAAGCTCTTGTCAGGCGACAACCACCTCTGCCCGTCCCAGCAAGAAACAAAGTTCGACCACAGAGAAAACTTACATATATAGAGGTCCATTAGCAGTTATAGCAAAAAGATTTAAAGCGCCACTAATCAATATTTGTACGTGTGTGTGTGTGTATGGATATACAAATTAAATATATATGGTTGCAGCATGTTAAAATAATCATATAGATATTTAATAATGGATATACATATACAAATTTTACAGTGGGTATTTTATATATGTAAACCTCCAGAGAACCTATATATGTGATAATCATATATTCCCTTATAAATGACATATGTAGCAACATCACTTTTGATATATGACTTATGTATGTATTGTGTGTAAAAAAGTGTTTTATATCTATGTATACAGTACTGCTTAAAATCTTAGGCCACTCTTAGATTTTTTGTTTTATCAATGCTATAATGACCATATATAACATAAAAAACAGCTTCTACAGATTAAAGTGTCAAGTATTCAGTGTGACCTCCTCTTACACTGGAGCAACAGCAGGAACCTGGCTCTTAAAGCTAAATGAATGGAGCCATAATTAATGTCATTGCTAACACATGTATTTGTCCTAAAAAGGTCCATTACACCAGGTTTGAGCAGGACATGCTTGAGCTTTACAGACACATGTTGTATGAGGTTAACTCATTGGAAGCTGCTGATATGTATGAGACCAACTTTCAATCACATCATTAAAAATGACAAAGATCACAGAATTTAACAGACATAAAATCATCATTTAGCATCATCAAGGCCACTGTCAAAGAGAAATCAGGAAACAAACTAGATACTCAAGATGTGGTATTCAAGCTGTTATGAAGAAGTCAAGGACAAAAAAAGTTCCTCAGAGTTTCTTCTTTGAGAGAAGAAGAAGTCCAGCAAGGACCTGACTCAGCATCTGGCAGCTTCATCAGGATGAAGCCAAGTTGAACCTTCTACAGTCTGAAGAAGCTGGATCAGGAATGAGCTTTGAGGAAGGGCAGCAGCCAAGAAAGCACTTTTTCTGAGGGGGAGTGGGTGAAAGGGCTAAGATATGCTAAAACTCACAAAGATTAGAATGAAGATCAGTGGAAAAGAGGATTATGGAGTAAAGAATCCAAGTTTGAAGTATCCAGTTTGTTGTTTGTTTGCTAAATTCCCTTTGACAGTGGCCTTGATGCAAAATGATGATTTTATGTCTGTTAAATTCTGTGATCTTTGTCATTTTGAATGATGTGATTGAAAGTTGGTCTTATACGTATTAGCAGCTTCCCAATGAGTTAACCTTATACAACATGTGTCTGTAAAGATCAAGCATGTACTGCTCAAACCTGGTGTAATGGACCTTTTTAGGACAAATACATGTGTTAGCAATGACATTAATTCTGGTTGTATTCTAATAAAGTGACTGAGAAATAATTATATATGGCCATTATAGCATTGATAAAACAACATATTTAAGGGTGGCCTAAGACTTTTGCACAGGACTGTATGTCTTATGTTATGTTTCTGTATGGGTGGGCATTATCTGTGAGGTGTGAGGGGAGTTTATAATGCATGGTGTGAGATTTATAATATAATGTAATTAACCTTCATTTCCTCTGTCAAATAAGTTTGGCTAAGCGAGAGGCTTGTTTATGTCCTGTCTAATTGTGAAGCCATTTGTGTTTCTTGACTTGTCTGACATTGCCATGTTCCCAGATCTCTGCAACTGGTGAGTGCAGCGTGTTGTTCCTTCCAACAACGACGGGCAAATTGTTGGAATAAATTATCCTTTTAAAAGCCTCCGGTTCGGGCACCTTGAAGCAGCTGGAAGGCGTTGACAGATTTATTTCCTTTGTGTCAGGCTGAAGACATCTATGGGTCGTGGATGAGACTTGGATTAATCATTAAATGAAGTGTAACAGGTGAAGTCAAAAACTCAAGATGCAACCATCTTTTTCTTTCTGTTTTGCCTCATTATAAGCACAAAGGAGCACATCCCAACTTTCGTGTCTGAAGCCACTGGTGGCTGCAGTCGGTGTTACTCAACAGTTGAAAGCCTCAGGGTTTCCCAAGGCAGGGAGTGGCCACAACACCAGTAAACACATCAATAATCCTGCAGGTTGACTGACTGGCTCACTGGATAGGGCATGAAAATGAAGGAGGAAGACCTGTGGAGAAGAAGCAATTAGTCTTCACTCTAAGGTATACAGGGCCTTGGAATAGTTAGTGATGTGGTGTTAAAAAAAGGGGCCAACCCTGAGCCCCAGCTGGGTGATCAGCCTAATGCAAACAACTGTCAGAAGAAAAAAAAGAAAAAATCAGTTAGTTTAGTTGGTTTAGTGAACTAGTCATCTTTATGAACCGATTCTCCTCTAATTTTAAAATAAATAAGTCCAACACTTCTTACAATACAGTGAATTTAAAGGACCAGTGATACAATTCAGAACATTTTCTTAAATATGAACATCATTTTTTTCCCTGTGTGTCCAGTAACAGCATGGTCTGGGATGTGTGCCTAACTGTAACCTTGCTCTGTCAGAAAGTATAAAAATATGCCTTCCAACAAATCCAGAGCTTCCCTTCTCATGCAATGTAGTAACAGAAATGTAAAAACAAGACTCTGTGGTTTCTTCATTTCACAAGTCTCCATATTTACTTTATGACAGAGTAGGTCACGCCATTGTCTTACAAAACAACCCATGTAAGCTTTTTTTTTTTTTTTTGTCTGCCACCTTTAAAGCTTCATTAACTTATTTGGCCACTTGGGGACAGAAGAAGAAGGTTTGAATTTCAAGTTGGATATAAACATAACAATGACATATTATTCACTTATACATTTGTGGTGAACATATTAGCAACTACCTTCCTATGTACGAATCCTGCAGATCCTTTAACCTCATTGGAGTCATGTTTCTGCTCTATTGATGGCTATTTTCCAAATTTGTCATGTTGCTGTTACTGGTCAGGTTATTTTTTTTAAATGTTGAAACCATTTGCAAAGCTGATAGGGAACTGTAAACATGGAAGCTAATTTACTTACTGGGCACTTCACTTTGTGCAACACTTCACATCGAAGATAGTCGTGAATTTTTAAAACCAGATGAAACCATATTTGGAGGAGAAGGTGGAGTTGAGGAGGAGTGAGGGGTGGATCTGACCTGCTCTGTTCTCTATCCTGATTGTGTGGTACAGTCTGTCAATCACACAGTGGCCACACCCTAATTCACCCCCTGCTTTATGGCCTATTTTCCTCTAAATGGACCATCATTTAAAAAATGAACATCATGTTGTATTGAAGACTTGAAACTAGAGACTGAGACCATAAACTCATTAGGAAAACATTTACTGAGCTAATAAATCAAGAGAGAAGTAGGGACATTTTCCCATAGACTTCAATACAATCTGACTTCTTTAACAACCAGTGGAGACGCCCCCTGATGGTCATTAGAGAGAATGAAGGTTTAAGGCTCTTCAGCATTGGCTTCACTTTACAGAGCCAGAGTCTACGTCCACTTTTATTAAAAGTCTATTGTGTTAAACCATGCTATACTGCAGTCATTATTTGTGCAATCAGAAGAAGTCACTTGTCCAATGAACATATGCAGTTTGTTCTAATAATTTAAAGAAACAACCAATACTATTGTTTGTGTCTGGTGAAGAGCATCCAACATAAATGTAATAAGACCAATTCAGGGCTGACATTTCATTTAACTTTTTCATTTAATTTGTAATAACTGTGAGATGGGTGCCCTCTTTTCACTTGAGTACACGCCCCCCAAAATATCTGTGCACGGTCCTGTCTTTCACAGTATAGCTTCGTTTGGGCATCAGTTGATAGAGCTCAATAAGAAGAGGCGTCTTGAGGGAGCCAGCAGTGACAGTCAATATGTATATCATTAACATGTGATGCAGAGAAAATAGAGAGACAATGGATAAACATGAAGCTCACACAAATCCAATTGGCAGAATCAGTTGATCTGAGAAATAACTGCTGGAAATGAAACACTGCTGCAAAAATATGTTTCTTGGAAGAGCTGAACATTCAGGCTCTTCTTGTAGTCACTTGATATTTTTTTGCACAAATGGCCACAGTATCTGTGACAAATCCACCCCTCTCTGTGTGAAACCATGTAATTCTCTTGCGTCGTGTCCAGCCGTGTGACTCATGTTTCTCATGTTTACGCTTTGGCGGTACATCACCTAGTCGCGATGATGAGGAGTTTGCTGTAAGCCACAGCTGAACACCCTATATCCACCCTGCTGGCACGGCTTCAGTGTTTTCATTCCATATGATGGGAGTCACACCACATTCCTGTTACAACTTCTCTGTGGCGCATAAAAATCTCCCCTCGAAACCGCAGAGCCATGTGTTTTGAATTTTCCCTCTGTTTGTTCCCATTTACAGCATCTCTCTCCATTTTTTTCTACTCTTATTTTTCCTCTCTCTCTCTCACACACACACACGCACACACACACGCACACACGCACACACAGACAGTGAACGCCCGCTATCTTCATGTTGATAGGCCCATTTAGTCCTCATGAAAGCGTTCCATTTAGGTGCATTTGAGGTTATGGTTGTCAATGACAACCGGCTGTCAGAGAGTGGCAGCCTCTGTCAGTGTTGGGGGTTTCCAGAGGAGCTTACAGCACACAGAGCAGCTATTGATGGAGCCCGCTTTATGGACTCAGACCTACCAAAGGCAAGGGTGTGTGACAAAGACAGTGAGGGGAGTTGGTAGCTTGATTCTCTGACCCTGTGAGTTTAGATCCTGAGGCTGAGATGCTGTGGGCAGGAAGAATCACACCCCTCCGGATAATTAGCCTCATCTGATTTTGAATGTGACGCAAAGTTTAGTTTATAATATTAACATGCTGAGAGAGATCGGGCGGTCGCGCCAAGAAAAACATGTTTAACAAGGATAAAGTAGACAAAAAGAAAATGAACGTAATGAACTTTTTAATGAACTACTGGGATCTGCAACGCTGACCGTCACTGACTGGTCAAACCCAGACCCGGCACTTTATTCCTGCATATATTCCCTGGACCTCCTTATCCACCAAGGACTAGGCTACTTGATCAAAATGAACCACTGAGGACACGTGTGAGGTCAGGATACAATTAACCGCGATCTTTCCCTGACCTTAACCAGGGGGTTTCACTTCTACAGTGCTGACCATACCATGACCGCAGTTTATTATCCATAGCCACAGCTGTTCCCCAACCTAGGATGCTGTATTAACCACATGGAGAAAACTTTGCACTTATTAATAAAAAAACACACATGTTGCTGGTATTTTATTACTTTTAGAAATCTCAAACAAATACAAGCTTTTCTCTCCAGCTTTGTCTTCCTGACTGTGGAAAAAAGACTTTGAAACAGCAGTGACATGTTAGAGAAAGTTTAAATAAATACATTTCTGAAAAGGAAACATTCTGTTGGTGGCAGGGCTCATGATCTCAGTGTCACGTGAATATATTCGGAGTTATTTGCAGCTAAACAAGGTGTCTTACCGATGCATCGCTGGAAAAAAACAGAAATGTTGACCAAAGGTCAGAATAAATTATATATACTATAAATCAAGGCCTCGGCCTGTGGAGCTGTAGGCTGCCTCATTAATCTGAACTACACCATGTGCAACCTTCGTCTGGGTTTACAAATGAAAAGTGTAGGTTCTCGCCTTTGGAGTTTTGAGGAAAAAAAAAAAAAAAAAAAAAAAGAGACAGAAATTCTAATATTAAAACGTTTTTAAAAGGAGTTTTTTTTTTTTTTTTGGAGAGCCTTGTGTTAATTGGTCTGATGAACAATCTACAGCCAATTAGTCTGTTAGAACCACTAAACAAAACAAAGAAAGAAAGTTCAAAGTTATCTGAGACAACTGGATTTCAACTTGCGTGGAAAACGACCCAATACTACGATCGACTTTGTCTGAATATGTTTACATTAATACCTCCAGAAACTGGGTAGATGGGAGTATCACCCCCCACCGCACGCACACGCACACACACACGCACGCACGCACACGTCCTCCTCCTCCTCCTCCTCTGGAAACCTGTTCTGGAGGGAGTGACTTGATCCAAGGCGGCGTCCAATTATATGGAAGCAGCACTTTATTCCACTTTATTCCAGGCTACAGTTTAAGTGGCTCGAAGCCTTCAGAGACACACGGGCTTGGAGCATAAGGGCAGAGCAATAGGCAGAGAGGCAGATGCCCATGTGACATGTGAGCAGAGAGCCCGGAGACAAAGGTAGAAATATCTGGCGGAGCGAGAGCAGCGTGCGGCGGCGGCGCAGAGAGGAGGCGCAGAGAGGAGGCGCAGAGGATGCTCCAGATCAAATCCACGAGGGGCTTTTTTTTTTTTTTTTTTCATTCTCTCGTCTGGAAATTCACGGCGTCATATAAATGATTCACTGGAGTCTGTTTCTGTTTCTGCTGGAGTAATAGAGCTCGCACTGAGTTTGAGCTGAAGCCGATCTGCAGAAAAGCCGGGATCAGAGCCTGGAGAGAAATTAGAAAGTCAATTAATTATTTTATTTTTTATTTTATTTTATTTTATTTTATTTTTTTTTTTTGGGGGGGGGGGGGGGGAGAGGATGGGGGGTTAGAGAGTTTGATAAGCGTCGCTTTGAACCTTGCACTGGACCCGATCTGTCAAAGCGATCAACTGTTGCTGCAGCCGGAGGAGCGAGCACAGAGACGTTCAGAAGTGTGTCTGGCTTTCACTGGCGGGTGTTTGGCCGTCACCTGGTCCTGCATGCAGCCTCACAGCCGGTGTCGTGCAATTAACATGGAAGAGAGACTGATACTGTTGTTGATGCCTCGGATACACCTTCATCTGTCCTGATGTGAAGCCACATTGTTTGCACTGAGGAGAATGATAATATCCCACACCGCTGCCGGCTTTTCATACTGGTTGATCATCTCTGTGTGTGAAACAAAACAATCTGATCCTCTTTTCTTTCTGCTACAGACCAGTTTGGGTATTTGAACTCATCAACACTGACAAGCTTTTTTTGTTATAGTGACCTTGCCCGGTTTTGACACCTATCCAGCGGGAGATCAACATGCTGATGATGATGGAGAACAGCGGTATGGATGCGCATCAGGTTGATATCGATTCGGAATTTGAGCCCCACGGTCGGTCGCGGTCGTGCACCTGGCCGCTGCCGTGCCCGGAGGATTTCCCCGGGGGAGAAGAGGCGAGCCGGGGTCTGGCCCTGGCGTCGGTCAAAGTGGAGCAGTACAACGTGCCCGCGTGCCGGGCCGAGAGAAAAGGCGGCGCGCCGGCGGAGATCAAGCATCCGGCCGGCGCCCCGGCCCCGGTCGTGGCCGCCCCTGCCTGCATGTCCGGGGCTGCGCTCGACGTGGCCGGCCAGCTGCGCAAAGCCAAGTCCTCCCGGCGGAACGCGTGGGGGAACCTGTCGTATGCAGACCTCATCACCCGTGCCATCGAGAGCGCCCCGGAAAAGAGACTCACCCTGTCCCAGATTTATGACTGGATGGTTCGCTTTGTTCCTTATTTCAAGGATAAAGGCGACAGCAACAGTTCAGCCGGATGGAAGGTAGGCCACATGAGAGAATTTTCTAACACCACATGGTGAAGGTTTTAGTGGAGAATCTACACTATATTTAGCCCCAGCCCATGTCTGCAGCATAACTCCTTTTTCTGCATATTTCAAAGCCACATAATTGACCCCTGGTTCCAAGAATTTATGTCAGTGGCGTGTCCCCGTGTCACTCCAGAGTACAGTGTGTGGAAAGGGGCGGTGAGCATGGTTGGAGCAGGGTTCGCTGGGTTCATCGTATTTAGGGACTGCAGCCTGTGCATATAGGAGAAGCCACACAGAGTCAAACGCCTCCTTCTCCACGGTTTCCCTTTGGATAGGCGATTGTTACGCGTTGTGACGCACTCGCAAAGTGTCTGGTTTCGAGCCTGTGCTCTGCTTTGCCGGGTCACACTGGGGACAAAGTGTGCCTCCGGTCCGATCTGCAGCTCCTCGACTGGAGCGTCACCCCGTGCCTCC
>CM076663.1:20352597-20360097 GCA_038496675.1 Rachycentron canadum | reverse complement strand
ACACCAGAGTAAAATAGGATCTTTACCTCTAATATGCTTCTAATCTGCTTGTAATGCATCACAATGCACTTTGCCGCCCACGCTGATGGTCATCACTTCGTTCTGCTGAGATTCCACTTGCAGGAGATAGAGGAGGAGAATAAGGTGCAGAGCACAGAGAGAGAGAGAGAGACCGCAAAGAAAAAAAGAGGAGGCAAGGAGACATTTTGAAGAACAAGGTATTATTTGTCCTGCCAATAAAACCTTTTTTGAATTGGATTCAGAATTGAGTGGGAGAGGGATAGAAGCAGAAAGAGAAAAGATAGAGTGAGTGCGAGAGTGGTGGCGGTGGCCCCTGCTGCTGTGCACATTGATAGCAGCCTTAATGCCTGTGATGCTCCAGCGCCAGCCGAGACAGAGGGGAATTGGTTGGAGATGGTGGAACAGGCTTAGAGGGTTCCCTGTGCCAGCCGGCCTGGCGCTGGCTCAACAGAAAGCCCTCTGCACCGCTACACAGTTATTGTTATTATCACAAAGGCACAGCAGAAGGAGAGGCAGCTCTTGAGTTGGCGGGCTTGGCGCTGGGTTAACTGGGGGTGGGGAACGGGAAGAGGAATTTGGAAGGAGAAGGGGGTTGGTTGTTGAATGTGAGACTATGGTAAACCTTGTCTGATCAGCTCTGTGAATGGAGAGAAAACAGTTGGGTAGAGTCATTGAGGTCTTGAATGGAAAGGAGGCCACGCGGAGACGGACAGATTTTGATCTGCGAGGATCAGTCGCCTCTGTCAGTTGATGCTGGAGCTACAAAAAATCATTTGAATAAGACGCGGGCAGATATCACTTCAATCTGGAGAAGGGTTGGGATGTAAACAAGGGATGCACCGGCAGTGGAGGCGGGGTGTTCTCTGCTTAAATGAGTCATACTGGTTAGAATAGAACATAATATTCTCGCCCTCAGCCCTCACACTTCAATCAGTTGGAATAAATCAGCTGGAATAAAATGTTGAGAAACACTCTACAGACGGAAATTCCAGCGAGAAAACCGAGTCCAGACACACAACAGTCAGTGAGGCTGGCGGATCTTGGGAATCGTGCCTGGTGGTGTGTCGTAAAATGTCGGCCCAGCACACACTCTCTCCATGTTGTCTACCAGACCTAAGGGCTTCAAAATGTTCTGGTGTCTAGCTTGAACGATGAGCAGAGGTCAACAAATGGTCCTCTGAACTGACTGTTACTCAGGCCCAGGTCACCACACTGATGTGTGTGAGACTTTTATTTGTATTTCGACGACTGCTCCAGGCAGCCATTGGCTTTCTTTAATTTCTATGTAATATGAAAATGTGTTAAGAGATGCTTAAAACTCAGTTACATAATCCATTACTGCAACGCCTCAACTTTGAAGGGTAAATCATGCCTTCAATGCTGCCATTTATTTTCATTCATTTCTGTGCAGTTCAGAAAATCAGTAACATAAACTTTATATAACCAGTAGTCAAACCATGCTGTTGTGGTTCCCGACCATGACGGACATCCCACTCACTTACATCCATCCACCCATTATCCAGGTCAGCAGTCAATCACAGGGCCACATACAGTGACAAACCTGCTCACATTTACGCCCACGTGTGTCTGTGTTGGGAAGTCGGACCACACGCAAACTCCACGCAGAAAGGCCCCAGGACCCAGACCCAGGGTTCAAACCCAGAACCTTCCTGCTGTGAGGAGACAGTGCTAACCACTGTCACACTGCCACTTGCTTGAGTTATTAAACCAACACAGTGAAAGCAAATCTGCATTTGTTTGTCAAAGATATATTATTCATGTGAAGTAATGCAGATCCATCTGTATTACAGCTCAGTGTTACATTAATGTGACTTACAATAATGTAACTCAGGTTAGCGCTGTCACTTTGTATAAAAATAAAACGTGAACACATGATATTGATCAATTAAACATGATCTATTGTTGATAATGATACATGAACATGTAATAATATAATAATGTAATGTAACCCTGTAGTACATCTTCAGACAATATCTGCTGCTTCACCTGGTGACAGGTGATCTCAGATATGTTGTGATCATGTTAGTAGACTGGTAATGTCAAATCCATCCGTGTGTAACTCTCAGATTGGTTTCATGTTGTGGTTATTCAGTTGACACAACTGACAAGTTTCCTTTATTGTTCGCTAACAAAGAGCACAGCAGTTCAGTTCACTGGTACAGTAAAAGCAGATCAGAGTCACAGTGCACTGTGCATTCAAACAGCTGTTTGGATTTTGAAAAAAGATATCGCTCTAACACAGAGCTCAATTTCACTGTGACTAATTATGTGACATAAGCAAGTTGAGAGTCTGCTGAGTAATTTGTTTCCTATTCGACAGAAATGGAAAGTCAAGGCTTCCTGGAACAAAGACAAAATGCATCCAAGATAAAACACTACTAGATACTAAAACACAACAGTATGTTTTGCAAAATGGCTACTTGTAATGTAAAGTAAGTGTGATTGATTTTCATATCATACAGAAATGAATGGAAAATAATGGCTGCTTGAAGTGGTTGATGCCATAGACCTCTACAATACACTCAAATTTCGAAAACACAACAGCACAGTTTGCAGAAAATCGATTTGTAATGTAAAGCAGATTTTGTTCCGTGCAGAAATAATGGAAACCAATTGATTCCAAAAAATTCTACTGTACCTGATCAGGTGTTAAGGAGACAAAGCACATTGGTATATCAATGTTATAAAAGCAATGAAGTTATTGTAAATCGCTGAATTCTTCATATTTCTGCAACACAAAATGAAAGGAACATTGTAAAACACATCAAATGTTTGAGTTCACGCTGAGACAACCTTTAAAGTTACATTTGAACTATATTCATCCTAACAACCCCAATCCATCAATCCACGGCAGCAACAAGCTGATTATGATCCCACTGGTATCAGAGAAGAAAATGTTATAATGTAATCATGCATCTGAAATTACACTAAATTTTAATGTGATTAATGACACAGTTGCTTCATAAAGTATTCAACCCCCTAACTTTCTGCATATTGTTCTCATTATACTATGTACCAATTTTAATAAATCATCATGCACTCACAGTGTGCTTATAATGGGCTTTTGATGCAATGCCTTATGAGCACCACTTCAAGTAATGTGTTGCCCTTATTTTTTACTGCAAATGGGATTAGTTTTTGAGTTCCTGCACACGCTAAAATGGGCTTGATAGAGGTTTGTATGGATCTGGAGATTCTATGTGTGTGTGTGTGTGTGTGTGTGTGTGTATCTGCTCTTGTTGTTGTGTAGTGAGGTCTGATGGGAGTCCAGGTCCGGGGGGTACAGCTCTAGTTAATAATTCAGATGAGGCTCATTATCAAGGCAGCACAGATCTCTCTCTGATTCCACCTTAATTGCAGGCAGGATGTGCCTCTCAGACACTCTCAAAGTCACTCCCCCTCCTGTCTGCAGCTGCAAATGACTACCACACACACACATACATGCACACACACGAATACGCACACACTGATCTCCACTGGTTCTGATCCACCTCAGTGCAGCAGGTCCCCTCGCCGAGATCAGGGCTGGATCTTTGTGAGAGCAGGTGAATGGACATTTGGAGATGAGTTGATAAATCCCACTCAGAGCTTATGACTACCACAGAGTATCGACTCCGAGGCCAGGCATGTGCTCTTATTATGACTCACTTACATTTTTAATCAGATCTTCATGAGGGCTTTCTCCTGTTGGAGGGCTCAGCAAACGAAGATTGATGGCAGGTAATCAGTCAGAGGAGAGCAGCGCTGTGATTAATGCTGCTGGAGAGCGAAGCTCTCAGCGCCGCGCTGGATCATGTCTGGATCGTGGCTTTTCAGATCCAACTTCACTGTAGAGTTTTGGAGGGCATGTAAAGACAAGACTGCTGCTGCTAACAAGTAGTAACACACTTACAGTATTTGCATATAAATAATGGCCTGGTGTTTTACAATGAATTTAACTGTCCTGATATTTTCCCACAGGTGATTGTACCAGATGCCAGAATTAAATTCAGTCATACAGAGCAAATTTACAATGCTTATGTTAGTAGGGACGAGACAGTCTCCTCTGCAGATGGAGGATGAATTAACCTGCCACAACTTATTAGACTCTAAACATTGCACTTAAAGGTCTCATATTTGACACTTTTTTGGTTTTATATTTAATTTTATGTTCATAAGAAGATATATTTGTCTTTCAAGACCTGAAACCATCTCCTCTCCATCTTACATCTCCTCTGTCAGACTTCTCACTGGACCTCTGGCAAAAACAGAAGAATGAGCCAATCAGAAGGGCGTCTCTGACCCTGATTGAATGAAAAATATATCAGAGTTTAGGTGAAACACTCAGCGATACCAAGGCCAAGGCTGTGACGTCACATAGTTCCAGAAGTCCTGACGGCTGGTTTTATGACAACAGCTGTGTCCCAATTCAGAGGCCACATCCTTCGGAGGACGTGGTCTAGAACAGTGTGGTCCCTCGTAGCCGCTGTAGACCATAAAGGCAGAATCGAAATGAGATGTTCTGGTCTACATAGGACTTTCACTTTGTGTCAACAGCTGTTCCCGTGCTTACTGTTGGGTCACAAAGCCCAGCTCTCAACAACTTTGACAACACGTAATTTTTTTTTTTTTTTTTTTTTTGCACAAAAACCTGAGGTTTTACGGCTCTTGGTTTTTAACAGTTGTACCGTCAGCTGAAACCCAATACTTATATTTAAAAGTATAATTCTCTAGCTCTCTGTTGGTGGTTTTGGTTGCCATATTCATTGCTCGTATGCAATGAATCTTGGGATAGGTTAGGCCACGAAGGGTTCACCCGTTGGACCCTTTTCCCAGGAAGAGGAAGACACATTTGTTGTCCACATTTGAAGGAACTGGGACAGTCAATCAATGCAGCCTCTGAAGGATGTGGCCCCTGAATTGAGACACAGCTATCATTTTTGTTTGTTCATTGCACACTTTGATACTTTCATAGTATCTGTGTCTATATACCCGTAGACCTGCTAAAACAAGACATGAAATCTCCCTTAACAACAGAGAGTGACCTTTGGCAAATTATTGGTATGTGAATGAAATGTACTGTATCCACCCTGCAGCTGTTAAAAGCCTTTGTGTAGCTTGTACTTTTAGAAACAGCAATTAGCTGTAGCCTGCCATTTGCTTGGAAATTGTATTCCTGCTCTCTAAATTCATCATGATAAATGGGCATCTCTTTTTTTGCCAGGAAGCTTTCAAGTAGAGCTTAGCTTTACTAAGAAAATGAGAGAAAGTGGACATAGTGTTTGTAAATCTCAGACTTAGATCTCTGACTTAGCTTGAATGAAGATAAAGAAATCAATGGTCCTGCAACCCACTGAGGTGAGGAAGGCACCAACACTGCCAGGGTTAGAGCTTTCATGGTGAAAAATGTACTGTATGCACTCACTGGGCCCTTGTCCAAGAACTGTGGGTACAAAAGGATTCCTTTTCAAAGTGGTACAAGTGAGACCTTGGCGCTTTCATCAGTTCTCTCAAATTGAAATTTTTTTAAAATACCAACAAAATTCTCAAATGACTCAGGTCTGTCTAACCATGGGAATCGGTAGAAACACCATTAAATCTAATGCAAGATTGATCTGAATTAATTTGTTCAGGACATATACTAGCAGCTCTGTGAGGCTGTACTTTTGCAGAGCAGTGCTTTTAGCTAAATGCTAATATGCTCTCGGTGACAATGTTGACGTGCTTCAGCTTGTTAGCTTTCTGACATTAGCTGGTTAGTGGGTATTTATGTAAACAAGTAAAAAATTAAACATTTGATAAGGGCAATTTATCCCGAGGGGGCACATCAGACAATCCTGTAGTCCTTGAGACCTTTCACTCAAAGGGGTTATTTGTACGTGGTGGTGGTCGCTGATTGACAAGAGCTTTAGCCATCATTGCGTTTACAAGACCAGAGGTTATAACATGTCCTCTTGGCAGCGCTGTGTCTTCGGGACAGAACGGAGGCTACATTGAGTCACTATCAGAAAGTGACAAGACAGACCAGGACTAGCTGGTTAGCATGCTAACCTCAGTAGAAGCAAGAGTCAGCGTTAGTGTTGCTCTCCGTTGCTGGAGACAGCTCTTGGTGAGTAAAGGAATGAAGTTTAGTGCCGAATATTTCATCCAGACTGGCTATAAATATACAATCAACACTAACACTGGCTATGCAGCACTAGCAAAACTTACAAGTAGCTCCTTTAAAGCCACAAATACCACCTTTAAAGTAATATCTGTACACAATGTCGTGATCTTGCTTTCGAAAGAAAGACCCTGACTTTGAAATAATGCAGGACTGATAGCTGTGGTAACATTTCCTAATTGTCTCAGGTCCCCTGCTATCACGACTGATGCTACTAAAGTTATTACGGCACCATGGAGGCATGAAGCTCTTTACTCTTAGAGGTGACATTTTTATGAATGCAACATGCCCACTATCAGACCAGGACAGGTAGCCTTATATAGCAATTTGGGGGTATCAATTATGGTGACGATCAAATCCGACCAGCACGCACCTGCTCACACACAGATAGAGCACAGAGGGGTGAAACACACACACACGTTGAAAGGATTGCATTTTTTTTTTTAATGGAAATTAATGGTTGCAATAGTTAAAGAACAACAGAGCATATTAGTGAGCTACACTCCATCATTTTACAGTACCATCAATCACCCTTAATGTGCATTGTTCTCAGTGTAGTTCAGGTTCTGTTCAGCATCAGTCAAGTTGCATTCATTTGCTGGCAATTGAATCTATTTTCATTAAAGATGTCTGTAATTGCACTTTGATCATGTTTGATAAAAGCCAGTTGAAAATTAAAGCCATTAGTGTCTTAAGAGCAGAATCGTTTGCTGTGTTTCAACCAGTTATTTGTTCATTGTCTTTGTTTAAAAAAAAAAAAAATCTGTTAAAGCAGTCGCTACACTCGTGAGGTGTCTGCTAACGATGTCAAGGCGAGCCTAGACACAAAAAAAGAACAACATGCCTACTGTCTATTGTCAGCACAAAGAAGGGTCAGGGAAGAGTATTTTCACTAATGAATATTCATCATTCCAACAGCATATTTGGACAAATTACAATAAGAGCCTTTCAAGCCAGAGCTGAGTCGAATAAAATCAAGTCATTTTGGAGATTATTAATCAAACATCATTAAACCGCTTTGAATCCCAGCGAAGCAAATTTACATTATGGTATGTACAGATTGCACATAGTGTATGTGTGTGTGTGTGTGTGTGTGTGTGTGTGTGGAGGCCTGCTGAGGGTGGTCCGGGAGGCAGACAGAGGTTAGCAGCATAAGACGGCCCTCAGTGGATTTCTGTGTCAGTTTGATGAAAATAGGTCAGGATTCAGAGCTCAGCGTTTAGCATTCTGCCCATGTGATGCCTGACGCCGCGCCTGACGACAGCTAGCCTCGAATGAACTCCAGACTTTTTCTGTCTGCCCCCCCCCCCCCCCCA
>CM076663.1:20340907-20352199 GCA_038496675.1 Rachycentron canadum | reverse complement strand
CCACCCGCCCACCCCACCCCACTCCTCTATCTTCCTGCCTCCCCATTCCTCTGTAATCTAAACTCCTGTCCTGTTGTCCTATGCCTCTCTTGGCTGTGGCTTCCATCGCTTCCAAGTTGATGTAAAGAAACTCTAATCTGTGTCTGTAGATTAAGTCCACTCCTCCACAGAAATTGCACTTAAATCCACAATCGTCTGCGTCTGGTAGAATTTATTTGATTTAGATGTACTTTTGACTATTGTAGTCCCGCTGTCGAGAGAGAAAATAGATGTGCTGCAAAGTTTTATGAGGATAGTAATTCAACCGTGGCCAGTGGTGACCTAGCTTAGCATAAGGTCCACAGTATGTTTGGTCACCGCTAGAAGGTCTTGATTTATTATTCTACCACAGAGCGGGCCCTCATCTCTCATGACTGGCTTGCTTTTAAAACGATTCTCTTAAAGGTGAATTCACTCACAGATGAACCAGTTCAGTGGTTGGATACACATGAGGCTTGGCAATTGAGTCACAGCAGCCACCTCTGGCATGTAGAGAATTGGCTGTGAACAAATAATGGAGTAAATATAAAGCTAACAGATAGAAGAGATAAGTGAGAAGACTGCTGTGAGTTCAATTCTGTTAAGTGAATTTTCTGATAAGGTTGATTTGTGTCCAATTAGATTACCTAGACAGAAAAAAGGTTGTTTTATAGCCTTCAAAACACTGTCTGAGAATGCTTGGCTCTCTTAGGTGGATGTTAGCCAAATGCTAATTTAGCTAAACAGCACGTGCTAATTGTGCATGTGTGACTTCTAGCTACAGTAAGATCCAGAAGACTGAGACCACGTTCCTGGGAAAGTGTTGTCAGACTTTTGGACTCCAATGCATCTAGCTCACATGAGCTAACACTGCTGGCACCAGAGCGTAAGGAGGGAGATGTTAAACAGAATGTGCATCCAACACTATAATATCAGCAAGAACTATCCAGAAAATGTCAAATAAATATAAAATAGTCTGAATGATTTGGGTTAGCTTATGGTTTTACCTTTAACATCACTGTTTGGCCACATTTATACACTTAAAATAGCACAGTATAATGGACAGATTGACATGAAATTTAAACTTAAGTCAGAGAATGAAAAGTTGCTTGAACAGAATGATTAGTGCAGGAGTGGTACATAAAAAAGTTGGATCACTTTCTCAAGGCTAAAAATGCAGAATTTATTTAAAGGTCCCATATAGTCTAAAGGTAGAGCTCCATGTGGTCTCTGATCATCAATCGGGTCTAGATTCTATATTGATACAGTGAAAGTATCAAAGGTCTCAGTCCAGAGAAATGCTCACAGCTTCTGGAACTTTGTGATGTCACAAAAAAGCAGCCACCGCCCTCAGCCACGCCCAAGCCCCGCCCACATGGACCTACCATCCAAAATAGCAGGATTTGGTTCCCCATTTCTTCTTCAGGTGTTTACCTGAAATAAGCTACATTTTTATTCAGTCACCCAGGAAACAGTCAGTCAAGTGGCTGACTGAGCTCCAGAGAGAAGCCTGAGAGAGGAGATGTAAAACTGCACTTGATTGATCATTTTTGGTTCTTAAAACCTCTAATGTATCTTCTTATGGATATCAACACTTCAGATAAAACAAGGTTAAAATATGGGACCTTGAAAAAAAATCTAAGGTATGGTGTGCTGAAGTTGTGCTGTGCACATTCTTGCTCCTGAGAGGATGAACCTGCTTATATCTAATATGTGCTCTTTCTTTTAGTGGCAGCCCCAAGAAAAACCTTTATTTTTTAGCTGTATTTCAAGGCTCAATCTAACACTCATCAGAGCATAACAGTGTTGTTGTCACTGCCCAGTACTTTCATATTGTTGGCATTAAGAACCATTTCAGTCTCTGAGGGCCACTGGCATGGCTTTTTAGTGTCTCTGATGTCTTGTTAACAGATCCATCAGTGAGGGAGGACAATTAGATTTCAACAAGGCAGATAGACCTATTAGTTGTCGGATAATCGTATGTATCAGCCACAAAAAAAAAATAATAAAAAAAAAATAATAAATAATAAAAAAAATTCGAATAACCATGACCCCAGAGGCTTCAAAAGTCCCAGGTTCACTTGCATGTCAACTGGTGTTTGGTGATACACTGGCAGGTGTTTTGGCTGCCATGTGTGGTCTGATATAGAGTATACACACAATGCACAGAGCAGTCAGTGGGGGCCCAACACATGTTGCTCCCGGGGCCCACAAGCAGGTCATTTCAGCTAAGCTAATAATAGTGAAAGTGAAAATTATGTCAGTTAATTCCAAGTTAAATGCAACTAGTCAGTCAAATTCACTGTTTCACTGAGGTATATGAAGTTCAATTTTGCACAGCCAAAAACACACATCTGTAATGTTTACTTTCTGCAAAGCCTTGTTTGTCCAGTGTGTGTTCCCCTCTCTGCTGTGTGAAGAGTTAGATTGTACCCCCCTAACTGATTTATTGGTCCTCTGAAAGTCTGACTTCATCAAATCCTTGATACCTCGAGTCATATATACTGTCTATGATGAGTGCCACCAAAGTCGATGTGTGGATTTAATAGCAGCATTAATCTGCCTGTTTAATGGTGTTGTTGAGTGGAAGGTGGTCACCGCAAGACGCAGCACTAAAAGGTGAGTTATGGGCCCAGGCGGCGAACGATGAAAGGACAAAATGCAAAACAGCTGAGATGCAGAGGAGAGAGGTGGAATTAAACAAGGTCTTCTTACTGTATAGAAAAGAGGGCAGACAGGGACAGCTAGTTGCTGAACACAGTGTGGAAGGAAAAACATCTCCGACAACGCTGTCAATGTTTGCGGCGGGTTGTCACCAGTCACTAGGTGTTGCTAAACGCACGCCTGAGGTGATGTTTTATTTGTTAGAACAGTTTGCATCTTTGCTAATTTATTGAAAACACATGATAATTGATTCTCATGTGATATTTTGCGGGATTACATGAGTGTGCTTCACTTCTCTTCTCCTCATAACCCTGTTTAGCTAATGAGACTGCTAAAACATATCCCGACTAAATATCATACACCTTTTTTTTCAGGTGTTTCCCAAAACAGTCAACATTGTGGCAGGTTGCTTGTTGTAATGAGGCCCAGTGAGGAATCTGTGCCATGTTTAATTGGCTGTGGTTATGAATAAGGTTACACCAATATACTGGGATGATGATAATAGGCTTTTATCATGGACTGTGCACCATCAACTGTTGTCCACCCCTGATAGGATAAATACCAATGGTGAAACATTAGTACATACACGATGTCATGAAATTTAGATTTGGAATTTCCCGTGGGAAAGTGGTCTCAGACTTTTGTATGTATGTATGTAAAAGTTCTTTACTTGAGGTACTTTATTTCCTACATTATTTCCATTTAATGTTACCTCACTACCTTTCCAATGGAGGTTTTGTTCTTTTACCCCACCACAGTTATTTACCACAAATATACTTGTTGGATAAATTGCAGATCAGGCAAAACATATGATGACCTCATTAAATATGATGCATATTTATAAATTAAACCACACCACAGTAGACACTGTATCAGCAATAACTGTCTAGTACTGTAATGTATTGCTCTGATGTAATACTTATTTTTTTTATTTTTTGATGCTTTAAATACAATTTGCTGATGAAGTTCTTTCACATTATGGGATTCTTTATGCTATTCTCTACCTCAACGTCACAGGGAAACGTTACACTCAGCCACTCTACATTTATCTCACAGCTGTAGATAGTTTGCAGATTAACATTTTATGGCCAATTTACAAAATCTGACTCATTAGTTATAGATGAAACTGTCCAACTAAATGTAAAACAAAACAACAGCTACAACTTTAAACACTGCTTCAAGCACATGCCTGTGCTTCAGCAACAGAAATCTAGTGTTATTGGGGCATTCTGCTGAATCTGCAGTTTTGCTAATTCCCTACTAATACACATAAATATCAATTTTCCAGTTCCTGTTCGTGCTGCTCAGTTTGTGAAAACAGTTGTGTAATGTCTTTCATGCCCCTGGAGGAGGAGATTTGGCAATTGAGAAAATAACCCTGATGACATCATAACGATGTCATCAGGGTTATCAGAGGCAACTCATTTTTTTATGGACACCAGCACGATAAAGGACACTGGTGTTTACCAGACAGACATGGTCTCATGAAAGACTTCATCACTGGGTGTCGTCTCGGGAACTGTAGGATCGAGGGTTTGAAAAAATCTGGATAACTACATCTTTTTTTCTGATTGGCCAAAATATAGAGCCCAGCTTTATGAGTGCAACACTACTGGAACGCTAACTTTCTTACTCTACTTGGGTATCGCTATCGCTATCACCTTTAGCAACAACACAATAATCTGAGCAAGTCTTTACTGATTTTGTTTATTTGAGCTTATTTGACTGAACATGTGATCAGCACTGTCAAATGCTGAAGACCTAAAGATACAACATCTAGTTCAGTCCAAGTTATTTGATTGGACGTGATTCATTCCATCGGTGCTGGGACTTTTAACATCAAGTGTCACTCCGTTTATCAGCTGTTAATTAGCACTACATTATGTATGGTCATCATGTATGACATCACCAACCTCGACAAATTAGAGAAATTAGAGAAGAGCAAAAATTAAGCTAACACAGTAACACAGGAAGGCAAACAAACTCTCAAAAATAGATCTAAATACAGTCATTAGGGAGGTTTAGGGATCCATCCGGGCAACTGGGTGTCCTGAGGTAACGTGTAGACAAACTATCAAGCTAGTGTGCAGGAAAGGAAAATGATTATGTGTTGCTTAGCAACAGTCCAGTACTAGTGCAGTTGCAAAACTATTTGTGTTGACGTAGCCAGATAAATTGTAAAATGAACAAACAAGTTGTAATCTTGTCGTTGCTTATTTCTGTGAGGTGATATGGCGCTCAAAGACCTTTTATATAAAAGCTGCAGCCTCGTACCTACGACCGAATCACAGCCATGCTGATACTCACTACATCACTCCCTCTGTGTGATTTGGTTTAATTATAATATATAGTACTCATATAATGCGGTCAGCTGCAATAATAATTACTGAATCTGTACAATGTCTAAATTGCTTTAATGGAGGTCTCTTTGTTCCAATAGGATACATTTTTGAATGCCTGGACATTGTATATTTGAGTATATTGAATACAATTGAATAAAACTGAAAACATTATCAGCTCCAGGGATATTGACAGATGTGATGTCAGCTGCAGCCCACAGTGATGAAGCTGATGGGAGGACAGAGGAGGACAGGATGGTCATATAGCACCCTGGTTGCGTGACTGTGCGGCGTACAGGCCTGTCTGTGTAATAATCACAAGACAGATATTAAAGACACAGCACTGAGGCCTTCCCTCCCCTCTGTCCCTGCACTCCCTCTCTCCCTCAACTTCCCCACTCTCCCTTTCCCTCTCTTTCCCGTTCCCTCTCTGTCTCTGCTAATGATCTGCTCCGCCTGTCGCTGCCTGGCTGACTGATGCCCACTGACAGCCCCACTCATGCGGAAAGGCTGTACACCTCCTCCCCTTTGCACACACACACACACACACACACACACACACACACACACACACACACACACACACACACAGTAATGAACTCCTGCATATCCCAACGCAACATATTTACTATGCATATGTGACACACATGCACCATGCACGCCAACTTGCGTCAGCGCTCACGGTGAGATAGATAGATCCACATTAACAAATCACGCCCATTTGTTCAGTCACATGTCAACAGACATGTATGTAGATGACAAACACACAAATAGACCACAGTATATACGTTATCCACAAATACGACATGCTCCTCCTCCTCCATACTATAGCATGCAAATGGAGCGGTTGAGTTACCATCCGCGCATTTTTATGCAAATCACAAGGTTTTGAATTAGATGTGGCACATTTCAGTGAAATTCCCACAGTGACGGAAAACTGTTTTTTTGCTTACTTGAGGCAGAAAACTTTTTTTCTTTCGTGTTGATAAAGAAGCAGTTTCAGAAATAGAGATGGGAATGTATTAGATTTCTGAATAATGCTGCAGATTGACATAACAGTCTGTGAAACAGTGTCGACTGGAAAATTTTTTATTGACTCAACTTTGCAGAAAGACTGACAGGTTCACATTAGTTTTCACATTAAACATGTATACAAGTCCTCGACCAGATTGACCAAAAATTTGTCTATAGCAAATTTGATAACTGATTGTAAATCTACAGTAATGATCTTGATGTAGCTGTAAGCGGCTTTTATATGAGCTTCTTTGAAGACACATTTCTCATTATTTCAAATGTCTATTACAACATTGTCATTATTCATTATCTGTTTATACAACAGCCTAATGGATGCACATGTATTGTAAAATACATGGATAAAACCTAAATCAGACCGTGTGTCTTGACGGCCTATAATGAGACTTATGATTAATCTAAAAGAACTGCTCAATATTTTGTAAGACAATAACCCTTAACTACAGCTTTGACATGTTCCATCAGTTAGCATCTCATTTCTCAATTCAATTCCTGTTCTTTCTTATTTATTTATTTACTTTTATCTCCTTTTCTTACCTCATTAGTTGAATTTTTTATTGGCTATTTCTTTTATTTGACAGGGAAAGTGGAAACAGACAGGAAATACATGAGAGAGTAGAGGGAGAGTAGATGCTGCAAAGGGTCTGGCTGGCTGGGAGCTGAACCTGCTGCTCAGGGCTCATTATGTCCATATGGTAAATTTCCCCTGGGTCAACCCACTGTGATGTCACCAATTGGTTTGTAAGCTGCTGTTTTGAAGCCTCCAGTTTGTAATTTGGCTGTCGGCCATCTTGGTTTTCTGAAAACAGAAGAAATTTTATTTGGAGGAGAAGGTGGAGCTGAGGAGGAGTGAGGGGTGGATCTGACCTGCTCTGTACTCTGTCCTGATTGCGTGGTGCACTCTGTCAATCACACAGTGGCCACGCCCCTCATCCTGTTTAATGGTCTATTTTCCTCTAAATGGACCATCATGTTGTATTGAAGACTTGAAACTAGAGACTGAGACCATAAACTCATTAGGAAAACATTTACTGAGCTAATAAATCAAGGGAGAAGTAGGGACATTTTCCCATAGACTTCAATACAATCTGACTTCTTTAACAACCAGTGGAGAGTCTGTATGACACAAGTTGCATCACCCGTCCATGTCCAAGATGCTCCATGTGGGTTGGATGTGTGCTTTCCGCACCATATTTGGACTATAACTGTCTTCGACATATCTCATGTCTCTTCTCCTTCCCTTTTCTCTTTATGCATAGAAAACATATAATTTCACATTCAGAAAATCTTTTTATTCACATAGACACAAATAATTTACCTTGTTTTGTTGCAGCATTTTATATTTCTTAAACCCGGTTGGACTTCCTCTCTCCTGTTCCTGCTTTGATTTGCAGGAGTCCTGATTGCCAACACTGATCAAACCATTGTATAATCCCGCTGGTAGGTGAGAATTTTCTCCCAACATTAGATGTATTTAAACACACATTAGCCTGTCGGAGACGAGGCAGAAAACTCTTCAGTGGTGCTCAGACAGCAACACGTCTAAACAGCAGCTTTTGGATGTAGCCTACTTTCTCAATGAAATAATAACTGAAAATCTTTCTATTCTTTCGCTCGACTCTGCTCAAGCACTAGTGCAGTGTTCTCCTGCTGCTCTTGCTCCTAATTACTAATTGGCCCTTACTAATAATAAACAGTCATGCATATGGAAATCTGATCAAAAATAGCTTATTTGAATCAATTCCGGGTAATTAATTCACATCATTATTCTCAGACACTCAGTGTGGTATTGATCAACTCCATAATAAATATGTAATCAATCCATTAATATCACTGGCTTGATTATATTTGATAAATTACAGACGTATGTGAACGCGCTTGGCTCAGTCCAGCCACACCATCTCAACATCGGTGCCCTGCCAGGGGAGTTTCAGGGATGTAAGAAATGAGGTCAGTAAGCAACGCTGCGGTGGAGGGCGACACCCCTGGGCTCCCCTCAGTCCCTGCCTGCACACGGCCCACAATCCCCCAGCTGATGGCTCAGCCCTGCCATTACACTGAGTTACACAAGGCTCTGTGAGGCCTGCCGGCTCTGGCACAGATCAGACCAGGACTGCTGGCCAGGTACTTCACTGCTATACAAAATATCTGGGCTGCAAACCAACAGGAGAGGTACAGAGAAGTACAGAGCATGCTGACGTGGAGCAGGGGTTGTTAGTTTCCATCACTTATTTTTATTTAGTGGAATATGAAGTACCACTTTTTCATACAATAACACACAGGCTAAATATTCTTATTAAGTAGGGTAACTAATGTTTTTTTTTAATATAGTAGTCAGATATAAGCCATTAATGAGACCAGTGCTTGGTTTTTCAGGTTGTGAACAATCTTTCTTTCTACAAAGTCATTAATATGTGTCATTCACTTTCTAATGAACGTGAATTCTGCTGTTAGAAATGATAATAAGTCATCGATAAAGGGTAATAAACACCAAATTCTGCAGTTAATCACAGTGATGAAGTCATTAAAGTAGTTTTTCAGCAAAGGTGGGTGACTAACAAATCCTTGACCCCTGCAATAATTGAGCTGGTCCCTAGTTGTAGATTTTAATGAATAGTTCACACGTGGATCATGTTCTGTCTATAAAATGACAAATCAACTGCCGGAGGACAATCAATCAGCACCAGAGACATGGAAACACAAATTTGTCTGTTTTTTCCTTAACCTTATAAACCACTTTTAAAGAGTAATGTGTCAGAAAGCTATACTGATTTGTCAACATGTATATGATAATCAAGAAGAAGTAACATTTAAAAAAAGTTTTTAGTTTTGTAAAAAATATATACAGTTTTAAAGTTACCCATTAATTAGTTATAAATACAATACAATAAACACGTAACAAGTGCTCTGCACGACATAATAAAATATTGTATCAAACACTGAAAAATCAATAAATCAATGATTTTATTGTAGAAAAGAAACAAAAACAAACTTTTAAACTCAGGACTTTATCAACAGGAGGATGAGGATGGATCCTGCAGAGCCACTTTTCCCTCAGTATCAATAGTTCATTTTGATTGAGGCAGTTTTTGGATGAACTGTCATGAATTTCCCCCCTCAGGATGTATTGTTACAACTGGTGAGCCTAAATATATAACTAACGCCATCAGCAGGTCAAAATTCAAATCTGTGATTTATGACGAAGATGTTCCCATCAGCCTCAGATGTAACTGTGTTTTGTGTCAATTAGCAAATGTTAACATGTTAACACACTAAACTGAGATGGTGAAAATTATACCTGCCAAACATTAGCATGTTAGCATTGTCACTGTGCCAAAGCACAGCCTCATGGTCGACTCTGTTCCTGCTGCGTCGCTGCCACTGCCAGCTCTGTCTCTCTACTGCTCAAATGCTGGATTTCTTTTCATTAGAAGCAAATTTCTCATTTATTTTTGACAGAAAGTGTCTCTCAAATGTCACTGTCTCTGCATGCAGATTCTGAAATGGTTAAAAATATGATTATATTTTTTTATGCCTGTGTCATATTCAGATTCAGCCTGGACATAGACAGCTATAGTGGAAGGTGTCAGTTTTATGTAACGTTGGTATGATGGCAATATGGCTGCCAACAGGTCTTTTCTCTATGTTTATTGGAAACTGTAGGTGTCCTGCGTGAAAAACAGGCGAGACACTGAATCCCTATGCAACCGTGAGAAGCATGTGTCACCTGTTAACATGGGCACCGCAATGAAAACTAAGACATTTTGCAGCTGCCAGTAGTAGTGGTCTCGCTGTTTTCTTGTGAGATACTGAATTATCTTACTATTTCCAACCTCTAACAAGGTTCAACAGAAAAAAATCCCTTTCTTGGCGAAACTGCTTTTAACTACGGCTGCATGATATGTAAAAAAAAAAAATCACATTATGTTGGCAGATATTGCAATATCAGTTGATTATGGTAATTTTTGCATTTGCATGCATTTGCAGTGAAAAAGATATAAAAATGATGATGTTATTTTTGTTGGGTTCAAGACCCAACAAAAATATTCCCTTGCATCAGGAGTATATGCTTTAGAGGGGTGTCTCTGAAGCACCACGGTGCTTGTGTTGCAGGATATTGCACTTAGCCTTATTGTGATTTGGATTATGTTTCAATTAGTTGTGCAGCCTCACTTACAACCCATGCATATGGAACTACTGACTCTTGGAACCCCTCCTTCACCATGTCAGCAGCAGTTAAAATTATATGTAATGAAGCTGCATGGAGAAGGTGACTAATATAATAAGACAGCATTTCATTCTTCGTTCAAACGTACACACAAATCTAAGCATAAATACTAAGAATGGAGATGTTCGAAATGATTGACATACACCCATTAAAAAAAAAAAAAATCTATTTCCATTTTGCTTCAATTAACTGGACAGTTTGCATTTGTGTTAGCTGTGGTCAAAACCATCGGCAACAATTTCAAGATAACGTGTGGACGCTCAGATGTGCAGGAGGAAGAACAAGCCTCTTAATGAAGTTTCTCGTCTACTCTTAGAAAGGCTGAACGCTCTGCTATACTCCACCCCCCCCAGCTACTAGCTTGACCCCCCCTCCCTCCCCGCCTCCCTCCCTGCATTCAGTCACACATACACACATGTGCAGACACTCAAACACGCACAAAAAAACACACATTCCAGCATCTCCATTAGCAATTCATGAGCGGCGTCTCATTAGACTTTAAGTTTTACCATAGGCCTCTGAAGTATATGGCTGGAGCAGTTATTAATATTTCATAGTCTCCTATTGAGGAGCTAAAAACGAAGTCGACCCGCTTCCGCTACAAAGTGACTTGCGCTCTTCTTTTTTTTTCCCTCTTCTACTTTTTTACCCCCTCTTTTCCCTGTTCGTTAGACTGTCTCTCTCTTCCCCTCTCCTCACTGTTCGCTCCTCCGCCGTCGCTTTCTCTCTTTAGCTTCCTCGCTTCCAATCCTTCTCTGCCACACAGACCTTAACTCAAACTGACTTAATTGGGCTGTCTTTGTTCTGGGAAATGTGGGCATACCTTCGCCTTCTCCCCAGCACAGAGAGAAAAGAGAAGTAAAAAGCAAAGAGGAGGAGGAGGAGGAGGGAAACAACAGAGGAGGAGGGGAAACGGTGGAAGAGAAACCTGAGTGAACCCCGGTTGGCTCTACGAGTACTCCCTGTGCCATGCCTGGGTTAGGGGGTGGTGGTGGGGGGGTTGATCGTGGG
>CM076663.1:20278846-20328200 GCA_038496675.1 Rachycentron canadum | reverse complement strand
CCCCCCGCCCCCCCAACCTCCCCCGGTGATTGTGATGTAAAGCCAACAGGAAGGAAGCACCACTCGTGTCCACTCTGGGTCCATCAGTCTTTAGAGCTGACTGTGGCCTGAGGACCGGGCATCTCTGGCACGCAGGGAGGATTTTCCGATCCCCTGCCCTGCTTTCAGATGCTCGTTAATCTGCCGACTCTATTTTTATCTGCCCTCTCCTCCCGCCCCCGGGCTCTCCGCCTTCACTCACTCCTTATGTCCGTCCGCAGAGGGAGAGGCTGCCTCGGCAGGCCGGCAGCTCCAATTAGAGGCCTCTCTGCTGGGGATTGGGCTTGCTGTCCGCCCCTGGCCCCCCCAGGCTCTCTTCTCGTCTACCTTTCTCAGGTTAGCCCCAGACGATGCCTTGCTCCCTGCCTCCCTCCACCCCCCGTCTTTTCTCTCCCTGTCTGCGTTGCTTCTCGCTTTCCCCCCCCTGAGCTTGTGGAGCTCCGCAGGGAGTAAGGGGGAGTGAAAGGCCTTCTGTCGCCTGAGGGCTGGCTCTAGTCCCTCAGCTGTACTTTGAGGAGAAACTAACTGGTGCACCTTTCAGAAGGTGGCCTCGGTACAACAGCTGGAAACACTACCTCTGATCATATTGTCACAGCTACTGCCAGTGTACAGCTGAAGCTGCTGCTAGTACTACAAACACGATTGTTCCTCCTTCACACAGAGAAAGGAGGATTCTTCAAAGATTCTTTGATGAGGTTAGTGGTCATGACTCAAAGAACCACCAGTTTAAAAATACTTTACTTTCTCTCATGTTCTTAAGGGAGTCTTTTGTTCTAACCTGCTGAATTATAGCATTCAGCCTTTTCTTCAAATATTATTTACGTCAAAAAATATTCATAACACTCATCTCTACTATGTGGTACAAAAGCCATTTTTGTTTTTTTTAAAAAAATATTTCAGTTACTTTCAGTGTTCCTGGCTACAGTGTATTCCTCTGGACCTATTATTGTCCCGCAGTCCGCCAAAAGAAAAGCATTTTTTTTCCCCCAGCTTAGCTCCCACCCAAACTCTGCATGCTCACACCTTCTCCAACCCCATTAATCCCTCAGCCTCCCACTTCTTTATTTCCCTTCAAAGAGACAAGCGCTGCCCGTGACATCAGTCACAGGAAGTGAATCTTTAGCGTTGACTAATTTCCATCGATTGCCTCCAGACAGGCTTAGCAGACGAGACCCATTCCCACACAGAGCCTGGCTGCTCTCATTTAAGTCTCCCCGCCTGCAGAAAACGCTCCACAATGAACGCAGTCAGCGCTTTTATCTTCTCCCCCACTCCTGCTTATTATCAAATAAATGTGCAGCATAGAGAGATACCCATTGACAGGACCGTGCATAATGACTCCTGGCTGTGTGAAATGGATTAATAAATAATGGTTGAGCAAGGGGAGAAAACAGCTTTGCCTAGTCCCACCACTTCTCAACAAGGCGGCGTAGAACAATCCCCACAACACTCGGCGGGATTGTGCCAGACCACATCTAATGGAGTGCTGCATGGAATTTAAAACACAACCCTCCTCTTGAATGCGCCGTGCAATGCGTCATAAATTAGAGGTGGGATCCTTAAAATATGAAGCAGAAAGCACTATAAAAATCAACTACATGATGTTCTACTGAATCCTCTAAAGAATCCCTTCCAAGAGGCTTCTCTCCTGTGAGGATAGAGAGGTAAAAGCAGCCTATAAAAAATGTCCATGAGCAGAACTCCTCTGCAACCTGTTTCCCGTCTCGCTGCTGACAGAGCTGCAGCAGAAGGTAAATCAGTTTCGCTCTCATGAGTATACCAACAGTTCAAACACACATATCCTGCAGTTTCCATGTGCAAACTCCATTGAACAGACACACAGTTGAGTGTACAAACACCGGAGGCCTTCTTGTTTTTTAACAAAGCATCCCCATCCATCCCCTGTCAGTGACATATTGCTTCATTAACACTCTTGGCTTTGTGTATATTGACAGCTTTTTCAAAATGGCAGAGAGTAAAAGTGTTCCTGCTGCCTGCTCTGCACCAAAGGGGCTTAAACAGACTATAAAACCCAAACTGAGACTGTGATAGTGAAGTGTGCTCTGACTGTCACTGTACCCGTGTGCCAAAGTAATAAGGCTGAGACACGAGGTGAAAAGGTCTCAATCTCCTTAACGCTAGATTAAGCAGCAGCTTGATCAAGGCGTCTTAAGTGCTTCATTTTGGAATCAGGATCAATAGCCGCTAAGAAGAATTGAGCTAGGAGCTTCGGTAGGTAGAGCTGATTGAATAGAGGCTAATGACTTCTCAGAAGCCCCTTACAGCAGAGGAATGGCTCTAACTGTATATCCTGCCTGTGTTTTTATTCCCACTATTTATTTTCCTTTATGTTTCATTAAAAAAAAAAAAAAAAAAAAAAAAAAAAAAAGGTTAATCTATTTCCCAGCTCAGGTTCTCACAGCAGTCAGACAAAGTAACGCAGCCTTGTGGACACGCAAACACACACAGGACGCTGGTGAAAAAAAACATGTTTTCTACCGCGACAACACTGAGGCTTGGGGACGTGACGTTAGATGGGGTCAATCCAGATTTATTTTTGAAGACCCATGAAAACCTGTGCTTGTTTTTCCTGGCTTCCAATAACTGCCCGACCAATTATGTCTATCAACACCGCGCCCACCCTCAGTCGCCATGATCCGACCAATCCCCACCCTGTCTCTGTGGTTTCAGGGTGAAACCCAGCTGAGGAGTGCCCAGAATTAACCAGGATTAGCCTTGGATTGTCGGGGATTACTCAGGCTGGAGAGGGATTAAGTATGATTGCCAGTTTGGGGTGGGTGGGGGTGTGTGTGTGTGTGTGTGTGTGTGAGTCTGTGCGCGTGCACAGTGAGGTGAACATGTCAAGTTGTGAAAAATATATTGTGGCATTTGTTTAAATGTGTAGTGTATGTGTGTGTCTCTGTGTGTGTGTGTACACAGCACTGCGTGGACTGAAGAGTGTAGAAAACAGCAGATATGATTTTATCTCCACGTCTTTAACAGTCTGAAAAAAATGTGTGGAAAAGGCCGGACACTGTTTCCTCCTCTGCGGTTTGACAAGGTCCAGATATATTTTGATATTAGTTGTTCTGTGGAATTAATATGGAGGCTTTTCTCTACTCAGACACAAAAGCTCTGTTGAGAGAATTGCTGGAAACAGAGAGACAGCAAGAGGGAAAAGGGTGCAATGGGTTACATCATTCTTGTTGCTATGCAACACAAACTGGATAATTTGCAATGGATGTAATTAGTGTTAGCTAGCTAACCCAGAATAAAAAAGGGACAAGGGGGTTGAAAATAATAATAATCAAGAAAATTAGCTCTATTGCTCTGTTATTGCTGTTCTGAAATGGAGGATGTGGGCACACGGCGTCCTGCTGTAGAAAGCACACATTCTCTAACCATTTAAAAGAGAGAAAAAAAATAATAATAAGAGAAACTCACAATATAATGTAATGTGCATTCATAGAGGGTCAAATGGTCTTTCTCTGTCCGACAGTTTCAACACGATCTGAAACAAAGGATTTGCTTGTTTTTGGTTTGCTGTGCTAGACTGAATTAGACTGCACAGATGTTTCTGTTACTTTGTCTATCCCCAGTATGCTCAGGTTATAAGAAGTTAAAGGGACCCTTCATCGCTTTTATGCATGAAGTTTCATTTAGTCATCACAGGGTGTGCCGCGTAGCCCGTGAAAGCAGCTGTATAGCTCTGGAAAGAGCTTTTCAAAGTCTGAAAACATAACCATCATGATGTTAGTGTCTAATGGATAACGGTTTTGAGTTGCATTATGGGAAATGTATTGTTTTTGGAGCTTTATAGACCAGAAGTCAGGATATCTTTGCCTCTGCTACTTCGATTGAGACCATTCTTTTTAAAATCTCTAGTCTCTTGCAGTTTGTTGTGTTATCGGAGCTTAAGTGACAAATAAACATAAACACAGTGACAGTAAGAAAGGGTCAAAATGCTCATGTAAACTTAGAAACAGAATAAATGGATGATGGTGTAGGCTGAATAAAACACATACCCACCTTTAACGTTGCTCAGCTGCTTTATTGAAGAAGACATTTGAAATTTGAAAATAGAATTTAATAGAAGAATGATGGTAACTAATAAATTCTGGCTTGATGTGGATGCCAGAGTCCAGAGGTTTGGATGTATTGAAAGAAACTGCCCCCCTCAGCATCCCACTGATATAAAGCAGCACATACAACAACCTAGAAAATGTTACAGGGAGTGAAGCAGGAGCTGTGGGACCTTCTCAGATAAATATCAGCCAAGGCTATCAAGAGTAGACTGACCAAACATGGAAATGGATAGACAATTTGGTTACATGTGTTAGTGTTCATGGTAGCATAGCACATCAGTCTCATTTAATGTCTGGCAATTCTAACCTGATTTTTGCATGACAGAGCTCATTTTGCACTTGAGGAAAATTATATTCCAATTGGATTTTTTTTATTGCCTAAAACCTCAGTTTCAGTAGGGATGATGTTGTATTCAGATCCTTCAATGTGACAGAAGAGAACTGTTTTTTTAAGCAAACGTGTTTATCTTACCTTGATTCAAGCTCAATATTTTACAACAGCAACTATTTACTGATGCAAAACTAACGATTAAATGTGTTACTGAGTATTTACATCAATGAAAGATTTATCAAAGATGTAACAATTATCTATATTGACAAGCCCATAGGCCTTGAATGTGCACCTTTAGTTTTAAAGGTCCCATACTTCTCTGATTATAAATCAGGTCCAGGTTCCATATTAATACAGTGAAAGTATCAAAGGTCTCAGTCCACAGAGAAATCACAGCCTGTTTTCAGACACTGAGCCTTAAGACCAGCCATCAGGACTTCTGGAACTTTGTGATGTCACAACAAAGCAGTCACTGCCCCCAGCCACACATCAAGCCCCGCCCACCTTGACCCACCATCTAGCCTTGTTGGATTTGGTCTGTGAGTGCCCTGAAATCTGCCTCATTAATATTTGATCACTGAGTAAAACAATCAGCCAATCAGAAGAGAAGCTCAGATCTTCTCTTCTGATTGGATGACTGACCTGATGTTACAACATCTCCAGAGAGAAGCCTGAGTGAGGAGATGTAAAATTACACTGAGATGGTTCTTATAACCACAAATATATCTTCGTAGGGATATAAAGACTTCAGATAAAACAGATAAAACAAATATGGGACCTATAATGTTGTTAAAGACGATCTTATATTACATTCAAACGTGTCATAGTTGTCATATGTTAGATGTCACATGACTTCTAACGTCACATAACTTACACATTTTTGAGCAACTGGAGACAGGAAACAGAGCCAGGCCTTTGACAGAAAATAAACTGCACAGATAAAAAAAAAAAGTACTACAAACTAATGAGTGGTGGTTTATGGCAGTTATAATAAATCACAGTGCAGCCAGGGTGGAAATGACTGACAGGGTAAGAATGAAAAGAGAACAAATCCAACTCTTGATGGCTTTTCTGCCAATGTTCAGACTTTTGTCCATCTCTAAGTGTCTATTTCTTTCAGAGACTGACACAGAATTACAGTTTGCACTGACAAGGCGTTTGTACTTCAGAGAGTTTACTGTCAAAGGTGGAGGAGTCCTGCTTGTCCTCTGCTGAGTCTGCTGTTGCTGCTGCAGTAACAGTATATTAACACAAATATCTGTGAATTCAAAGAAATGAAATACAATGTTACCATCTCCTCTTAAGTATGGACAGTCTAATACTGACTCAGAACTCCTTTGTTCTGTTGGATGATTAAACTGTTACATGTCAAAAAAATAAAAAATAAATAAATAAAATAAAATAAGTAAGCAGAGCTTACTGTCCTTTTGTATCTTAATCTACAGTATCTGGTGATGCTACATTAACATTACAGACCTTTAGGCATCATTATACATTTTCAGTTTATCATCCAATTTCTAATTAACTTTGTTTTACCTTACACACTAATGCAACTTATATTTTTTGAATTTTGACTTACAGCTATGTGAATTTTCATGGTGAGGACATTTAAGTGTCCCACATACAACTAACTGAAGCATGGTGTCTGACAATGTGTTACCTCTTTGTCAAGAGGCATAACACAAAATGTTTACTGTAACTTCTTGAGAAGATTTTGGGTAAGTATGATTTTAAAAGTCCTACATTTCAGAGAGACTTACGTTGAGTGTCCTTCTGTTCCTGTAAGTTATTATGTAACAGGTCATGGTTAGGCTTCCTTTTTAATAATTATTGGACAGTCTGTGTTTTTATTCGATAGGACAGAGAAGAGAGACAGGAAACCCTAACCCGAAGCCCCAATGGTCATTAGGTAAAATACAGTTCAAGGTTCTTCAGCACTGACTTCACTTTTCAGCCCACGTCCACTTTCGTAGGCACTCTGTGGCTTCCATGTTGTGTGAAATGCTGCACATGGACAATAGTGTTTCCTTAATGGGTTAAATGTTCCTGCTTTACCCATTGATTTCACATTGTGATGACTTCATTACAATTTCATGACTCAGTTTTATTGATGTAAAACTTATTTAAAAACAAACAAACAAAAAAGGAATAACTGACCTTGTGTATAGTTGGGTCCCATCAATCTTTTTCAGTGTAATACCACGAGTGGCCACTGGGACAACTTGATAAGCTCTTTGTTCTGCTGCCAAAGCTCTGATTGGACAGCAGATTAATCTTCATTTTAGCATTGGCGCAGTGACGTTCCTTTCTTAAAAAAGAAAAAAACTCCCTTCGAATCTTAGTTTGTATGTAGTTTTGGCAGGTCTTTGCTGCGTTCTGCTGGATCTCTTCACGTTTTCTTTCTTATGATTAGATTTCAATGTGACATGGAAAATTCACATCACAATAAAAAAAAAATTGAAAAAAACGACAATTCAATCAATTATTAAAAACTATGGCAGTAAAAAGCATATTTCACCCCCTGTCTTCCATACATCAATTGCTACCAGGCATTTTGACAAAGGTAAGAGGGCAAGAATTATGTCAACAGGTCTATGTGTCCATGGGCCATTAGCTAACCACTGGACTGACTATCCCCTGACTCAGTAAAAGCAGCAGTGTGTCAAGATCAAACCTAGTCAGTAGTTATATATAATATACAGTGGTATAGTGTACACAGTGCTGCGAGCTCCCTGTAGAGCAGCAGCGTGGATGTGAGGCCAGAGTCAGTCAGCGTTTTCTCTGCAACAGTCCATCTCCTCCTGCAGTAGCAGAAAGGCAAAGGCTGAGCGCAGAGCAAACAGGCTTCTCCACTTCAGAATCAGTCTTTCTGACAAGTTAATATATACACTGAGGCAGGGATGGGCAGCTATGTGCCATGGAGGGCTGAGAGGCTGCAGATTTCATCCCAGCCAAAGACTACGCTGGAGGATTTCACTGATCAGTGCCTCCACTGTGCCTGACAGTGTGGCAATCAGTGACATCTCCTGCTATATGGCCTCTGATTGCTATAATAACCTGGAGACTCTTCTCCTTCCCATTGCGTGTGATGGTCCAGTCCTGCAACAGTCCTCCGCACAGTCACTTTGATTTATGAGGTTACTTGATTTTTCTTTTTGTTTTCTTACTGTGGTTTCATCCTAATCATTGCACTTAGCCATAAAATGCTGCACATAGTGTATTGATGTTATTTACAGAATCGATATTGAAACACTATTGAGGATAACAGCATCCTTGGATATGATTATCTACTGTGTTACATTTATTTATTTGGTCTAGCCAAGTTTCAACCCATCATGACATCACCCATTAACCCATTACAAAACCCTTAATTTGGCCGTCAGCCATCTTGGTTTTTTGAAACCAGAAATAACCATATTTGTAGAAGATGGTGGACCTGAGGAGGAGTGAGAGGTGGATCTGACCTGCTCTGTACTCTATCCTAATTGTCAGGCAGGTCACCATGTGTCAATCACATTGCAGCCACGCCCCCAACCCATCCCCTGCTTTATGGTCTATTTTCCTCTAAATGGACCATCATTTAAAAAATGAACATCATGTTGTATTGAAGACTTGAAACTAGAGACTGAGACCATAAACTCATTAGGAAAACATTTACTGAGCTAATAAATCAAGAGAGAAGTAGGGACATTTTCCCATAGACTTAAATAGCATTTGATTTCTTTTTACAACCAGTGGAGTCGCCCCCTGATGGTCATTAGATAGAATGAAGATGTCAGGCTCTCCAGCATTGGCTTCACTTTACAGACCCAGAGTCTACATCCATTTTTATATATAGTCAATGAGTCAAGCCAAAGTTTTGATTGACTGTTCCCACTCCCCCTTTTCTTACTGTACATCTTTATCAGAAAAGTGTTTTGTAGGTGTAGCCACAGCCTCTTCTTTACTAAATGAATTACCTTGCACAATGAGACATATACAGTATTTATGTGTATTGTCAGGCCTACTGCCAGGACATTATCATTTGTCAGTGCCTTTCAAAACTGCTGCAGATCACCGGTCACAACATTTGACACTATGATCAAGATGTGGTTAGGTTTAGGCACAAAAAACTAGGTCTGGGAAAGATTGTGGTTTGGGTTTAAATTACAGTTTTTTGTCATGGTTAAAACAATAAGTACTTGGTTAAGGCTAGGAAGCAGCTGTGATCCTGGTTAAACGACTTTGAGTGTCTGTATAAAAAGGGAAAATGAAACATCTCTGGTGTCTGATGATTGGTTGATCTATTTAACCACTTGAAAACACTGGCCATATTTGGGCATTCACTGAAACAAGAGGTGCTGTAATTTTTATTGGTAGAGCAATCTTCTTTCAAATTTGGTGAGTCTATATACAGGATAATATTCAGTCCAGTATATCAAGGACACATAATAAATAATCATAATGCCATGAATAAATCAGGAATGACAAGAAGCTATACAGGCATTTTGGCTACAAAGTGGGTTGTTGAAAGGAACATTATTTTTATATTATATTGTAACCCAATAACGGGAAGATTTATTGTCGCGTTAGACTTTGTTAGTTTTGCCAGGTAAATCAAAAATGATCAACAAAACACCAGAAACCAAACATAAAACCTCACCACTTATTTATAGAAAGACTTTACAACACAAAGCAGATCATATGATTATAATTTTGTTTGATTGCCTCCATATTTATTGTCTTGATAAATTGCATACTAGTTGTTTATTTAAAGTCCATAACCTAAATTGATTAATGTCAATGAGCTCAGTTGTTATGAAATGTGAGTGTATGAAGCTTAAAGGTCCCATATTGTACAAAGGAAGCTTTCCATGTCTTTGATTATAAATCAGGTCTAGGTTCCATATTAATACAGTGAAAGTATCAAAGGTCTCAGTCCACAGAGAAATGCTCACAGCCTGTTTTCAGAAACTGAGCCTTAAAACCAGCCGTCAGAAATTCTGGAACTTTGTGATGTCACAACAAAGCAGTAACCATCCTAACCATGCCCCCAAGCCCAGCGCACCTGGACCCACCATCCAAAACTTGCAGGATTTGGTTTACTTGAAGTCTACTATATTTTTATTGGCTTATTCAGAAAACCAGCCAGTCAGAGGCTCAGCTCCTCTCTTCTGATTGGCTCACTTACCTGTTGTTACTTGAGCTCCAGAGAGGAGCCTGAGAGAGGATATGTAAAACTACACTGAGATGGTTTTTGGTAGTTAAAATCACAAATATATCTTCTTATGGAGATCAACACTTCAAATAAAACAATATTAAAGTGCAAAATATGGGAACTCCAGAGGTGTTTCAAAGCTTCATGTGTCTTTTGCTGATTTGTTGGTGATTCACTGGAGCTGTATTGCACTCCTGTGTTCAGTTAAGGGGGCGGACAATTAGAAATCTTATTTAGGCATAAAATTAGCTGGTGAGTACCAGCGCTGAATTTTCACTATGAGCATTTTTACCATAAAAACATCCATTGGAGCCTTTGAAGAGTGCCATTTAATCTTATTGTATTCAGATGACAATGCTGGGAGATGCCACATTATAGGACTGGACAGTGTATCAGCAGGTGAAGGGGAGCAGCAGTTGTGGTATAATTGTTGCTCTGGTAGTTGTACAGGAGCACTGCTTCTATACACACACGCACAAACACACGTGCGCACACACGACTGCTAATCACAGCTTGGTACAGGTAGTGAGGCATTGGGACTACTGGTGATTGAGCCTCCCTGGTGGATTGGAAGCAGGAATCTGACAGACTCAGATAAAAGGCTGTTTGGAGTTGCCTGCAGCATCAAACAGCATCATACCCCTCCCGCCCCCCCCCCACTCCCATCTCCTCCCTACCACCACCTCCACTCTCTTCATTTCTCCCTCTTTTGGTTTACTCTGTTGCCATGGCGACGCCCAGTCGGAGCTGTCACGTCGAGGAGGAACCTGTCAGGGTGCCGCTCTCAGATCACCTGACGCAGGTCGCCTCCGCCGGCGGCCTCTTTCACACAGCGTCATCGTTCACTTTGGCTTTGATTAAGTCTGCGCTCCGCGGCGCGCGGCAGCTGAGAAGTGAAGTCGGTCTATTTCGTCGCCAAACGTTGAGCATGTGCAATTTTGCCGACCTGTTTTTTTTTTTTTTTTTTGGAGAGGACCCCTCTGAACAGCAGAAAAAAAAAAATCTTTCTCTCCTATCCAATTTCCACGTCTGTGAAGAGAGTCAAGCCAAAGCAGTGTGATTTGAATGGAGGATGGGATGAAATTACCTGTTAGGAGTCATGCTGAGGGGATGGGTGTGTGTGTGTGTGTATAGAGGAGGCATGAATGAAAATAGTAGTGTGATACAAGGCTGATCTGAAACCCACTTAAAGCTGAATTCCCCCTGTAAACATTTTGCTAGAAACCTATTACCTGCTGTTCTGGATGCTGTGCTTTTCATATTAAGCTGCAACAACAAAGAGCTGTCACCTCTTTCAGCTGGCTGTCCAGTTCACAGCCATGTGCCCAGAGTAACCGGGGCACATATGCAGACTGTATGGATAACACTAAAGGGTGAAATGTGACGACCACCCCCCGTTCCTCCACAAATTTGCATCTCCTGCCATTTATTTCTCTGATACTCTTATTTCAGTGTGAATGAATGAAAGGAGGGGAGGGGGAGGGGGGGTAGGAGTGGGGTTGTTGGAAGTTGCGTAAGGTGATGAGTGGATGGATGTGGAGAGAGGGAGAGAATGAGCAATGTCGTGATCAAGAGACGCTGGGACTCGGGGAGGGAGATGAATGGGGCTGGGTGCAGGAAAATTGGACAGGAGGCGGGCAGTGAATGAAGATAGAGAATGGCTCGAGATATCAGGAGACAGAGATTGTGAGCTGTGTGCAGGTAATAAACAAGGCAGAAATAGATAGATATCTCAAGAGAGGAAAAAGAAAAGTGAGTGATTGTGTGCATGGGGTAGAAGTTGGGGATGAAGGAGATGGGAGGGGGGGTTTATTTCTCCCAAAAGAACAAAAAAAAGAGCAGAAAGGCAAAACAGAGGGAAAGAAAGCGACGGCAACAAAAAAAATAAAGGGAAGGGAGGAAAGCTGGAGAGAGTGTGAATAATGACACAAACAGGAAAGATTTGGATGAACATGCAGTACTTAAACTAACTTGGCCAGCTGAGATGATGTGTATCCCTGCTAAGCTCTCCTTTAGGCAGGCTTAGATCTCATCAACTCACTCCAGGTTGGCACTGGCTTCAAATGCTGCTGTGGAGCCTTGGATTAACTATACAGCCGTCACTCAGACAATTAAACAGGGGTCTGGAGAAGCTTATCCCCCCCCACTATATGCTCGCCCACAACTGCCACATCCGTCCCCCCTTCAAAGCCACTCGCATGAAGCCTTCGTCATAACCATATCCACCATCATTGCCTACGGTTATGTTAATTGTGCCATGGTTTTAAAAGAGGTTAAAAGAGCATGTCGCTCCCCTCCTCTCTCCCCCTGTTTACTTTCCCTCTATCTTATTCCAGGCCTGTGTATGAGTGCCTCTTTTTTTTCATTCTGGTGCTCTTCCAGATCTTCTCTTGCCAAATCACGCCCTGCTCCATCCCTCCAACACTCCCTCCCTCTCTGTGTCTGGCTGGATCTCAGGCTCTCATATTTGGAGGCCCTGCAATCGATACAGGCTGTCTGTGATTGGGTTGCCTTGCGTGATTCATTTCTGTAACCTTGGTGATGGTTTGATGTGGAGGCTGCACCCATGTCCATATTATGACTCAGTGAGCGCGTGTGGAGAAGAGAGGTTGGTCAGGGGAGGTATCGATTGGTCCTTTACTCTCCCTGTCCTCTTTGCTCTCCCCTCCATCTCCCTCTCTTTCTTTATCCATCTTTTTTCTTGCTCGCCGTGCAGCCTTGATAGTTCGGTCATAATTTGAAATGACTCTGTGTTCTCAAGAAATGATTATTTAACCCTAAATGTTCCCTTGGGTGTTAATGTTTATCTCTTTTCTTCTCTCTCCCTTTTCTGCTTCTCTCTCCCTCTCTCCCACTTTCTTTCCCAATTTCCTCTCTTGTTCCAGAACTCAATCAGACACAATCTGTCCCTGCACAGTCGCTTCATACGGGTGCAAAATGAAGGGACAGGGAAGAGTTCCTGGTGGATGCTGAACCCAGAAGGTGGGAAGATGGGAAAGGGACCCAGACGACGTGCGGCCTCTATAGACAACGGCACTCGCTACCTGAAGACCAAGGGTCGAATCAGCCGGAAAAGAGCAGGGGCTCTAGGCCTTGGACGGGGGCAAGGTCAGGGGGGAGGACCTGCATTACAAGGCTCCCCAGAGCATGGCAGCCCAGCAGGGAAAGGAGGTGTGGGCATGGGGGGGGAGGAATACGACACCTGGACAGACCTCCATTCCCGCACCTCCTCCTCTGCCTCCACGCTGAGCGGTTGCTTATCCCCGATCCTTGCTGAGGCAGAGGCTGATGAACCAGAGGAAGGCGGGCTGTCTTGTTCAGCCTCCCCTCGATTGTACCCAAGCCCCACCAGCACCCGTTCCCCAGCCCTGGGCACTGGGGGCCACTGCCCCACTGTGGAATTGCCCCAGCTGACTGACCTGACTGGGGCTATCAGTCTAGATGAGAGTGGCTACCCCCAGCCACCGCAAATCAAATGCAACAGTTACCCCTATGTGCCTGGGCCTAAGGCAGAGGGCTCCTACTGCGGGCCCATGTATGGACAGCCTTCTATGGGGATGCTTCGGCACCACACTCCCATGGAGACCATCCAGGAGAACAAGCCAGTCAGCTTCCAGCGCCCAATGAGGGGCTACTCAGAGAACAATGCCCTGCAGAGTCTGCTTACCGGAGGTCCTTCGTACTGCAACAAAGACACGGTGCTGGGCCAGGGACGGGAAACACACACACTAATAACACAGGGAACCAATGGTGTTCACAGCCAGCACAGCCACAATCAGAATCGCACCCACAATCATAGCCACAATCACAGCCAAGAGCACGCTCACAATCCCAATCTACACAATGGCCATGGCTCAGTCCATGACCAGAACACAACCCACCATCAGAACCACAATCAGGGTCACAAACACCAAGCCAGCCTCAATTACAGTCACAGCCACAAGCCCCACCCTGCCCATGACTATGCCCCAAGTCACGAGCACGGTCACAGTAACAAAGTAAACCCCAGCCATGATCACAACTCTCGCTCTAGCCAGAGTCACATGCACAGCCACAACCCCCATAACCCTATGCACAGCGGGCCTCACCCACAAGCCCTCTCCCCACGGGTTAGCACTGACATCCTGCAGCCCTACAGCCTCAAAACCTCTAACCATTACGGGCCCCGCCCCCACCTCCCAACATCACCATCTCTGCCGCCCAACCCTGCCGGGGTCATGGACGTTCCCCAGGACCCCTGTCGCCTGGCATCCGCACCTCACCCCCGTCACCAGCCTTACCCTGGAGCCCATCATCAGGGCATGACTGACTCCTGGCATGGCTACTACCACAACAACCACCAGCCGGGGAATGCTGGTTACCAGGGGCAGCAGCACAACTCCCACAGCAGAATGGCTGCCACCCTCGAGATGGAGAACATACCTAATAGCCTGGACTGTGATGTAGACTCCATCCTGCTCAATGACTTCATGGAAACAGAGAGCATGGACTTCAACTTTGATGGCTCTCTCTCCCAAGGTGTAGGCATGGGGATGGGCATGAGTTTAGGGGCTTTTGCTTGCCCTCCACCGGCACACAGTAACCAGAGCTGGGTGCCAGGGTGAACACTGGTCTTAGGGTTTGGCTGGACACATGACTGGAAAGCCCACCCAATGAAACAGGCTGCTGGTGGGAGGTACCCTTGGACTGATTGACTGTGATCCTGTTTCTCTGAGACTGTAGAGCAAAATACGTATTGTCATTTTGTTTCCAGTGGGACTCCCCACACCCCCACATCCTACTCTTCGCCTCTTTCCTCCCTGTTTATAAAGCCTTTTGTCTCCATATTGAACTTGCCCCCAATGAGCCCACTGCTAAAGGCCCCCTTGTTCATGCCCTTCAGTTTTTTTCTGTTCTGTTATTTTTACCCTCTCCTCCCAGTCTCGTCCTGCCTGTTCTAAGCTCTCAAGCACTTTACATCCATCCTTTCATACAGATGCAGTAACACAAAGACCAGGCAAAGTCACGTTGTGTGTTGGCTTAAGTTTAATGTATGCAATCCACTTTACAGTATTATCTCCTCCTACAAAAGGGGTGTTGTTTTTGACTTGGGAACATGATCAAACAGCTGCATAAATATCTTTCAGTGTAGAGGTGCTCTCAGATTGGGGGGTTAAAACGCAGGGGAGGCTTTGAGGTTTAAGGATGAACAAAAAAAAGAAGGTATTTAGAAGACGAACAAGAACAAGACGTGAAGGGATGGAGGTAAAGAAAGAAAGGGAACTCCAGGGTCAGAGTGACTCCTCTCCCTGGTGGACAGTGGTGTTTCCTGTTCATTTCAGTGCAGGAGGGACAGTCATCCATCAGGCAACCATCAGCACCACTCCATTGAAATGCAACGTCCCTTCTTTAATCTCCAAAGTAATGCCAGAGTGATGCATCACTATTGCAAATCTAATGCGCCACTCTGTGTTTTTTCAAACCCCCCCTTCCCTCTTCAGCTCCGGACACACCAGCTTAATGTGTTTTGGCGAAAGTGATGATTAAAGTCACTCTGCACTAAATGGGGGAGGGATTGAAAGGGGTGGTGTTAGGGATGGGAGGGGGGAAGGGTGGGCATTGAGGGGAGATGATAGGAGAGGAGAAATGCAAATATTCCCTCTGTGCCTCTTCCTCTCCATTTTGTGGATTTATGTAGCTTTCCCCGTAATGAAATAAGCAACGATCAGAGCCTGCTGTACATCCTGAGGAGCTCTCTGATTGGCCCGCGCCGGGCTGCCTCAGCGTGGCTCCTTCACCAGCTGACCCCAGAACAGCCTAGCGAGCAAGCAGTGGTCAGGCTAGGATGTTGATGGAGCTGCCGGCCTCAGACCCCAGGCAACCTTGTCTAATTCACTAACACCCAGGTTCAAGCCCACTATGTGCTTTTACTCCTGCAAATTGCACACTGATGAAAAGCGTCAGCAGATTACTATTTGGTGCTATCTCCTCTTGCCAGGCTCCCTCCTATCACGCCGCCCCATCCCGAGGTTACTCGGAGGGTAAACAAGAGTAATTAACCGCCAAACAAGATGGATGATTTATGCAAGTGTGTGTATTCGCTCATTGGCACAAAGTCATAATTCTTCCCCCTCAACAAGCTCAAGGAGGGTGATTTTTGAGAGGTGGTGTCCAGTGACAAGGTAAAGCGGCTGGCAAGCGTTGTGCTTACAGTGTCCTTCAAGTATCCCCTTTTTAATCATTCCCCACACCGTCCTGGCTTTACTTTGCTGTCGTCTTTTCTTGTGCTTGTTCTGTGATCGTGCAGTTGTCCGTCCTGTTTCAGTACCAGCGTGGATAGGAGCTTTCGTGTGCATTTTATTTTCTTCGTTCCCATAGATGGGAAACAGGCAAAAAGGGAGGAGGGGGTGGGGATGGAGGAGAGAGGGGCAATCACCAATCCTCATCCTGGCACCTGTCCCACTCATGATAGAGAGAATAGGAACAAGAGAGAGAAGAAAGGTAGACAGATACAGCCGGAGACTGAATGGGAGGGAGGGAGCTCGATGAGTAGGTTGGATCTGTGAGACTGGGAGAGATTTTCCAGCTCGGTAGCTTTCTGTAGAATTGGCTGTTTGAATCAGGCCAAATGTCAAGTGCTACTCAGCCAGCTCTGGCGAGCTTTGACCAGAAAGCCACTTCTCCCTCCTGATCAAGGACAATGACGGGTATTTCCATACACATTTCTTTTTGCTTTCTTCTTTCCTTTTCATGAGTTAAGATGGCCCATTGTTGTAACCCAGCTGTAATTTGTTCTCTGGCCTGTGTGCATTTGTGTGTCGAGCTTCTCATGAGTGCACAAGTGTGTGTGTGCGTGCGTGTGTAGCACAGTGATGTACAAGAACTGATTAAGGGAATATTGCTGAGAACTAACTTGCCCTGGTATTGTCCATGCCTGGCTGAGTGCAGCATACATAATATATACAGTTTATATTTATTGGTTAGGGAGATGGGTCTATGCAGGACCGCTCAGACCCCTCACTGCTTTGTCTTCTTGATGACAAAGAGGCAGAATGTTATTTCAGTTTGACTACATTTCATTCTGTACATAATCTATATTGAGAAAATTGTATTATAATTTTTTTGCAAATATCAATTTCTTTTCTAAAATGATGTATCTGCTCATCATGTGACCGTAAAATAAAAACAAATGCGAACATAGACGTTTTTGTGTTTCTCTGTTATTTCAAAATCCAAAAACAATCACATGTGCACTGCTGTGAGGTGAAAAGTAGAGCCCAAAATTACAAAGTTGCCCCAGAGGGCCTTACAATCTGCACATCATATGACACCATCTGACCAATGTGGACAGGCAGACAGATAAATGTTGTGTACAGACAGGGCAGAATATTAGCTTTATTAGGCAAATTCAGAGCAAAGGCATCAAGCTTATTGCAGATATTGCCATGGACTGGTTATATGATACTTTGGCTGTGAGAACTCAACACACTGCAACTTAAGAAACGCACACAAATAGACAGAACGCAAGCAAATATGTCCTATAAATGCACACAACACAACCAAATAATGTGCTGCAAGTAGCACAGACGACAACTGAAGTGTTTCCAGGGGACACAAAAAAGTAGCAAATGTTGTTCAATGCTTTGTGACCCTCAAAGTTAAAAGCACTGAACAACAAGTGCATATGGGTGCATTATAATACATTCATGCAAGTGCAGCCCTTTTTTTAAGTCTCCTTTTCCAATTTGTTGTCTGTGGTACTTGCTGAACCTTTGTGTGTTTGGTTGTGTTGTATTTGCAGTGTGTGTGTTGTCAAATTGATGTTTTATGGATTTGCTTGTGAGTTCATATGTTTTCTTAAGTAGGAGCGGTTGGAGCTCTCAGGGCCATCGTATAACAGATGATAAAAGACGAAGCTTCTTAACTACAACTAGTGTATTATTTTGTTTATGAACCATTATCTTTATTGCTTATCCTCACAGGATCACAGGGGGCTGGAGCCAATCCCAGCTGACACTGGGTGAGGGCGGGGTCACCTTGGACAGGTCAACTGTCTATCACACGGCCGACATAGTGAGACAAACAACCATCCACACTCACATTCACACCTATGGGCAATTTAGGGTCACCAGTTAACCTGACCTGCATGACTATAGGAGAGACAAGGAAAACATGCAAACTCCACACAGAAAGGCCCCAGGTTCAAACCCATTACCTGCTTACTGTGAGGTACTAACCACTGCAGCACCATGCTGCAACTCAGCCTCTAGTTTCAAGTCTTCAATACAACAAGATTTTTTAAAAGATGGTCCATTTAGAGGAAAATATACCAGAAAGCAGAGGATGAATTAGGGCGTGGCAACTGTGTGACTGACAGACTGTATTACACAATCAGGATAGAGAACAGAGCAGATCAGATCCAGCCCTCACTCCTCCTGAGCGACACCTTCTCCTCCAAATATGGTTTCTTCTGGTTTAAAAAAAAACATGGCCGACGGCCAAATCACAAACTGGAGGCTTCAAAAGTTCACGAACCAGTGGATGACGTCACGGTGGGTTGACACTTGGCATTAACCTAAAAATGTCAGCTATAATTCCTCATTATTACATATGCAGAACACAGTGAGTGATGGTGCCTTGGTGAGTTTAACCAGAACCCAGTCAAACATGAAAATCATCAAATATAATATTTTCACATGAAAACTTGTCCCTTATAAGCTGATTGCACAGCTGACATCAGTGACTCAGTGGTTGTGTTATATGTGTGGTGTGTATGCATAGAAGTGTGAGTGTTTATATAAGAACTATGTATAATTAATTCATTATATTACACTTAATTATGTTATATTATGTGTGTACATTGGGGAGCATGTGTTTTGGAGAGTGTATCATCTGTGTTTGGGTGTATGTATGGATGTTTACGAGATGGGTGTGTGTGTGTGTGTGTGTGTGTGCATACTGTATCAGCGCATACATGTGCCTTTTGTGTGTGTTTGCTCAATCACACAGAGTGTGTATGATTGAGAGTGTAACACACCAGTACATTACCCCATATCTCAGTTTTGTGACTGTCAGTTTTTGTGCACAACTGCCTGCATGTGTACGCACATGTGCGCTGTGGTGTGTGTGTTTGTGTGTGTATGTGTGTTTCTAGTCTAGCGCCTGTGTGATAAGGCTCGTTAGCAACCCGACGCCGTGCCACAGCTGTGTCTGTCCCAGTGGAGGCTTTCTCACTGAGGGACTGACTGCATCTGCACTGCCGTGCTGTGCCACACACACCCACATGTGCAAACTCACAAACACAAACACACACACACACACACACGACTGTGTCCTTATCGCCCCCTCACCTCAGTTACTGTATGTGTGTGTGTGGCGTCAGCCTGCAGAGAGAAAGTCAAAGCACTACATAGTTAGTTAGCAGCAGCTCACCTGACAAGATGGCTGATCCTTGTACACCTGGGAAGATGGCGGTACCCGGAGCCACACGCACACGCACACACACATACACACTGTCAGAAGCCAATAACAGCTCTCCATCATCCCCAGCTCATGCCGTCCTATAAAATATGCCTTTCAGATGCTAGTTAGTTCATCTGGTAGAGAGAGGAAGGTTAGTGTGAGACAGAATGCATAATAAGGACGGGCTCCTGCTGCACTCCATGCAAATGTGAAGCCTGACGTGTCAGAGCTGTGATGGATCTGTTCTGACAGACATGGTGACAGCCCGGTGACAGCAACTTAAAAACCTACACTCCTCCTCCCTCTCACTCTCTCTCTCTTCGTATATATTTACAACCGTGGCATCTTAATGCACTTTTCCTCCCTAATCTCCCATGTTCCTCTGCAGCTAGTTCAGAGACATCCCCATATTTCACAGGATATGGAATTCTGTGATCTGACAAAGGTTGTAGGCTGATATGCACACTCTGTACTGGTGTATGTATCTGCACAGACTGCATGATGCCGGATAATGTATAGGGTCCGTCGATAAATATTAGTGAGAAACGGTCTCACTAACAGTCTCATAGTCTCTTTGTTTTGCCATTGAAATCCAGTGACGTAGTTTTATAAATGAACAGCAAATAACCTCATGATAAAATGGGTCAATGTGCTCCCTTTGATGAATATACTCTCACAGCTGCATCATTAAAGGTATAATGTGTAAAACCATGCTAGGTGCTCCACAGCCATAGGTGGCAGCATTTCACCCCCTGGCTCCTCCAGGAACAGGTCAAATTCTATTAACTGCTAAAAAGTAGAATCTCTCGATACTTTTTGCTAATGAGCCAACATTAGATGTTACTTATCAGTCTCAAAGAGAAGCTGTGACCTCGAAATCAGACCGAATGTCTTTACTCACCCAGTGGCGGAATTTATATTTATTTATATTTTACTGCTACTTCTTCTTTTTTTTTTTGAACATAGTTTCTAGTCAGGCGTGGTTCTTTGTGATGGAGATTACCATCACTGTTTAGGAGCTTCAGCCATTGCCGTGTTTCCGTGATGCTAGTCAGGAGCCGTAGCCTCACTTTTTTAGGAAACTGTTCTTCGTCCTCTTATGCAGACCAGACGCTACACTGACTCCCTAAGCCTCTAGTGTCACAAAGTGGCATTTCAAGACGGGACAGAGCTGGCTGGTTAGCGTGCTACTTTCAGTAGATTTTTTTGGACATTTTAAAATAAAATTCTGGCCAAATCTTAGACATTGCACCTTTAATGCATTGGCACTAAAACACACAACTCACATTTCCACATGTAAATACAAATTTAGACACATTTTTTCATTGGAGTTCATTGTCCATAAACAGGAAGGAAATGATTCATGCCAGTAATCTAACGTCAGGTGAGGCCAATCTCCACACATTCACACACAGTGTTACTATTCTGGTGAGATATTTATTCTCTCTATGTCTATAACTTTTATCTTTTGGTCTTTTTTTTACTACACATAAAAACAGCTTTAAAAAAAATCTAAAATACTGTCCAACTTTCACTAGTTAGTTTATTGCACTTTTGGAGTGTTGTACACCTGGCATTTCCTCTGAGCTCTGACTTGTGTTACCTCTGCGTAACTGGAGGTACCAACTGACAGAAAAGAGCGCACAGCTCATTATTCTTTATATTATTCCCATGCACACAAATCCCCTGCTTTTCTACATGGCTTAATAAGAATGGATGGGAAATTATTTGTTTTTAAAAACATAGTGTTGACTCAGGTTGTGATGCCATGATGTGCTCAGGACAGTCCTACTGGCAGCTAACCACTTCCACTTCCTTTGCTTGTGGTCATATCTTTTATATTGCAGCATTTAGATGAACTTGTTCTTCACTTTTACTCCACGCCGCTCGACCACCTGCACTGTTCAAACTCACTGAGTGCTGTGTGTGGTCACGGACCAACAACATACCACCAGGAGTCCAGAGTGACCAAGGACAAACTGAACAAAAACCACTTCATTTTGACCTGCTTGTAAACCTGTGTAATGTACTGTAGTGTTCTGTGTGTAACTGAAGGAAATTATAGCTTTGATATTAATACATATATCAATGCAAATTCAGCCCATCCCATCCAAGTTTATTCAGTCCATAAAATATTTCATCAAAAACATTGAGATGGAAAAATATCCTGATCCAATGGAGTGAAACGGAAATTAAATTTTTCTTAAATAGAACAAAATAAGTTCACCTTTCAAATGAAGGGTTTTTGCTTTAGAGCTAATTTGCTCTCTGGTAGTGCAGAAGAATGAACACATAACTGCCTAAAGATCTTCTCTGCCAAAAGGTGTATAAGGCAGAGTCAACTCCCGGGCTGTGTAACACTGTGCAGCTGGAACTTAACCTAAACAGAAGCTCATAGCCTCAAATTTTGGTTTAATACCAGAACACAGACCTCAATATTAATGCATCAAACAGTTCATACTACAGGAGCCACATACTAGATTTACATTATATTAAATCTATTCCATGTCATTCCACATTCAAAACAAAATGAAACGCATTTTAAGATGAAAGCAATGTCTGCGCTTTGAGCCTCAGAGATGGTGTTTCTCCTGGTACAGTATCTCATGATTGACAACACAGAGCTGGCGTCAACTTCAATGGGACATTTGTGACTGGAAAACGTCATACCTACAAACAATGCTAAGTTTGTATTTATCCACAGTTCTACAGATTTAAAACTAGGAGTATGTGCTGAGGCCACAGATGTTTGATGCACTGATGACCATAGACTCTTTAGAAAACTGGACCTGGACTCTGGGTCTGAAAAGTGAAGCCAATGCTGAAGAGCCTTAAACCTTCATTCTCTCTAATGACCATCAGGGGGCGACTCCACTGGTTGTTAAAGAAGTCAGATTGTTTTGAATCCTATTGGAAAATGGCCTTACTTCTCACCAACCCTCACTCCTCCTCAGCACCACCTCTACTTCAAATATGGTTTCTTCTGGTTTCAAAAAACCAAGATGGCCGGTGGACAAATGACAAACTGGATGATGTCAGAGTGGGCAATGGCTAATGCTGACGTGTTATTAGGCTCATTTCAGTTCTCACCAATTACATGACAGTACTGAAAAATGAAGAACACTTTCTTATCTTCCACACCAGGACACTTCAACTTAGAAAAGTAACAGAAGGTAGGTTGGCTTCGACCATGTTCAAAGTGTGTTTGTGGTATTCGTTAGTTTTGCTATTGCTACATAGCTAATGTTATAATTAGCAGCAGTTTACTTATCCGTCTAGAAGAAATGTTTGTCTTCTCCTGAAGTTAACATGCTGACCAGCTAGCTCCACCCTGTCTTGACATCCCAGCTGCCAATCTGAACCCTGAAGACATAGCTCAAAGGGCAATCACCACCACCACCCACCCTCAGCAAACAACATGCTCTGCAAGAGAGAAAACCTACAAACGGCCCCATCAATTTAACTGATGGGTGATGTTTGTGAGTAATCAAATTGAAACACTGTTGCTATGGTTACATGCAGTTTAATATACTTTGCTTGACTTTATACTCCTTATTTTATGGTTACCATTTTATGTTTACCATTACACCATTACACCTTCCAGCCAATCAGGAATTAATATCTTTCATGGCCAACGCATGACAGAAACTAGATCTGGGATCATTTGTCTAATCAAAAACAATAGTTTATATATTTTATTATTAATTATTATTATTATTAATTATGTATCTTATGGATATTGGTTTACTTGTCTAGAGAGGACACAGCACTGGTGGTCAGCGGGCACACAGTGTACAATAACGTGTCGTGATCCAGTCCCGGTGGCCTCCTGACTCAAAGGGACAGAGTGGTGGGACTTCCTGTTGGCGAGTGTGTTACAGTACGCTCACTGCTGTGGTGTATTGCAGCAGAGTCTCCCCAGGGATTCAGCTGATGGCAAACATCAAAGCTGTGCCTGGCATATTAGGACAGCGAGGATGTGGGTGGAGGTCATCTCCAATGAATTCTGCTTCATATATGGGACAAACGCCTTCAGCACGTTGCATGAATGCTCATTATCAATTCATGGAGACATTGAACACTCCCTGTTTCTTTTCAAATTCTCTTTCTTTTTCCCAGTGTCTTTAAAGGGAGCTGAGCTGTTTTTGCTTTTTTTTGAGCTTGAATTTCAACAATTCAAACTTCCGCTCAATGACAAGCTATGAGTCCCACACTGGAAAAAGGTCCCATGTGTTTGAAGCATCTAGGCCGCTCCATCTTTTTGATCAGCAGCTCGGCTGTGAATTCTGCAGATCAGAAAGTGGATCAGAGGCTCCCTGGGGACCGCCATTTACGCCTGCCACCAGCAGAGGATAGAGAACGTAATTAAGAGTTTGTTAAGATGCCCAAATTCCTTCTCATTTCCACCCGCCTCCCTCCATCCGCCTCCCATCCCTCCTCCTCCTGCTCCCAGTAGCTCTGATCTCGCCACAGATTAAACCTCTCATTCCCTTGGAAGACGGAGCCGTGGAGGGGAGCTGCATCTCCAGCCACACAGGCTGATTATCTTAAAGAGTAATTAGTGAGTGTGACAATCCCAGAGACAGAGCGCTGTGTCGACATGATGGAGATGGATTATTCTGACTGGGGTGTACACGGGCCCCTCTGAAAGGCACAACAAAGAGGAGACCATGTGTTGCGTGTGTGTTAATTATCAGTGTCACTCATTCTTTATGTGTCTTTATGTGCTTGTTAGTAATTACTGTTCATGTATGTGTATGTATCAGTGTCAGTCAGTCAGTCAGCGAGCAACTTCAAACCACCGCAAGGCAACAATTATCCCCTCAATAACACACGGCTCGGGCTTAGCACATACTGTGATACTGACTGCTAATTGATCTGGAAGTTTATTGTTACTACCGTGGGGGTGGGTGAAGACTTGAAAACAGATTTTTCATGCATAGAAAAGTGTCTGGGTGATGAGAATATTTTTCATATTTTATTAACGTTACGTCATATCCACAGGAAAACAGAGACAAAGGAAATTAGCATAACATACATAGTGGGATCTAAAAGTCTGGGACCACTATAGACTCAGTGTGTTTAAAATGCCTTTTATCAGAGTTGGGATATCATTTTTTATTGCACTGTTCCTCGTCATCATTCTGCCTGACACTCCACTTGCTCTCAGTATGTGAGAATTGATACAGTTTAATAAAGTAATTTAAATCAGAAGCAATTATTCGAAAGAAGGGTTTGAGGATTTCAAAAATGAATTAGATTTAATCTGCACAAGAGAAAGGGCTGAATAGCAGGAGTCTTAATAGGGGCAGTCACACTATGAATCATACTTGAACTATGGCCATACTTGAATACACCCTCATTGGAGTTTAGACAACACTAGTGGTGACAGATACCCCATTTACACCTCGCGTTAAAATGTGGCATTGACTAGCACTTGACCACACGAAAGTACAGCACCCAAGATGCATTGAGGACGGATTGAGATCTGATCAGCCGATACACCCCAAGGACACAATGAGCACAAGTGTACAAGTAAAAATGCCTTGTTGATCCACGTACAACAAGTTCACTAGAAAACACACAATTTTACTGCTTCTAAACAGCAAGGCAGCAGCAAGACAGCTGGAAGGCGACTATACCAGCCATGACAATCAGGTTTCCAGTTCACTGATGGCGATCCTCCTTTGTTCTTCTAGTTTCTTTGTTTCTTTCTTTGTTGTTGTTTTTTGGCTCTCAGTTGGATCTCAGTGAGGACACTTGCTTCGCAAATTAGGAACAAAGACACATTTTAATGCCAGTTGTAAATAGAGTCTGGGAGCTATATTGTAAGACCTTCGTGACAAGCCAAGTATTTATTAGGTAGAGATTCACATGTTACCTAATTAAAATAGTTTCACCACACAAAGTTACTCACAAAGTTAAAAGATTGGTTGCCACAAAATATTCACAACTCCAGGGATAAAATTGAGAATTAGCTGACATGACTAATATTAGCTTGCTAATATAAGACCAATTTAGATTTAGGAAGATTCTCAAAGGGCTACTTGCATCTGCCAGGCTGATGGTTAGCCGAAAAACCTGTGTGTGTGTGTTGCTGGGTGTGGTTTTCTCAACACCTGCTGCCGCCCACCCTGCTGCACACCTGCCAGCTCATCTACTCCACAAGCTCCTGCAGTAAAGCTCAGTCTGCTCTTCCTGTCTTTTCTATCCATTCACTCACGTGGTACCGCAAAATCCAAATTTTGAGTTCATGGCTTCTCAAATTGCTTTTGACTCTTACACGTAAGTATTGTTTACCTATGCTCCAGATTTGCCTTCGCTTCCCATAACCCTGTCTTACCCAGCTCCTCGTCGTGTCCACACACCCCGGCCTCCTCCTGAAGTCCAGCCCAGTCCTCTGCTCCGCCGCTCTCCGGCGATCCCAGCCCGAAGACACTATTCTTAAATTCAACAGTAAACAATCTTTACACGACTGAGCTGCCTCTGTGTCTGAGCGCTACCTTTGGGTTTACACTTACACTATTCAAAACATAACAAAACCTCATTTCAAAACAAGACGTACAGTAGAAAAAACAATAAAATAAATAATTGATCCAGCACTGACACCTGGACTCTGTTGCATGTGTACAATTTCTCAGCTTGTAACATCGGCTGAACAGAGCGAGCCGACTTTCAGCCACTGTGTGTTGCCCCTGGGACTTTTTCTTGTTGACTCCATGTTGAGATGCCAAAACAAGCTGGAGAGAAAACAGATCAATGAAACACCATATCACATGATGGAAAAGCTGCGAGAAAGGAGAGTTTGTGGAGAGGAGCAAAGATCAAACTGGGCAAACAAGAGTGACATCATCACCTCTTGTAATCACACCACAGACTTTGATGGTGGTTTAGTTATGATCCATCTTTAAATTGTTAGTGAAGCTTTAATCTCTGTTTGATGATCCAAATACATACAGGTATAAAGGAACAATAATAGCGTCAAGCAGGAATTTATATTAATATATTAGTACTGTTTGATTTGAGCAGCAAACAAAAACAATAAAACCTAATTTAATGTGTGTAATATATACTGATGAGCCATAACATATAACAAATAACATTATTATCTGGTTACCTGTCAGTGGTGGATCTATCAGGCAGCAGCTGAACATTTAGTCCTGAAGTTGATGTGTTGAAGCAGGAAAAAAGGTCAAGTGTGAGGATGTGAGGGACTTTGACTTTGACCAAACTGTGATGTGACGACTGAGTCAGAGCTTCTCCAACACTGCAGCTCTGTGGGATGTTCCCAGGCTGCAGTGGTCAGGACCTACCAGAAGTGGTCCAAGGAGGGAGAACCACTGGACCACAGACAGGGTCAGGGGTCAAGGCTCAGTGATGGTGGTGGGGAGTGAAGGCTGGACCGTGTGGTCTGATCCAACAGAACAGCTACTGGAGCTCAGACTGCTGAAGAAGTCCATGCTGGTTCTGATAGAAAGGTGTCAGAACACAGAGGATCAGTTTGTTGTGTATGGGGCTGTGTAGCCTCAGACCGGTCAGGGTGTCCATGCTGACCCCTGTCCACCACCAGAAGATCCTACAATGGACACAGGAACATCAGAACTGGACCATGGAGCAATGAAGAAGGTGGTCTGGTCAGGTTTTCGTTTACATCATGTGGATGGTCAGCCACTTGTTTGTCTCTTACCTGGGGAAGACATGGTACCAGGATGCATTATGGGAAGAATAAAAAACTGGTGGAGGCAGTATGATGCTTTGGACAATGTTCTGCTGGGAAACCTCAGTTCCATTCATGTGGATGTTACTTTGACTCCTCCCACCTCCCTAAACATGGTTCAGACCAAGTCCCCCCCTTCATGGAAACAGTCTTCCCTAATGGCAGTGGCCTCTTTCAGCAGGATAATGCTCCCTGTCACTGCAACAATGGTTCAGGAGCTTTGAGGAACAACAACCAGTTCAAGGTGTTGACTTGGCTCCAAATTCCCCAGATCTCAGTCTAATCCAGCATCTGTGGGATGAGCTGGACCAACAAGTCTGATCCATGGAGGCTCCACTTCACAGCTTCAGGACTTAAAGGATCTGCTGCTAACGTCTTGGTCCAGATACCACAGCTCAGCTTCAGAGGTCTAGAGGAGTCCAGGCCTCCAGGGTCAGGACTGTTTTGGCCCTAGGTGATGTGCAGGTCCCTTAAGAGGGACCCAGACAATATTAGGCAGGTGGTCATAATGTTATGGCTGATTGGTGTATATTTATACTCTGTATACTATGTGTGTGCATTGTAATACCTGGCACCAACATTATTCCATGAATTCTAACACAGACAGTTTGGTCAGAGAAGCAGATGAGTTATGATATTAGCGACTAATGTAGCCGCGAGCAGCAGCTCGTCTGTTGCTCCACTACCCCAGATTCATTTTCATTTCAAACCCCAACTGACTGATGTCTTCCAAGAGAGACTGATAAGTATCTTTTTTATTACCGTCACAATAAATGACATTGCATCACCTTTTCTCTCTGTCTTCAGGTGTGGTCAATCTAAACAACAATAAGGATATCTGGTTTTCAGTGTGGTCTGACAACTGAACCTTCAAAGTGACCAGTAACTTAATCTTTCCTTTAAGGAGAGCCTTTAAATCCAAACTCCAGCTCTTTCATAGCAAGAGACGCATCTTATTTTTTTTCCTTTTTCCTAATAAAGAGATGTAAATAGGTATAGAAGACAAACAACATTGCTGACACATGTTGTTTATCTGCTAAAACAAAAAAAGACAGGAAAGCTCACAAAATTTGATTGACAGATGAGGAGGCGGAGAAACACCACCACAAGCACTCTGCACCAGCGATGAAGACAAATTAAGTTGTTGTTTTTTTTTTTTCAAGGCTATAATTCACAGTGTGTGTGACACCGTGCGTGTTAAGTAAACTGAGGTTTGCATAAGACATAAGATGAACCTGCCGCAAAATGCGGTGAGGAATGTTGATTCATCTCCATCCTACCATGATTAAAACTCCATTTCAGAGGATGTGTGAGGAAACCTGCAGTATGAGACTGAGACTGAGGAGCAGGAGCCGAGAGCGGGAGGAGTGTTAGATTGGATGGCAGGTAGATTGCATCTATCACAGAGGGATCATCTCCCCCAAAACACTGTCCGCCTCCAGACTCTGCTCTCTTATTTTTTTGTAAGGGGGGCAATTCTCTGCAATTCCCAAGGTGTCAGCGGTAGTATCATGTCACAGTGTTGCCATCCAGCTTGAAACAGAGGGGGTGACGTTGAGCCGGGCGATAGACATCTTATTACACTTTCATATGCTGCTAACCGCCGCAGGTTGGCCGGCTGGTCAAAGAGAGCTGAACACAGCTTCATTGATTCAGATGCCCACTCTGCCCCGCATGCCCAGAGGCAGGTGCTTCACTCCTTTCCCCACGTTAATTAATTTCCTGACGCGTCACTCCTCATCATTCCCCGCAGTCATGTCTTCTGCTCTGTGTCCTGTGGCTCCACTTTGATCATACGGTAGGATGTTTGACATCAAAATGGTCTGCTGCGGTGCTGAAGGGCTAACCCTGAGCCCCTCCGTGGCCGTGGCTTGACCTGGCCTGGCGTCAGCTGAGCTGTCAGCCAGTAGTACAGACCGAACTGACAGCGTCTCTCTGTCTCAACGCCAACACTGGGCTCATTCTTTCCCCGCCACACCGGTCCCTGCAGCAGGCCGCACATATGGCTGACATGCATTGCCTGGGGTTACGCCTGGGGGCTGGCATCCCATCTCTGTAGGCCTCGGCTCTCTGGAGAAGCAGGTGGTGTCAGATAACAGCTGCTGGATGCAGCAGGAGCGGTCGCTCCTCATCTGCACCCTTAATTCCACTTCTCCTCAGTCCAACCAGCACCCTGAGTGGGCCGGTGATTTTCAGCTGGGTGTCACATGTTACATTTGATGTTTAAACTTGTGCAATCCAATGATGTCATGGTCACAGTTTCACATGAATGTCCTACTGTTCTGGTTCTTTTGAACCAGTAAATTAATTTTTTTCTGGTGCTTTTAAAGAGAGCAGAGCCCACAGTTGCCTTTGTCATCTACTTATTCTGTCATGGGACACTGACATGGTGAAAATATAAATATATATTCTGTAATTTTAGCCAGACCAGCAGCGTGGCTCCAGGGATGACAGTGTTGTTTGGTTGTTTGCCCCCCCCCCCCCACTTTGGTCCAGACAACAGTCTGTCTATTAAAGTGAACGTAGACTGTAAAGTGAAGCCAATGCTGAAGCGCCTTAAACCTTCATTCTCTCTAATGACCATCAGGGGGCGACTCCACTGGTTGTTAAAGAAGTCAGATTGTATTGAAGTCTATGGGAAAATGTCCCTACTTCTCCCTTGATTTATTAGCTCAGTAAATGTTTTCCTAATGAGTTTATGGTCTCAGTCTCTAGTTTCAAGTCTTCAATACAACATGATGTTAATTTTTTAAATGATGGTCCATTTAGAGGAAAATAGACCATAAAGCAAGGGATGGATTAGGGGGCGTGGCTACTGTGTGATTGACAGACTGGACCACACAATCAGGATAGAGTACAGAGCAGGTCAGCTCCACCCCTCACTCCTCCTTTACCTGTCTGAACATTATAACATTATGGGGGACATTAATGGTGGCAATCTTTTGGCCTGTTGACCAAATAGCATAGTATGTTAAAGTCAGACAAGATGGAGAATCAACCTCCAGTAAAGTAACATGTTTTTGATTTAAAGGTCCCATATTTTACACTTTTGCCGTGTTTTATTTGAAGTGTTGATATCCATAAGAACTTTAAGTACCACAACATATCTCAGCTCAGGCTTCTCTCTGGAGCTCTGATAACAACAGGTCTATCAGCCAAACAGATTTTATTTTGAAAAGTGAAAAATGAAATGAGCTCCAAATATAACTCAAAGCAGAGGATGGAAGTTTGGATGAAACATTAACTGCTGAATATGAACTGAAGGAGCTTTGGTGCACAAACACAAACTGACTGGCTTAAGATTCATTGCAAAAGTAAAGTCTTTCATCCGAGCAGCTAAAAAATAAATGCTTCTTTTTCTTAATTGACGGCATAACATTCAGCATGCAGCGCACCCCAAACTTAAAAGATGTTTTCTGGTGCTTGGTTGTTAACAAGTTTGTTTTCTCCAAAGGAAGCATCTCCGCAGGAGTAAATGTTTCAACTTGACGTTCTCAGGTTTGAGCCCACCTCAGAAATGTGCTCTAACAGAAACAACACAAGTTTATTTCAGTGATTGCTTTACTCTCTATGTCTGATTGTGGACCTTAGTGAGTGGTTACAGTCAGACCCTGCTGATGCTTGGATCCTAATGGTATCCAGCCGAGGACTTGGACCCAGTAGCAGCCACCTCAGATCAGGTCAGCACTGACTCATAACCTCTGATCTGCTCTGACAAAAAGCCTGTCATTTGGCTGACAGGCACTTCTGAATTTAGTTGCAGAGACCAATTGTTTCTAACTCTGGAGGGGTTCAACTGGCTACAAGCACACTGTAATCTCATAAATTGGACACAGGGCTTGGAGAGATGGGGGTTATAGCTACAGGGAGCAATGTCTATTATCTCAGCTCACAATCTTTTAACATTGATAGTGATGTTTTTAAAGATGCTGTAATCTGCAGCTCTACTTAGCTTTTTATCATCTTTCAGCACCACCAGACAAGTAGCTGCTGAGCATAGAGGAACATTTAGCAGATACATACAGATAAACATATGACTATACATAATATATCAATATACACATGATACTGGACTAAAAAAATTAGTGAATATTGGACTTAGATTCACACAAACATGAAATGCACTGAATGCAAATGTGTCTGCTATGTTAATAGCAACTGCAATATGTTCCTAGTCATTTTATATTAGGCAATGATATGTCAGTGTTGTGTTTATAGCCCCAAAGTGTCCCAGAGTTCAATTAAATCAGATGTTAACAAGGGTAACCAGCATATTCATAACCATCAGTGATTGTTCACTTCCTCAAATGCAATTTAATTGTATTAATTGTGGGGCCACTGAACACTGGTGGAAAATGAATGTGCCCTAATGGAGCTCAGTGATGGGGGAAAAGTTTAGCAAACTTCCATGGGTTAAAGATTTATCATAAAAAAAGAAACATTGTTGTTGTTAATAACATTGTTTGCAATTTGAAGTATTAAGTCAGTTTTATGGACGTCTATTTTATATTGGGCTTCTATGGGTAAAATGCAGAGGATTATTTTTAGTCGACATTGTTGGCAAGAAGACTGAGTGGTGGTGCCATATCCAGCTGTCTCAATGCATCGATGCGTTCCAGTTGTTATCAATCTTCTCATCTTGTTCTTGCCAAAAATGTGTATTTCTTAAATGTCAAACTAAAAGTGCATGGTCCAAACGCATATGCATTATTGAATTTCCAAAAAAAAAAATGGTAAAAAATATGTATTAATCCTATCCTAATGTGGAACAATTTCATATATTGACATATATGTCTAGCCCATACAGATACATCTGTTTATATGTTACATGTTTATAGACAGGTTACATATAAATATATATCCATCCCAAAGCCTTTCAATATATGTTGTTATCATATACACTAGACTCCAGAAGTCTGAGAGCACTCACCTAGAAGGAGAACAATGACGAGTTTAAAATGAATGAAAATGTAACAGGAAAAACAATTATATATATATAAATATATACAAGTATATATACAAGCATATATATATATATATATATATATACTCTTGATACATAAGTTAAATATGTATCATTAGATTAGCATATGTGGTTACAGGATGTTAAACCATATGAAAATTCATTGAATATATATATTTTACAAATCTGTACATGTACAAATTTTAAAATGGGTATTTAATATATAATGTAAACCTATGTGTTCATATATTGAGCGGATGTGCAAATGTGATAATAATATAAGTGACATCACTCTTGATATAAGGACATATATATCATATTGGACATTTCTGTATAGGTGATAAATTCCCAGATCAGTGTTAAACAGATTTCAATGTTTTAACATTTTTAAAAACTTGAAATGAAACTAAAATGAAAGTTTATGTCCACAGTCATCAGGAACTTCTGTATTTATCAGGTGAACTCAGGACATGAAGTCCTCCTACTATCAGCTCAAAACAGTTCCCACTGCTATTTCAAAATGCATTTTGACCATGTCGTAATATCATATTCAGAGATTTGTGTTTGTTTGTCCTTTGAACTTAACCTTCTCTTACACCAGGTTGGAGGAGAAAGTTGTAAATTAAGCCCCTCCAAAAAAAAAAATGTTCGCCCAATTTTTTGTATCTATTTACTTTTTTTGACACACACAATAAAACTGCTTCCATGTGGCTTCTCTTGATAAATTACATCCTGCTTGAAGTTTTGCCACAATCAAAATAACCTGAGCAGTATGTAGATGTAACAAACGAAGAGCTCATGCTTCCCCTTCAGGCCAAAGCAAACACACTTTATGTTTGCAAACACCTTTAAAGAGAGAGAGAGAGCGAGAGAGAGAGAGAGAGAGAGAGAGGCCATTACCAGGCCACAGTGACCTGGAGCAAACCTCTCTCTCTCCAGCTCTCTCTTTATCTCCCTCGGCCGCTCTGCAGCCACACTGGTACTAATTGAAAGTGCTGTGAAATATGGATGAACACAGGAAGCAAGCAGGCTGTTCCTTCCCTTTCCTCTCTTGCATCCTCCATCTCGTCTCTCATCCCTCTTTATCCTTTTATCTCTTTATCTGCCTCTCCTCTTGAGGTCAGATTGGTCTCTCTCTCCTCTCACTCTTGCTAACTCCCTCCATCATGGTCATAGTTTAGGTATCAAGGTTCTTCAGACAAATAAAACTATGGAAATGCTGCACATTATGGCCAATAGGTGGTAAACTATTTTGAAGCAGCTTTTCATGGGCATTAATCTGCTCCTATACCAGCATCTGCTTCTCTTGACAGGTGTTTTACCAGATGTTCAGCATTTGCTCCCATTTAGCAGCAAGCGCATTAGTGAGGTTGATGTTCAGTGATGAGGCCTGGCTCACAGTTGGTGTCCCACATCATCCCAGAGGTGGTGGGAGTGGTTGAGGTCAGGGCTCAGTGCAGGTCAGTCCAGTTCATCCACACCAAAATGAGAAAACCATTTTTTATTGAGCTGGCTTTCCCTCCAAATGTATTATATGTACATATACTGAATTTCCATATATGTGATATATGTACATACACTAAATATGTACATATACATAAAAAACATGTGCATAAATAACAATTTAATATATTGACATATATGTAGTCGATACAAATTTGTATTTTTATGTAAATATGCTGATATTTTAAATATATGTCCCTCCCAAAGCCTGTATATATGTTGATTTATATACAGCATGAAACCACGATTCTGAATGAGAAGATGTGACAAGTTTAAAACATATATAAATTGTATATTTCTGATGTATAAACAAGATACATATCATCAGCATATATGGTCACAGGAGGTTATACCATGTTGAAATGTATCATACAATAATTTTACAGTTGAATTTCATGTTATGATGAGGATATATATATATATATGTGATGATAATAATATATCCCACAAACAGGTGACAAATATGGAAACTCTCTATGAAAATATATTTCAAATATTTGTGCACAAGCTTTTATCCTGTTGAAACAGGAAATACTGTGGTTTGGAAGATTACTGTTACCTCAAATGCACTACAGGATTATGATTTCAGTTAATTACAACTAAGGGGCCTATTAGTGGGTGGGGAAATATTGATCAACAAAAATTGGGATTCTTCTACATTTACAAAAATCAATTTTTGTATTTTGTTCCTAATGTCGCAGTTTTACATTTATTATTTTGACCAAAGAGAAAAAGGAGAAGGGGTTGAACACACAGGAGACATTTGGGCCTGTTTCAACTTTACAGACGTAAAACATACACTTCACCGCTTTACAAAACGTCCAGCCATTTCTGAATAAATTCAGTCTCCAGCCTGTCCTGTCATTTTAAAAGATCTGCACAGCATTGTGGGTAATGTCGGGTTTCCCTCTGACCAGCGCTGCAGCGGAGAGAGTGTTCTCCACCGGTGGGGAGGCAGTTGCATAATAACAGACAGGAGACTAACATTTTCCAAATTACTAAATGAACTTTTTCAGACAAAAATCCTACATGTTCCCCACCAAACACACCTTTCTACATTATTTGTCTTTATTAAAGTCTTTGTTAGCCAGTTATATTTCATACAACAATTCAGCGGACAAAAGAGGGAATGAATGGTTTGGTGCACAGTGCACTGGTTGGAAATATTGCCCCCCCCCCCTCCCCCTTTTTATTTACTGAAGCAATTTTAAATAGAGATTCAATTCTAAATTGATTCCCACACAAACCATAAAAAAGCTCCAGACTAAAGTTAACCAAATAGATGTGGATTGAGTTTCTTTTTTGCATTTATTTATTTACTTTTGCAATAACACTTGATGAAGAAATTGCATATTGTCTTTTTCCATAATAAAGTTAGTCTAAAAGAGAAGAGGTCATGCCATGTAAATTGTTGCTATTAATGCACTAACTCTACTTTTAGGACAGTGTTTCCCGAACTTTTACAGCTTGTGACTCTTTCATACACTGTGAGCAGCAGAGTGCTGCAGGAATGAAATGCTGTAACTTAGCAGTTTTGCTCTTCCAGGTTCCCTGGTGCTCAAGTCTATGGGGTTTTGATTTTGAATCACACAAGCTCAACACATTTTCGCATTTTATTTTGTGGGTTTTGAAGCATTTACATGTCAAAATAGGCTGCTGTTGTTAACAAGTTGTTAAATGATACCGCAGAGGTTGTCAGATGTCATCACACCAAACACAAAAACAGATCTGCTCTACCAGTCCGTCTTCACAGCCTCCTAAAATTTGGCAATGATTGATTGCAAGAGTGCACTTACACACTTCCTCACTTTCTAAGGGGAGAGGTTCATGTAGAAGAGGTTGGAGCTAAATCAATCTACCATTTAGAAGTTTAGCGGTGGTGACACTGACATCATGTGATCATGGTGTCAAGAGCAACAGGGCGACACTAACTTCTATCATCCCTCTATACCGTCCCCATGAATGAGCAGAATTTGTGATCATCTATCGACAGAAACTTCAAACCAGCTCTTGAACAGCACAAACAGGTGTGTAACTTTCTGTGTTGAAGTTTTTGTTATGGTCTACAGCATTTTATCTAGAAAATGAAGAAAAATCCAATATCCATTTTTTTTTTTTTTTTTTGTTTCTTCTTGTTTTCTGAGCTATTATCCCCTATTACAGTGAACAGAGTCTTCATTGAGTCACATGTATAATGAGCTGAGGTTGAGCTGATTCTGAATATGTGGAGACTTGGGGACATTTTTTAAAAATTACAACTTTATAAGGAAAAACACAAAGGCATGGAAAAAACAGAGAAGCCTTAATGTGGAACTAAAAGGGTTAAACATTTTCTACTAATTACACCTGTAAAATCAAAATTCAGATGCCGAACTTTTCAGCCTTGTGTGGCGTCTGTCGAGCTGGACAGAACCCAAGAAGCAAATGAGTCAGGGGAGCCTGATGCAGCCTGTGAGTCAAAACTTGGGGCTATAAGCTCCCCCAAGCTCCTGGTGGATGTACAATAAGAGAGATTTGAATCAGCCCACGAAGATGATGTGAGGTGGAAGTTACACGCAGAGATTCATGCTCCAAAGTGTGGTTCACCCAGCCCGTAGAAAGGGGTTACAACGTACAACCTGGTTGTAAGGTGAGCTCTGATTGTTGCACTACACGCATACACACACACACACACACACACACACACACACACACACACACACACACACACACACACACACACACACATATACAGTACATTAACCGCCAGCTTCTGGTTCATGCACGGCATGGAAGTCAAGGTTACCAGGCCTGCAGGGGCTCACTCAGCTCCAAGAAAATGTCTCCGAGCATCAGCACTTTCACTTTATGACTGCCTCATGCAGACACACACGCAAACATACACACACATACACCCACAGAGCCTGCTAGTTGCTGCAAGATCATTTGATATGGTTATCTGTATAAGCTAATGTTCTGTGTCTGTGACTGTGCGAGGAGAGAACAAAAAAAAAAAAAAAAAAAAAAGCTTGTTTGTGTGTTTGTGTGTGAGTGTTTTGAGTTGATCCCACTGAAAGTCACCTCTGATAGCCATTATACACCCACACGCTGAAATATCCCTTAGTTTCTCTTACCCCCTACCAGCTCACTCCCCCACAATGCACACTAAACAGACATGGTTTGTTGCTACGTTTCTCTGATTTGCAGGGGATTTACAACAGTGCCACGGCCATATTAATAGGGTGGTATATGCTTCAAGGACCAGCCGGTGGATCTTAAGCACAGCAGTATATCTGTGACGCGCCATAGTTATAGTACGAATGAGTTTAGATCCTGAGGTTTGGGAACCAAAAGTGATTCTGACCATCAGACAGTTTCCCTTCCAACACATATTATAATATCTCTGAGGGGTAAAGTCAAGGTGTGGCTCTTTGTGTGTGAGTAAATTTATGTATGCGCATGTTTCCTTGCTTTTGAGCATTACGTGTGTGTGTGTGTGTGTGTGTGTGTGCGTGTGTTTGTAACTGGCTGTGATTTGAGCAAGTGTATCAGTGCACAATTACGCAGGGAGTCTGCGTCCATCTTTATTTGTATTTGTGCGAGTTGTATGAGGCTGTAAATCACCTCTGTGCCTTTGTCGTGCCTCCGCCTGCCTCTCAGTCTGTGTTCTGTGATAGATCTTGACAAGCTGCTGTCTGAATTATTGATTCTCTGATCTGAAAGTTTGATGCTTAGCCCGAGGGCTGGATTAACCTGCCGACAGAACCGCTGTCTCCCCCTCAGAGGTAACCACAGCACAGACACATAAAATACACATGCATATTCATGCACACGTATGTGCACATGCACACACCAGACACTAGTTGACACGGCGGACACACCTCTCTGCTAGTTAAGACAGAGCTGCAGACCAAACAAAGTCCAGTTATAAACAGAATGATCTTGTCTTTCTGTTCCTTTGTCCTTTTCAGCCCCATTAATAGCTCTGGGTGGGGGGCCGGGGTGTGGGTTCATGGGTGGGGATGTTGAGAGCATCTTGGGAGATGAAAACTCAGACAGACATGGCAGACAATACAATCTTCCAGTGGTTCCAACTCCCTCAGGTAGCGTGAGCCAACTCCTTTTTCAGTGGAGGCTCTGCCTTTAAAATTGAGAATTTATTTCCTACAAAAACATCATGAAGGAAAAATAAAAAGAAAGACATCCAGCAAATTAAATTTCTTTTCAGATTTACAGACCTTTTTATAAGGGGTGGTGTGGTCACTGCTGGGCTCACCCTGCCAGGATGGGGCAAAAGGATGGGCCCCAGGAGGCAGTGGTCCTAGACACCAGAAGTGCCATTCAGGCTAATTAATTAAAAAGATGTTTATTTCAGTTTATAGATTAACTGTCCTGTTTTTTGTTTTTATCTGTAGTTAGTGTGTTTTGTTGTTTACATTATGCCCTTTGTATGTAATCGATCTGATCAGACAGTCTACGTGTGTTACCTTTTGTTCTGTGTTTTTTTTTAGCTCAGTCAAGTGTCGTTCAGATGAGTTTGGCTCTGTTTTAACTGACATCTTCCATGAGCAGAGCTTTTTTTTGCAAATTTATTTTTTTCCATAATCCACCTGTGCCTCCTCTGGCCTCCCAGCATGCTCTCTGCTTTATAATCAATATATGTAAGTAAAAAAAATTTCAAGCTAATGTGTACAACATGAGACACGTGGCTCGTAGTGAATTATCACACTGGAACTGGAATATTTTGGTGTCCTTTGGTCCATTGTTTTGGTACCAGTCTTATAAACCTTGTTTCCGAAGAAGACAATGACAAGTTAAAGAGACATTTTCTCAGGTATTGATGAAGACCAAAGCCTAGTTCAAAAATAGATTGAATATTGGACTTAAATTCACCAAGGGGACTGAAATATGAATCCAAATAAATTCTAATATTGCTGTGTATTTACTGGATGTGAAAATAGGCAACAGCACCTGTGGAAAAACAGGTCTGCCAAAACATCTTTTATAAGATTAAGGAAATGTGCTTACTGGGATCAAGGTGGCCAAAACATTTTAGACTATAGCTAGAACCGTGAAAAACTCCAGAGCAGAAATACACAAACGTGTGTGAACACTAGAGATAATGTGTTTTCACTGGACATACAGAGGTTCGCGGAATCAAGTTAACAGAGTTTAATGTAAAACAGCCAGATGTAATCCACACTAGTCAGAAGTGGACCAGGGTCGAGTGGGTCTCAGGGTCCAGCTGTGTATCCGGGTGGAGGAGGGTGTGACGGGGAGCGAGCAGACCAGGAACAGCTAGGTGAGCGGGTTTGGACCTGCAGACGACAGGAAAACCCACAAGCAAGAGCCAAGGCTCTTCACTATCTGGTGAGGTGTGGCGAGAGGACCTGGTCCACTGAAGTCATCAGGGCGGAGTCTGTGGTCATCCAGGAAAGCACAACATGCTCTGTCACACACAAGACAAACAAGGAGAGGAGGCAACGGCTTCAACCGTAACAATATATTTCCAGTAATAAGTCTATTCTTACTGCTAACAAAGAAAAAAGTTCATACGTTTTCTTCCCTGTGCTTTTGTGCTGCGTTTCAACGCTTAAAGATTCTAAATTCAAATTAAATTTTCTGTGTAAAGCGAAGCGCCGTTAAAATGTCCATGTTTTTAAAGTTTTTACCTGCTCTGTCCCCGCCACGAGCACAACAGAGACCCCCGTGAGCTGCTGGAGGACCCAGGCTTGACTCAGAACCCGGCTCTTCTTCTTATGTGCTACATAATGTTACATGCTACAGTAGCATGACAAAGTTACCAATAACCTGCTGTTACCAATACAGTGAATGCGTTCGGGAAATGTTGCTATCGCTAGCTGGCTAATCGTCAGCTGTGGAGAATTTCACAGCAATGCTAGCGTGGGGTAATGGCTGTGGAGTTTGTTTGTTCCTGGCTCTCGTACACATGTACACAGGTGTAACTTTATTCACCGATGGGCCCCCAGCCTATCGGTTATCGGTTATGGCCGAATGAGGCTGGAGGTGAGGCTGATAAAGCCGTTGTTGTGGTCTGAGGTGCTGGTGGTCTAGTGCGATATCCAGTGGCAGTGATGGCTGTTTACAGAGCCTTTATAATGAAAGCTTAATATCAGTGTCACGTCCATGTGCTAAGCAGCCAGCAGTCAGGACGTTTTAGCTTGGCCGTGGAACGCCTTGCATTTCATTTTGGCTCCCATGTTAACAGCTTAAAGGGGACACGCCTCGAAACTGTGCCACACGATCCATTGCGCAATAAAAGATAAAATGGATAGCAACCGAAAGAGAGAGCGAGAGAGAGAGAGAGAGAGAGAGTAATTCTTGAACCCCTGTGAAGCAAAAAGGAGAAACTGGTAATTAGATGGGAAATATATTTCTTTAATCTTATATGTATGTGCTGCTGTCCAAGTAATGACATGGGGCCCCTTTAGGGAGGTTTCCTAGTGATAGGTCATTGCAAATCAACCACTGGTTGTTTAAGGGGGGCACATTTTAAGACATTGCTGTGGAGTTAAGTTTGTCAGCCCTCAGGGGCCAGCTTGGGGCCCAAGCAGTTACCCGCCTTTCCTGTTCAAAGAGATGGCTGTAGATGCATCACAGCAGACATGTGGCTCAGCGACGCAGCCGCCACACACACGCAGAACAGGCAGTGTGTTCCTGAAGTTAAGAGTTTAGAGAGGAAGTTGTGTCATATAGAAAAATCGTAATGTTTTTGCATGATGCTCAAGAGTGGAGGTCAAGAAGCAAGATAAGCTGGTAGAAGTCCTCTACCAAGGTCTCGCATATTTGCACTACCTAAACCAACACAGCGCTTCATCATCCTCAGTCTCTGTTGATTTGAATTGTTGACAGGTTTGAATGAATTCTTGCCCTTCAAAAAAAAAATTTGGATGCACTACTCTCCTGCTGTGACATCCTCTCTTGTTCAGTAACTAGATGACAAATTGACAAATTGTCCATCTCTCCTGATGCTGCGGCTGAGTGATTTGTGACAAACGAAGCGTTTCATTATGAACGTGTTCCCTGTTTGGAAATAGTCATAAAAAAGCTTTTTTTTTTGAGTGATCAGGTGACAGATGAAGGTGTGTTGTGGATTTAGCAGTAAAGTCATTACAGCCTTGTTAGGAAGTGCCATAAACTAATGGCCTTCACCAAGCAGTGCTGCTGTCTCTATTGTTAAAATAAAAGTGGCTTTACTTATCGGTCTTCCCTCCGTCAGTCCTGAACCTTTCCCTCTGCCTCTCTCTGTCTCCTCCTCTGTGCTGTTTCTCTTTGCTTATCTGTCACATTGCTGAGGTGAGTCCTCTGTCTCCTGATTTATTCATGATACGACTTTTAATATCATTCACTATGACACTGGAGTCTGCATCTCAAATTAAAATCCTTCAGGCAAAGTGTGTGCCATGTACTGTGTGCTATGTGTGTGTGTGTGTGTGTTTGTGTGTCTGAGTGAAAAAAAGAGCCAAAATCTACTGTATCTCCATCAGTTTATACAGCACGGTGAGATGCACAGCAGATGCTTAAATAATCCATTATCTGATTACATGAGGGCTTTACATGCTTATGCAAAACTGCAATATTACATATTTTCTCAGAAATACCACAGAATTATTGTATTATATGTGTATATATATATATATATATATATATATATACTTAATATAAAAGTGTGTGACTCTCTTTGTGAATCTCTCTATGGTAACGTGGCATCTCAACAATTAGCCAGGTGTAATTGAGTGGGGTACATGATTGTCACTGGCAATTGCAGTGATGGAAAGGCACGCCATTCAAGAGTGTGTGGGTGTTAACTACCAGCGCAGCTCCGTGTGTGTCTCTGCGTTTTAATGGGCGCTATAAGCTTTGATGGAACATTACCAGTTTGTTCTTGAGCGTATGTCAACATACGTGGGTGGAAAGGTGCGTTTCTGAAGAGCTTTCTCTGTTTAAACGTGTGGGCGGGATTTTGTATGTGTTTATCAGTATATTGTAGAATTTGTCAGGTGCATTTGAAAGTGACAAAGAAGCAGAAAAGCCAAGTGAAGACTTAAAGACAGTGTGTTTTAATACCTCGACTGTGTTTTCTATCGACGTGGCCTCTGATACATTTGTCTTTTCGCAATGACAGCGTGGTCACTCTTTGTACCTGCTGATTGCAACCTGCCTGTACAGCTCTGAACTCAGGTCTGTCCTGAATGAGACGACCAGTACTGTAATGATACGGTGTGCTACTTTGATCCCACTGAGTACAACCGCAGCTGCCAGGGGGTGCTCGGAAAAACTGAAGATAAAAAACAGAAATTAGGATTTGATTAAAGAACAAGCTATTGTCAAGCTATTCAGCTAGCTTTAACACCTGAACACTCCATAATTACAGCTCAAATGATGGAACTGGAACTGATAAATGTTTGAAACAGACAGCTTAAAGTAATGGCTATACATTTGAAATTGCTAAAGGTAATATATGAAAATAAATAAAAGTAATAGTTACCTCAAACTGATTGTTAATAATCGAAATATCTTAAATTCTCATATAAAAGCTATTATTTAAATGAGTCATGAATAATGTGCTGGGACGTGCTCAGCACAAATGAATAAACAAATAAAAAGGTGAAGTCTGGGGAAATACCTTTAGCCTACAACAGCTCACATGGTAAAAATCATTTCCACAGCACAAACTAATGTTTTCATGCCACTATTTGAGTATTTCAGGAAATTTACATTATATTGAATTTATTAAGACAGCATGTAAATATGGAAGTTTTCATCAACCACAGAACAGAATATAGTAGAGTATTAGAAATAAAAGCCTCTTTCTAATATGAGCCTGTCAAAATAAATGACTCTTTTTACAGTAGTTATTTTTAAGTATTGGTATATTTATAGTTTTGGTAAAGTGTTAAAAAGATGTTTTTTACTAAGTAGAGTTAATATGAAGTGGTTTTGCAGCTCCAACCTTAGTTTGTCTGGTGTCATCATTAGCTTATGCTAGCTAATGTTAACTATTGTTAGCTACAACATAAGATAGACATTTCTGAACTGGCATTATGTGTCCTCTAACTACTTGTTCATACCTACTGTTATAGTATCCTTTTGCATATTAAAATTCAGCATAATACATTTCTACAGCATTAATGTTTTTATACTGTAATTTATTCCAGGGAATTTACATTATACTGAATTTATTAAAATAACAAGTAAATATGAAGGAGGTTTTAAGTTTTCATCAACTGCAGAACAGTAGAATCATTAGCTTACGGTAGCTAATGTTAGCAGCAGCATTAGATAGACAGCGTTAGCCCCCGTTCAGTGAAATTTACACAGATATTCAGCTTCTGCCTGGTTCACCGTCTGCTCACATGAAATCAAACTGTCAATAATGTTAAATATCATACAGCTTAAAATCATTTCAAATGCGCACAGAAAGGGGAGGTGTTGATGAAGTACAATGGAGGCCGTGAGTTCGAGTCTGTTGCGGTACATCTATACCCTGCTCTATACACCACTGCAGTCAGAGGCTTTCACACACAAACAGAAATATATATGCGTGTAAAATAAAAGGCCTTTTTGGTGGAAGGAATTCAGAGGGTTTCTGTGTTCTGCCTGCTTGCTCTTGGGGTGGGGAGTCATTATGCATGTTACCACCTGGCCCTTCTCTTACTCACAATGCTGTGTTGCTCTGCGGTAACAAATACCCCAAGGACGATAGTGAGGGACGACAAAGGATGGAGATGAAGAGGAGGGTGGGTGCATGTTGTGCCTCAGAGTGAGGGCATGGCTCAGCAGGCTCGGCAGTGTCCCCTCGATGCCGGCTGGTTTTTGATGTTGAGAACCCGGACTGGGCTTGGTTTTTAATGTTATGCAACTTTGAAGATAGAGTGTTTGAAGTTATGCATGAGTTGGACTCATTTCCAGCTTCTTCCTGATTTGTTTTTGTTTTTTTTCCCACCATCTCTTTCTTCTCTTAGAGATCTTTTTTTTCTATGAGAGGCACAACTTATGTGTTTGAAGTGAAGGAATGTTTCAAGGGTATCTGCTGAAGTGCCCATTGTGGTAGTGGTCTTTACTGCGCTCATGCCTTAATTGTGTCTCTTAAGTAATTGTTGCTGCTGTGTTTGCTCATTGGGTCTCTCCGAGAGAATTCAGCAATTATTTGCAAATTCACGTCTCTCTTTGGACTTTTGGATTTTTATTTTAATTTATTTGAAAGAGAGTTCTTATAAATTAAAGGAGCTATACCTAATATATATATTTACTTATACTTTGCTATATCTATATAATCAGTGTTAGAATAAACAGCTGTTTACTTAGTCTAGAACGAATGCTTCATAACTTCATTCTTTTACTTAACAGCTGTCTCTATTGTTCTGCTTCTATTTCTATCACTATTTCTTCCCCTGGATTAGCATGCTAACTAGCCAGTCTGAGTCACAGTGTCCAGTATTAGCCCTTGTAATATAAACACAGCAATGGCTGAAGGTCTTAGCAAGCATCCATTACCCCTTCACACTGCCACCATGATTGTGGCGGAGCTAACTTACGTATAGCGCCTTTAACACAGGTTAGGGCTTTAAATTGCTTATAATAGAGGGAACTGTGGGAACTTTAAATGGCGGACTTTGTAAGGCTCCCCTGCTCTTTTCAATACACACGGGTTTTGCTAACAAAACAAAGGGCCACATGTTTGTTGTCTTTTGGCTGTGTATACAGTTCCACACCCCAAATCTGGTCCACATACACTATGATTGACTGCTACTTGATGCTACTTCCACTTATGTATCTATTCTGCTAACATAATAGTCAGAATCTGCCCAGATCTATAAGTATATGGGCCAGATTTGGGTCAAATATACACGCAGGCATATGTCTGGCCAGAAGCTTTATTTTGTAATCACGATCTTAAAATGGCTAATGCCAGCTAATGTTACCGTAGCAAATGCAGAAACTGTTATAAAATGGTTGATCTGCGAGTGTGCTTAGTGCAGCTACTGAAATGTCACCACCACTGGCACCCTCAACTGTGGAGGTAGTTACAACCACACATAAGGTAACGGAGTTGTAGTGTTATAAGCATGTCAGTATTAGTATGTTTGGAGTAGTTAGGTGGTTGCTCTAAATCACATTTGTTTTAGGCTAAAATAAATGTATGCATACACGAGTGTAGGATGTATCACCAAAAATACTTTTGCAATTTACAGAAAGAAAAAAGAGAGGGATGAGATGATGAAAAATACGCAAAAAAGTCTTAGACTTTTCGACCTGGCTCCGTGCTGACCAACCGTGCCACGTCTCCCGATAAACAGTGACTTTAATTTTAATCTCATTTATTTGATCTCACTCCATCCGGATAAGCTTATTTAAACTTTCAAGGAGTGCAGTAAAAACAATATTTCTGCTCAATACAGGATCTTTTTTCATTCAGCTCCATATTTCTCCATTTACCTCTCCCAATAAACAACACCGAGCTGCTCAGCGCCATCTATTCCTTCGGTTGCTCCTCTCTGCCCTTGTCAAAAAAGACAAATGATGTGAATCCGTCCTTTTAAAAACGATGCAGCCCATTTTGGATTGTTCTGCGGGAGCAATAGCACTGTTCAATATTTAGGATTAGGCTTTGACAGCATGGGGGAGGAACCATTATCCCATTGTCGTGTGAAGCTGGAGAGAGTGGTTTGGATCTCTGTGATGTGCACTTTTAATGAGGCCCATTAAATCAAGTGGCAGTTCCTCACAAGGAAAAGTTGGTTGGTGTTTAATAGTTTCACCGCAAGCTTACATAAGCCCCTTTAATTCAGCGCTTGGGCGCTCTTTCCGGGCAGCGCCGGGAGAAGGCTCCCTTGCTCCGCCGAGAGGCACGCAACAGCAATTAGCCGTCCTCTGGAGTCTTAATTAGGGAGCCACGTCGACCTGAAGACGAGTGCGTGAGAGGACCACACGTCGGTCAACAGCCAAACAAAAATAGATGAAAAAAAAAAAAATAGAGGCTCCAATTAATTACAGACTCCAAATGAGCATCCAAGTAGCAGCAGGCCTTGAGAGGCGAGAGGAATAAAGTCAGACATGGCTGGTTTAACTCTACTGGTGTGATGGAGTGGTGCCACCAGTTTATACCTCTGCTTTTACATCAGTCCTTACATGCAGGGCTCACTTTAGAGATGTGGAAGAAGGCTTATGAAGCAGCTCACAGTGCCCGAGGGCAGACTGATCTGAGTGATCTTAGATTGTATGCTATATGTTCTTTAATTAGCTTGTAACTGACTTTCAGGGGCTGTTGTCTCCGCAGCTTATCCTTCATTTCTTTAATTGGCATTCTGTGCATGCACTCCTTTTGTAAGTCTGTGTGTGTGTGTGTGTGTGTGTGTGCGTAGTACCTGCTTTTGTTCCACCTCTTTTCCTCTGCGGTGTGAAGCAGGTACCGCTGCCGTGGCCATGGTGATGAGTAACAGCATAGACGAGGGTGACAAAAGGCAATCGCCATGGTGATGGTGTACAGTGTTTGGCATTCATGTCAACTCGATACGGTGACGTGGAAAATGGGAGATTTCTGTAACGGCCGTTACACCGGCGATGAGGATCAGCTTTATGACGACAATGAGCATTAAGGTGTTAGCAGTAAAGAAGCAGGGACGGGTTCGGTGATAAGTGTTATGATGGCGATGAGCATCACAGTGCTGGTAGTGACGGCGCTGAGGCCTGATGTCCACAGCGTAGCTTCCGTATCATATTACTGCTGGTCTGCAGGCAGAAGACAGCAGCCTCTTGTTAACTTTAATGAGATAAAGACATGCCCTGCTCTTTGTCTAGGGAGTTCTCCTTATATTTCTCTGTGTGTGTGTGTGTGTGTCATGGAGGAATGCTGTCCTGCTGCGACCACAATAACCTCACAAACATAATACAAACAGAATAATGTCATGTATAAGAGGGGGATGTCAAATCTGATCACCAGTCCTTTGTATTCCCTTTGATTTTTCTCTGTGGAGTTCTGCATTGACCATGTCTGGTCTATATACCACTGGTATTTTGCCTATTTGCAAATGAGTAGTCCACTTTCTTCAACAGACCTTGACAGCTGACATTATAGCAATACTACTTTGCATCTGTGTGAAAAACTAAATGTGTGTGCGCCTGCAAAACAAGTATATCTTTGCATGTATCTATTTGCGTGCTGAGTGTGTGGTTGGGCGCAATGCCAGCCTCTAAGTGACAGCAACCCTCTTGTTGGCGCATCTTTGTCTCGGAGACTAATGGCACAGAGAGAATCAATTACCGCCATAATGCTGGTGATATGCCAGATCCACTGGGCGGTGGAGGAGAGACTAAGCCATTCCCATGCACCCCCCCCCCCCCCCCACTCGTCTTCCTTCTCCTCGTCCTCCCATGTCAACCGGTGGACGGTTTGAAACGGTGAAATGTCCCCTCTCTTCCCGTCATCAGGCCTCTCTGTGGAGCACCACAGGGAGATGGCACCCATTCCAGACACTCCCCAGAAGCCACAGTCGCACCCCATCATCAGAGAAGCCCAGGATCCCACCGGCGAGGCGGAGAGGGACACCCTGCGGCCTGGAAGCATACTTCTACTACACCACTCTTTTACTATTTGAAATTTTGCCTTAAAGCATTCCACGCTGGTGTCCTCATGGTGAGTGATCATATACCTGGGCAGCACTCATGGTTGACAAAGGAGTCCTCAGCAGCTATGGTTAAAATCTAAAAATCACTTTTGCTTCTTACTAGGATGTTTGAGCTTTACTGTGCAGAAGGAATTATTTGCACATTCAAGAATTCAAGTTCATCTCCTGAAGGAGATAAGTTTCTCTGTGCTCAACTTAAATATCTCTTTAGCACTTCAGTTCAGTTTAGAGGTCTGATATGGAAACAAAGAGGCACCACTGAAGTTAAAATTAATTTAGCCCCTTCACATTTAGCTTTTTGAACTTTGTAATATTCCCTTTTATAATAAATAAAAATATTCTAATGTTAATTATTATAATAAAATATACATCTAAATGTTAATATTAAATCCAAATATAATACAAATGTTTGATCTACATGTTAATCTCAATGTAAATGCTACATGTTATATTGTGTTAAAGTATTCAGCTACAATGTAAATTCCCACTTCACAAATATCAAATAAAAGCTCGGCTCATCAATCAAAGCTCACATTTGTTACAATTTTGGTCTGAGGACTGTTATCCTGTTGCTTTTGATGCAGATTTTTTTTTCAGGTGAGAGCATAACCATTTTAAAATATATGGCCAGTTTAACCAAATAGTTGCCCATGCCTTTCAGCGTCCTGTGGCGGAGGGTAGCAGTGTGTGGTTTGTTGGTATTATAATGTATATGCTGTTCATATACGTCGTCCTCAAACCACCATTCAACTGCTTACTACACCACCAAGAAAAAATGGACCAGACAAAGACAGACCTGAGCTTAAACCTTAAAATATTAATCGTATTTTGCTGCCTCAATGTGCTATCGCCAACCTCTCTCACTCACTGCTCCTCCTGCAGCCCTACAGCATTAAAAGGCTTGGGCTACATGGTTAACTATAAATAATATAACTATAATTAATAACTAAAACTATATAACTATAATAAATATGTCTTTGAAAGTTGTCCATGCAAAAGAAGTTTCTCCACAGTAAACCCTCACGGCCTGTGTTGACTAATTTCCTGAGTAAGATCTGGGTGAGCTTGTAAACCACACTGTGCTTCTTTAGCCAAACATTTTGGAGGCTAGTAGCTAGTAAACAAAGACTGTTGAAATCATTTTCTCATGCGTAATTACCGTTTCCACACGTTTGCATGTGTATAATAATGTGTCCAGTATCATTACTGATCTCAGAACGGTAGAAGCTGAATCAAGACTGATGAAGTGTGATGGAGGTATGTATTCACCCAAACGTCCAAAAATGCTGCTCTGCTTGACAAAACCTAACCTTGATGGAAAATGAAAAATGAATGAAATGGTGGCTGCAAAGACTGTTATAAACCAGCTGTAAACCACGCCCCCTCAGGCAATGCCATTCTCATGATTTTCAGCAAGCAAAGGACAGTCCAAACCACACCTAACTGTGGCCATAACCTCAGCCACATTTTGGAAGTTCAACTTCCTTCTCTTTGCTTCATGGCCGTTCTCCATATTTGCGCCGCAGCTGAGTCAACTTAGCTTCCAGAGAGGACCATCTACCGCAGCCACACGAGGGCAGTAAAGAACAAAATTGAATATAAAGAGGCAATTTCATCCTTCATGGGACAGAACGCTGGTCTGAGATGTAAAGAGAGATACTCAGTAATGTTCTAATTGATGTCTATTTTCAGCTTTGACTGGTCAAAAACTGCTTAACACTTCTGTATATAAATTACAATTCTATCCAAATGTCAATGTTTTGATGTTCAATTACTTCAATTCAAATACAGTTTCAACAAACTCTCTTAAAAAATTAATCATAGAAAGTCATTATTTGGCATTGACAGGATGGAGATTATATTGAATTTTGTGGAGTATTTGACTGAGAGATTCACTAATAATTTATCCAGAACTGATTCCACTGAGGCGTTTGATCAAATCCAACAAATACATGCATGGAGAAATTTTTAATATTTAATGGCGGCTCTCAGCAGAGAGATGCAGTGTCCCTTGATGGTGAAGATGTTGTTTAGTGTGTTGTCTTATAGAATTTGTTGTGTGGTTAAAAGAAAATATTTTAATATTTTGGCAAAAAAAAATTCAAAATCAAATTGAAATGAAAGAGCTAGAAAGGTAGACTATATATATATATATATATATATATATATATATATATATATATATATATATATATATATATATATATATATATATATATATATATATATATATATATATATATATATATATATATATATATATATATATATATATATATATATATATATATATATATATATATATATATATATATATATATATATATATATATATATATATATATATATATATATATATATATATATATATATATATATATATATATATATATATATATATATATATATATATATATATATATATATATATATATATATATATATATATA
>CM076663.1:20261791-20278732 GCA_038496675.1 Rachycentron canadum | reverse complement strand
TATATATATATATATATATCCATCCATAACATAAAGAAAACATAAAGAAAATACAGTAGCTAAGGTGTTGTTACCAGGCAACATCTAGGACAGCCATACGGAGGATGAAATACAAAAAAACATAAAATAAGAAAATAACTTCTGTTCATATTGTAGCACATCAAATCAAGCTTAACAATTATAAAATATACAGATTTAAAAATAAATATAGTAAAGAGCAGACCGTCATTTTTATTGAAACTACCACTAGGGGGTGACAGAGCTGAAAATGTTCAAACTGGACACGTTGGTCTTTAGAAAAGATGGACTTGATTCAATAATACAAAACGCATTTTTGTGTATGTTTTAATATTTTGCATGTTGTATTAAATTATTGTACAATGGCCACTGAATATTCTGGATTCTGATTGATTTTAGTAACTGTAAAGTTTAGCTGGACCCGTGATGTTGTCTGTTTGTCGTTCTAAATCAATGCACCACTAAGATGACAGCAGCTGTGGGTGAGGAGCTACAGTTATTTGTGTTATCAACAACAAACAGGAAAATAAATTCTCAGCGAGGACCACACTGTAGCTCCCAGCCTGAGCCTGAGGGGAAAGGGACAGAGCAGCAGTGGAGAAGTCACAGGTAAGAAGGCAACAGTGGGAGAGAGACAGTAAGTCTGTAACAGAGGGAGAGAGCGTATGTAAGAGTGTCAGCACTATGTAACATTAGCTTTGCTGGGCAGACGGTTTAAATATATGGAGAGTCTGTGCCAGTATCAATTTCACCAATTAGACGCGACCTTAGAATCATGTGACCAATTCCACGCACGACCTCTTCAATCATCACCTTGCACGTGAAATAACATAACTGTGCGAAGAGGTTGGAGGTTTTACAGCCGGAACAACTTTCATGTAATTTCATGTTCAGATCCTGGTGAGTTAGACTGATATGACTTCTGTTAGATTAGAGAATAGTTTCTCGATGCTAATTTCAATAAGTGTTTCAACCAAGTGTCGGTGTGACATCCCCTATCGGTTCGTGAGCTGCTGTTTTGAAGCCTCTGATTTGTATTTTGTCTGTCGCCATCTTTGTTTTCTGAAACCAGTAGAAACCATATTTGTCTGAGAAGGTGGAGCTGGGGAGGAGTGAGCGGTGGAGCTGACCTGCTCTGTACTCTGTCCTGATTGTCAGGCAGTCTGTCAAGCGCATGGTGGCCATCTATTGTAACTGTGCACTGAGCTAATAAATCAAGGAGAAGTAGGGACATTTTCCCATAGACTTCAATACAATCTGACTTCTTTAACAACCAGTGGAGTCGCCCCCTGATGGTCATTAGAGAGAAAGAGGGTTTAAAGCTCTTCAGCATTGGCTTCACTTTTCAGACGCAGAGTTTCCGACCACTTTTAAAGGTAATCAATGGTTTCAACTATCCAGAAAATGGGAACTAAACACTTTTTATCTATTCTACTCTTGATTCATAATTTGTGATGTGGTTTGATTCTTAATTCTTCAATCTGAATTGTGTTACAACTTACCCCAGTAGTGGGGCACGTCGAACGCCTTGTATTTAATGTCCCTTAATAATTTCTGTGGTATAGTTGGAGAAGATGGAAACATTTCTATTTGTTGTGGATAATTAAAGGGCCTTTGTGTCAAAATTTGAGAGCTCTATCACAAGAATCCTGTGAGTTATAGGCGCTGAGACAAAGAGTGTTACAACAATCCCCGTCTCTCCCATCGTGGAGCAGAATGAATTGCTATTCTCTCTTCTTGAGATTGACAGCAATGAATGAAATCTCTCTTTCCTAGTATTTTTTTTAAAAAAACCCTCAGATATACAAAACTCCTGGCCAAGCCTTGCAAACCCCCTCCTGTTGAGCTTGATGTTTTCTAGCAATGGGAACTACAGTAATTCTGAGGCTCAGGAATTATGTCTAATGATGCTTATAATAGGACAGCAAGATCAAAATTAGTTCTATCTGTGAATCAATGACTGATATTTTTAGTTTGATTACATATGGCATTAAGTTGGCTCGTAGCAGCGGTGCAGTAAAAGCTGAATAATACCCTCCAAGTTTGCCCCCGCATCATCTGTTACAGTTATGGAACATACAACCAGTCGTTTATCTTCCCTTAATTATGTTTATATACAGTACAGAGCTACTTCGGACTCTTAACATCACACTACTTCAGTAAGTCCTGCACAATTGCACAGCTACTGGTTATAGTTGCACATATATGACATAATACAGGTGAATGGTTCATTTGTACTGAATACTGTCTTTGATTTGTATCTACTGTAATCAAACACAATCACTACTGGACCTTAAATAATGTGTGTATCCTATTATTAATAATGTATATCATATTATCATAACATGTCTATGATTTCCAATATTATATAAATAAAACATACATTCATCCAGGTTATTATTATTTTTAACAATATTATTATGCATATATATATATATGTATGTATGTATCCATACAAACGTTTTTTATCATTAATATCCACCATTATCCCCTTAGTTCCCCCACACAAAAGACAGACACATGATGGGTACATATTATCACACACAAAACTGTATAACCGTTTTGTTGTCATTATAATATATATGAGCATAGATCGCTGGAGACACGCTGGATGCGTAGCGCGTGCTTCGCGGCTGCTGTTGCTGATCTGCTGCAGAAAAACACACGTGTGCGTTCCAACCAGCTTTGTGCCTGCTGCCGCAAATGAAAGAAAAAAAAAAAAGTGTAATCAAATATTTTAATTTTCTGAAAAAAAAAAAAAAAAAAAAAAATTCTGTTCAAAACTTTTTCTTTTTTTGAAATTCTCTTTTGACTCCAGAATATATTTCAAAACACAGACCACTGAACAGCATTTTCACCATCATGGGACACTCTCTCTGCTGAGAAGCAGCTTTAAAATAATTCAATAATGAAATTTAAATGAAATCTTGATGATTGCTGAATCTGAATGTCTGAGTGGAATCAGTTCCATGTAAGTTATTAGTTAATTCTACAGTTCAAATAGTTCATTTATATCTAAAACTCCATCATATCAATTAAATAGCAATCAGAATATTTGAATTGAAGAAATGAGTGGGAAGAGAGAGGGATGCTGGGATTGTCTCTCTGTGTCCTTTTCCAAACACCTGATACTAAACCACAAATACTTGACGTAGAAAGTCCTCTCTGCACTCCGCGTCTTTTATTATGAGGTTTCTCTACAGCAAAACAGCACGAGCAGCCACATGAAAGGCTTGCGGCTGCAGTTAGAGCACATAAGCGGTCTCAACGCGCTGGCTGTCAAATTTAAAGGGCCGCAGAGAAAGAACAAGCCCCTTTGTGCGACCTGTTCTCTGAGGTCCAGCCACCAGAAAACGAACATCATCTCAGCGCTGATCTCGTACGCCGAGTTTTTCAAATTATCCATCAAGCAGGATCAGATTGTCTCGCTTCTTTCATGGCTTCAAAGAGACTGCTAGAAGAGAGAGGAGGAGGGTTAGACCGAGAGAAAGAGAGGTGGACGGAGGCATCTGACAAACTCATCTGCAGCGAAGAGGAGAAGTAGAGCTTCTGTGGTAGGAAAACTAAAAGAGATGTCTGTCTTCTGCTGTTACAGTAAATAGCTTTTATATACTTGGGTGAAGAAAAAAAAAAAAACACTACCCTACCCTGGCTTTGAAAGCTGTCTCGTCTAGACGTGGTAAACGGGCTACATTTGAAGTGTTGCCAAATAAAAGATGAGCTGTTACTCAAAGGCCTCTTCACTCTCTTTATCTTCCCTCAGCCTCTCTTCCCATTGAAGTTTCTATCATTCCAAGCTGATGGCACCTGTTTTCAGGAGGACAAGCAAAAAAAGTTAGCACCACAATGAAAGAAATTCTCCCCCACAGGGGTGTTGATCCAGAAAGGCTTAGCTGTTGGTCAGCAAAATCATCAGTAGGCTTTTCTTTTTTCTGCGTTGGCCTCAAACAACATTTGCATTCAATTTCAACAAGTTCATTTTGATTTAAGCAATTTGGTTACACTGTCACCAAAGTTATTATTACTGCTGTTCGTAGTGTTGTTATTATTTTTCATTTCATTTCATTTTACATATATCAGCCATCGGTGTGCTCTGGGCAGAGCTGTGAGGAACACAGTTCAGAATCACAGACAGGAATTAAAGGATGTGCTGCAAACATCTTGCTGCCAGATACGAGGTCCAGACCAGGTCTCCAGACCAGGTCTCAACGGGTCAGGGCTCTTTTGGCGGCAAAAGGGGTACCTACACAATATTAGGCAGGTGGTCATAATGATATGGCTGATCAGTGTATAAAAGTAGACACTGACACTCCTTAAACCTTCATTCTCTCTAATGTCCATCAGGGGGCGACTCCACTGGTTGTTAAAGAAGTCAGATTGTATTGAAGTCTATGGGAAAATGTCCCTACTTCTCCCTTGATTTATTAGCTCAGTAAACGTTTTCCTAATGAGTTTATGGTCTCAGTCTCTAGTTTCAAGTCTTCAATACAACATGATGTTCATTTTTTAAATGATGGTCCATTTAGAGGAAAATAGACCATAAAGCAGGGGATGAATTAGGGCGCGTGGCTACTGAGTGACTGACAGACTGTAACACACTATCAGGACAGAGTACAGAGCAGGTCAGCTCCACCCCTCACTCCTCCTCAGCTCCGCCTTCTCCTCCAAATGTGGTTTCTTCTGGTTTCAGAAAACCAAGATGGCTGATAGACAAAATGTGAATGTGAATGTCTGTTCACAAATCAATAGGTTACATCACAGTGGGCTGATATTTGTTCGTAAACAATGCAAGTAATTAGCTGATTCTTCTAAATACTATACTGGATGGTCAAAAATATGTGGACAGCCCTGGTCACACACGTTTATATAATTTAGCCCTGTGGAAATTTAATCTCCTGCATGACATTTTTCTCAAAATTGACTTATTCACATATTTTGACTCTGAGATAACTTATTAACATTATGTGAAGTGTTTTGTTGTATAAGTTGTATAGATTTTTTGGGCTCCTTATCTCAAAAACAAAACAGCTCTATCAGTGCTGGTCTGTGGCTCAATATCTCAAAACTGCTAAGAGTGCACAAAGAGGGGACGACTTGTGGTCCAGGGCTACGTCTATATGTTCTTATATTAAAAATGTTGCACCTTAAATTCTGAGCACATGCACATGGTGAGTTACCAGAAGTGCAGAGGAAGAGCCCAGGAATGAGCTTCAGTCCCTGAGGCCACAGGGTGGAGAGTCTCGTGGCTGGGTAGGAATGTGTTTAGCCAGACTCGAGACTCATCGCCCAGCTTCCCAGGTCAGCTTGCCGGTAGCCATGTGGGAAGAAGGCAGCATTATCAAGAGCCCTGGTATGAGCCAGGCTTTGATGAGGTGGATGACCGGTGGCTGAATCATGTAAAATCGCAGGCTTGAGTGGCCAACAACTTCCTTTTTCCCTCGGCGGTGACTGTCAGGACAGTATTTTAAGGCTGCGGTTAAAGATTCCTACAGTGTGAGACGGCTGTGTGTTCGTTACTCGTTAGGCAGCTTTGTGTCTTTCTCTCTCTTTCACGTACACACTATAAACACAATGTACCAACATTTCCTACCCACACGCGTGTTTTCATGTGGCACGTTCACATGCAACACGCACACACCATTCCAGCTGTAATGATGAAGAGTTCCCGTCCTCCTCTGCCTCTGCAGGGGATATCAGTGGGACAAATGTGACAGTTCACTGCACAGAGGAATTCAGCATCACACAGCTGCAGTGACAGTGTGAATCTGGAGACAACATATAGAGCAGTGTAACGTGATAAAATACACCTTCTGTCTACTCAGCAAGAACTGGAGAAGTAAAGTTGTTATAGAGGAACTCAACATGTTGAGACTGATGCATGTGGAGAGCAACAGTTGTAGAGGAACAGGCTCCGCTTCTGAAGATGTAGAATGTTCTGAGATATGTTCGTACCGAAGCTAATTCAGCTAAAATAATGTTAGGCATCTAACTTCAACTTGTTAAAGGTCCCATATTGTATAAAGCAATATTTCTATGTCTTTTCAGATTCTTTGATTATAAATAAGGTCTAGGTTTTAAATTCATACTGTGAAAGAATCAAAGGTCTCAGTCCACAGAGAAATGCTCTGTATTCAGAAACTGAGCCTTAAAACCAGCCGTCAGGACTTCTGGTACTTTTTGATGTCACAGCAAAGCGGCCACTGCTCTCAGCCATGCCCCAAACCCCGCCCACCTGGACCCACTACCCAGCCTCATAGGATTTGGTTGTTTGTTTGCTGTTTACCTGAAATCTGCTGTATCTTTATTAGATCACTCAGAAAACACTTAGCTGATCAGAAAATAGGATCAGAGCCTCTCTTCTACATTGGGATGGTTTTTGGTTCTTAAAAACACAAATCAAGATGGCTGCCTCAGTGCTGCACTTCTTCTGACTTCAGAAATATATCTTTTGGATATCAACACTGGAAAAGTGTAAAAGTTGGGACCTTTAATTCGTATTCTTACTTTATTCTTTGAACACAAGTGAAAGGTTAATTTGATAATATCAAGCTTAATTAGAGCATTCCTTATATGACACAAGTAGGAAAGCTGTAATTGTGATCACACTTAATACAGAGCCTTTTTGCCTTCAACATGTAACTATGAAATGAAATCCTGCCAAAGATAATGAATAATAAACAACATTAGCTCCATGAGGTTGCATCACCAGCTTCATTAATGTGAGTTGTCAATTTAAAAATAAATAATTTATCTGTTGTTTAATGTACTTCCGTATAATTGGCTGCAGTATGCTTCAGTATTATATATGAATATTTTATTTTTATATACCTTATTCCATGAATGTTACTTACATTACTCACTATATTGTTAAATATGTCAGTTTTGGGGAAATTATTTGACATAAATAAATTACTGACCATCAACAGGAAGCAGTTGCACTTGTCCTCACCTCACAGAAACGCTGCACGGTTCACACACAAATTATCCAACAAACAAGATCGCTGAACAAACCCAGTGGAGTCCTGATTGCAGACTTACCAGCACCGCTGTCTCTGCTAAACACACATGGACAGATCTGATTATCAACCCACACAGAAAGATAGATTTGTAGAGCTAAAAAATCCCAACCCCCCTACAAAGAACAGACTCCAGAGAGCAAATACCCCTAAGCTGCACTGTAACTCACAAGCCAAGATGCCAGTGGAAGTATAATTAATAAGAAAATGATTAGAACGGTGTATGTAGAAGGTGGGAATAAGCAGCACGAGCAGCAGCAGCAGCATGGAAGATAAGAGAAAGTGTGATTGTCAACACACACTGCCTTAGAAAACTTGTTTAAACATGATTGCTGATTGCAAGAGTTGGCTGATAGAGTTGGCTCAGTGCTCTGCGCTCACTAATGTGATGCTTCAACTAAGGAATCAAAGAAATGCCAGGATTAGAATCATATGAACAACTGAATAACTTATAATGAAATAAGCTATTTCAACACAACTTAATTTTAGGCCTAAATAAATTATTATATTATTGAAATGAGATGTTATTTAAACTGAATTTTACTTTATTTTTCCCTTTAAAGTTCACAATTAAAAAATAGTCTATAATAATAATTAAAAAAAAAAACAAAAAAACAAGCAAACAAACTAAAGGAATAAAAGTCAAATCAAACTGACTCAAGACTCAGACACCCTAATTCAAGATTAAATATTAAAAGAATGAGTTGTGGTTGAGCAATCTAGGCTGAATTGAACTGATCAGACCTTTGGCACAACAGGTTACTTCCTGTCATATAAAGCCCTGAAAAAAAAAATGTTCGGATGAGCAACTGATGCAAATCTGTGAATCCAAAACCAGATCCAATAAATAAATAAAATCAAATCAAATCAATATCCAAACCACAGGAATTCAAATAAATGGTTTAAAGCAGTATCTGGTATTCCTGGTAACCTGGTATTCACTTTCTTAGAAAACTCGATTAAACTTAATTTAATTATTATAAATTTCACTTTTCCCAAAGTAAGTGCAGTCTCTTAGAAAAAAGACGGTTTATCACTGCTTCTCCCCTAACTTGATATCACAGATATTTCTGAATATTTTACTGCACATATATTTGTTTTTGATACATGTTTTTCCATTAATTTCCCACAGCCATCTCCTTGTGGTGCCAGGACCGGTTGCTAGGAGATTTGTGATGCAACTGTGCAGCTGTTACAGATAGAGCAGGCGGAAAAAAAAACAAAAAAACAAAAAAACACGACATGACCTCACGATCAATTAGTTTGGCCGGCAATAGCCCGTAAACCAGCACCATCACAGGCGTTGGATCAGTTTGCAGTGTGCGAATCTGTCTGTACATTCTGCCCTCATTAACATTCATGAGCCGAGGAGAGGGAAGTTTGAGATATTGTGCAGCATGAGTACACAGTTTTTTGTTTTTTTGTTTTTTTCTTCCACAACTTTGTGTATGTGTTGTGTGCGCCTTCTTACCCGAGGGACATCACAGCAGAAACTCATTTCACATGAAAAGGCCCGGGCTCGCTGGAGAAGTGTTTGTGTGGAGGAGCGCAGCCTCCACCATGCATCTCCCACCCACCCACCCACCCTTTCCCCGTTACAAAATAAATAAATAAATAAATAAATAATAAGAATTTTTGATTACAGTAACAAGCCCATAAATTATGCAGGGAGAGTTGAAGATGATGAGCTGATGAAAGACAGCCCCTTTTAACCTTTTTCCCAGCAGAGGAAGAATTGCCCTCCCTTTCTGTTTGGCCACATGCAGCGAGGGAGAGACGAAGACGGGGGTCTAGATGATAGGTTGATATGTTCAGGATAGGGAGGGGGCCTCTATTTTCAGTCTGCTAGTGGGAATTCGTAGAGAAACATGATGGCCTCGTACTGCATCTGTTTCAATAACTTCTTCCGCTGGCTCTGTTTCACTGGTGTCACTGGAGAAGGAAGGTTCCAATTGATTCTGCTGCTGTCGCCATTTTTGTCGTGGAAAATGTTTTGTAGCTGCTGCTGCTGTGTGTGTTAGTGTGTATGTTTGCTTGTGTGTTGTGGGGAGGGAAGCTGGGTGAAAGCTGTTGATGTCGACTTCGATCAGCGTGGCTGCTGGGAGCATCCTGGTAGGAAACAGGCGCACCACTTTCGGAGTGGCTGCCCGCTAATGCGTTCCTGTGTAACACAATACACACACCCCACCCCCTGCGCTATCATCACTCCTACCGCAACACACACTCATTGAGTCATACCTGCCACATTACCCACGCAATCGGACCAGGGTTGCAAACACAGATGTGCTCACTGTCTTGCAAACAGAAAAGATCAGCACTTTACTTGAAGGGGCGATTAAAGGATAAGGCTGGTCGCCAATGTCCTGGAACAAACCAGCCCACGGTGAAAAGTGCTGTGACATAGTTTATAGACAGTCCACGTCAGGAGGAGGTTGGGGTGGATGGATGTGTCTGCAGAACCGAGGAATATAACACAGGAGAGGAGTGTTCGATTCCCATGGGAAACTAGCAGTTTATGTTATTTCTATTATACATGACTGCTCGTTGTTATTTGTGTAACCATGGCAAACGAGAGCTTTTCTAATGTTGAGGACGGATTTATTTTTAACCCAAATCACCATCATTTCATAAACCTAACCAAGACATGACTTTTATTATAGTAACCACAGCGACAAATGTGGGTACACCGCTCTCGCTCCATGTGTTTATTATTGCAACTGTGACAACCAAGGCCTGGTATGCCTGCCTCTGTAGGGGCGTAATTTCTGGAGATGCTCTGTCGTATCAGAGGCCTAATAAAAAACATCAACGTGGTTGTTGAGGTTGGAGGACTAGTTGGTTTAAATGTAATCTATTTCTTATTGTCAACAAGCTGTCAATGAATCCTACTAACGAGTATAATTTATAACCTACGTATATAAAAAAGTGTTTATCCAAAGCCAAATATACCTCAGTACTACGTTGTTTCAATGTTTATTAAAAACACATCATGAGCTTGGTCTCGTCTCATCCGGACTTTCAGCCCATGATTTGGTCCAGTGCCAGTAAAAAGGATCTGCTGAAGCTCAAGATGGTTCAGGATCGAGGCGCATATCTGGCCCTGGACTGAACATGTAGTCCACATGTAACATTGACCTGGCCAAAGGTGGAGGAATCTCTTAACTTAACCTTCCTCTGGAGTATATGTTCAGAAAAAATAACCAAAGTGTCTTTTTGAAAGAATAAAAGTGACAATGGATGAGGTAGCTCTTCTACAACCCAGGGCTTTAAAGAAAAGTGTTCTCTTACAGGGCAGCCACTGAGTGGAACTATTCACCGTGATTTATCAGAAAATCCTTAAATCACTTTTAAAGAAAAACAGTTGAAGACTTAAAGCTGATTTGTCATGGCTTACACAGGTTTTGGCAGGAATCTAATGAGGATGTTTATTATGATGTATAGATTGAATTGCATTGAATTGGACATTTGATAGCAGTGTGTGTATACATGTTTACATCATATAACACTGTTGGAGTATTTTTTCCTATGGACTCCAGGAAGAGTAGCTTTTGCACAGCTAACAGCTAATAGGGACCCAAATAAATAAACACACATCAATAAGCCACACTGTTGCACTGGATACTTTCTAGTCATTACCACGAACACACACTGTAGTTTATCTTACCTCCATCGCTCATCCATCACCCCGCTGCTGGAAAGACTCACTAAACCACGAGGTGTGGATAAATCCACTGCTAAAATAGTCCCCAACAAATGTACTAATAGCTCCTGTTTGAGTAACATTTACTGAGAAGTTTTTGAGTCATTTTAAAAATTAAAACCGAAAACTGTGAGCTGTTCGGAATGAGAGCCACAGACAGGCAGGGGAAGAAAGGAAGTAGTGAGCGACAGATTACGTTCTTGGTTTTGGTCCATTATATAGTATTGTAAGCACTGTCCTGTTTCACAGAAGCTGCATGAAGGGCCATTGTACTTGATTATTACATGTAGTTCTATGGAATAACTTGCATCTCTGTGTAGGCCAAGGGTTTCTACATCATCTCACTGTGTTCTGGAGAATGAGAAACGTGAATGAGAAATATTTCTATTCTTGTGGTTGGTAAGTCATTTTCAAAAATTTTGCAGATCAATTTGAAACTATTAAAGGAAGTGTTTAAATTTTGCAAGTCTGTCAAACACGACATCTGTACACTCTGTCCTCAGTTAATACTAAAATTATATATTATTATATCTTTCACGTTTACCTTTTGGCTGGGCCAGCCCTATATTGTGTCTGTCGCTGACTGACTGAGTGATGGAGTTAAACCGTTGGTTGGGTGGACAAGTGTTGGGAGTTTGTTGCAGTTTTTGTTTGGTTGTTGTTCTCTAAAAATTCTTTGGTGGAAACTGTTTCTGTTACTTGCTCAGGGAGCGTTTACAGGCAGTACTGCTAACTGACTCACCAACTTACCAAGATTTAACAACTTTTCAGATCATTTTAGTGACTTTTCTTTTAGGACTTTTAGAACAAGACCCACAACAATAAAACTTTTCATATAACATTTAGTTGCATTTTATAAACTCCTCACAAAGAATGTTTTAATAGAGAGTAGTCCTGGAAAAACAAATGATGCCTGTCCTACACTGTGTAATGCATCCATAGCGCATCAAGTTCTAATTTCATCTTATCCAAATAGTGATTTGATATGAGCATTGTCACTTTCTGGGGCTTTCATCCACATCTAATACCCTTTATTCAGTCACCCAGATACATCTGCTGATGAAGACAATGACATGCTGTTGAAAACTTCACATCCTACATTAAAACATTATAAATACATCGTGAGTGCAGGGTTATCATTTTACAACACACTGGGCTAAATATATTGTGCAATACGCTGTGCATGTTTGTTTCTGATTCAAACAATAGAGCTGTGCTTCTAAATGAGCTCATCATACATACATCATCATTCACGTCAGGTACAACAGAGTTTATATGTTATGGTTTGGTCTACACATCAAAAATATGTAGAAAGATTCAAACATGTGCATCTACACATGCGCCTGAGGATATCTGGCACCTCACCAAATCCCATATCCCGCACAAAGAGCCATTGTAGTTAGCTATGATAATGAGCTCAATATGCCCTCCTCAGGAATGTGTGAAAACGGGGCTGTTTCAGTGCAGAATTGCCCCTTTTTCCCACAGTCTTAAAGAGCCAGCGGCCCCTACGAAACATGACTGGCATACAAAATGCCTTTATGCCTCTGCGCTGCGCCAATGGTTGGCGGGTGGGCAGAGAGAGAGAGAGAGAGAGAGAGAGAAAGAAAGAGAGAGCGAATGAGAGAGAGAGAGAGAGAGAGCGGGCACTCTGGCTGCCAACCAAGATCTACAATGCCCATATGCAGAGAAGGTGGAGGAGCATCTCCCAAGTGCCTAGAGGTTAACTGTAGATCAGCAGGGCCACGAGCTCTGATTAGTGATTAGTGAACGAGGGAGCAGGCGTCCAGGCTCAGAAAAGCACTCAGAGATATGAGCCAAGATAGTTATGGAGGAGAAGGTGCCAAGATGAAAACGCTACAGGTGGGAAGGGGGGAGGATGGAGGATGGGGGTGGGGTAGTCTGTGGACAATTATCACATATATACGGTATGTTCAAAGGCGTGAAACTCCTCAGAACAGAGCCAGTTTGAACTTAAAGGTTTTAATTATCATAATGCAAAACAATCATTAAAATAAAAGAAGCGCAATTGGACGATGATGAATAGAACTTATTTAATTTATTCTTAGCTGTTTGGGATAATAATCAAGGATTCAAGACATTTAGGCCAAAATAAGTTAAAGGAAAATAAACAGGAACGTATAAAGGTTTCATAGGAAATTCCTGAACAAGTCAAGTTTAACAGCTGACCTCCAAAGCACGACCATTGAGGCCAAAAGAATTACAATAATGATATTATATCTAAAATAGAATAATAAAATAGTTGAAAATAAAATCTAATTAATGTGTAACTTTCTCTCACACAATGGTACAAAATGAGTCATTACACTTCAACAAAAGATCTGCAAGGTTCAGCATCTGCCATCACCACATAAACATGTGTGTATTATTAACATAATATCAATATTTCATGTTTTACACAGGCCTGTGCACAGGGAGACCTCAGGTGGTGATCAGGTCGATATTTCTTTTCTATTTCTTGTTAAAATTTTATATTTTGGTTTTTAAATTAGCTTTGGCTTCAGAAAAAAGAAGCTGTGTGGTCGGGCCTTTGAAGTTGGGCATGATATCCTACTGTTGGAAAGTTTTGGGAAATGAACCTTTAATCATCGTGAGCAAAATGTATTTTGCTTATTTACTAATTGCCGCATAGTGCTCCCTTCACCTCAGTAGACGGAACATACTCCTGCAATGTAGTTTGGATGGTAGGTTCATTTATTCATTTGGTTTTTTTGGGTCCTCTTTTATTTTTGCTTGAGCACAGGCCCCCCGAAATGTCTGTGCACGGCCCTGGTTTTAAATATTAAACACCACTCCAACCCAAATGAATGACAACAAGTCATTGTTGCAGTGCCCGCCAAAACTGCTACACAACAACTGTGTGACCCTGATCGTATGCAGCCATCTCTCTAGTTAAAGCTTGGTTTAAAAGGTCAAATTTTAAATTACAGAGGAGTCAAATGGTTGTGAAATGTGAGAGGTGTCACTCATAGTGACAAAGCTACAGAGATCTATCGCTTAACTATTGTTTTTCAGATCACTAAAATCCAATAGCAACTAGTCCTCTAACCTGAACAACCATATAAGTTGTTTGCAGAAGTATCTGTACTTTACTTTTTGGAAATGTCTAAACAAATATTATCTGGCAAACAGACAAAAAAACTTCCATTTGTCCAATCAAATTGGACAACAACAAACAAAGGGAGATTCAAGCTAACCATTCCCACTTGACTGTTAGCTCATGGATTGTAGTTGCTAACAGATTATGAGATTAGGACCTAAAACCATCTCAGTGTAGTTTTCCATCTCCTCTCTGAAGCTCTGATGCCAACAGGTCAGTGAGTCAATCAGAACAGAGGAGCCCGAGCCTCTCTTCTGATTGGCTGCTTGTTTTCTGAGTGATCCAATAAAGATATAGTAGATTTCAGGTACAGACACAGAGAAACCAAATCCTGCAAGGGTAAATGGTGTGTCCATGTGGGCAGGGCTTGGGACATGGCTGAGAAGATGCTTTGTTGTGACCTCACAATGTTCCAGAAGTCCTAACAGTTGGTTTTAAGGCTCAGTTTCTGAAAACAGGCTGTGAGCATTTCTCTGTTGACTGAGACCTTTGATACTTTCACTGTATAAATATAGAACTTACACCTGATTTATAATCAAAGAACACATGGATATCTACCTTTAGACAATATGGACCTTTAACATCAACATTTATTTTATGGTATGTGTAAAGGCTGACGGACCTCTAAAGCCTTGCTCTGCCATTCTCTAAACCATGCCAACAAATAATAAATTCTTTACCGAATCACAGTTTACATGTGCCTTTTACAAGACAATATAAAATTAGCAGAAACATTCATGACAAAACAGATAAAAAGAAAATAATTGAAAACACATTGACTGATCCTAACATATGGAAGTTTGGGTAGCTAATTCTTTACAGAACTAAACATATAGTTTAGGGTATGTTAAAGCTGACATGATTGCTTGCCGATAACAGCCATGAAGTTGTGTGCTATTCCCTCTTTAGTTCTTTTTAATCAAAGAGACTTTTTAGTAAGACACAAAAAGCTTCCAGCAGTTCATTGAAGCCTTTTCTCTTTCCAGATTTACTCTGGAAACTGAGCGAAGAGTGCTGAAGAGAGCAGCCCTCAGCACAGGGTCTGGTTTTGATTCTTTTCCCCTGCCTTTCTGGGACCTCTGAGTTGTTAGGCCTCGATTGGTGGTCCTAACCCAGTAAGCCAAACCTTGGGAGGTCCAGACAGCTTGGGTCAGTCTCAACCTCAGTATCAAGACCTGTAACAGCTGGAGGAGAAGGAAGGAAAAAAGGAGGTTGGTGGCTGGAGGAATTGGCTAGAAGCCTGCAGTTAAAGAGCAAGTGTTACTGCCACATATCCTGTGCAGGGGGTCTGCACCAAATCCAGCAGCTAGTAAAGTGCTTAACACTAGAGTAAGACTGAGATGCATTTGCATTTTTAAGCTTCTACCTCCCTAAAACCACCAAAGCAAATCACCTGAGAGGATGGTAAGTTCCAGGACTATAAATCTTTCCCACATTCATTGATTCTTCTTCTGGTGAAACAAAAATCATTCAGTCATAGGAGGGAAGAAATGATACATGGCTGAAGAGGGATTTTTTTTTTTTACTGAGACCGTGAAGACAGATGAAGGAAAACCAAAGTAAGTGGAATAAATAGAGTGACTGCAGGAAGTAGACTGAACCCACAGAGGTTCAGGTAAGGCTTGTATCGTTTTTCTATTGCTGGAAACCAAAGCATTTGATGACGCCATGGCCTGTTGGTTGCTGGAAGAGCTTTTGATGAAACACAACCAACGTGGTGGTGATTGCCAAAGAAGCTGTTTAAATAATAACTTTTTTAAGGTGCTGGTGGAAAAACTCCCACTTATGTTAAAGAATTCTGGGAACAGCTAATAATTATATAATAGATACAGAATAACAGAAGTAAATATCAATTAGAGTAGTAGAGTAAGGATGTAAACAACAATGAACTGTTTATGACAGAAAATGAAGGAGTCTAGACCATTTTCAACAACTGCACCCTGAAGAGGTATCGTGGAAGATGGGGGCATTTAATTAAAATTCAAAGCGGTCCAGTTTGGCAAAATTTCAACTGGTGTGTGATGATAAATAACTTCTCCAATAATAATGACATGTTCTTTTCTCATTTTAAGGTAAACAGGGTTGTAGTAATAGAGCTTTTGAAAAAAAATGTGAATAATATTACAAAAGTGCTGAACAAATACTTAATATTTTCAAAAATATATATTTTTTTCTTTTCCCTGTTAACTTCCATTTCACATTTCACAACTGTCGCCATTTTTATAATAAACAGTCACAACATGTCTTATATTTAAACAGCTTTAACATGTCCGTTTCTCTTTCTCTTCCTGTTATGTACCACTTCCTCCCCTTATTTCTCTGATGTTGTGTATCTTCTGTGTGTGTTCCTCACTCACTGACTCCAGGTGCAGTGATTGCAGTGGCGTCATGTGACCAGGGCCGTAAAGGCTTAAGAAGCTGCGCCAGTTGAAATAGAAATGCTCAGGCATTTAATAATTCTCAATAATTTATTGATGACCTCTGGTATAAATACTCCAAACAACATCAAATAAAAATAGTATTTTTGTGTAAAGGCCCATGAAAGCGACACATCTTAGCCAAGCTACGTTTGCAGTTGTGGGGAAGTCACTTTGAAAGCATAGCTTTGAAGCTATATATTACTTCACACTGTTGAACTACAGCAAAGCTACCATAACATGAAATCTAGTTGATTTAACTAAAGCTACTTAGGAAAAATTAGGAAAAATTGTTCAAACCACTTTGTAGAAAAAAAGAAATCGACACTTTCGTCACAGCTACCAGACTAGACAATTCGAAGGCTCTATGTGGCCGACAAATGTGTCCTTTTCCTGGGGAACGAAGGATCCAGCGGGTGGAACCTTCGCTGCCCAACATATCCCAAGATTCATTGTAATTCATATAATATTGCAGCAAAAAACACCAGCAGAGGGTCTGGGGGATTACACTGTTTCATGCAAGTATTGGGTTTTAGCTAACAATGCAAGTGTTAAAACATCAGTTTTTTTGTGGAGAAAAAGTCATGGGTTGCAGAGGTTGCTAGGCAATAGGCGCCATGCTTTGCAATGCAGTGGTGGTGGTGGTGGTGGTGGTGGTGGTGGTGGGGG
>CM076663.1:20248565-20261444 GCA_038496675.1 Rachycentron canadum | reverse complement strand
CATTATCCTGCTGAAAGAGGCCACTGCCATTAGGGAAGACTGTTTCCATGAAGGGGGGGACTTGGTCTGAACCATGTTTAGGGAGGTGGGAGGAGTCAAAGTAACATCCACATGAATGGAACTGAGGTTTCCCAGCAGAACATTGTCCAAAGCATCATACTGCCTCCACCAGTTTTTTATTCTTCCCATAATGCATCCTGGTACCATGTCTTCCCCAGGTAAGAGACAAACAAGTGGCTGACCATCCACATGATGTAAACGAAAACCTGACCAGACCACCTTCTTCATTGCTCCATGGTCCAGTTCTGATGTTCCTGTGTCCATTGTAGGATCTTCTGGTGGTGGACAGGGGTCAGCATGGACACCCTGACCGGTCTGAGGCTACACAGCCCCATACACAACAAACTGTGATCCTCTGTGTTCTGACACCTTTCTATCAGAACCAGCATGGACTTCTTCAGCAGTCTGAGCTCCAGTAGCTGTTCTGTTGGATCAGACCACACGGTCCAGCCTTCACTCCCCACCACCATCACTGAGCCTTGACCCCTGACCCTGTCTGTGGTCCAGTGGTTTTCCCTCCTTGGACCACTTCTGGTAGGTCCTGACCACTGCAGCCTGGGAACATCCCACAGAGCTGCAGTGTTGGAGAAGCTCTGACTCAGTCGTCACATCACAGTTTGGTCAAAGTCAAAGTACCTCACATCCTCACACCATTTTTCCTGCTTCAACACATCAACTTCAGAACTAAATGTTCAGCTGCTGCCTGATCTATCAGGTAACTGACAGGTAACCATGGTGACCAGTTAATAATGTTATTCACCTCAACTGTCAGTGTCATAATGTAATGGCTGATCAGTGAATATGAACCAAATTTGGTTTGTAGTAAAAAGAGTCACATACACATTTAACACAAAGCACAAATAGTGGATATAGATGGGCAACATGGGCAGCTGCTCAGCGGGTCATCTTGTCAGGGGGTTAAACAGGCACTGGCAAATAAATAAATAACACTGGAGAAATTTGCATCCTTCATACATTACTGTCTCATCTCCACCTGGCTAATTGCTGCGCACGTTAAATGTGATTATAAGATTGTCAGTTTTGGAAAGTTACAAAACCCGTTGGACACAGCCCACCCTTCAATCTGATGATGGAGAGGTGGGGAAGGAGTAGGTTTCCGACGCTGACAAGTACTGCAGTTACAGCATACTGACGTCTTAATGGTGCGCTCATGCATACAGATCCAAAGAGGTAGGGATTCTCTGGTCCTTCAAGATGCCTGCAGGCGTGTTTGCAGAAGTTTCTCCTCTCATGAAAACACTGACGCAAAAAAAATATATATATATATTTTGCACACGGTTTGTTTGTCTCACTTTTTTTTACTCTAGTTTCAGCAGCTTATGAAGATTATATCATGCAGAACTGAGAAGTCCATGGTGATCAGCTTCAGCTCTGTTTTACTTGTAATGTTCATACAGCTGTTTCATGATGGAATCAACATGGATTGGTTGTCTCCAGGTTAAAGGACCCATGCATCAGGGTATAATGGTTCAAGGACAGGGACATCCACTTCTTGTCTGAAGATGTCTAAAGACGCCTACCAAAAATTTGGTAGGAGTGGTATCATAGATGAGGGGGAAAAAAAATATTGTATTACTATAATTGTATTTCAACTTATATCCTGATCATTAAAGCAATTCCATCTAAACAAAACAATAATTCTGTTCACTAATGAAATCTTAACTTTACAACATTTTAAAGGTCCCATTTTGTACAAAGTGAGGTTTCTATGTCCTCTTTAAATTTTAACTCATTGAAAGTATCAAAGGTCCACAGAGAAATGCTCACAGCCCATATTCAGAAACTGAGCCTTAAGACCAGCCGTCAGGACTTTAGGAACTTTGTGATGTCACAATGAATCAATAATAGCTATGCTCCCAGGACATCCCGCCTGGTTGCAGGATTTGCAGGACTCTTTTTAGTCCCTGATGTCCCCGTTGGTCTCTGATTCTGCTGCCCACATTCTCCTGTCTGTCCTCGGGATTTAAATCTGCCGCTACAATACTCATTATTATTAATTCTCAGTATCATGAAGCAGATGGCTGCCCACCCTGAGTCCAGTACTGTTGGAGTTTTCTTCCTGTTAAAAGGGAAATTTTCCTCCCTACTGTTGCCAAGTGCTGCTCATTGTGGGAACCGTTGGATCTCTTAATAATATTGTATGGTCTTGACTTTACCTTGTAGAGTGCCTAATAACGTATGTGATTTGGCGCTATTCTAATAAAAATTGATTTCGATATGCCTGAAGGGTCTGGAGATTGGCCAGCCATCCTCCAAAAGCTGAAGGCAGGAGCAGCAGGCTCCATCTTTTTGCATTGGACTTGGATGCTTCAACACTACAGACATGCGCCACCAGGTGAGCCAGGGGTCTACAGCAGAACCAGGTCCAAGGCTCCACTGTTTAGCTCCACACCAAATCCAGCCAGAGCTCGATCCTCAGTTTTGTTCATTTCTTCACTGATTGATCATCTCCTGCTGAGTTTTACCAAACTACAGTTACCTGAGGCTCTGAGTCGCTCTTTTTTTTTTTTTTTTAAGTTCCTTAATGTTTGCTTCTGTTGCAGTTAGGAAGCCAAGAAAACATTTTTGGAGAAAAATATCAGTGAAAGTTGTTCAGGAAAACAGGCCCCAAATACAGATAACACAAAAAAAGGGGATAAAACAAAAACACAGGTGCACTATGAACAGGAAGTTCAGTAGAAAAGAACTAGAGAAGGAGAACACGGGAGCTGAAAGAGACAAAATGGGAAGACAGAGAGGTAAAGGGCATTAGAGAGGGGCAGAAAATCATATTGTAGGGAAACAGAACAAAGGCAGCAAGTAAAACTAAGAGGAGACACAGAGGGAGAGAGATTTCAAAATAAACCAGGAAATGACCCAAATCGTCCAAACATAGAATGAAAGTAATAGAAAGTGCTTATTGTTGCTACATTAACCGGTTTATTGCTCAACTTCTCCTGGCCCTCAGGGTGTCTTGTCCACTCTCAACAACAGACTCACAATTACAACAATTTCTGACAATTTGTTTGTGTTGATGGATTTGGGAATGGATCACGAGGCTCCAGATTTACTTTGTCTTCTTCTTTATTGGCTCATAATCTTCAGCAAACTACTTTATCAGCTGTCATTCTGCAGACATCATCTCACATTCAAATGATGTATTTTCCCTCTCTCTGCTTTTAAATCCCTGGGGCGTACATATCAACTGACTGCACAAGTCTGACTTTATTAAGCTTAACATTTCGCTGAAACTGATCTAATCCGTGGTATGAGGTCATGTTTAGTGAGAGGATATTTTTCATCCTTTTTGAGGATTACCACTGCACAGGCTCGGTTGACCTCCGTGCTAGACCTTCCCACTTCTCCATCCATCCATCCATCCATCCATCCATCCATTCATCCATTCATCCATCCATCCATCCATCCATCCATCCATCCATCCATCCATCCATCCATCCATCCATCCCTTCCTCCCTCCTCAGGCAGACAGCAGGGGCAGATGGGTGTTCACTCAGGGGGACCCCAGGGTGTGTTTGACACCCAGCTGGGAGCTCAGGCCGGGCCCTCAGGAATCCTCAGCGTCGTCAGTGCATTGACACGGCTTCATGAGGAATGAGAGGATGTTGTTTTTTCTGAAACTGCAGACGATATTTCCTCCCCTTTCTTTTTTATTAAATATCCCTGTGATGAGAATCAATTCCTTTTCTCCTTTCAGCAGACGTTGTAATGGCTGCTGTGTGCAATCTGAGCAAAGGATGTTGCTGCTGAGGTCACACTACAGGTATTAGACTGATATTTTATATATACGTATACAGAGTAATATAGAGTTATGTACAGTTGTAAACTTCAGCCCCCCTCTTTTCACGCGCTCCCTCACACACACACACACACACACACACACACGTACACACACACACACACACAACTGCATATGGTCTCATCAGTCTTTACTATTTGTAAAGATTTACTATTAATGCCTTATTTGTTATGCTTGACTCATATTAGCTGCATGCTTGATGCTTTTATTGTGTAATAAACCCTTTTATAATTTAATCAACAGTCATGATTGTGGCTGTAATATATCCTCTCTGATTTCATCGGTGTTATAAATCTGGTTGTAATATCATTGTAACTGAATTTAAATTATTATAACTTTTTATATCTTGATCATTTGAATTATGAAATAAATTCCAAAATTTGAGGTTAATCATTTAAAAGTCTGATTTGAACACCCTGGTCCTACATATGTGATGAGACAAGTGTTGTGACAAACCTGCAGTTAGTTATCAACCCTTCAGCACTACTGTTTTTTCTGATAAATACACAGGGGAACTTACTATTAAATGTACCAGGGGGCAGACACACAGCTCCAAATAAATGCTAATTATGTCTTTCTTGCTGAATGTTAATAAGGAACTGTTTGCTAACATGCAAACCTAAATAAACATAATTCCTGTGGACCACAGTAAGAGTTGCTGTTGCTCTGGTGACAGTTAAATAGGATCCAAGTAAATAGACAAATAACTGTCTGAAGGTATAATACATCAAAAATAGTTCAGCTTCAAAAGGTCTCAAAAATTAATTATCATAATAATATTTACCAAAATTAAAAAACATGTTTTGTCACTTACCTAAAGTTGTATCTGGCCACACATGTTCTTTACAATAAAGACAAATCTTTCTTCATTTTATTTCATTTGAATGGCTAATTATTTGGTGGTGTGTGTATTGTCCAGGTTACTGCAGGGTTCACTCTGTGTTCGAGGACGTTGCCAGGGGATTCTGATGATGTAGGGCAGGTATGTCAGATGGAGATCATGTCCAGAAATAAAAACTTCCTATCTGTGGAGGTCTCCTTTAAAAAATACACCATGTGTTGATCTATGATTAGAAGACAACAACAACTGCTGACTGATGCCCAAATCTCACCTACAGACAATAGACTGAGTCTGACATAGATACCCCTGTATTTATACACATTACACATGAACTTGACTCACACGCCAGTAACTGTTTGAGTCCAGGTCTAGTGGGCGAGTTTAAAGACTGTTGAAAAAATGGATTCAGATTAATAAACATAATTTACACTATTTGTTATCAGTTCTGCTGGTCTGGAAAGAATGCAGTTTTTTCTGTCTTTTACAAATCCAAAAATGTGTTTTAAAGGACATTAAGGGTTTAATTAGTCTAACAGCCCTTCAGGTTGGTCAATATCATAATGTAGTTTCATTTACTTTCCCCCTACTTGCTGAATGAGAAGCTTAGAATCAAAGGCCAACCTTAAAGTCATCAAAAAAAATCTGGATTGAAGTTAATGTCTAATACTTAGTGGTGAGACGGAGACTAACGTTTTGGGAATTTTGTTCATTTTCAGGTGGTATGGTTTCCACAATAAATAATGTGAAGACCACAACTGACACAAAGGTTCACTGTTTTACACTTTTCCCTTGTTTTATCCAAAGTCTTGATAGCCATAGGAAGATATATTTGTGGTTTTAAAAACCAGAAACCATCTCAGTGTAGTTTTCCATCTCCTCTCTCAGGCTGAGCTCTGGAGCTCAAGGAACATCAGGTCATCTGAGTGGTACAAAATATAGCAGATTTCAGGTAAACACTCCAAATCCTACATGTTGGATGGTGGGTCCAGGTGGGCGGTGGTTTGGGGCGTGGCTGAGGGCAGGTACTGCTTTGTTGTGACATCACCAAGTCCTGACAGCTGGTTTTAAGGCTCAGTTTCTGAAAACAGGCTGTGGACATTTCTCTGAGACCTTTGATACTTTCACTGTATTAATATAGAACCTGGACCTGATTTGTAATCAAAGAAGACAGTGAGGTCGCCCTTTAGAATATATGGGACCTTTAAAATCAGGAAAAGATGCTCACACACGTACATACATGGCTCCTATTCATTAAATCTACCTTTAACAATAATGCATGGCATACACATACACATACACACACCGTTTAAATTACAAAGATGAAACATTTGTTGGCAAGTTAACCAGAATATCATCCTACTCAAACACGTGATGTTGGCTTGCTAGCCAACTTAACATTACTGATATATTGCGCATTGCGTGTCCCTTTATATACTCTTGACTGCAGTTGAAAATAGGTTTCATTTATTCCTGGTAGTGTTTCAATTTCTTCTAAATTTGCAGCTCAGTTCATTTGTTCGATATTACTTTTTGTCAATGTACCGCAGGCTGTTTAAAACATTAATATCCTGCTTTCAGACAGACGCAGATCCTAAAAAGCCATAGAGAGCCAATGTACAGAAGAGTATGCTAACAAAAGGTATCGTTATCTAATACTAAAGAAATTTCTTATGTAAAAATAATTCTTGCTCCATTTTGTTCTGATCTACTTTAAGGAATTTTCCATTCTCTTTTAGTTATAAATATTTTTTATGTTATTCTTGTCTCATCCACTCGTTGTCTGGGAGGTTTTAATCTCATTTATTCCAGTCTTTTTTCAAAGGGCCTTCTTTTTTACAAGGTCTAAGACTGTGCCATTGTATGTGCATTAATGTCTCCTCCAACCATTCCCCCGAGCCACTCCAAAGAGCAGGGATTAATATCAATTATGGACGGGTGGGAAAGTTCCCCACCATGTGCCAGATCCTTAATAGGGACATGTGTAAGTCATTACCTCAACACTTTGGGCTCCCAACACAGTTTAAGTATGTGTGTGAGTGAGTGTGTGTGTGTGTTTGTCAGAAAGAGAGAGATGATTGATGATAAAGAGGAACAGAGTAAAGGGGGGAGCTAAGTTCCTTTCTAGTGTGATAAAGCTCAGAAAAAGCAGAGAAAGTGGGTTTATATTCTCTGAGAACCGTCTGTTCTCCTTTGAAAAGTGATGAGAGGCTCTATGGTGACAAACCTTCTATCAAAACTTAAAAAAAAAAAGCTTCCATCTCTTTCTCACACACCCACACCCATGTGCACACACATACACACACACACGCACACACACCTCCGTCAGCAACAGTGTCAGTCGGCCTGGTTCTATCAGGGCTCTGTGTTGTTGACAGTGTTGAAGGCCTCAGTGAAGACAAACTCTCACACAGCGCCTCACTTCTCCCCTCTGTGCTCCCGTCCCAGTCGTCTGCCTGGTGTTTTTGTGCATGGCAGATCACAGTTGTGCCGCCCTCTCTGGCTGCCTTACAGTCTCAGCTGGAGAAAATGCAGACCGCCTGATGAATGGATGCCATAACGGGGGTCAACGCAATATATGGTTTAGCCAATACTGGCCCTGATCTCATTAAAATGTGGGAGAACTGCCAGTCACTGTCGGCCAAGGTTGAATGTAAAACACAGACTCAAATATCATCTTATAGATATTAGCATTTAAAAGCTTTCACTTATCTTTTTATTTTCACTCATGTCCTCCTTGATGTATTTACGGCCCTGCCTGCAGCAAACACACCTGTAGGAGATTCCCCCTAGTTATATGGTGTAGATCTGCCAGTAAAAGATGGTGGAAAAACATCACCTTAAATATCTTTCATAAAATGCATTACATGCGTTTCATCACACCACGCTAACATTCAAATTTTCCAAAATATTTTAGTATCTACACTGTAGATGACAATTCTGCATTCAAATGAATTTGAACTAATTAATTGCTAATTCAACTTTGTTCCAGCTTAACTTTCTAAAAATAGGACAACAGAGTGTAACAATCCTGTAACTAGTAGCTCCGGTGTATTTATTGCTCTGTGGGATTTTTTTTTTTTTTTTTTTTGGATTTTTACCCAGTGATAGCATGTGTTGTACCTTATGAGGTCACATCACACTTTACAAGCAATGACAACAAACCCAATTGTCATTGGCTAAAAACAGCATTGTGTGTACCTGTGTATTCACACATAAAGCGGGGATGTAGGGGGGCACACAAGTGATTTTCTTTTTAAGTGTTTGATAATCAAATGTATCTACCAGCGCTAACAGTTCGCTGGTTTGCATTGAAAAGTAATATAGTGGATCTCAAAATGTCTGTAGTGTGACTGAAAAGAAACGATAACTGAGCCTTTCTTCTTTCAACTTGCTAAAGTGCACGTTGTCTTCACAGCACATTCTGGCATCGGAAACCTGTTGGAGAAAACACAAGTTCTTTCCTTGTGGTTTCTCTATATTTGCTGTAGCCTCGGCCGATGTTAGCCTACAGCTACGTGCGTAGGTGTTGTTGCGAAACCTTAAAGGTAAAGTACAGCTACGACTACTGCTTGAAGCTGGATTTTCGGACAAAACTGTTAGCTCAACAAGTCAACAAACATGATTCAAGTTATTTGAACCACTTTATTTGAAGGTAAATTCATCTCCCTGTAATGTCGCAAGCAAAACCACTGTCACATGGTATTTATTTAGTGAGCTTTGCCGGCGCTTGTATGTGTATTTTCGAACTTTTTGACAGTTAAATTAGCTGCTTCCCAATGCTTTCAGTCTTTATGCTAAGCTAAGTTAAACACCTCCTGAGTCCAGCTCCATGCTAAGCCTAAAGAAAGAAGAGTGGTTTCACTTTTTCAGGAAGTTAGCAAGTGTATTACGTGTATAATGAACTATTCCTTTAAAAACTCAAAAAAACAACAACAATAAAAAAGAAACAAAAAACAGGTTTAATAATGCCATAAATGCTAAATGTTAGAAGGCAACTTCTCTTAACCCGCAGTCATGTGAGAAACTCAGCCCTCTTTACAGGAATGCAGGTTCATATGGTTGTAAAATTACATTATACTCAAGAGTATTCTAAGTATTCAGCCACTATAAGAACTTAAGAGAAAGTGAAGTGAGTATGTTTTTACAAGAAAACATTGCCCAGTGCAATTTTAAGACAGGGTGTTCCCTATCCTCCATCGCTCCTCAAATAGCCCCTTGCATCGCTTTCCCTCTCCCTCCCTGGAGACTTGCCGCGCTCTGGACAGATGACCTCGCTCGCAGCCAGCACTCTGGAGCGAGCCGAGACAGCCAGCCAGGCTCCAAGTCGCTCACAGAACTCCCCGCTGATTATAGTGGGAGGGCAGGAAAAGCAGTGGAGGTGTTGAGGCTCAGATATGGAGAGCCAGAACACTGGAGCTGCTGCTCTGAGGAGCCCAGACAATGTGCTTTTACAAGAGGGATGGTTCTGCACGCCACAGAGAAGCCAATAAATCCACAGTGGAAGGAGAGACAACACAGCGCCATTGTGTTAGTGTTGCTTTTTGCTTTTTTTATGCGTCCCGTGCATATCTGTGTCTGTGTGCACATGTGTGCCTTGAATGTGTCTTCACCTCAAAGGAGTGGCCCTCATCGCAAAGCAAGTATTGTTTTAAACCCCTCCACCTTCCCTCCCTCTGCCTCACAATGCCTCAGTGGTGGTGCAGGAGAAGAAGAGGGCAGGCAGGAGGGACTGCGTTGTTGAGTTAGACCGGTGGAGGAGGGGGCGGGGGTGAGGAGGAGTAAGAAGAGGGGAGGAGGTGATGTGAGCCTGGGCAGACTCCTCGGAGCCGGACTAGGAGCTCCGATTATAGTGGCGGGGGACCGCAGCGAGACGTCGCCCAGCAACCCCAGCGGCTCTTACCGTAAATCATGTCATCGGGGCTCCTCGCCGGCGCCCCGAGCCTCCCATCTAGTCTGTCAGCATCCCGGCTTGAGGACTGAGACCAGGGGGCCATCTAGGGCCAGCAGGACCAGAGGTGGGGAAGAGGACATTTAGGTCAGACTCTTCACCTGCCTTCAAAAATAGAATACATCACTCATAATTCTCTTTGTTGAATTAAATGTTGAAGCATTTCCTGCCTCTTGATCCTGAGTATAAAACATATGACACTCCTGTAATGTGAGAATAGCAATGACTCTACAAAACAACGGGATGTGTTGGTTGATTCAGCATTGGGAGAGATTAGGGTCAAATGAGGAGAAATCCCAAATGAAAGCAAAAAATATCCTCTGACCAGTCTTTCTCTCTCTCTCCTTTCAAAAATCATCAAAGACAACATTCTCTGCTCAAATTCAAGCCCTCATTTCATCAAAGGGAGCAAACGGCATCATATCCCACAAAAAATATCAGTGAAAAAGACAGATTATTTACACTGCAGAGGGTTCATTGAAGGGAACACAACAGTCACAAAGGGTCAGCAGCATTTCACTTGCTCTGATGAGGGCTTACTGGCCCAAACACATTAGAGCTTTGTAACGGTTGCTTACCCTCCAATAATCCTACACTCTTAACAAAAAGGGTTTGTCCAAAAATGGTCCTTCAGGCTTCTGCTATTGTGTAATTGTCTTTGGGAAGCTTTGAGAAATGCTCCCCATAGGAACACGTTGAAATTGCTGTGCTGCAAAGAACCATTAAGGATTGCTTGAAATGCCGAAAACACTTTTTTTTTTTTTTTCTAACGGCCTCCTCGCTGGCTTTCACATCACTTCTCTGTGTGTGAATACACAGTAGTTTTGAGGTTTAACTAAGGTTATAAAACCAAAGTTCATGTACTGACAAAAAAGTACGAGCTGTTCCCTCTCTTATTCTCATATGAGCTGTTAGCTGAGACCTTCTTAGGAACCACAGAGTTTCAGATTCTGATTTGCCATGAATCATTACCCAGCGAGGATCTGATGGATGTCAAATAGCTGGAGATGGCCAAGCTCAACATTAATCTTCAAACAACACTACATTTTCACCATATAATATTAATGGAAAGTTTTCTGTGCTGTTCTGTGCTCTTCAATGGAAGACTTGATTTTTAATTTTCTAAAACAATATCAGGTTTTAATCTATGAAACATAAAAAAAATAAATAAATAAATAAAAAATGGAGGTTGTTAGTTTTTACCATTATTTCCCTTTGGTATAGTGGCTTTGTACTCACCATAGTAATTCCAAAGTCGTGGAAAACTGTGACTTTGCCTAAACAAAGTCTAATGAAGGACATACAGATGATGGAGATCTGTTCATTTCATTTCCATTTTTTGAGAAATGACTGAAATCACTATAAGAAATGCCTCGGAAAATGTATTTTTCTGCAACACCAACAACACATCGGTAATTCACTGGATAGCTTTTTGGCTATTTGGGTTTTTTTTCCCTGAATGCTGTTAAATTGCTCACTTGTTGTTTCACGTCGGGTGAGTATCGTCACTCTGAATCTGACATTTCTAATAACACTGTATGGCAAGTTCCTTCAAATAAACCATCACATGGCTGGTGACCAGTAGGACGACCACCGACTGGGGTTTGGAAGTAGCATTAGCTGCTAATGCTAGAATTACAGCGTTGTATACGGTAAATTCCTTCAGTCTGGGAATGTTGTGCAAGGCTTGAAGCAGGTAAATGATGGTCAATGTAGCAAGTTTGTTGTAGACCAGCAAATTGACCTTTCACCAAAATTTCATTTGGAAGTTGAATCCGATCTGTAGTTATGAAATGAGATTGAGTCAAATCTTTGTCTCTTGTATATTTTCTAAGGCAAAGCAGTCAATCCGTACAGATGACGGCCACTTGACCCGTGTTTGTGTTTGCTTGCGAGCTGGATTGCACGCACAAAAAAAAAAAAGCACTGACCTGATTTGCACCTAATTACCAGGTGCAAGTTAAGATTTCCTTTTTTTTTGAGAAAACATGAAGGATAAACAGGACATGATGGACAGACAGTGACAGAGATGAATGAAAGAATACAAAAATGTGATGTTATGAGTCGGTGTCCGTGTGTGTTTGTCTCAGTGTTTATATAAAAGGTTATATGAATCTGTGTTTTGTGACCATGGGTTGACTGGTGTGTGTAAAAAACAAAGACAGTAGAAGGAATGTAATGACTGAAATATTGTATTATTTATGTGTTGTCCTGTCAATGTAATAGCGATGTATTTTACAACTAAAATATAAGAATATAACATAATATAAACTCATATGATAATTGTGTTGTTATATTATGACAATATAATGTATCTGCAATACATATTTTATATAATGTATACATTTCAAATACATAATTATGTTATAATATAACACATAATACATATCCTTATATTATATAATAATAATTATACTATAATAACATCATGTTAAACAGTGATGAGTAGTGAGGTCAAGCTGAGCCACCATGGATCACTTTTCTAAACATTGTGAGACATTTTTTTTGTCAATTTCTTAGGAAATGACTAGATCCTAGATCTTGGTGTAGGATTGTTTGGTGTTGGCGGTGGCACACTCTACTAGTTTGTCTGTCTTGGCTCATTTTTGATAATTACACTTTGTATTTTGAAACTGGGTGGCAATTTGAATCTGTCTCTCCGTGCGGCTCCATGTCTCCCGTGTGCCTTTTGTAAGTGGTATTCAAGTCCAACACTCCTCATTAACAGCCTTCGTGTTGAAGTACAGTCTCCTCTCTCTCTGATATAATCTTCTAGACCTTGGCGGCCTGGATGAGTGGCACCCTGCCCATCTCAGCCCAGGCCCGGGCCCTGTGAACATGTCATTTAGATGCCCCTGCTTGCCCTCTTAGCGCCCTGCAGCGTCTGGCAACCCTGCAAACCCAAAGCCAGCATCTCGTTAGCATGCCGGTGGCCGCTCGATCTCGCCGTCGAGCAAGGTCACTGGAGACTGAAGGTGGTTGGAGTGCAGGAGGGGGCGGAGGGTAAGGAGAAGTGGTTGGGGGCTGTCAGTCTACACTATTAGCATTCACTGGCTCCCTGTGCATCGCTAAATTTTTCAGTAACCTCCAGCTGCTTGATGTTGGAGCAAATCACCAGAGAGGCTCACCGTGTGCCTATCCACCTTACCACCCCTCTCTCCCTCTCACAACCACCCATCAAACCCCCCCCCCCCCCTTCATACCCGTCCCTGT
>CM076663.1:20200184-20248194 GCA_038496675.1 Rachycentron canadum | reverse complement strand
CTTCATACCCGTCCACCACCCCACCCCACCCCACTCCCATCTTCTCGCCCTCTGGAGTGCCGTCTCATCCAGGCCTTTTCACTTATTCATGTGTTTATTTATTATTTCATCGGCTGCGTCTGAGCTGGGGAGAGGAGGCATCTAGTTGTGAGAACAGTCATTAATTCATTACAGCTTCTTCCTCTTTCTTCCTCTCTCCTCTTCATCCATTTATCTATATCTCTCCATCTCCACCGGAGAGGACCCGTTCCTCCCGCACAAACACATGGACTTATTGCCAGTCCTCTGTTGTCTTCCTATTTTACTCCACCCTCACAATCTTCTTTCTTTCCCTTTGTGTTTTCCATCGGCCATTCCCTTCCACTGCTTTCATTTACTTTTTCTTTGCCCCTGCCCCCCATATTGATATGTTGAAGGACAGGTGCTCAACTACGTTCAAAGTTCAGTGATCGAAGCTGATATTGCGCAAAAATAAGTGTATCTGGGTAGATCAATAAGCCATAGCTGTGAAACCACGAAGAAGCTCTTCACCCTGTCCTCCCTCTGGATATCTATCTCCTTCTCTATCTTTGCTTCCCCACATAAACAAGGGTTTTTACAGCTCCAGAGGCTGCGTCATTTGAGTTCAACAAGACCTGAATAGTGTTCAAACATTCCAACGCTAAGACCAGATGCGTGAAATAAGATTTAACTGTCAAGAGAGAGAGAGAAGCGTGACAAAAGCTAAATTGACATTGGGCGCCGTGCACGTGGTGCATCTTGATTTTAAAGATTTACCCTCACCATGGATGCACCAGCGCTAAAGAAAAGTTGCTTTGTGACGGAGACAAGAGCAGGGACTTCTGCCAGGCTCCTTCACATATTCTACTTTTGTCTGTCTCGGGTGAATGGACCCAGTGATGGGAAAGAAAAATATGTAAGAACGTCAAAAATCTAAGACCATCACCTACTGTAGTTCTGCTGAGACACTTTCACTCCAGGTGTAGCTCTATTCCTCACACCATGCATGGCTCCTCTCTATCATGTTACCATCAGTAGTCAGACTAGTTTGCTGATGTGCATGTGTGTGTGTGTGGTGTGTTTGTGTGTCTCCTCAGGGGCCAGTGTAGGGGCCCTGGCGGCTGCTGTGAGGTTTATGTATGGGAGCAGGGCTCCAAGGTGCTGGCAGGCCTGTCTGGGTTATTAATGACAGCGTTAGACCAGACCTCACACACTCCATCACCTTGTGCCTTACACACCACCAGCTCATCTACCACGGTGACACCAGGCAGCCTCACCCCCGCCTCACTGTGCCTCCCCTCACCATCAACCCAGGACAGAAGCAATGCTTTCTGGAGACCCCAGACAACATTTTGGCTCGGCTGTCAGCCACCTCTCAGCCAGAAGTTTCTCCTGTTCCGTCTGTTTTCATGACACCACAAAGCCACAACAACCTGTCAGAATGACCAGCCACTTAAAACTGTACGTTTTTATACTTATATTCATCCCAAAATGTGTTGAGATTTAAGATTGAAATTGAACTGAAGCCAACGTATCTCTGCTTGAATATTCATTACTTTTTCAAACACAGATGGATCAAATCATTTTTAGCCTCTTCGCTGCCCGAACAACACGCAGACATAGTTGGCAGCTAAGATGTAACTGCTAAAGAGGCTCAGTAGATGCTAATGTTTCTCAGTCTGCTGGATGTGTAAAAAGGCAACAGTCTGCTAACATGTCAGCCGCAGCAACTTTAATAATTTAGTGTGTTAATGTTGTATTTACAGCTTGTGGCTCAAAACTTGCCTTGTGCAGCTTTAAATCTACTAAACCGACATACAGAAACTGAACTGGAGTTTTGCCTCACTGAGTTAAAAATGGCCAATCAAACAAAGCGATGCTATTCTGTGAAAGCGCGCCTTTGTAACCAGTGAACAGTTGTTCAAGAGTCACCGCTGTGAATGAACCGTACGAAATATTGGTAAAGCAAGGTAATTTAGTCACGTGCAAGTGTCAAGCAGGCTGGAGTCTATAAACGGTCTATAAAATGCAGGAAAAGCCAGTCAAGCAACCATCCCTCCGTCTATCCATCGGCTGTTCCATTTGACGGTCACAGCCATGTGCAAAAAAGATTCACCAGTTAACCTAAGCTGCATATCTTTGGACTGAGGAAACCCACTAGACCTCAGGAAAACCTGAACCAGAACCCCGGTGTGAACCCAGAATCTCCGAACCACTGCACCACTTGGCCACCCCCATTATCAGAAACGTTCTTGATTAATTAGCTAATCAATAAATTGCTTTGGCGACACGGTATGCTAATCAATATATCTGCTTCCTGTCCATCATATCGGAGGCGGATGAAAAAGATATGGATGTCTTTTTTCCATCGGGATTTCAAAGACTTCAGATATGAAATCCTGTCCCAAAATTCCTTTGTAATGTAATTAGAGTTGGTGTCTTAACTCTAAAAGAGGTCCTAACAAGTCATTACTCACATTTTCCCAGAGACAAGTAACTCATAACAGCACATATTTTTCCATGACGCCTCGTAGTTAATCACTACATCCTCCGTTCCCTTAGAAAAAAATTAGTAATGAGCCAGTTGCCTCTGCTGTGATTGATCACTGCTCTCAGTAGTCCTTTGCTGAGTGAAATGAAAGCAGCGCACAAACAGGTTGTGGGATCGGTTTGGGGTTTAGTTTGGTGAAAATTCGATTGATATTTAGACGAGATAAAAAAGTTAATTTGTCACACATCTTGCTGCTGAGAAACTAATATTACCATAAAGCCTTACTGATTTCATAGGGCATTATAATGATCCTGGGGCTGTAATTATCAGTTGCAAGGTCATTGTGAACTGAAAGACAAAGTGCCTTATCAACAAAAATAAGCCTAATGGGGGCAGTGGTATTAGAGAAGAGCCGTTTTAAAGACCTCCAATGACAACTGTAATAAAATGGCACATAAAGGATACAGATCCGTAAGGCTTTAGATTAAAGTTGCAAATGATTGTCTAATTATTTAGTGTGTTGTTCATTAACGCAAATGCTTTGATCATGATCATGCTTTCGGTGGACAGCAACATATCCTCTTGCAACAAATAAATGTGAACGTGAGTGTCGTTAACGCTCACGTTAAAGACATTAATGTTTTTCATTTGTTTCCATTGTTTTTACTGGGGAACAAAATATTAGGCTTAGGCCGAGAGTGAGGGTGTGCCACAGTCTTGTAGTAAATGCTCCCTTTGGGATGTTGTGATGTTGTATGTGGTGCTGTTGAGGTGTTTTGTCCTGCACATAGAGGTGTTTCTGTTCTTGAGTTTAACCTCATTGATTTAAATGGGGTGGACAAAATAATAGAAACACCCATCCCCGACTGTGATACAGTTCAAGTTCTGCACTGCAAAGTGTTTCTCCTGCAGGACTCTTATATTTGGGCACTTTTCTGGTTTTATCGACCACTAAAAGCGCTTTACAATGGGAGCCACATTCAGGCATAGATGTCATCCATTGTGAAGCCTCCAGTTTGTAATTTGTCTGTCACCATTTGTTTTTTTGAAACCAGAAGAAACCATATTTGGAGGAGAAGGTGGAGCTGAGGAGGAGTGAGGGGAGGAGCTGACCTGCTCTGAGCTCTATCCTGATTGTGTGGTCCAGTCTGTCAATCACACAGTGACCACGCCCCTAATTCATCCCCTGCTTTCTGGTCTATTTTCCTCTAAATGGACCATCATTTAAAAAATGATCATCATGTTGTATTGAAGTGGAGTCGCCCCCTGATGGTCATTAGATAGAACGATGGTTTAAGCCAGTGAAAAATTCACTGGTTTCAATTGGCCTCAGACCTAGACTCAGACTACAGCCCAAACACTCTTCAAAAGATGAACCGGAGGAGCCGGGGCCCAAACCAGCGACCTTCTGATTAGTGGACAACACTCTACCTCCCGAGCCACACTTGGCTGCATTAGTTTAAGGTAGGTGCTCCTTTAAAGTCCTAACTGATTGTATTGCCTTTCACTGTAATACCAGTGTAGTCCCAGAGTGTGTGGCTGTAAAGTTAAGTGGTACATGCTCAGCACATTTCACTGTAATTACAGTGTATGTACACAATGCATACATGCTGTGATGTACACTGTTCGACTGGTCACCCTTTACACTGTAGTTTGCGTTGTTAAAGATTGCATTATTGTTCCCCCCTTTTGCTGTAATTACAGTGTAGTAACAGAGTATGAAGCGTGTCAAATGAGAGGTTTCATTGTTTGTTTCTTTAGCTGTAATTACAGTGTAGTTACAGGGTATACGTGCTGCAAAATAAAACCTCCCATGGTTCACCCCTTTTTCGCTGAATTTCCTTGGTTCCTCGTATGCGCAAAATATTTACACTGTAATTTTCAGGCTGTAATCTGATGCATTATCCAGTGATTTCTGCCTCCTGCTCTTTCTCAGTTACCTTCACATATTCCTGTGCCAGTGCAGCTGCCAGTCAAGCCGGCAGAAGACGAAGGGCAGAAATGAACGGAAACGAGAGGAGGGATGGGTTAAGATTGGCAGGCTCGTGGAGGGCCACGAAAGGTGAAGAAACATGAGTGAAAGAGCCCAGAAGAGTGGTGTGTGTGTGTGTGCGTGTGCGTGTGCGTGCGTGCGTGTGTGTGTGTGTAAAGGGGAGGCGTGATGGAGAGTGTGAAAGAGAGGTGGGAAAAGGAAAAAGGGGGAGACCGAGGAGAGACGAATGAAAGAGAGAATGAAAACAGAATAAAAATAGAGGCTGAGAGGAATCCTCATTTTTCATTTCAGCCGGCGGACTCGATGCCTTGAGATCAGACAATCAGACCTGATGGCTTTGGGAGGCTCAGTCAGCTTAGGGCTCGGAAAATGATGGGAGGATGATGAGGAGGGTTAGAGAATCTCAGCGAGGAATAGAAGAAGAAGGAGGAGAGGGAAAAAGGAAAAATGGTATTAGAGTAAGTAATACAACACAAGAAAGGACAAAGAATCCAGCGATGGAGATTGCGGAAACCACTGGCACAGGAAGTGGGGTGATTTTTTAAAAATTTTTCTGCTGAGGGCTATGTGTGGGTTTGGAGTGGATTGGGTGTTATTTAATGTCACCAAACAGACCCCAAGCGCCAACCCTCCGAGCACCCACCCCCTCCCTGGGTGCAAACAGCTGAGTCTAAAGGTGAAGGGCGGCAGGGACGGATGGACAGATGGCTGGATGGAACGATGGAATTTCTTCTTTTAAGAAAGCCATCAGCATCGGGTTTATGTGTCCTTCACCCCGATCCCGCAGGAATAGCATTAAAACACCCACCTCCCTCCCCTCCTTCTCCCCCCTTCTTCTCCCTCTCTGTCTCTCCTTCTTCTCCACCCCCTCTCTCATTAAAACTGTGCGCCTCAGCTTCTAATTAAATCCCACTTGAAAGTCTTAAAAGTCAGACTCAGATTGATTCAATTTGCATTTCTGAACAGGGAACATTGCCTAAAAGGATTAATAAATTGGTTGAAAATGCCTCTTTCTGCAATGTGCTGTTGTTGCTTGTAAGACAACACCCATCTAATACCTCTTTCTCTCACATTCTTTCACTCTTTCCAACATCTTGTCTCTTGCTCATGTTCACACACACACACACACACACACACACACACACACACACACACACACACACACACACACACACACACACACACAAAAACAAGGCCCTAAAAGCAGTGAACCCAGTTGCCCATTCATCCATTTGTCCAGATCCATGCATATAGACACGTAAGGACACATATGGGCGCGCGCGCTCACACACACACAAACACACAAACACACACACACACGCGCACACACACACTCAAACTTGTCACATTCATGCACGGTGGCAATGTAACACTGTTGGCAGTCCTCCAAATTTTTCTGCAGAATGTGATGGAAGCATGCAGGGGAGGGTGCGTGTGTGTGTATGTGTGGGGGGGGGGTAAAGCACAAGAGAGAGAGAAAGAAGAAGGGGGGGGGGCAATCACTCAAACAAGGCATGCTGGAGGATTAAAAAAAGCAATAGGAAGATTGGCATGAAGAACCTCAGTGATGTTGACGTGCCGCTGATGACTCACTTGGGTGATAATATGTGAGGTGTGCTGCTGCTGGAGGAAGACTGGCCACGGGTCAGTGACTCTCCTCTCCCCCCGGGGGCACACCAACTCAGCCAACTCACCAACACCGCCAGTCCCGAGACCTCACTCCTCACATTCCTCGTGAGGTGACTATTTACGTCTGCACACCCCGAGCTTTGATCTCGCTTATGCCGCGGATACGGCTTCCTATTGTATGAAAACATATGTAGTGCTGAAACAATGAATCAATTAGTCAATTCTGCAAAAGACAATGTTCCTGCTAAGCTGTTTAAATTGTTTCCAGAAATAAAAATTTCTGTTTACATGCAGCCAAATATACTCAAATAAATGAACAATTAAAAGGTTGGTGTTTGGATATTTTCACATATCTAAAAATCGGGGTGAAAATAGGATGGTGTCTTTCAAAGTGTTTTGAAATAGGCCAATTTCTCCTTCAGTGAAGAAATGTGCGCTTTTCTTTTGGGCATGCGTCTGTAGCACAGCCTTTAAAAAACGATTGTCTTGTGTGCGACGCACAGAGTTGATCGTAGACAGGGAAGAGGCCGTGTTTTGCAAACTGAACTGTATATGTGTCCAAAAGCTGCCTGAATCAAAACCAAATTAACCTGAAATGCTAATTTCAGAAAAAGGTCACATTCTGAATATCCAAACTTACACGAACCATATCCAAATTACAATAATAATCATGGCACAAGTCATTGGCATTATTTGTCTTCGGTATTGTTGGACGTGAGATGGAACAGGTTGTGAACCCCTGGTCTTTGACTTCGAAGGGCTTTGACGACCTGAAGACTCATTATCACACATTTTGCAGGTGGATCAGATATTAAGATATCATTTTTGAAACTGCATGTAGGAAGAAAACATAATGAAACAATAAAACAAGTTCATGAAATTGGAGGGTTTCTTTGGCTTCTTATGGCATAAACAAAAAGTGTGGGTGTTGATGAAACAGTATCAATACCTAAAGAGGTTCCAATAAAAAACAGATCAATTTACCAATGATTTTATTGATGAGAAATGATCCCACTCACAGAATAAAACATACTGTTCTCATTATGTTCAAATACAGACCAGCAAAATACAAGCAAAACCAGCCTTCACATATAGAAGACTTGGCTTGAAATCCGAGTTCTATTAGTACAAAAAAAAACCCCAACATAAAACCATTTGTGTAATCCTCCTCTACTGGTTTACTGTAAGCTATTTTTCTCCATTGTTTTTCAGTCGCATAGAAATTACTGCCTTGACATTGCTCCATGCTTCACAGAGCCTTTGTTTTAGGCATTATCACTTTGTCACTGCTTACACTTAGGATCATCTCATCATATTGTCTCAGTTCTGGCTCCTCTCAGGCTGAGGCAGCATATGGCCTCTCCTCGCTGAGGTCACTGGATGGGCTCGCATGTGTTGACCTCTGGATTCAGGACATCGACACAGCCGGTGGGAAACACGGCTCAGAACTTAGAACAACACTGACCTCAAGTGGTTGTTTGACATCATCTCATCAAGTCGACTGGAGTCCTGCCTCAAAACTCACACATACTGTTTTCATGATATCATGTGCTGATTATAGTAATTATCACGCTCTTATGATGCCTTATAATGCTGACTGAGCAATGAGAAACTGTAACTGCTGCACAGTGAACTGTTTGTGCTCAATGTTCTGTTTCACTTCTTCAGTCAGAGAAAATCTGCTTATGTTCTTTCCACTATTTAGTCAGTAAATGGCACGGAAAAAAAGATGAACTTTAATGAATGAGGCTAAACTCCAGTTCTCTATGAATAATAGTGTGGGTGTAGGACAGGATCAGCATAGCAGGAGGCCCTGGGCCCATTTTTGTCTGGGCCAGTAAAAACAGTCAAAACGGGCACAATTGATATTTATATGCAAATGTTACCAGCGACAAAGAGCTATTGGTCATATGATGTGTGGGGACAAGCTGCATTGAACTACAAGGCTTTTAAAATTACTACGGTTTGTTGAACGTCAAGATCCTTCAGCGCCACCACGCGCAACACAAGCAGTGATGCGAGTGATCTGATGAGAAAGTAGAGTAGAGCACCAAAATGGAAATCTATTCCTTCAGTATTCATAACGCTCATCCTTACAGGACCACAGAGGTATAGGGCCAATCCCAGCTGACAACGTGCGGGGGTAGGGTACATCCTGGACAGGTGGCCAGTCTATCACGGGGCTGACACACAGAGACCAGCAGCCATTTATCCACACCCATGGCAAATTTACTGTCATCAGTTAGGCTAATGTGCAAAGGGTGAAGGTGGGAGGAAGGTGGAGTACTCTGAGGGAACCTTCACAAACACAAGGAGAACATGCACAGACCTGGGGTTCGAACGCAGATCCTTGACGCTGTGAGGTGACAGCGCTAACCATCCTTTTCATTTCTTTAATTGTATACATGTCACAAAAATGAATTTAGCCCTTGGTGACCTGGGTATGACCACAACTTTGTTGACATTAGCTTTACATTGTTCCACAAATGCAACCCTGTCTTTTAAAAATTATCTATATATACACCGATCACCCATTACATTATGACCACCTGCCTAATACTGTCTAGGTCCCCTTTTTGCCTCCAAAACAGCCCTGACCTTGGAGGCCTGGACTCCTCTAGACCTCTGAAGCTGAGCTGTGGTATCTGGACCAAGACGTTAGCAGCAGATCCTTTAAGTCCTGAAGTTGTGAGGTGGAGCCTCCATGGATCAGACTTGTTGGTCCAGCTCATCCCACAGATGCTGGACTGGACTGAGATCTGGGGAATTTGGAGCCAAGTCAACACCTTGAACTGGTTGTTGTTCTTCAAAGCTCCTGAACCATTGTTGCAGTGACAGGGAGCATTATCCTGCTGAAAGAGGCCACTGCCATTTGGGAAGACTGTTTCCATGAAGGGGGGGGGACTTGGTCTGAACAATGTTTAGGGAGGTGGGAGGAGTCAAAGCAACATAATGCATCCTGGTGCCATGTCTTCACCAGGTAAGAGACACACAAACACACACCTGACCATCCACGTGATGTAAAAGAAAACCTGATCCCTCAGACCAGACCACCTTCTTCATTTCTCCGTGGTCCAGTTCTGATGCTCTTGTGTCCATTGTGGGAACTTTTGGTGGTGGGCAGCGGTCAGCATGGACACCCTGACCAGTCTGAGGCTACTTTAATATGTGAAGCATATTTTCATCAGCTGTAAGAGAGGGGTTGAGTTTGGCTCTCACATCAGCGCTCTACATGTACACAACAACATTTCTCTTTGTCAAATGCATGATTGTTTTTAGCTCGTCCAGCGACAGACAGACAGGTCAGACATATCCATGTGTTTGTGTGTGTGAAAGCGAGAGAGACAAGGCGGAGCTGAGCAAATCAATGTATTCAATGCGGCTCTACAGAGAAATAAGGTTCAAATAATTTGAAATAGTAAAGTAAAAGAAAATCAATATGTGGCAATCAATATTGGCATTGTTCCAGGCTGCCAGACATAAATCAATGTATGGGAATCACTAATGTAAGTACATTTTGGGTCATTGTCAAACTGTAGGAGGACAAATTAGACTCTAAGTAGAGTAGACAGTCCTTCAGTGTGTTTGGGTGTGTTCAAAATTGTTTGCATATTTTTTTTTTATAGTTTATAAGTTTTATAAGTTTGATGAATTGATGAACTAGACCAGTCAGACCAGTTAAGGCAGTGAAAGGGTTGGGACAATCACGAAAAGAAAGAATAAAAGGGGAGAAAGCAAAGTTGGGGAAAACTTTTTGGTGAGTTCAGCAGTTTAGACTTAAGGCAGCCAGGAATGATGATCTATCAACACTGACAAAGCTTCAAGAAACACATGGGCTTCAGTTTTACAAACATCCGCTTGGTTTGTTTGAAACAAGAAGAAACTATATTTGGAGGATAAAGTGGAGCTGAAGAGGAGTGAGGGGTGGAGCTGACCTGCTCTCCACTCTATCCTAATTGGGTGGTCCAGTCTGTCAGTCACACAGTAGCCACACCCTAATTCAGCCCCTGCTTTATGGTCTATTTTACTCTAAATGGACATCATGATGTATTGTAGACTTGAAACTAGAGACTGAGACCATAAACTCATTCGGAAAACATTTACTGAGCTAATAAATCAAGGGAGAAGTAGAGACATTTTCCCATAGATTTCAATACAATCTGACTTCTTCTTCTTAGATAGAATGCAGGTTTAAGGCTCTTCAGCCTTGGCTTCACTTTTCAGACACTATGTCCTGGCTGCAAAGTGCGAGTTAATCAATTTATAGCTGCCATGGTAAAATGTCCAGCCTTACAGCAGAAATAAAAATGTTTACAACCTGGTGCAAAAATAGTTTTAGTCTCGATTGATGACTTCCTCCTTCATGACAATTTACAGAGAGTAAATCCTTACATCACTTTCCCATTTCCCAGTGTTATTAATTTATACATAATTGAGGGTTTGTCTGCATCGTCTGTTTGCTCTCAGCTACACTTAATTAACAGTTAATTTCCAGTCATTCAACATATCTTCTTGGACCTGATTGTGGTGTTGATGCCTTTTGGGGGATTTAATTCATGCAAATATCAGAAAAATAATATGTTTAGTTGTGCAGTTAACTGATAATCAGACCTTGAAGTTTCTGCTGAGCTGAGTGAAATTCCAGTATCCTTTTATTTATATGTTAGCACTGATTAGCAGGTATTGTTGTCTGCGGTCACAATACCTGCTTTGTTAGCTAAGCAGCAAATAAATCAGCCTCGGGTTAGCCTTTGATCAAGAAGCCCAGGTGTGCTAACAATGCTAACAAGCAACGAATGCTTGGCACAATTGTTATAAAGTCACAGCTCCACACAAACTCCATTTCTTTGGCCGATTATGAATTAGCTGGTGTTTGGGGCGGAGTTAGGCTCTGCCAATACCGCTCTTCAGAAACCTATGGGTGAGGTCACAGAGGCTACGTCCATCTCCTTATACAGCCCATGGTTATTACAAGCTCTCATTTTAAATTGAGGTGTCCAGGACAGCAGTAAGGGCAGTTCAACTTTGGGGAGGATTCATTGCAATCAAGATTCATATGATACAACTGAGCACCATCTTACAAACAACAGGCTTCAAAAGACAGAAATGTTAATGCTTGATTATCCTCTAAGATCTTCAGAGGATGAAAAGTAGGTCAAGTAAATCAAAAACTGAGGAGTACAATAATTCCAGCATCATAGTAATCAATGAGGCAGAGAGTACTTAAAATATAACCAATTTTAATATGCAACTTGATGGGATTTTTTTCAGCTTTCCAATTTTTTTTTTTTATTATTTTTGCTTTGGGCCCATATGCTTTTGAACTACTACATCCCTGAGTTTGTCTGAAAGATCGCCTGTATCAGATGGGAACAGGAGATCCAGTTTGGCTATTTCTTAATGTATCATCATTAAGAATGATGTTACAGTGAGGTTCTCAGTGTTGAAGTTCACTTGAGGTTTATGCACAGCCCAGAGAGACACTTTCAAAGCCCCAACAGGTTGACTTTCCGCAGCACAGCAGGGGAGGGTGAGATATTGTGTTCACTGCTGTATATTTGCACACACTCATAAGCTTTGTCATCATCAGCGTAGTGGCAGCGCTGCTCCCTCGCCATGCCTCGCAGCTTTGATTGATCATTGTTTTGATCAGCCTTGACTTTATGATTTATCAAGTCTCCTCATGTTCATTTATCTATTTAGTACACTGACGCCCCCTTATTAGCATCTCACATTGTGTATCTTATGCTGGATCAAACACAATAAGCTTCGATACAACTTACTGTATGTGTAAAAACTCCCATGTTGACCTTTTGAAGTTATTGTTTTGCTGCATTGTCAAGAAAGCAATTCATTCATAAGAAAATGCATCCTTAACCCAGCAGACCAGAATGCTGGAGGAGGAGAAAGAAAAGGAGGCAGAAGACCCAGAGTTTATTTCTCCCCAACTCCATCCACATCAGTCCATGTGGGCACCACGCACCCAAAACCAAACCAGGCTGCCACCTCCATCTATCCACATTCACTCACCAACAGCAAAGGAAACATAAAGGATATGTACAGCAGAGAGATGGAGAGATGTTAGTATGAAAGAGAAAGGCAGGAGGAGCTCAAAATGGGCAAAAGAGAACAAATGGGTGTTCAACGTCAAGTCACTAGGTACATTGGTATGATTGAGAGATCAAACCCAGACTGGTCAGGACTATGTTGCCATATATGCAAAAATATTGTAAAGCAGTAAATCACAACAACATTCATTAAAGCTTTTACTGGCAAAATGTTTATGGATATTTGACTTTTTTTTTCTCTATTTAACTTGAATAGTTGAATAGCTTTCCTTATTTTGTTACTTTGTGATTGTTAAATTTTCACAAATACGCTGATGATACAGTATGGATGTAGCCATGAAACTGACATGTTACTGATACCATGTAATACAAGGCCAGAATCGCAAATAACGTCACAAACAGAGATACTGAGGCTGACTTTTTATGATCAAAAATAGCTCAAGCATTTTTCTGGAGGAGAGAGCAGTCTCATAATTTATGGGGTATGTCCATCCATCGATAGGCTGAATCTTGATCACTTTAATGACCACTAAATGATTTGGTAGCAAAGGTACCAAAGGTAGCAAACACTATAAACTGCTACCTGTGAGCTCTGGGTTTGATTCCCAGCTGGTGCATGTATGTAGTAAGTGAAGCACAACAAAGAGTGGCTTCATTCATTCATTCATTCAGCACCTTGTAAAAAAAAGTGCTAAATGAAAAACACTGTGCTATTTTATGGGCATTTTTTTTAATCATATGAGTCCAACATAGAAGCGGGACACTGAAACTGGCATCAATCCAATTGCAGCCAGAATCGATCATCCACCGTTTGGGATCAGTCACCCCTCTGTGATATCTTAGTAACACCATCGCAGAAATTCTCCAAACTCTGTACATTCACAATGACTACAAACTAAACTGACTAGAGTTTGGTGGTCAAAGGTCAAGATCATAATGACCTCGCTAAACATGGTTTTGGCCTCTCAGTAACAACTTGAGTGTTATTCGGCAAAATTACTTCACACCGCAATTATGACAAAACTTTAAACGAATGGTTAATATTTTATATTAGGGATGATCAGGGATATAATCGTAAACTAGTCTGTGAGGTCTTCTTTGAGGTGAGGGAGCGTTTCAGCTGTGCATATGAAAAGATCTCACTTGTATGCAGGGTTTTCAGTTGGTATGTGAAAGTGTTTCAGTTGTATATATAAAAGCATTCCACTTGTATGTGTGAGCACATACTTTTTCAGTTGTTTGTGTGAGACGGTTTCAGTAGTGTGTGTGAAAGTTTTTCACTTTAATATGTGTGTGAGGTTTTCAGTACAATATGTGAATGTGTTTGGTGTCATATACAGTGTGTACGTGTGCGGCAATTCTAAATAATGTCCCTTATGGCCCCTGATAGATCTGAGTGGCTAAGGCATACAACCAGGAGCCGGTAAATCTAGTTATAAAAATACATGTTTTATTTGAAAGGTATCACTAGTGATGAACGGTGAAGCATCGTTTAAATGTGCATTTTTCCCTTATGGAACTTCCTGGCCTCTTTTAGTTCATTGTTTTGGTTTTCTGGCCCATGGACTCTGCTCTTATCAGCCTTGTTTCCAGCAGTAGCAGCTCTGGTAAGCTCTCTGTATGTTTTCAATCTACCACCAAATCCAAACCCCAGCTATCAGGTAAACATTATAGAATAGTAAACAGTTAATACTTGTTTATCTGAGAAGCTGGCATCGAGACACCTATGGGCCAGCCTCTGTTCTATGAGCTTATGTAACATTGGGTATTCTGAATAACTGCAGAAATTGCAGCTAAAAGGTTGTAAAAACCACAGAAACGCTGGTGGGTTGGATCGATTACAGGCTACCTCCACTCTACTACATTTTAGTTTTAAAATGCATCACCTTGCTACGACTGTATAAAAAGGAGAATATAGATTCTGTATCTGTAAAGTGAAGCAAATGCTGAATAGCTTTAAACCTTCATTCTATCTAATGACCATCAAGGGGCGACTTTACTGGTTGTTAAAAAGAAGTATTGAAGTCTATGGGGAAGTGTCCCTACTTCTCCCTTGATTTATTAACTCAGTAAATATTTTCCTAACACGTTTATGGTCCCAGTATCTTCTTCAATACAACATGATTTTCATTTTTTAAAATGACAATCAGGATCGAGTACAGAGCAGGTCAGAGCCACCCCTCACTCCTCCTCCGCTCCACATTGTCCCCCAAATATGACAGTGATGGCCACTGAGTATACATCTTGTATCATGGTTCAAATCACAGTGGGTTCACAATGTGAAGTACATTTTGCTCAGTTGTTGCAGACGGTCTGAGTTTGGTCTGGTCCCGTTTTAGTTTGAAAACTCTGCGGCTGAGATCTATGGTAACAATGACAGACACCTATGGTTGCTCTCTGATTGGATTTTATCCAGTGGTGAAAGCAATGAAAGCTGAATGTGATGAACTGATGAACTGCTGATGAATGCATGCTAAAGAATTGGGTATTTCTTTTGGCGTTTGCAACTAAAAGGAGAGTAAATGCTGAACTCACATTTGTTGGTTGACCAGAAATCACCAGAAATCACAAGAAATCATAAAACCCAGCGCCGTCTTTTCACGTTGTTCCATTGGCCCCAAGTGGCCAATCATCATCACCATCATCATATTCATCAACACTAACAGTAAAATCATCATCATAATCATAAATGCAACAACTCAATTACAAAGAGCTCCGTGCAGTTAAACTGACATGAAGTTGGTGAACCTGGAGGCAGCAGAACAGTCGAAATCAGTGAAGTAGAGGCAAAAACATCTGACGTTTATTGATTAAGCTACAAAAATAAGAAAACACCTGATCCTACACTTCTCAATATGTCATTGGTGGTTCCTACATTTACGTTTACTCATCTGTCAGAGGCTTTTATCATCTAAGTGACAGGAGATAAGATAAGTGCAACAAAGTGCATAGTTAACTCTAGTGAGACATGTCAGGGTTTTAAGAGAGGAGGGTCTCTCTGAAGACATGAGTTTTCAGAGGGACGTCTCTACTTTGATAGACTTCAGGAGCTGGTTCAGAACAGTCTGGATTCAGATGGTCTTGTTTGTAGGGATGGTGGTACCTGAGAGGAGCATAGGGTTGGTGATTGAGTCCAAGTAGATGGGGCAGAGCCAGACGCCACTCTGCAGGCAGCATTGCTGACTTCATTTGGGCAACAATGGGTAGCCAGTGTAGGTCAATGAGTAGCAGAGTGACATATGGTCTTTTGGGCTGATTGAAGATGAGATGGGCTGTTGCATTCTGGACCATCTGCAGGATTTCACTGGGCACAAAGGAAGGCCTGACAGAGCGGCACTGTAGTAGTCGAGGTGACAGATAACCAAGGTCTGTACAAAGATCTGGGTGGTGTACTGACTGGTGTGTCCTTTATCACCTTATGTCTTTCAAACTCATGAATGTTTCCTCATATCATCAGCCCAACCTGAGACAACTCTGAAGACGTCATCATGTTAAAATTGTCTCCCTCCCTTAGACCCACATTAGACATTAGACTTGATTTCGCAGGGTGAATATTCTGCCCTGTGACTAGTAAATAGACTTAGACATGTAACATTGGCACAGTGCCCCTTTCTTCAGTGAACAAATGCAAACAGGAAGCTCATTACAGCTTCTTTGTTCTGTGAAAACCAGGACAAATCTCCTGGCCATGTGGAGTGTACGACAATGCAACGCAGCGCCCAGCAGGGGGCAACAGCGTATCAGCAAGGTTTTCCCTCTGTCCCTCTGCCTCACCGAAGGGGGAGGCAGTGCCCACTCATTGGTGATTAAGGTTCTGGTGATGAGTCACAAGGAGAGGGTGGGAGAGGAATGGGACAGAGAGAGAGAGAGAGAGAGAGATGAAGAGAAAGAAGAAGTACATAGAGGGGGCTAGAGTGGGGGGGGGGAGGCTGCTTACATTACCTCCAGGTGTCCTCTCACGTTGCCAGGAGGCTGACAGATTTCTACTGTCTGGCCATGAATCTGCCTGCTCTGTGCTCTCCTGCCACGGCCCCTGCCTGTCCATTTATCTGCACCACACATCCATTCAGAACATGCACAAGTGCTTTCCATTCAGGGCGGGGGTCAAGGCAACAAAGTACTTCCTTCATCAAGTGGTCTTTGCTAACAAAATCGACCAAATCCCCTTCAATAAATGGATCAAATAGCGAGTGCAAATTAGAAATATAGGAAATTGAAACTTAGAGAACTGTCTTGAAAAAATAAGGAGTAGTATATTTACTTGCGTTTTGATTATCACTAAAAAAAAAAAAAAAAAAAAAAAAAAAGAGGCACCTCTTGAACATTATGTTTTCAAATTAAAACTGAACCTCAGAAACAAAGTGGGTTTCATCTCTTCACTCCATCCAACTCTATTCACAGCCTGCTTCCTCTTTCTGATATGAGTTTCATGTCACATATCCGGTTCTGTTCTTCTCTCAGCCCTGCAACAAACATCTGTGGAGAGTGTTTTTCTTATCTCATGTTTTATTTGTGTGGTTGACTTAGCACAAACATAGCCGTGCATGCAGCAGCAGCAGCAGCAGCAGCAGCGGCATCTGTGAGTTAGTGCCGACCAGCCAGCTCAGCTCCACGGGGGTGGCTGACTAAGTCTTCTTACCGTGCAGAAACTTTGCCTCCCTCCTCCCAGCCTGCCCACACACACACACGCACAGCACGTCATGTTGTGTTTTGTTGTTCCTGCGGCCGGGTGTCGTCATAGAAGGGGGGCAATCATGAATGCATGCCGCGCCGACTCACTTACTAACTTACACCGACAGACAAAACAACAAGGGACACAGTTGCTTGTTGCTTTGAGGACGTTACAGCGGTTGCTCTTTATCTCAGAGTTATATCCATGGGCTCATGCTCAAGGGCACTTTGGCTGTAATAGATTAACCAAGCGATCCTCTTTATGTACCTCATGATCACTTGACTCACTCCTCAACTGTACATGTAGTCTTTGTTATTATCTTATCTTTTTAAAATTATTTTATTATATTTATATTGTTATATTATAGTTATTATATATCTGACATAGAAGACAGAAACTGAAATTGGTGTTAATCGTACTGACGGTAGAATCGGTAGTATTGATATTTTGGGATAGACCCGCCCAACCTTACACAATATCTCGGTAACACCCTTCGCAGAACTTCCCCAAATTTGGCACAAACATTCACTGCCAAAGGACTTTGGCTGTAATAGATTAGCCAAGCGATTCTCCTCATGCACCTCATGATCACTTCACCCCCTACTCAACCATAAATGCAGGCTTTGTTATTGTCAGGCTTGATGAGACACAGTCCATTCGTAACAGCAGTGTTGTGTTTGTGCACGTGTCAGAGTCATGCCACATGTGGGGTGGAGGCGTATCTCTGCATATGTTATGCACACTCCTAAACCTCACTTGTCACAGGTGGAAAACCTGACGTGTCTTAAAAAAAAAAAAACAACAACAAAAAAAAAAAAAAAACAAGATATAACAGCAGCTTTTGATTTCTTTAAACCTACAGGGTTGCTCCCCCGCACCAGCAGTGTGAATTTACATGCCTGACTCAATATGTGTATCACGCCTCTGAAAGATATATCTGAGAAAACCCATTTTCCACAAGCCGGCTCGTCTGAGTCACGGTGCAACACATGGCGCCCGCTACTGTCTTATGATCATACGGATACCGCAGATGTCCACTGAACTCGCCGCCTTCGACAGAGGCTCGGCCTCAGAAGCCTTTTCTAATGTGATCTTTCTTCCTTCATTTCTTGATGCATGCTGCCTTTTCTCTACTAATATTTACACAGAAGTGACATTGCTTTTAAATATTAGAGACATCCAGTTGTGTTAACAGTGACTCAGCCGAGCAAACCCGCCATATATTTACAAGGTGACGTGCTCAATAAAACTCCAGGTAGACTATGACCTGCAGCTGATGATCGTCAGACGGCAAACAGCCACCAGTGTAAACAAACATCGAGGGTGTCCACAGGAAAGCGCCCATTAGTTCCTTTAACGTTCTGTCCTCGGGTAACACTTGGGGAAATGTACATAAGACTGAAAGGGGAATAAAGTCTGCAGCAGAAGAATCCACATCAGTCCTCGATTGCGACTGCAGTTTGCTCCTGGTTGTAAAAAACCAAAAAAAACAGAAAAAAAAACCAAAACAGATGTACAAGTATATTAGATTCAAAAGGGGATAAAGTCTGCAGGAGCTGGTCGACCTGGTCAACAGATGACACGCGTTACGGCTCAGGCAGGGGAAGGAATATGAATGGAGGAGGGTAATGAGTGCTTCAGATGTGGAAGATGTTGGAGCAATCGCTGGCGGAGTAATGCCATGCTTGTTAGTGAGGCTCAGGAGGAAGATGGCTGTGACTGCTGTGTTCCAATCAAATCAAAACGACAGAGTGACCTTGGAGAGACACAGAGAGGATATATTTTTAGCCAGCCGTACTTACAGGGCTGCTCTTTTTCCTGTCTTCTGTTCTGTTCTGTTTAGTTTTTTTTTTTTTTTTTTTCCTATTTCGTTTTCGGCCATTATTTTATTTTATTCTTGCTCCGGTGGCGGTCGCCTGGCTGCCGGGTTCTATAGGGACGTCTGTTTACAGAACAGAGCTCATGAGACAATCAGGCCTCAGCTGGGGGAGCAGAGAGGGAGAGCTGACTGCTTCACATCGCTTCCTTCTTTGACAAGTCTTTTTTTTTTTTTTTTTCAAGCTGTGTCAATAAAAGGCTTTTCTTTGCACTTGCACACTGGGTGCAGAGAAAAGAGCCTGACTCAACTACTGAAATCAGGTCTCCAAGGTGTTTGGGGAGCTGTTATACTGTAACCAGACTTTTTTTCTTCCTTTTTTCCCCCAGCGTGATTGCTGATCTATATTATAGTATAAAAGACGTAGAAAAAAAGAGTGTCAGCTGCCACGTGGGGTGGAAATAGTTAGGGAGTGACTTACATGCCAGGAAGAGTCCAGGCCAAGGAGGATTCTTGTTCAGGTTTTGTTGTTGAAATTGGAGGAAGGGAAAAACAATCTGAAGGCGTTCTGCCCTCTAACTCTCCACAAAGACCAGGTACACAATCTGCACACAGGCTCCAAACCTCAGTCCAGCCCAGCACTTCAAAATAAGAGCGCTTGTAGACTTACTTTAATAGGTACCCTGTGGATGTTTGTGTCTGCTATTACCGTTATGGTACATTTCGCACAATATTCAACACGTACGCATGAGCACACAAACAGGTAGTGTGATTCACATCCTGCTGCTTCATGTTAGCTGGTGGCAGAAACATAGTAGCAAACACAGTGAGCAAGTAAAAATGGATGTAAGCATATATAGTAAGTTTCTTCACAAAGACAATTCCTCAAACTTAGAATTAGCGTGGCCTTGATGGCTATTTCATTTCTTTAAAGCTCTGGTTGTTACTTCAGATATTAATGTAAAAACATGGAGTCAAAATTTTTAAAGATAAATTAGTTGACCCTGTCCACAATAACCTGCATTTGACCCATAGAGCAAGGTCTGTAAAGTGAAGCCAATGCTGAGGAGCCTTAAACCTTCATTCAATCTAATGACCATCAGGGGGCGACTCCACTGGAAGTCAGATTGTATTGAAGTCTATGTGAAAATGTCCCTACTTCTCACTTAATTTATTAGCTCAGTAAATCTTCTTCAATACAACTTGTTTATTTTTTTAAATGAGTGGTCCCATTTAGAGGAAAATAGACCATAAAGCAGGTTATGCATTGGGTCGTGGCTACTGTGTGATTGACAGACTGTACCACACACGGCGACCTGCCTTTCAGCTCCGCCTTCTCCTCCAAAAATGGTTTCTTCTGGTTTCAAAAAACCAAGATGACTGATGGCAAAATTACAAACTGGAGGCTTTAAACGGCAGCTGACAAATCAATGGTCAGGTTGATACTTGATTTAACAAGTATCGTGAATATCACCATGTTTATTCAGTGCTGCCAATGTACAAAATCAGAAGTTCTCTTTTGTAATCCAGATATTTTAGGAATTTCCAAACAGTGACAAAAAAATACAGAAGTGTCAACAAAACTTTTGGCTAAATGGCAGCACAAGCCATTTTAGCATTTCACTTGAATAATAAATGAATAATAAAAAATAAAAATAGGTCATTTGGCTTTGTATAATGTATGAGTACATGGTAATCAGGTAACCATTGTGGAATTCTGTGTCAGTGCTCCCGAGTTGGAATAATAAGTTATTTCTATTCTGCTGAAACGGCATGAATTCAGCATTTCCTCTTTTTTTTTTTTTTTTTTTTGTTGTTGTTGTTGCTGTCTTTGTTGTTGCTTGCGTCATGTTAGTCATAACTATATTGCAGAAATCTGTGGACAAGTCAATGGCTCAGCAGCACAGATGTAATTAACAACATATTCAATAGCTGCATCCCTTATAGGTGAGTTCATGCTACTGTGTGTGTTGTGTTTGATTGGAGATTTCACAGGAGCTGAACCATCATGGATCTAAGTCGAAATGTTTTTGCTGTTATGACAAGTTAATTACCCGTTGTGAGAAAGGGTCCACAGGCAGGTAATGAGTGGTTTCCCAGAAATCTACAGTTTAATTGAAAAGTCTGCAGATATTTGACTTGTTAACAAATAATATAAATGATAACTCAGTTCATTTCAGGTGTTGTAGCAGGCTAGCAATCAGGGAGCCAGCATGCACAATAGCAGGCTGCAGCCATTACTCATTATTACTCATTATTTATTACACAACAGGTCACCATAAGAGTGGTTATCTACACCGTTGATATGGAAATGCTATGGAAATGTTATTTTCACTTCTCAATTGTAAACCAGCACAACTGCAGTAAATGTGGTAGGTCAAATGTGATGTGTAATATACATTACAAGAGTCAGATTATGTAATAACTTTATGATCACCTACAGAGAGTCAATGTGGAGAAAGAAAATGTTTTTCAAAAAATCCATGGAAAAGCCACCCAGGTATTTTCAGTTCTGTTCAGCTCAGACCTCCTCCCTGGACTAAGTGGGTGTCTAAATACCTTAACAGGCAGTTTCATTCTTTCCTTGTGCTTGTTACTATCTTATCTAAATGTTTCATATTTGACGCAGCATCAGTCCAAAATGAAACACACAATGATCTCATCTTCATCAGGATTCCTTCTGGACTCACCTGACCCAGCTTCATCGGCAGGGGAAGGCAGAACAGGGTTGACATAAACCTTTGCTCTGCGAAGGATTTCTTCTTCTATGTCTTCGAAATACATTACATGCCAGATAACCTACTTTGATAGATTTTATTATTATTATTTCTTATTTTTTGTGGACTCTATGCTTCTTTATTTTTATGCATGCCTTAACTGGGAAAAGTAAGATTCGTAAAATGAACACTGAAAATGTTTAAGTAGACATGGGCCCATTTCCTGGAACAAACAAAACAAACAGAACCAGCCTATTTAGGTATCTCCTCAAAATTACTGATTTTTGCCAGTAGTGGAAAGAGTTTGGTTAAAGAAATAGTTCACATAATCTGCTTGAAATTCATGAAGCGCAAGCCAATCATCGCTAAAGCGTATGTTATGGAACAGAGTCAAGAAAAACAGGGTAAGGAGGGATTGGTCAAAATTGACATACTGACATTTAAAGTGTGCTCATTGTCTCATACATTGAGCAGTGGGCAAAAAAGTAGACCACCTTAGAAGTTACCAATAGCTTTTGGGCAATTATTTTGTCTACACACTGGTGAAGATGAAACAGCAGAAAAATGTCTTCTCATTCACCATTCGCTCCTCTGCGTCTTTATTTGTGAGGCTTTTGTTAAACTTAGACAGCTTCTGCTGCTTCCACAATGCCTACTTAGCTCCACTTCCCTTCCCCTGCCTCTTAGATGAACCTGTCCCCTGTCTGCACTGCAGCTTGTCCTCAGAATGGATGAAGCTTCAATTGCTCAGCATAAGTACATTAAAAAATTCAAAACACTACCACTTGTGTCCATTAGCGAGATGTTTGGCTGACTGCTGGGTAATATATTCTCAACATAATGAAACTAAAGTCAGTCTAACTTTTGATTGCGTGGTCAGTCAGAGCTGACTAATACATTTGTACTTGCCACCGTAGGAACAGTGGTTATATAATCTTAGAAAAGAGCTACTTAAACAAATAGCACTAATTCTGCTTAGTTTCTGCTTAGTTTTTTTGAATTAGATGCCGGTTTGGGGTATTTTTGGTAACACTGTATATGTGACCATTATTAAAATACAGACTCTCAAGAGGATTTTTAGGATTGTGCCAGTTTTATTTGATAACTTTAGTTATGACTTACTTTTATGATTCACATTTGCTGTAGAAAATATAATCAACAAATAGATTATCGTGTATTTCAGGGTAGATTGTGTCAGATTTGACCAGACAATTAATGTAAAATGAACAAACTCAATCAACAGCGTGTGAAGGAGCCACAGTGATAATGTCCAAGACCTCCGTCTGTTGTATTTCAGAGATAGCTGCTGAAATTAGCATGCTAACCAGCTAGCTCCGCCCCGTCTTGTAATACCACTTAGTGACACTAGATGCTACAGGAGTCAGTGTAGCCTCTAGTCTGCCTCCCTCCTACATAAGAGGATGGCGAAGAACAGCTTCCTCCAGAGCTTGAAGTGAGTCAACAGCTCCAGATTAGCATCGTAGCTTTCCACAGCTGGAGACAGCGGAAGTGAAATTAAAATGCAGTTTTAATGCAGGAAAGTTTGCAACTTTTCCTAAATCCCCATTTTTACCCCAAATTAGCAGCTACAAACAGGTTTTCTGGCCATGAAGAAACCTGCCAATAAAAGCTGATTGACCCCTTTGCCACTGCCAGTCCAGTTCGTCCTTCTGTTCAGACTGAGGACACAGTTACAGTTACAGACGCAGTGGAGAGCGAGCTGTTAGCCGCTGCGCTAACTGATAGAACTGATCTGTCTGGTCTCTTCACTCAAAAGAGTCAGAGCCTCCGTGTGAGACACTTAGATCAACGATTGTGTCTCTGAAACATTGCATGGATCATCGCAGAGCTGGTTTAACAGCCCCAGGACAGGTGACAGGTGTCTGTCTGTGCTCTGAGGGACGTTACAGCAGGAGAAGAGGTGACCGGGTTCACCTGGGTGTTGCTGCCGTTCACACCAGAGCTGATCGGAGCTGGAGCAGAGTTTCACCTGTGACCATCCAGCTGCTGTCCAGAGAGTCACATCAGTAACTTTAGGCTTATTTCACTGTGTGGATGAAGTAAATACACGTCAATCAGGGGAGGAGGGGGGCAAAGAGGTGAAATGCTGCCACCTTTTTTTTTTTAATTCACAGAACCTCCAGTAATACATTAGTAATCCTAATCCAGTAGCATACATTGTTCTGAAATGGGCCATTTATACTGTTATTTTGGATTACTGGTACTTTTGCATGTTTACTGACATATTGAATATTTCAAATCATGCCACAGCCACTGTTACTTCAGCAAAATCCCTCCCTGAGAAATGTTTGATAGTTTCCTGCTGAGTCCCTGAAATTTGCTTTGACACTGAACTTTCAAAGTCACTGGAAAAAAATCAATAAATGGAAAAACAAAACAAAAAAAAAACACTTGCACAACCTGATTAAAATGAAACCAGATTAAAGTTTATTTATAGCTTCAAGAGGATGTGAAATTCCCTGAATAACTTGAATATCTATGATTTAATCAGGTTAATGTTCTAGCCTAGAAGCTGCAAAGGCACAAGCAAGTCAAATTTTCCTTCATTGATTTTACTTACTAAATCATTACTTAGGTACATTTATATATTCCAACTAATCAGTTTAAAGGCCTCAATAGAATAAATATAGTTTCCACTGGGGATTAGGTAAAGGTTTAAACTGGGTGGTTTAAACCTTTAAATACAAATTGTAGCGCAATTCAACCAGATTACTTTCTGGCTGTGTTCTTGACGTAAACACAGGCGTGCGTTTCTACACTTACACAAAAACAGCAGCTACCAAACTGAACTGGTCCTCTGCAGAGAAAGTGTAGAAAGAACTGAATGTCATTGCTGCCATTCTGACTGAATGTGCTGCCACTTGTCAACACCAGACTATTCTCAGTTGCATCCCATATAAACAGTCGACCCAAAAGCTTCAGTCAGAATAAAAAAATGTGTATATAAACACACTTCCTGTCAACCATGATTAACCATTCTATTAATTAAATAATCAGATCAGAGACATTTGAAATATTGACAAGAACTCTGCTTGTTCCTTCTGAATCCTATTCGAACAGTGATCACCTGTGGTCAAGGTGCATATGGGAGTATATGGAGTATTCGTATCAATCTCATCAAGGCTGATTTATTTGCGCAGAACCGAATTGAATATCAATGGGAGAGAGTGCATGAGTGGGGGAAGGCGTGCCTGTAGTTAGTGAGTCCTCAAGGACACAATGTGCTGTGGGAGCCGAGCTGAGGTGTTGCAGGGAGGCAGCGTGGATAAGAGGAGGAGAGGGGGATGGGAGGAAGGACTGCTGACGCATTTAGGAGTCGGTGTGGTGGTGGTGGTGATGGGGGGAGAAAGAGGGGGGGTAGTTGCTGACGTCTGGACAGCCATGCAAATCTAGGAAACCAAGGAGATGGCCCTGTTCCAAAGTCTGCCTTGTGAACCGTGGCGATCTCTGGCAAAAGATGAAGCGAAGCACTAAGGAGGCTCAAACGACAAGTTTGCATTTCTTTCTTCTTTGCTGTTTGGCAGAGCTCTTCTTTGTTTTCACACAGAGTGGTCCACTTCAGTGAAGATCAGCATCTTGACAAGGGGGTTCTGGGCACAGATAACAGTGGACTGTACTTAGCTTTTCTAAGGCACAAACAAAGTGTAATGAAAAAGTAAATGAAAAGTAAAACAGACGGCGCGGTCTCAGAGGCGCCTGGTGCAGAACTGTTTCTTCTTCCCAGTCACAGATTCAGTTACATCTCATTATGGAAGAAAGTAAATGGTGTGGATGATGAAGTGAGAACAAAGCAAATCAGTTGTGAGAAGCTAAAGGTGCACGTTGTCTACACTGAAAATGTTTCCCACATGTTTTTCAGTCACATGTGACGTAACAGGTGCTGGGAGTCCTTAGGGTGCCTTGAGGACAAGCAAAGATTTCTTCATTTCATTATTGATTTATTTTACATTTCCGATGAGGTTTCCAGGCACTCTAAAATAGTGAGGCAACATTTACATGATCAGAAAAAATGGGGCCAGCCCCATGATCTGGAAACGTCCCTGACTGACTGACTGACTGACTGACTGATCATATTTCCACAACTAGTCAGTCCAGTGCCTTGTCACTGAGTTTTAGCCTCTGGCACAAAAAGGTTCTATTAGGGCTTTACAGTCTGCAGTGTTGCTAACTTGGTACATTGTCGCTACATTTAGTGACTTTTTTCAGACAAACTTGGTATAAACCTGCTCCTTGTCTGGATCAGTCTATTGAGCTGCTCTGGTTTCTGCAGGGGACAGGAGGAGCACTTCCACTACCTTGAGCTTTTTCCTCCATTACAGCAAATAATTAATAAAGGAAGCAGAGTAATAACTAAACATCAGACACATCAAGCAGAGAGAGAGGAGAGAGGGAGGGGGAGAGAGAAGCCAACACTAACCACTAAACTGAAGAAACTAGCAGTCTTTTGCCAGATAATGTCATGGATATAAAATCAGGATTTTAAGAAGTGACTGCTGGACTGTGGCCCATGAGTCTTAATTCGCTGCATCCCTGTCACCGCTTGTCCCGCGGACAGCAGAAACAGAAAAACACCTTTATCGGCTGTTTTAAAACACTATATATGAGCACAGAGAGTAAAAGAGAAACAAACAGATAAAATAGCTGAAATCATCTGACATGAAGCAGAACACGATGCAATGAGGTCGCAGAAGAAATAAAGACACTGACAAGCCCAGTAAAGCTTTATGGATTTTTTTTGATGGTCCACCGATGTAGAGGCCCACCGGGATTCACCCCTTTACACCGGCTTTGCTCATCTGACACACACACAATTAAATGAGCCATTTTGGTTTCTTCCAGTTTTGTTTAGTTTTGGAATAAATTATGCCAATACATTGTGAGTTTGGGCTGTTACACAGTGTTACCTTTGACATCTTTAGTATTTTACAGATTGAGATAACAGGCTCCAGAATCCTTCACCTGCATACAGCTGCTCAGCTTCTAAAAGGAGGAAGGACAAGTCTTTTATTCGTGGCTTTCCTTCACTGTGTTTCTAAAATAGAAGTAAAATACAAGTGTGTTTCCTACAAAAATATATCAAAGTTGACATAAATTTCCTGATGTGACACAAAGGTCAGAGACTGTCAAAGATTTTCTATGGCTGGATTTTTACAGTCCACCCATTCTTAGAAACTGTATCACATTGCACCTTTCATAGGGGTTAATACAGAATAATGTTACACAGGCAGAGAACATGGTGGATACTGGCCCTTTCACCCTCATTCACATGCAGCAGGTTTGATGGTTGTCTTAAAGTTGTAATGCTCCAGAGTGAGTAAGAAACTTCTATCAGACTGATGGAAGATAATCTTCTGAGTACACGTGCAGCTTCACACCAGTCAGACCTTAAAGCTCCGGCTGCCGAAGCCGCACCAAGTCAAATATTGACTTGTTTAACTATGCATGTGAAAATGCTTCAAATCTCATAGAACAGAGTTTCGCAAAGTATCACATTAACAAAAAAAAAACAAAAAAAACGATCAGTTACCCTGCAGTTCACCTTCATATATTCCCCAGGCTATTCAACACATTGCAGTGTTTTCATATCTGTGTCATGCAGTTGAACAAATTCATAATCCATCTATGAAGCATTTATTTCATTTGTGCGACATATTGAATAAAATGTAGTTTGTATTTGCTTTAAAAGACATAATCTTGACCCTTAAAATGACCTGAAATCGTGAAGTATTCTGATGTCCATACAAAATTACAACTGTACACTGTTTTTTGTCACACATTTCCTTTTAACTGGTTGATTATTCATGCATATTTCAAGCATTAAATGTTTTATCCATTTAGATCAGTTGTTGTGAAATCACGTTGCTACCTATGGTGGAAAATAGCATCATCTTGCTCCTCCTCGCTCTTGGTTCCATTAGCAAAAAAACAAGAAAGTACTTAAATGTTAATGGGACACACCAATTTCATCACACAAGATGTATACACAATCTGTACAAACAGTCTCAAGTGTGAAAAAAATATAACCTATAACAGAAACCATAACAAACATATCCAGGATAAATAAAGATGCATTATCAGAAATGTGGGATTCAGTGTTCATCATGGGATTCTAGACTATTTATAAAAGTGGATGTAGCCTTAAAGGGCGACTCCACTGGTTGTAAAAAGAAGTCAGATTGTATTGAAGTCTATGGGAAAATGTCTCTACTTTTCACTTTATGATTTATTGATGATTTATTTCTAATTAGTTTATGGTCTCTAGTTTTCATTACAGCATGACGCTAACTTTTTCAATGATGGTCCATTTAGAGGAAAATAGACCATAAAGCAAGATCTGAATTAGCGCGGGGCTACTGTGTGACTGACAGACTGTACCACACAATCAGGATAGAGTACAGAGCAGATCCACCCCTCACTCCTCCTCAGCTCCACCTTCTCCTCCAAATGTGGTTAATACTGGTATGAAAAAAAAAAAAGAAAAAAAGAAGGCTGACAGACAAATTATAAATTGGAGGCTTTGAAATGGCAGCTCACAAACCAATGGATGATGTCATGGAGGGTTGACATTTGATTGGGACGAAAGGTCAGGATATGTTAGGCCTTGCTGTAGAGGTGGTGATGTTGACAATTTAAATATCTCAACTGTGGCTCGGATTGCCATCATATTTCATATATAGCTTCATGTTCCCCAGAGGATACACTGTGAATACTTAAAGAATCCCATAACTTTTCCTCCTGTGCCACCGTCAGCAGGTCAAAAATTTAGTTTAATCAATATTAAGATTCATCACCAAATACCTGAGGAACAGATTATGTTCCCATCCGCCTTAGTTGCATCTTGTATTTAGCAGAGAAGAGCCAGTGAAACCTACTTGGCTTACTTGGTTTTGTCCTAGTTGCCCCAATTGTCTGCCCAAGCCGATATACAGTTAGCAGCAATTAATCAAACACACAGAATACATTTTCTGATGGGGACTTTCTCAAATGAGAAGTGGTTAAAGTTGCTGTTATTATTGTTACTACCTTGTGTCATATTTGATCTGGTCTTTACAACTGCTTTGGGGCAAAAGTCAAAAAGCCACATATGGACCTTTAAATATGATTTCACGCGGCTACAAAATTAGTTTCAAAGACGTTTGATTGAGTAAACAGCAAACAAACTGTTTGCAAACAGCATGTAAAAAGAAAACAACCACAAGGTGATAACTGGTTAAGATAAAGCTAGATCAACAGACAACAGGCAGTGCACGGACATTTATTTTAATAAGACTTTTTATTATTAAATCACTGTAGCTTGCTACAATAACCTGAGGAGAAAACACAGTTTGTGGCAGTGTGACTAACACTCTGGGATCTGTTGGTATGTAATTACATCATAAAGCACAAATCACATTTCTTCAGGCCGCAGGGCGTCTTTAGCACTCAGACAATATCCCGATTCAGACAGATTAGCCTGATCCAGATTTGATGACCTGAAGACAATTGTTGTTGTTGCTGCTGTCATTGTCCATATAACACTGTTGCACATGTTGATTTTCTTCCCACAGTTTGATGTGATTTGTTAATGCCTGTAAAAAGTTTGACATTACCCTTAACTTCTTTTGATAGGGACTGTCTGTTACATATATGCTCAGGAAAAGCTGCACTTCTTGTCTCCCCACAGTCTTTGGATTTACCTTCATAATCAGTTACAGGGACCCAAAACTGGTGCATTATGGAGAAAGACTCATTTGAGGTGAACCAGCTGTAATTGGCACAAATATCTGTGAAAGAAGCATGACTTACTTTGATTATTATAAACTACCTGCAAAGACAAATTGAGAAATGATGTGGCTCCTCAGCTGATAATTTGTTTTTCAAACCAATGATCACTGTCAAATATTAAACCCTGGTTTCTAGCTGCAGGTTTGACATTTGTAGACAGGGAGCCAGAGGTGCAGTGCAATTTGTTTAGATGCTGAAGTGCACCGACGAAACACAGACACGTGTGCATGTGCACAGTTAAATTGTGGCTTGGTTCAAAGGTTATGTAACCACTGTTCCTACTGTGGCCACTTCACAGAGTTAACTTGATCACAGGATAGACAATCAAATGATGCCTTGATGAACAGATTCATTATGTTGAGAAAATTAACCAACAATCATACAAACATCCATCGCCTAGTATTAGATCTAGGTAACATTAATACTGTAACACAGTATTAGATGGTGGCAAATGAACCCAAGCATTCTGTGTTGTCAATAATTTCTTTACTCCCTGGTGCTGAGCAATTGAAGGTGCAAGAAACAGAGGGTATTGCCATATTTCAAGGTATTAAATATTGGTGAATTGGTTACTCAGTGCATGACCTGATGCTGTGAATCCAATATGCCATAAATGTCTATTTGATAAATTCACCCATTCCGTTTGTTTTTTATTGGCTTACTTGCATGACACACGCTTTAGCGATGACTGGATTTTCATGCACTTTAAAGTGAAATGAACAAGATTATATGAACTGTGAAAATTCTACTTCCGCACTTAGAGGGAAAAAAAAAAAGCAGCAGCACATTGTCAGGTGCTCACCAGCAACAACACAACTACAGCAGCTGTTTGTGTAAGAAATTAGGCTAGACTTTGGGACTTTGGACTCAGAGAGACTCTGGTAAATACAGGGTGAAAGCAATACAGCAAAAGTATCCCTAAGGACTATAGAATATAGAGAAAACATACTAAAGTTCTGTCGTGGGTAATTCAGGATAAAGAACCCTAAGAGCAATCCAGGTGTGTTCCTTGCCTCTTTGGACTTGTAGACTTTGACAGTGACGATGATGCCACAATCTCAAGTTTCAACAAAGAACTCGTTAGTGTTACTGATATAGATGCCGCAGCAATGAAAAAATGATATTGTCTCAAAGGTCTTTTGGTGTTTTATTTGAAATTTTGATACCCAAAAAAATATATATTTGTGGATTTAAGGGTAAAATTTTGCTTCACCACATGAAGAAGTCGTGCCTCCCTATTAGTGAGATACATGAAGGTATCATGGGCCTTATTGTATTATCAGTGTGGAGCTCACTGAGAATCAGAGCTTGGCCAATCAGACAGGATCACAGATCTTTGGAAATTACCTGGAATCCAACAACCAGTGTTTCCCAATAAGAGGTTCTGTTTTGCTGTGCAAAGAAACCTGTAATCATGTTTGTGTCTGAGTCACGACTGCACCTGAACAGGCATTGAGTCATTAAAATATAATTATAGCTTGGTGTAAAACAGGTAAGACACAAGTTTCTGTCACTGGTGACTCACTCCAGTCTGAATTCTGGCATGGACAGACGATCTGTCAGTCAGTCACTCTGAGAAGTCTGGCATTTTCACTGTATCATGTCATTTCATACATTGCCAAATTCAAGTTAATCTGGAATTTACTTTGGAAGTTAGCCGACATGCTCTACTTTGATTCTAGCTCGAACCCATATTCCTATTCAACGTGTTTAGGAGATGGTGGAGGAACGATGATCTGGACATGCTCGCATGCATTGATGCAGAGGCAATTCAGTCCACTGCGTTTGAGTAAATTGAAGGAGAAAGAAAAGTTCACCGGTGATGAAGGTATGGCTCTGTTATTCCCTCCAGTATGATGGTAATAGTGACAGTGGCAATGGTCACACTCAATCTTTTTCCCATTTACAGCAGGCCTTTATCTCTAACCACTTTCAAGTCACAGCCTTTTGAAATCTTGATGTCAAAATCCAGCATTTTATTTATTTTTTTAATAAAACCCTGGTGCTTAAAGGGTTAATGGTTCTATGTTTTACACTTCTCCGGGGTTATATTTTAAGTGTTGATGCCCATAAGAAGATATTTGTATATATTATATATATATAATATATTTCTAGTTTAAAGAACCAAAAACCATCTGAATGTAGTTTTCCATCTCCTCTCTCAGGCTTCTCTCTGGAGCTCTAGTGAAGAGAGGGTCTGAGCCTCTCTTCTGATTGGCTGACTGCTTTCTGAGTGATCCAATAAAATATAGCAGATTTCAAGTAAGACACAGGGCAACCAAATTCTGCAAGGTTGGGTGGGATGTCCAGGTGGGCTGGGCTTGGGTGCGTGGGGGTGTGGTTGAGGGCTGACGCTGCTTTGTTGTGACATCACAAAGTTCCAGAAGTCCTGACGGCTGCTTTAAAGGCTCAGTTTCTGAAAACAGGCTGTGAGCATTTCTCTGTGGACTGAGACCTTTGATACTTTCACGGTATTAATATAGAACCTGGACCTGATTTATAATCAAAATCTTACTTTATACAAAAAAATTGTATACTTTATACAATTTGAAACCTTGCTATAATCATTACTAGATGAACCAATAGAGTTAACTGACTGACCAAAGGGTCACCATTTGCATTTGGGCAAAAAAATTATAAGTTGCAGTGATGTGACAAAAACTAAGATTTTGAGTCTCATAATAAAACACCAGACAGTCAAAAGTGTAACACTTTCTCATGTGGTCTGACTCTACAGTCAGTGACCTTGTTGCAAATACCTTGGATGCTTGTGCATCACTTTTCAATAGTCTTCATTCCCAACACACCCACTTCACTGGAGTGCTGAGGTGAGTCATCTTGTAAGCAAGAGTGAAAAGAACAGATGATGAGGCTGACTTTTCTAGGACTGGGCTGAAAAACAGACATTAGCAAACTGCAAGGAAATCCTGAAGTAAACTCTTGCATGCGTCACTATTGCCTCATGGCGAGGAGAGTGAATGACATTTACTTGATTGTCAAAACTGTTTACAAAGAACTCTGCAACTCTGACAACATCAGTGTTTGGGAAAGGGCGTGGTTTCATTCTCTGGCAGTCTTGAATCCCATTGTCCTGTACAAACACCGAACTCTTGGATTTTTTTGTGTTTTGTGTCGAACATATGCTAAAGAGGTAACCTGCAGAAGGTTGTGTGTAAAAGATTTGGTCCTCTGTTAAAACACCAAACATTGGACACTGCAGGTCAAAATGAAGTTAACTCTAATGACATTACTAATCATGGATAAAATAATTACCAGTATTGTGTTAAATGTTTCACTCGCAGGGTTGAACACAGCATAAATTATTCCCCAACTGGTCTGCTCTATGGACTTTTTTTTAAAGCATCTTTCAGCTTGTTGTTTTGGTTTTAAAGCCAATGGTTTTGGTTTCACTGTTGACATCTGCAAAAATCTCATTGCACAATATCCAGGACCAACCACGGAGAGATACATTGACAGCCGAGGCCATTTGAAATGTTTCAATCGCCAAAGATCCGGCGCTTCTAAGGAGACCTGCCATTGTTCTTGTACTTGCCGCTGGCGTTGCTGAGACAGTGTCACCATATACGGACTTATACACAATGATAACACTATCACCAACTCAGGATTAGCACCATAGATTTGCCTTGGTGGAGAATTTGCTTTAGAGACCAGCTGGTGGACAGAGTGGAGCATTTAGCGGCTGAAAACCCAAATCCTGCCCTCGGAAAGGTGAGATCAACACAAACACAAACATCAACACCAGTTTTATGTCTGGCAACAAATCTGGACAAGAAACCAGGAAGTGAGAGCCAGAGTTTTTTTTTTTTTTTTTTTTTTTTTTTACCCTGACTAGAAGGAAAACAAGCTGGTAAAAAACAGGGAATGACATGACATTTGTTGAATCAGTTCACCACAGTCTTCCTTGTACTGTAGGTCATCCAATAAAACTTTCATAAAACTTGTTCGTATGTCTATATGGCTCCAATTTTTCATGACAATGCTTTGACAAGAAATTTTTAAAAATCATCTATTCAACCCAGAAACTGCATCAGTGTTCCTTAGTATTTTATCATTTCTATACCACACCATTACCCTGTTCCTGCCTTGTTACCCACAAATAATTCTACTTTAGTCAGCGATGATTCAATACTTTGAGAAACACTAAGTACAACTGAGTCCCTCTCTTAAACACCGAATGATCGATTGCCATGTCACTCCCTAACCTTTAATCTTTTGATCTTGCACTTAATACCAGTGAGTATTTTATTGTGACTGCACAAACTAAATAAAATTATTATTCAGACAGAGAGTGTTTTGGCCCTCAGGCCTTCGAGCTCGACAAAAGTAAGACACAGGCAGTGTAACATAAGTCACACCCTAATTACACATCGGATGGTGATTAGTCAATCAGGTCACACCACAGTGGTGGGAAACAGTCGAGAGGCCTTCAGTGAATCAACAATCTTGAAACAGTGACAGAAACCTCAGCCAATGACATCAAACCAAAGGACAAGCACCAAACTGTCTCATGCCTCGGAAAGGTTCTGATTCAAGTGTCCACGCCTTTGACTGGTACTGTTTGTTCAGAAATGTTAAAAGTACGTTTCTGATAAATATACAGAAAAAAATAAAGCTCAGCTCTAGATGAACATCATACATATTCAATAGAGAGAGAGAGGTATATTACAGAAAACACTTGAAGTCACATTGGAGTGTTTTCAAAGCGATAATACTGGAATGGCCTCACCAAGTGGTGTCTAACTCAGAGATTTATAAAGAAGTGTAGGAACAGACTACACAGTCATTCCAGCAACCTTAGGTGTTGTGGATCTGGACGCTCTGGTGTCAGCAGCGTTTTAAAGTATTACCATGTCAGACCACATGCGGCACAGAGAGCCGCTCCTGCTGTCCCACCAGGTGGACTTGGCAGTGCCAGCTCCCGCTCTGTGTCCTGGATTAGACTTAGCTGGCAGACATAACAAAGAGATTGGGGCTAAGAGACAGTTGCCTGTGCTTGTTTGGAGTGAACCAGTTTGGGCAGCAGGCGAAGGGACGGCAGCACTGTCAGGGAACTTATTACACATTCATGTGTGTACTGTACACAGTGAGGCGTGACTCAGTTTGCGATGTGCTGTTTCACTTTGTGGTCTGTAGTGTGGTCAGTTTCACATACATAAAACCACCACCTGGATGAAACACTTGCGAGAGCATACATATATGCCTCTGAGCGTGGGATCTGTTTCGCATTGTGGAGGGCTTGCTGCATTTCCCATTACATTTCATTGATGTCCTTTTCACAGTTAGCTGGCCTGTTTAGCAACAGTCCCCTACTGTTGGTGAGTAGTTACTCCAGAGCGGTGGCTGAGTGAAGAAAGAGTGTGCATCAGTAATGACTCAATGTGAGAAAATTTGTACAGTTATTCAAATTGGATTGATGATTCATGTAATTACTGCTATTGTAAAACTCAAGATTCAATCATAGATTTTAAAATACATGCAAAGGCCATTTTAGATTCTGAATGCAGTTGCAGGAAGCATTATTTTTTTATCTAAATGTACACCTGTCTTGTCAAACCACAATGTAAGGTTAGAATAATTTATTCCCACTGAGACAGCACATGGCAGCATCCTGTTGATCCATATGAAATTCTTTTGTCGGAGCAGTTTATCTTCCAATTGCGATAAATGGGGCTGCGATAACTGCATGGTTGTGGTTGTGATTTGAGTAGCCAGCCACAATAGTGTGATCAAAATTCATACGTTTATGTTCATTTCACACCAAAAGAAATGTGTTTTCCATTGTTATATCCCTTCACAATCCCCTGGGCATGCAACACACGTCACTCTGATCATGACCAAAGTTCAGCCGCTCATGTTCTCTGGCCGTGGTTGTGAGGTCAGTTCGGCCGGAGCAAATTTATTTTACTGACATTTTTGTGTGTTTAAATTATTTGAAACACACATTTACAACTCATGTTTGTGTGGTCTATACTGCTCACAGCTGACATTGGGCTGCACCCTGGACAGGTCACCAGTCTATCACAGAGCTGTCACACAGATGCAAACAACCATTTACACTCGGAGTCGCCAGTCAACCCAATGTACATGTCTTTGGACTGTACTTTAAGTTGCAGTATCTAGAGGAAACCCACGGAAGCACGAGGAGAACATGCAAACTCTACAGAGAAAAGCTCCGAGCCAAGGGTTCAAACCCAGAACCTCCCTGCTGTGAGGCATTGGTGCTAACCACTGGACACCATGCTGCCAGACACGAAAAATTGTTTCGCTTCAGACAAAGTCATCAAATTGCACATGCATATTGCACATTGCACTTGTGCATACTGTATATAGGCCTTCACGTGTTGATTTTATACTTAAAGGGTAACAACACTAATTTCTCACAGTGTCTTTCCAACCATTGGGGACAACTACTACAAAAAATCTTTTATTTATTTACATTGCACCATAGCACGCATTATCTAAAGGCAATTTGCAGAATAGTGTAAAGACCTCACAATATTATAAAGAGAAACCAAACAGCTTTGACTATGAGCTGCATCTGGCAACGGTGGAGAGGAAAACAGGAAGAAACGTCAGACAAAGAACCACTCTGAAGACCACAAGCTTAAAAAACAAAGATATCTGGTGGTGTGTACTGAGAAACACCACCAGATTACAAGACCTTCTGTAGCTGCTTCTCATCTCATCTTAAAGCCAGAGGCCCATGGCTACATCGTGCTACTAGCGTAACACTGAAGAATATCCTTCACTTCCAAAAAGTTACTTTTCAGTGGTCAAGTTGCATTTTGGGTGATGTAGTCACCAGGTTCAAACGAATGACAAAAATGATATATCTCTTTCTGTTTGCATTGATTTTGATTTTTTTTTTTTTTCACAGTGCCCGTCTTGAGTCCAACAATGCTATAGGAATACAATGCTAAATCAGTGGACTACTCTTTTAATAAAGGTAAGCGGTTGGGCAGAAATAGTCATGTAAAGATAGCGCAGCAGTAAAAACTATGTAAAGTTGTATGTTTCACAGCTAAAATTGATTGAGACATAAACCGGGTTCAGCCTAAAAATACCACTGCATGAATGAGGCTGCTTGGTGGGAGCGTGTTGCTACAGGTAGTTACTGGTGAAACAATAAAATATGATTCAGACAGCTGTATTACCAAAGGATTATCAGCTGCCAAAACACTGCTGTAACTCTCTGAACATTATCAGAGGTACCGTAATCTCATCCTTGGTTTAGACAGTGGAATAAAACGCTGCTGATATTTGATTTACCAATGCAGGGTGTTGCCACATGACTTATTATTGCATTGTGCAAAAAAAAGTTATGCCAACTTTTTTACTTGAAATCCGAGAGATAACCCATATAACACGTTGACACAACGGTGTCATTGAAATAAATGGGATGACTCCATTTTCCACACAAGCGTGTGACACCACACTATCTCAAAACAATAAATCATCTGTCTGCCAAGGTAGATAAACTTTTGCCTTTTTCCACCATTGACCAGATTAACCTGGCTCCGAATGTTCGTCCCTGCCGAACCTCAACGGTCCAAATAAATAATAATCCTGAACAGAACTATGTACAGGCAGTCACCTTACCATCACAACACCACTGTAGCATTCGGACTTGTGGAGGAAGGTCGGAGGTTTGAACAGCTGCCACAAGGTCATAATATTTCCACAGTGTAATGATCTTCTGAATGTGGTCAAATTTTCACACCACGTATGCTTGCCAGAAACTGACATGCACCACAGTGTCAAATCCACACACGCCCCACCTACTTCAAAAAGTATAAAGTTGAGCAAGTTATAGTTTCTTAGTCGTGTTGCATGAAGAGTCAATGGTAGAAATACATCTTACCAATGCCACAGAGGCGTAAACTGAAGTATGGAGCAATGGCAAACCATGAGCAGTAGACTGAAAGTGTCCCCACAGTGTTCTGCTGAGTTTCCACCCCAGGAAGCTCGAGTGAAGACAGTGAGTCCAAAGCTGATGACGATTTCCCATGTGCCTTAGCTTTGGCCCTGAGCCTTTGGAGGGCCCTGGGGCACTATAAATCAAAATGTGATTTAGTGAGTGAGTTAGCGGTTAGCTTACTAGCAACAGTAACCTACCTACATATCAAAGACAAAGGATATGATCATGGACTTTAGAGGAGAAAAATGAAGTCAGGTCCATTAAAGGTCAGATAGTGGCGTTACAAATAGCTCAGGACAATTATTGACACAAAGCTGAATTTTGAGGCTAATTGTGAAGCTGCATCAGTGTTGACGCCTATTTCCATACTATGAACACGATGATCTTATTTTATTGAGCTTTTGTCGAATCATTTTTAACTTTGGAAATCTGTCTTTAAAGAGCATGGATTCTCTCAGTGAAATGGTTAAATGGTCCAGTAGTTGACTGGGGAGTCACAGCTTAACCCAGAATCCCTGTACACCAGACAGTTACAGCTGATATGTGGCTCAATTTTGAATGAACCTCACCCTTTGAACAGTGACTTTCAACTCCTTCCTTTTGGACAGAGGTCTGTGGTCCAAAGGTGTGGAACCAAGCAGTATAAAGAGGGTTTTGTTACGCTTCATAGAAGAAGCGCAATTAATTACGTTTCTTTCATGTGTATTTTAGTCTTTCACATACTCTCTGGAATGGACCTTAAAGCTGCAACCTTACCTCACTTCTGTCTGTCAGCTGCACATGTTAATGCTTCTACAGAGTAACTCTCTAATATGTACAACTTTGCCACAATTATAACATGCAGGTCAAACAGACTTCAGTCAGTCACAGACTAACTTCCTCACGATCACTTTTTTCTGCTACTTACAGGCTGAGAACTGTGACTCATCACAGTACATCTTTCAAGACCACCCCTGAACAGCAAAACATTTAGGGTCATGGCTCATTGATCTTTTCACACGGGCCACTTCCTCAAGCCACGTTAAAAAAAAAAAAAAAAAAAAAAAAAAGGCAAGGATGAGAGAAATATGGCAGCAAGATATCAGACAAGCTTCAGAAAGTAGAACAGGACAGGACTGGGTGCCTTTCCATGGGCGCTCTAAATTCAAGCAGTTCTGGGAGGAAATATTTCAATTGCTTCGTCTAATGATTGGAGAAAGAAGTCACCCTTGACTGTGCTCTTGCTGTAATGGGTTGTTCTGAGGGGGCCTTTCAGCTTCCACATGAGACCCTGCAGGCTGTCATGTTGGGTATGCTCGCAGTTAAAAGGGTTATTCGGAGAGTGGATATCAACCTCCCTGCCTTGCTTTAGGAAGCGGCTGAATGATACCGTTTCCTGTTTATATTTAGAAGAGATAAGCTTCTCTTCAGCCAGTGCTCAAATACAAGTCTTTTATAGACATAAATAGCATAGCAGAAACAAGATACTACCCCAACTGATTGTGCAGATTGACATGTATGTGTCTCATCTATGTTGTTGTATATTTACGTCAGCTTGTTGCTTATGGAAAGCTGCCTGAGTATTTAGTGCATAAAGTCAATGTAATGGTCGAGATGCTAACTTTGTCCGCTGTTTTGTGCTGAAACAGATAGGGGGGGGTTTCAGTGTGCTGAACCAGAATAGCTGAGTTGGAAGCCATGAGACCAAAACAATCATCTGAAAGATGTTAAAGTGGAGATAATCTTCTGTGGGTTAATTCACAGAACACATTTGACCCAGAGTTACTTTAAAAATATTGATTAGTGCAGCTTTAACATATATATGAAACTACGTAACAGGGGATCAACATTATCTCTATGTTTATTTCCAGAGGAAATTGCTGAACATGTCTGAATATCTCACATGGTTGAAGTCCAGTTTCATAAAAAAAAAAAAAAGACTTTGACTATTGCTTAGACATAAAAAATAGACTTCAGATAGACGTCTGTTTTGTCTGTCGCGCAAAGCACTTAAGTTCTTGACTACCTTATGCTGGACTGTGGTACAATGAATTCTACGTAGTAAGTAAGTAAGACTTTTTTTTTTTTTCAGAATAAAAATAAACTGGCCAACAAGGGAACCATATCAACACCACATGTTTGTCTTTCGGAAGAATTCAACAGTTACAAGTTACAAGGACACTCTTTCCTTTCTCGCTGTTCTCTCCGTAACAGTGATGGCAAACGACAAATCATGAGCCACGTCGTCCTGTTTTTTGTCGTTGGGAGCTACTGGCTAGCACAGATGTCGTTGATTGTCACCATGGCAACAGTGGTCTTAGCCTGCGGGTAAGGTGTCTATTTTTTTTTTTTTGCTTAAAATGAGTGGGTCTTTATTTCTGCAAAGTGTAAATTGTGTGAAGTGGTCTTGCCTGGATTAGATCGATCTATGAGCGCGATCAAAACCTAAACATAAATATCTTTGTGAGACCGACCCCTGTGTGTCAGCTGCTTTAACACTGTCTCATTTCATGTGGGTGTGGTCTTGTACACATATTATATTTTCACATATGGCCATCAGCGTGTTCTTTTCAATTCTATATAAGTCCACAGCTGCTCCGAGTACAGGGAGGAATCATCTCATAAACAGCACAGAGATAATATTGATTTCTCGTTCACTGTTCTGGATTAACTTTTGCTGTTTTGAAAGGAACATCCTTGACATGTGTCAAGGACATGTTATGTATTATTGCTTTTTGTTCTACTTACCTTATGAAAGTTCCCTTCCCATCACCTTTACAAAAGGTGCTGTTGTGTTTTTGTCTTCTTGAACAGTACCTTGTATTTACCCTGGTAAGCCGCACGATTGCAGGCTGCTCAGAACTTGCAGGTGTTGATACAGAAAATGGTGCATTTCCTTCACAGCAGGAAACAGGTGTGAGATGCATCTTTAATCACATTTTCACATATAGAACACTGACCTAAAATTATTTTATTAAAAAAAAAAAAAAAAGAAATTATTTTTGTTAAATTGAACTATTTTCTTTACCTTTAGCCTGTGTTGAGTTATTTGTTATGTATTTATTTTCCTGTTTTCTTTTTTCGTGTTCACTGACTTTCTTCATTTTACTTGATTGTATCTCAGATTATCATGTTGTTGGCTCTTTCACTTGTTTTACCGTGCCTTTGGAAAGTATTCAGACCCCTTCACTTTTTTCACATTTTGTAATTTTTCCGTCCTGAATCTACAGTCAATATCCAATAAAGACAAAGCAAGAACAGAATATTATATAATTTTGGAAATGTATTAAAATATTGCAAAAGAAAATGAAATATCACATTGACATAATTATCCAGGCCCCTGAAGCTTGAAGGGCTCTCTCATTTCTTTTGCTCATCTCTCAGGTGGCATCCAAGCCAAGCCACGATGTTGAAGGAGCCACCTGCGGAGCTCAGAGACGGGATTGTGTTTAAGGCTCAGATCTGGTGAACTCTCACTACTGAGCAATCAGTGGACAAGGGCCCTACATGGAGAGGTCACCAAAAACCTGATAGTGACTCTGGCTGAGGTCCAGAGATCAGGTGTGGAGACACCAAGACTGAACCTCACTTCTCAGGAGCGAACCAGACATTCGAATTTGTTGCGTCCAGTGATGTTGTCAGGGGTCAACTGCATTTAGGTTGGGTCATTTTTATTTATTCATTTAATATGCATAATGCAATGTGACAAAGTTTCAATGGGAATCATGTTTAAAGCTTTAACTTTAAAGCTGTTGCTAATTTTCATTATCCCTAGCTGGGCTTTACATCCATCCAACCATTATTATACAGTGCTGCTTGAAAGTACGTGAAGCCCTTGAGCAGTTTAGATGTTTCTGTTGTTTTACCATGATTTTCTTATTTTATCATCACCAGTTTTTATGTATGAAATGTCAGATATATGTTTATCAATTGCATGTACTTGCTTAGTGGGACTTGTTTAAGTCGCCCCAAAAACTACATGAAACATGGAATTAGTGTATGTGCAGAAGTAAATGAACCCCCAGCTGCATTAGTTCAGTCAAGCAGGTAACAGGTGAAACACATTTGGTGCTGAATTAATCATTTAAACAGACCAATGAAATGAGAATTGGGAAAGGGTTTGGCCTAAACTAATTAAAATAGAGAGGAAACCAACCAAACCACTGTGGTCCCATACATACTCTCAAGAAAGAACAAAGCTGCCCCTTTCAACTTGGACAAACCAGAGGCCTTCTGGACGTCCACTCTCTGGACAGACGAGTCCAAAATAGATTTATTTGGTCACAATCCAAACCAACATGTTTGGAGAAAAGCCAACACTGCATATGAAGAAAAGAAGCTCCTCCCAACAGTGAAGCATGGGGGTGGAAACGTGAAGGTCTGGGGCTGCTTTTCTGCCTCTGGACCTGGACGACTCCATATTATCAGAGGAACCATGAATTCTCCGGAATATCAACAAATTCCTGACCAGAATCTGCTGCCATCAGTCAGGGAGTTGAAGCTGGGACAAAAATGGATGATGCAACAAGACAATGACCCAAAGCGTTCCAGCAAAACTACAGAGGAATGGCTTCAGAGAAAGAGGATTCTTACTCTGGATTGGCCCAGTCAAAGTCCGGACCTTAATCCAACTGAAATGTTGTGACGAGACCTGAAGAGGTTGGTACATACCAGATGTCCCTCCAACCTCTCTCAACTGGCTGAGGCCTGCAAGCAGGAGTGGGCAAAAATCCCCTCAAGCAGATGTGAGACTGGTTAGTGGTTACAGAAGACGTTTGAAGTAATGGCTGCAAAAGGAGGAGGAGCCACAAGCTACTAATACAAGGGTTCACATACTTTTGTTTAATTTTCAGTCTTTGTGAAATAAACCACCTTTGTTAATTTAAATAATGAAAACATATCTCTTTTTGTGTGTGTGTCCATTATTTGGAAGGTGTGCTTTACAAATTGGGATTTGGATGTATGTGTAATAAGGTTATTTTCATGTTTTTTACAAAAACAGTGACCATGTCACCAAGGATTCACAAACTATCAAGCAGCACTGTATATACTGCTTGTCCATGCAGGGTCATGGGGGGGCTGGAGCCAATCCCAGCTAACACTGACCAACATTTGTCACAATTAAATACTACTACTGTATGTTCTGTTGCTGGTTTGCTCTTACTCACTCTTACTACGTTCTCAGGTCGTCGGCTCTATTAGTTGATGATCCATTAAAAACAGCTCAAGGACAAAACGTTGCCATGATGAGAAACGTCATGTGGAGCAGCATGAGTGTTTCAGGTCTCCTAATATGACTTCACTGCACAGCTCATTAGAATTGTGAAATGAGGTTATTTTATATATTAAGTCACCACAGAAACAGCAAGATGGTGCAACAAATCTTTTTTCTTCATTCAACAATGATGGTGGCAACATAAATAAAGCAGACATGTCATGTTAAAGGTCCCATGTTTTACACTTTTCTAGTGTTTTTGTTTGAATTGTTGATCTCCATAAGAAGATGTATTTATGGTTTTAGGAATCAAAAACCATCTCAGTGTAGTTTTCCATCTCCTCTCTCAGGCTTCTCTCCAGAGCTCTGGTAACAACAGGTCAGTGAGCCAATCAGAAGGGAGAATCTGATCCTCCCTATAGGCTGTGACCATTTCTCTGTGGAGTGAGACCATTAATACATTTACTGTATTAATATAGAACCTAAAACTGTTTTATATTCAAAGGAGACATGGAGGTCTAACTTTTGACTGTATGGGACCTTTAAATGATTGATTATATCAGTCAGTGTATGTGAGCTGACTCAAGTAGATTTTTGAAAACACATGCTGATGCATGTGTGTCATCATTTTAAAATGGAAAACAGCCACCGTTATTTATTACACCACTCTACTGTTTACAATACACTTCTGTGACGATGCCATTAAAGATCATATTTTCCAGTTATATAATAGTGAACTATAAATAAAAAAAGGCTGGGTGTAGTTTTGTGCTGACAAAGTGCTGACTCACTGGATGTGTTTAGGATGTGTCGCTTGTACTTTGCTCATGTGTTTGCTGATCACTTTGTCTTAAATAACAACAGAATAAAACTCTGGTTCAACTGGCTATATAACAACATTATAATATTACCCATTAATCAAGTCAAGTGTCATATTGTGCTGTTTTTTAACAGCACACAGTGGATTGTGGAGTTACTGACGTACAAAAAGCACATTTCTTTAAATAAATATTTTATTTGAAAATAAATACATTTTCTTAAAATAGAATCAATAACATTACAAAAGCTTTGGGGAGATGGGAAAGGAGGAGGAGGAGGAGGGCGACGGGAGCGGTTTACCCAAATAAATGATGTGTAATTTGGAACAAGGAGTACAATCTCACACGGTTATCTACCATCTTAAGACGAGTCCCACAAAGCGGTGTACTGTACATTCTCAGCTGCTTTGTGGGAAAGTGGTGGCATCCCTCACGCTTGCTTTAACATGCAGTCTACTTGGTCTTAAAGCTTCAGGCCCCCTGCACCCAGAAACATTGGTATACTGTATCTACACCACTTGGCTTGTAAAAAAAAAAAAATGTAGGATATAATCTCTTGTCAACACATCAAAATCAATCAGCCACCAATTTACATTTACATCTGACAATGTTTTTTTTTTTTTTTTTTTTCCTGAAAGTACCTTAAACGTGTCTAGATCAACTTCACCTCTACTCTACAGTACAAAGATACAATGCACAAGAAGGCTGCGCCTATTGATATAGCAGTTAATCAGAGGCCACTGTCTCGCTAAGGCCAGAAGTGTTTCCATTTTCGCTGCGAGGTTGTGGGTTTGTCTGGCTGCAGTTTGCCAGGCAGAAAGTAAAACAGAGGCCGGCACTTTACTGCCTTTTCTAACAGCGTTTTCAATGCCCATTGTTTGACTCCAGAGCCGGGAGATGGCAGATCTCCAGAGAGACAGGGACAGCGGCACAAGTTGTATTGGAACAGATTAACACAGTGCACCAGTGCAGTCCTGACCCCTCTGACAGCTCCACAAATAGCAGTGCGAGTGCAGGAAGTTCTCCCTCGGCTGGCCTAACAGCGGCAAAGCAGCAACCTTGACAAAAAAAAAAACCTAATTACCAATTGCGTGGAAAAAAAAAAAAAAAACGCGCTACAGAACATGTCCGTTTTATAATTATTGAGTCACTGGAGAATGTGCAAGTCGACCTCAATTAAGACAAGCGTGTGAGAGCATGTAATTTAAATGTAATCAGTAGAAAAGCAGCAGAGTAAGATAATCTATGGCAAAACACAACAACTTTGCACGCTTTGTGCTCCTCTCTTCCTGCCTAATGAAATCAATGCCACAGGTAGCGGCAGCTTTAAATAATGATTAAACTAAGTGCTGCCAGGGAGTGCTGTGTCCACACATTGTGTCTCTCCCCCCTGTCCCCCCCTGTCCCCCCCCCCGTGCAGCCTCCAATCAGCTCCGGCGCACCGGGGCAACGGTTTAGGTAGGAGGATGCCATTCGATGGGTTTTAAACGCCTCACTGCACTGACCACACACAAAAAAACATACAAATGCAAATTCTGCAATCACGCACGCTCTTTTTTATCTTCGCTGTTTTGTTTTTTTGGGGTTTTTTTTTTGTTTTTTTTTGTTTTTTTTTATTCTGTTTCCAGCAAGCTCCTGATAGCTGCTTATTTTTTTTGTTTGGCTTTTGTTCTTAAACCTTTGCAACAGGCTTGTCAGTGTTTCGCATCCACTGACTAGCGTCTCCCTTCCGCGCCCTTCTCAAATGAATAACCAAACAGACAGAATTAGCTTTTGCCATTTTCTACGAATGAAAGCTTGGATTGAAGAGCAGCACTACTTTTGCCAATGATTCAACCACAGTCAAATAGCAAGAAACAGTTGCGATACATTGAATGATGGCAGATTTTATCTGACATTGAAAGCTAAAATAATCAATGTAGCACATTTCACCTGAACTCCACCCGTCACTTGGGAATGCTGCGCAATCTCGCTCCCCTGCTCTTCAAGGAAATGTGTCATTTTTACCTTTATTTAATTTCTTTTTTTTTTTTATTATGTAGTAACTCAGTTTTGAAGAGCCAGCCTTCAAAATGCACACACAGAAAAATAAAAAAAAGAAAGAAAATCATTCTTGACTCTAAATCCCTTCATCCTTGTATAAACAAATTCAGAGGACAAACTTTTATAAATCTGTGAAACATCTGCTACTGTTTAAAGGTCTCATCAGAAATAAAATACACTTGCCACAGAATCTAGCAGACCCAGATGGACAGTCTTTCTAGGTTGCCCCCCTCCCCTTTTTTGTGTTAGTTAAGTTTACAATTATCCCAAAGCCTTGGCACCGCGGGCACAAGTGCTGAGGGCCAGATGGGTACAGACAGAGCCCGCTGCATCAGGATGCCTCAATTTGGCCAAAATACAACAGATCTTTCTGGCACCAGCTCAAAGAAGAGAAACCTGGTGCTTTTGCTGTATTTTCTCTCATTACAATTCTTCATCAACTCGCAGGCAGGTCAGTGTGAAGGCGAGCTAGACACTGTCATTCAAACAGACACAGATACACCCAAACTGAATAGAGAGATTGTCTCCTCTCGCTGTGCCGCTGTGGCCGCGCAGTCATTCTTTGGGGTGTCCAGTCCAAACAAAAACCGAACCAGCTTCCGGCGCCGCTTCCGCTCAACAGCTCACCGTGCTTGGCTGCTGTTTGCACACAAAGTCCGATATGAAGTCAAACTCGTTCTGTCCCAGGAAGAGCTCAGGCAGCTCCTGAACGCGATCCAAGCCAAACTCCAGCACCAGAGAAGTCAGAACCTCCTCGTCGATCAGGTCCATGTCCATGCCGTTCTGCCCCAAAGGGCCGCCAATGTGCTGCATGCCTGATAGCTGGGCCGGACCCACCCGGTACTGAGCACCGTTGGGCATGTGGTGTCCGTTGGCCGAGCTGAGCGGGTGTCCGTGATACTGCGTGTTGAGTTTCTGCAGGTGCATGCTGGCCATGAGCTGCTGGGAGGTGAGGTTACCAGGGAGGTACTGCTGTGGGTGTCCACCCTGCTGCTGCTGCTGCTGCTGCTGCTGCTGTTGTTGGGGGTGCATGTGATGGTGCTGCTGCTGCTGACTCGGGCCTTGACCATTGTACATCATGTTCCCAGACATCATCTGGTGGTGGTGGTTGGCCATGGGCCCACCGCTCACGGGCCCGCCCATCCCTCCGGGTCCCACCATGCCCTGCCTCTGTCTCATAGCAGCCTCCATGTTGTTCTGGGGGTTCCTGCCGTAGTGCATCACCTGGCCGTTGGGCAGGCTGCGCAGGCCCGGCTGGCCATTGTGCTGTGGAGGTCCATTCATGCCCATCCTGAAGCTGTGGGTCATGGGCATCATCATGTGTTCAGCCATGGTTCCTCTGTCACCTAAAAAATACACTAGTGAAAAAATAAGACATTAAATTAGACTTTAAATCCAACCAGCAGCCAGTAACAAAGGGCTACTACACCCAATTTTAGAAAAGAAGTTCAGTTAGTCATCCTGAGGAGTCTTTTGTGGCTCTGGAGGGAGCTTTACAAATAAAGGTTAACCTTGATGTGGGGCAGCACAATACCACCAAAACTTAACAGTGTTACTTCACAATTTCTATCATTCTTCCTTCAACGTTTAGCAAGATTCAAACGTGATTAAAACAAGACAGTTGAGCGTGAATAATAAACTAACTAAATAATCATTATGCAAAAAAAAAAAAAAAAAAAAATCAGGTTATTCCATATAGCCATGGACTGCAAGTACAAGTAGAGCATCTGATGGCCCATGTGTTTCGTGACAGAGCTTTAGCCTGATATTATTACAGACAGATGGGTGGCTAGCGTTAGCAACATGGCAGCCAGAGACGACTTGGTCAGTTCACTTTCTCATGATCATACAGCACGGACGCCAAATCAGCCGCCGATGGGAGAGTCATTACTGAAGACGTGTACATGTTTTACACATTCTCAGAAAACAAAAATGTTAATTCATCTGAATAATGTGTTACAATGCCTGTCTCTACGAAGACGATGTCATCGAGTTGTCTCAGATTAGGTTCAATATTTCAATGTTTCATTTTATTTTTATTTTTATTTTTTTGTGCGCGTAACAAATCCACACAAACTGCAGGACTGAGGTTGAATCATACGAACGTTTTAAGCTTTTGTTGAACTTTAGGCATCTGCAGATGCGCAACGTTCCACTAGGGTTCGCCTGATGCCAATTTTGTCATCAGGTGCCGTAGACCAGGCTCCGTGCAGACGTCTGTCTTGTGTGCGTGCGGACACAGGGGTGCCAACTGTGCACATGCTCCTCCAAGTGACAACAAGTGTTTGTAGCTGTCCGTGCGTTCGTCCGCCATAAGCGAGGAAGTTTAGCTGAGGCTTTAGGAGACAAGGACGGTTTAAGAGAAGAAAGGTTGTCCAGGTGTACTATGGGAAGTGTAGGATCCAGTGCTTTTCGAGGTTGACCCATACAAGAGACTAAAAGTCAGGATATCTCAGCAGCTTCAGTTAAGCCCATCCTCTAATGGGTTTTTGGTGAGTCTCAGTTTTATAGAGGTGCCACACCAAATTGCTTGAGTACCCTGTGAAAACAATCATGGCTTTAATGAGAGTGAGTCCTTTCTCTCTGTTGCAACTACTCTCTCCCTCTCTCTCTCTCTCTCTCTCGCTCTCCACCACAGTATCACTTCCAGTCAAGTCAGAAGTGTCAACAGAGAAAAAGAAAAAAAAAAAAAGAAAGAAAGAAAGAAACCTCCAAAATTACACCATCAGTGAATTACCGCTGAATAACACACTGACGAGGGAGGGCAGCAATACCCTTGCAGCCAAAAGGACACAGCGGAGGAATGCATCTCCCAGGCCACACACACCAGACCCCCCCCCCCCCC
>CM076663.1:20179629-20190185 GCA_038496675.1 Rachycentron canadum | reverse complement strand
CCCCCCACCCCCTCCCGCCCTTGTCCATTCACACTGTCTCTCTTTTGTATGCTTATTCCAATAAGGGCTTTATGTATTGTCACAACATGATTAATGCAGTTTTTGCAAAAGGCAATTATTGCCAGAAGAAGGGCAAAACCACACATGAGCTAATCACAACAGACCACTGCTGGAGGTGCAGCTCCCGCTCTGCCACTTGCCCTCACCCAGACACGGAACACAGTGAAATAGCTTTGTTAAAAGGTCATTGGAATAAATTGCCTCTTAAGTACAGTAAAATGTGTTTCTGTGTCTCCACCATGTCTGTTTTATGACATTTATGATAAATATGAAGATTATAGATGTTTTCCTTTCAGTTCACACAATAACTGATACGTGTAAGGACATATTTTATTATTTTATTCTGTGGTCAAGACAGCAGTGAAAAAGATGCACCAGCTGCTTGGCGCAAATTAGCTTGTGTGTTTCCTTCGGTTCGACTGAAATGTCTCACGGTACATAATATTCATATAACATATTTAAAATGGGAAAATTGAAAAGACGAGAGGCTGGAAACTTAACAGGATTTCAGTGGTGTGAATTGCAGACTTAGGTTCTATTTGAAAAGCAAAAAACACCCGAATCATAAACAATCCAACCCCCAGATCCTGATGCAGTGTCAGCGACAGCCAGGTGAGAGCTAATCACCATCTGGTTATTTGTTACTCCGCTCTGTAGTGTCGTCTGACCGATGGTGCATCAGTGGATCAGTGACACCGAAGACTTGATTCCCTCACAATAATAAGAATACAACAATTTAACCTGATTAAAACACACTGAAATCAATCAAGTTTTTGAAACAATTCTACAATGAATATATTGTATGAGGGATTCAATTTGCACTATGACAACATATAAACAGTGGACAACATGAGCCATATGTATCTATCTAACAACAGAGGTCACTCCCTTGTTGTGTGTCAACAATAGCGGGGCCCCCTATCTTCTTTTCCTCTTATACAACTCAGTGGGGAGTGGCGTCCCACCTGCTGTTCCAGGTAGCAGAAACAGGAGCATATGCTGTTTTATTAGTCTGTGTTTATGTGTGTGCACGTCCATTCATGCATGTGTGCTTGAGGTGCTGCTTCTCCACTAATGTCAGTGTTTGCGTGTGAGCTCTCACGCTCTCAGATTCCTGGGTCTCTTGGTGCGAGCTGTGCTGTGTTCCAGCATTTCCATTTGGTCAGCGACACCCCCCTCACTCCCCAACCCCCCCTAACCCCCATTAGGCAGCACGTACAGCCCTTCCTGCCAATATCAGGTCCGATCCAGTTAACTCTATGCTTATTATCTTCCCTCTCTGCAGATGAACGTGAAACATTTGCTGCTAATATACATGACATAATGACACAATGCAACTCATAGCACAACCAGTACTAGGAAAGTGGTTACATGCTCACATGATTTCCCTTTTTCAGAGTAAGAGATGCACTGTAAAACCTCCATCTCAAGTTATTTCATCAGAAACCGAGGAGAAAATTGTTACATAATTCTAACTTTGATTTTCCAGATTTTGAGATCTCTCTCTCTTTGTATGTTTCACAAGAACTATTTGCTTTATAGAAAGAAGTTCTACTGAAAAATGGTACACAGGAAGCTGGATTATCAAGAGAAACCACTACCATCTTTGTCTAAAGCCTTGGGCCACATTAACAATTGCACGTTACACCCTTACATGCACCATAGGAGAATGATGACAACGATTGCTGATAGATTTGAGAAACCTACAGGTTTCTCACATGCTGATGCAGAAATCTCTCACACGTATGTGAAATGTGTCAAAATTAGCAACAGGAAATGATTTTGTGTTCCAAATCACAGTGTGCGTGTTGTAAATGTGAGGAAAGGTCATGTGTACCAGGAAAGTGGTTTCACTAATCAGAACAGGTGATAAACATTGATTTTCCAGCTAGATTTGTCTGCTGATTTCTTACAAGCAGCTCAGTTTGTCACTGGCTTTAGTCTTCTACTGATGTCCATGTAATAGACTTCAGACAGGCCAGTTTTGCTGTGATTGCCAAGAAGTGGGACGAAAGGAAAGATCATTGTAGTCATTGCATTACATCAAGGTTCATCACTGTCAACAACAGCACACAATCCACCAAAATTAGTTTTTGAAAATGTAGGTAAATTCCCCAGTAAAAGCTGATTCACCTCTTTTCCACTCCCAGTCCAGTTTGCCTTTCTGCTTAGACTGGAATCACAACTGCAAGGTGGGGTCTCATCACACGTACTAACACACACACACAGACACAGACACAGGGGAGGGAGGGTGAGCTCACAGCCGCCTTTCAAACTAATATGAAGGATGTGTCATGTCTAACTTCCAGATTTGAGCTTGCGTATAAGAGCTAGAGTCCCTGAGACGCTTTGGTTATTGATTGTGTGTTTTCAAAGCCTATTTTGCGACCTTTCGCTCACTCTCAGAAGAAGGTGTAGCCGAGGTGCTTCTGGTTTAACAGCACTGTGCTGGACAGGTGACAGGTGTGTGTCTGCACAGCAGGACAAGGAGCCAGTTGTTGTGTTTACGTCAATACTGATTGGAGCTGGAGCCCATAAATATATCTACTGCAAAGTCATGTCACCTGGGTCTGAATGCAGACTCTAGCCTTTTCTGTGGTTGACAAAAGCCTAATGTTAGCACGTCTAAGCACGTTTTTTGACCAGTGAAAAATGTGTGCAGTGAATAGTCATTGTGAAGCAGTGCGTCTTGCGTGGCTGACCGCATGGTAATTTGTTCAGTTTTCTGAAATCAGACCCATATAAATGGCACAATCCCCATTGATTTAAATTTTACTTGTCTTTACACTTTTTTTTCCTTTTACTTTTATTTTTTTAATCCAACAATGACAGACGCTGCTGGTTGAATCTGTAATCTGGTTGAATCTTGTGCAACCAGCACCAGAGTGTTACAGAATAACCACAGAAGCACCGGTGCTTATGTGGACATCAAGCTTGTTTTGATCAGTTATTCGGCAGTTTCTACTGCAAATCATCGGGAGTGCTGGACACTGTCTGAGACATAAAGTCTGATGAGATTACATAGATCAGTCACCGAGTCTCTTTTCTTGACACCAGGGGGGTATTCCATCAACACTGATGAATAAATCTGCGCTCACCTGAAAAAGGCTTGAATGAACAGCAATTTTCACTTCAAGCTCAAGTCACGTTAAACCAGGCTTTAACAAACTTGCATTATGTGTGTGCATGGACTATATAAGCAGGCCAGAACATCATGAAACAGGGCAAACCTGCTGATTCTAGGGTACCCACACCTCCCTTGTAATACTGGATTGTCCCGTGTTTGAAAGTGCTGCAATTTGTTCTCCATTTTTGTACACATCATTTCATGTCAACCCTGGCTTCTGAATTCGGACATCAGACATCAGAAGTAACATGAGCAAGAAAAGACTTGATGGAAATTCATTAAAGCAGAGTTAGCGAGCGTCGGAGCAGGCTGGTCCAAGTTAATCCAGTACCTCACTTACAGGGGATCCTAAAAAAAACACAGTAATAAAACAATCCAAAAGCAATCTGTTTTACTGTAGACAAAGAACACGCACGGGGCTCATGGGGATCGAACACACCCTGCTGTCAACCGTGGAAGTAACAATAACAGATGTCACATATCATTTTGTCTCATTTGTCTACAGTCTTCTTCTTGGTAAAAAAACAAACCTTTGGTTCAAAGTATCCACAGGTTTTGACTAATGTGAGGCGTCATCAGCCCAATGTACCAATCATATGACTGTTTCTTTCCCTCATTCAGTTGTGCTGATGGTTGTGCTGATACTGGCTGAATGATGATCTTCTTGGCATCATACCAATGCTGTCTAGTTTCACTGTGAGGTTGGTGCATGAACTATATTTCACACAACAGCTCCTAAAACACTGCAGTGTGTATTTGTAGGGATGTCTGGCCTTGGTTTCCTTCAATAAAAAGTAGTCGAGCAGGGGGGAAAATACTGTACCACCGCTAGCTTGTTAGCTTAGCTATGGCCCATAAGTTCACACAAGTTATTCCAAGGACGTGTTTGTATCATTAACTCCTGTCTCAAACGGTCTACACACCATTGCTCTTTTGCTCTTTAGCGCAAGTGAACAGTGCTAATATGCTACGATAGCTTCCTCCATGTTGGACTCTCAGCTTTCTGTTCCCTTAAATGTCACCACTGCCAAGACACAGACACACACCTCACAACAAATGTGTGATTGCTTATAGCAGCATACTGATGTTTTTGTGTCTTCTATTTCTTTTTATAGCCTATTGGGTGTTTTAAAGGTTTACTTCAGTCTTCACATGTGTGAGAACCCTATTCCATAGTTACACTTTATTCATCTTAATGTGACTTTCATTGTACTGACTTTGTACTTTATTTTTATTGTGTATTGTCATTGTAGCATTGAAGAAACCCGTGTTTGCAAGTGAGAGTTTGAAAACTGAGAATAGATTTAAATCATCCTACAGTAATCACAGCAAATTCATTGGAGTTAATAGAATTTATCCCTTTAAATGCTGGTGTGACCAACAAATTGAACACAATTGAACACAAAAAGGGAAATTTAGCATTTTCAGTGTCAACACTGCCTTAACAACTTACTCAAATGAATATATTTAGCGTTCTGAGTGATGGCAGCAAAATGTGTCTGCTTGTGGTAATGCCCTATGAGTCACTGCTGCATGGTCTCCTGTGTGGAAATACTTGTTTCCAACAGAGACTCACAAATAATCTGAAATCAACAGATTTCCAACCTACTAACAGTGAGATGACATAGTTGACGCACAAAATGTATGACACATGTCTCATGAACTTTGGTTGTGTTTGTATGTGACCTGTTCATATGGCACCCCTGTTCCCTGCAGTCAGTGTTCATACAGATGCTTGGCAAAAACTGCACTTTCATAATGAGACCACAAAAACCATTGAATTACACAGAATTACATTTGAGCCTTATTCACACAAACACTGTGCCTACCTCTGGGTGCTCTGTGCTGTTTTTACGATGATTGGTTTGATTACCATGAGTTGATTACATTACATTTAAATTCCCACCTAAACTAAAAACTATTGAAGTAGTGGAAAAGCTGAGATGTGAGAACATTTGAAAATGCACATTAAACCACTCAGCAGGTTAAATCCTCCTCCCTAAATGTGATATTAATGTGAAGTTCCTTTATGTTCCTTTACTACAAATTGTTTGATATGGTAACTCAATATCAAATTAGATTAGATTGTATAAATTGCCGTAGATAAAAGAGGAAAGAAGTTTTCATTCTTTTTTTTGTTTGTTGTTATCTTACAACACTAGCTTCCTATGTATAATACATCACAGATACGATACATGTTTGTGTGTGTCTGTTTATTATATTTACAATATTGTCATTATGCTTGATCGTGTTAATTTAGCTAAACATCATTGAGCTACCTAACTAAGTATAAATACAGTATAGCTAGCTAAATACGAATATATAACGTTATTATGTTATTGTCAAAATGTGGAGATAATATTTCTCAGCTTCAGCTGCAGTAAAAGCCTGATGAAGCCTTCTTATAGCTTCAGATTCATTCTAGAGTTCTTCTTGAGCAGTTCATGTACAGCAGATGCATGAGTTCAACAGTGTAATTCATGTTTAAACCACATATCTCGCATCACAAAATACATTGGCTGGTCAGTTTTCAGAGCACAAATGAAGTTGTCAGAAGTGTCGCATCCACCTGGCAAACCTTTGGCAGTGTGCTCAGCCTCACGCTGTTTGTTGCCTAATACTAGTTGTGAACTTAGTGCAGGGAGCACAGGGTCCAGTTTGCTATTCTTAGCGCTCTTGGAATGCTGTTTCCTCGTCCTGTTATTTTGTTTGCACTCTCTCTCTCGCTCTCTCTCTCTCTCTCTCTCCATTGCGTTCCTGTTAGGAAACTTGTGTTTGGCCTGGCTGCTCTTATCCAGGATAACAACCGGCCCCCGAGGCCTGTGACGTGCTGGCAAACTGCTTTGGAGAGGAGGAGTCATGGAAAGGTGAAAAACAAGTGGCCCAGTGCTCGCTTTTAAAGGAAATCCCTGAACATTGTGTTGCTTTGAGTCATCTCTAAACATTTATACACAAATTAGTCTTGTTTTTGAATTTGAATTTCGAATTCTGCATAAACAAATGTAAGGATAAAATTGCATGCTTAATGGGAAGTAGCCAAGCAGTACGTGTGAACAGGTCATTACATGTTCAAATACACATTTTGGGAAAAGGTGAGTGGGAAAATGAGTGAGTAACACTCTTGACATGGCCTTAAGCAAGGCACTTATCCTCTCTGTGCATCAATAGAAGACTATTTATGTAGGGCAGCTGTGAAATGTGAATACGTGGAGCTGAATGGATGAAGCAGACATTCATCTTCCCTGGATGACTAAAGGTTAAAAGAAAAATACAGGTGTTCTGTATGAATGAAGCCGAAAATGTTTTTTGTTTTTTCAACTAACTATATTTTCACGTGGACATTAACATGTTGTATCTGGAGAATCTGTCTATACTCACTCAAATGGTTCTTGGCTTTGAGAACGTTGGCACAACAGTTTTTGTAGCAAGTGAATTCATGAGAGGGGGGACATGCACATCATTTCTATCCAATCAGGTGATCAAGAGATCAAGCAGATCAAAAGAATGACAAATATAACCAGACATAATAAATCACGCATTTAGACAAAGCACATCTAACAAAAGCACACCAGAGAAATTAAAAGTTTATAATTTGACATTGGGATAATATTCATGTCTTAAAATCCGCTGTAAAGTAATTTCAATTACAGGGTTGTAAGTAGTAAATTTTAATTGTCAGTGTTGGACTGAAGTCACTTGTTTGACTTAATATGAATAGATATTAGATTAGATTTCTCATACACATGATAGTTAATATCTAATGTATATAGATGCAGTATGGAATTAGGACAAATAATGTTAATATGCTAACATGTGCTAATTAGCACTAAACACAATAACAGGTGAGGATGGTGGGAATGCTGTTAGTTTTTGAATCAGTTAAAGAGCCTTAAACCTTCACTCTCTTTAATGACCATCAGGGGGCGACTCCACTGGTTGTTAAAGAAGTCAGATTGTATTGAAGTCTATGGGAAAATGTCCCTACTTCTCCCTTGATTTATTAGCTCAGTAAATGTTTTCCTAATGAGTTTATGGTCTCAGTCTCTAGTTTCAAGTCTTTAATATAACACGATGTTCATTTTTTAAATGATGGTCCATTTAGAGGAAAATAGACCATAAAGCAGGGGATGGATTAGGGCGTGGCCACCTTATGATTGACAGACTGTACCACACAATCAGGATAGAGCACAGAGCAGGTCAGATCCACCCCTCACTCCTCCCTAGCTACACCTTCTCCTCCATATGTGGTTTCTCCAGGATTAAAAACAACAAGCTGGACGACAACAAATTGTTAAACTGGAGGCTTCACGACAGCAGTTCACAACTTGGTTTACATCGAAAGTTTTTGTTATTCATCCTGAGAAGAACATGTTTCAAATTTGATTGCAAACTATTCAATAGATGTTGAGATATTTCACTCTGACCCAAAAAAGAATGTTAACCTGCTGGTGGAGCGGAAAAAAAGTCAATAAATCCCTTCTAGAATCTGAAAGTGAATTCACTGAAGCTGCAGATTGTATTTATTATCAGTGTTATCTTTAGCTCCTGGCCAACTTTAGCAGCACATATTGCAGGATTTTAAGATGTGCAGTTGGATATTTTTTGCCAAAATGCACTTTGGGAGTCATGGTTATTGTATCATTTTATATTTTACCTTCAGTTTCTCATCTAAGTAGCAGCTATTTTGCTGCATAAATGGGAATTTTGACCATTTTGGTGGTCCTATATTCAGGGGACATCTTCTGGGGGTCAAATTTCATAACGATACATCTAAAGATTGTTGGACTGGCCAAGTAATGTGACTGAAAATGATTGCCATAAAACTAAATCAGGGCCAAACTATGCAGATGTGACATGATAATAGCAGTGTGTGTTTCATGGGTGCATTACAACCTTCAAACTTTTTAATAGTTTATCCTTCATCATGTAGCGACTAAATAATTGAAATGCAATCTAAACCGTGAGATGTCAAGTGAGTTGCATCTTCTTCAACTTTCCAAAGCCCAGCGACTCATATGCCGTACCTGAATATTTAATGTGAGACTCATCCCAGTTAAGCGTAATCAGTGTCCTCTGGCAGAATCTACTAGTTCTCAGGTCATACAGAATGTCCTGATAGCCGGCTGCTTGTGTCAGATTGTTTTTCTTGTTCCTTCTCTTCCTCCTCCTCCTCCAAAAACACTGTCTGCCTGGAGTTCTTGGTATCCAGCAGAGTGATCACATGTCTCCCAGGCTTGAGTAAATCACACAGCACAGAGCAAGATGGGCCAGACAAAGGAAAATAGGCTGATAGTGAGAGAGGAGAGAGGTGGTGGTGGAAGGGGGCAGGGTGGCACAGAGCACGTGTTTGAAGTAGCCCTGCTCATACCCATCCAGATGAGCCAGAGCACGTGGACAGAGGAGGAGGAGGCAGCGGAGTGGCAGCTCGAGGGAAGGGAGGGGAGGGGAGGGGAGGGAAGCTGTCCAAGTGGAAAACAGGCACCTCTGTAACAAGAGGCAAGAAGAGCACTGGACCCAAGCAGTCAGAAACACAAGCAGTCAGACAAGCATACAGGTAGTATACAAACCTGAACATTGGTCAAACTTATTTTGAAGGAAAAATAAAGGTGAACTGGTTTGTTAGTTCAGCTTGGACCTGCTGCAGGGCTGTAGGCAGGATTTTAGAAATGCTGCCAACTCACTGCTAAGAGTCGAACACTGAAAAAAACACTGACAACTGCAATTAAAGTTTTAAATTGAAGAATTCAAATCTAGCTGCTAAAATCATCTTATTCTCTGAAAAAAACATACAGAATATGATCGATAGCTACAGCTCTGATCTATCAGTTAACCTACATTTGAGGTGCGGTTAACCTCCAAGTAAAGGGATTTCAATCTGGCCAAACCTCTGTGTTGAAAGCAAAATGTTTTACTTCCGTGGATGGAGGTTATCAGGATTTGGCCATATTCCATAATTTAGCATTAGCAATCATGCTAGCAATATGTTAATATGCAGAATTTTAACTCATTCCTACTATTTTGTATATTGTATACAAAAACAGAATATAGACAAAAACAAGCATTTCACAAAAGTCAATTCTCTCTAGCACTTTTACAGAAACTATTAATCACATACAGGGTGACATTTTTCGTTTCACATTAGCCCTTTGCTAACTGGCTGTTTACCTAGATCAAAATATATTTGAAAAATGTTATTTAGAAACCTTTTTACATTTGTCAATATGTTGCAGCTCTGCTGGTCTTTTTTATCGAATACAATAACAGCAGACACTCTATAGCAGGAGTATTCTACAGTTAGCTAATGTTTATCTTATTTTAGAGCTGGGATAAAAGGTTTAAGCGTAGTGACCTCTGTGACTTGCAGTGTAGGATATCCTGCTCTTTGCAGGGGCCAAACCTACCCTCCTTCAAAAGCTTAATTTGCCCCAGACTTTTAGGGGCATATTTCAAATCATGGGGTTATATAGCTAACTGTTAGCTTAGCACCAATGCTTTGTTCGTGCAGTGTAATCACAATTTGGAGATGGGAGGATGTTATTTCAACTTGGGGGTGCTCACACATCATACCAAGGTGGTTAGCCACAGTGCTAACCTTAGTCAAACAACACAATTGGCCTAACTTAGCTACATTTTGTTGCAATACATAGTTGTTACAGTTTGTTACCAAGTGAAACCATTTGCACTCAAGCTCTGATAACATTAGGGGAAGTGATTTTATCAACATGTTATTGGATTTCACATGCTAGTGTGATAAGGCTTCAGCAGCTCTGCAGGCTTTGCGCAGCCAAGGCTTTAGCTGCGTAGCTTATCCATGCAAGTGTTTTACCTTAGTCTCTGTTAAAGCCATCAGTTGTACATGGTCCCTTTAGCTATTTAATTTTAAAAGTATTAGGTTAGCTCAAAGTTCTCAAATGTTCTCTGGGTAGAACTGACTTTTTGACTGACTATTGGCACAAACTGCATGTTAACAAGAGCAACAGGGAACAAAGACAAAGTGAAACTTTGAATTGGAAACAGTGTTAGAGGAGCAATCTCCCCTCTAAGCTGATAGTTGTTTGACCTCTGTTAAATAATTTGTCACACTGACAAATTTAGATTATTTATGTGAGTGGGTGTACAAATTCTGGAAGTGAACGATATGAGATGCAGGGACTCTGCCAAAGCTGAGAGCTGACTGAATTAACAGCCCTGCTCAGCAAGGTGAGAGATAAATCAACATCACTGTAACTTTGTTGAAAATTCACTCTATGTTTCTGTGCTGCAGAGGCTCCAGTGTGCTGGCAGTGAGCCATGCTGACACATTACATGCTGCCGGAGCACACCTGCTGGGTTTCGGTCTCCTTCTCCCTTTCCTCCCCCTCCTACAACC
>CM076663.1:19984727-20179534 GCA_038496675.1 Rachycentron canadum | reverse complement strand
CCCCCCAAACCCCCTCCACCCAAAATCTATACCCAACCCGGTTTCCTGGCAGTGTGGTGAGAGAGCCGTTGGGCTGTGTGTTTGTTTGCATTCCCTCGGCTTCCTCTTTTCACTGAGTGCTTGAGCAGAGCAGAGATAGTTAGAGCGGCGCTCCCTTCCCCCCACCCGCGGCATCCACGCCTCAGCATGGTGCTACATGCCAAGCGACCTGAGACGCTCCCTGACTCGCAGTTGCAATCCGCTGACTTTTATTGGCGTGACTGTTTATCACAAACACTGTGGCCAAAGCACGTAAGCACGGCAGTTTATTCATTCAAACCATGATGAGGTGGTAAGTTGTTTGGTTTTATAGACAAATCAATCACTATCCTCACAGATTCAAAACACATTATCATATCATTACTAACAATTATAGCTTTGAGAGCAGGGATTACACAGTAATACACAATAATCAATATTTATAATACTGCGAAACAACTCCAAGCTTGAGATCACGTATTGTCTGCATGTTTACCAAAGATTATGGCAACAACTGCCAACAGTGACAGTCTTTCAATTCTGCGTCTTCCTGGTTGGATTTTCTAGGCTTTTAAATTCTTGTTATTGGATCAGATGGTGCTGTGCTTGATACGTTTAGTAAGTTCTTTATGCCAAATCCTGATGTGTATTTTCTCTTTCACACAACTAATGGACTGGGATTGAATTTCAGCGAGCTCATCCCAGAATGCATTGGATGAGAGGCAGGGAAAGGCCTTGTCTGTTCACACCTGAGGGAAATTTACAGTCTCCACTTGACTCGGCCTGTGTTTGGATTGTGAGAGGAAATCGGAGCACCCAGAGGACACCTACACAAACACACAGAAACATGCAAACTATGGCTGAGACCCACCTGCGCAGATGATCTCTCATCAAAACAACACAATTAAAAGTGTAGAATTGGACCCATTATATAATTTGCTTCTTATTGACAGCGATATACTATATTGTAACTATGAGCACAGCTGTAACCATCCAGCTGGCTCGGTATGCTTACACTCCTCATTTTAGATGTACAGTTATATATACACATTTTTGCCAAAAAATAACAATTCAAGCTAAAACAAGACATATTTCCTGTATATATCACTGCCAAACACAGACTCATTTTACAAGTGAATAGACAGCTGTCCCGTCTCCACCTGGAGCCAGTACTCTGCAGTGCTCTTAAAATATAAATAAATTTCATTTTCCTCGATCCTTAAAGGAGTTAGCTTTCTTAGATTTCTTAGCTTTATGGCTAAGAGTTAGAATGGAAGATCAAAATAAAGATAAAGCTTAGCACAGTGTTTATTTTTGTTAAAACCAAAAGCTAGGCTTGCTGTTTCTGTTTATTTCCAATCTTTTGGTGAAACTAAGCTAAGTAGCATATACAAAATATCTAATTTACCATACAGATGTGTGAGAAGCATCTATTTTCTAACTTCTGGCAAACTTTAAAGAACATAGGAACCATGTAAATGGATCATTCTAAGCCTTAGTAATGTAAATGAAAACAAATTTGAGTCAAATGTCTCAATAACTTAATTTTGTGTTGATTTATTGACATGAAATCACGTATATACATCCCTGTTCCCGTCATGCTCTGTCTGCATGCTGCATTAGCTAATAAAAGTTCCTGTTCACACTGTAGTCATGAATGTACAGACAATAATCAATAGATTACGTTTGGCCCTAAAGAACACATGGCATCTTTTTGTAAGATTCTATGCGGATTTACGGGCATTTATCTGCCCTGGACATCAAAGATACCTCTATTAATAGGAAGCTGCTGGTTCCAGGAGTGTGTGTATGATGTTTCACTTTAACTGTGAGACTGAAAAGAAAATGTGTGAATTTTTGATGCAATGCTCTAAAGCAGAATTTGGAACCATTTCAGATGAGTTTACATGTATTCATACTGTACAACATCTTCACCTCCTACACAGCATGTAAATTTGTTCCTGCTATGTCAAACTATGCTCTTTTTCCATGAGTAGATTTTACTACGCTTTCTAATAAAACTCCACGACCCATATTTTATTTAAGATTCTTTCTTTAGCATCAGCTACTACAAGTTTTTAACTCATAGTAAAGGTCAACATTTTTGGAAAAAATAGATTTAATTTCTTGCCAAGAGTTGGAGGAGAAGATCAAAAAAACAATATATATCTATCGAATATATTAGCATTGCTTATGCGAAGCAATATATTAGCTTAGCATAAAGATTACAACCTGGGAGGCTGGTAATGTGCAAAGGTGACAAAATATGCCAACCAGCAGCTCTACAACTCATTAAATAACTTGTTATATCTCAATTTGTACAAAAACTGAAGTGGAAAAAAAATCTGAAAAAACATTGATTTACAGAGTTTAGAGGAAACATTATGATTTAAATGGTATCTCGTCAGTCAACACATAACAACGAGCATTAACAAATATGAGGCGGTAAAAGACATTTATGGTGATGATGCGTTCGAGCTCTGGAGAAAAGCAGACACAGATGTGAATAATAATTAACCCAGTTAAATTCATATTTTATGAATTGTTATACTGGCTCCCCATAAAAAAGAAGCAGAGTGTTAAAGATTCATTGAGGAGCACAATCAACCCCCAGGGGTAACAACACAAAAGAGAGCAGATAGCTAATGAGCTTTGGAATATACATGATTTCAGGAGATAGCCTAAAGAAATAAGCCGTCGCAAACATGTTGATCAATAAGAATTCAGACAAAAGTTGTGGATGTGATTCGTGTTTATTTGGATCAGTCACATATTGACACGTGATGGGGATTTGGAAGCTTGTCATGCTTGTAGCATGGTGTCTTTGGCCCCAACTGAAATATCTCAATACTTAATTGGTGGATTTCCATGAAATTTTGTACCAATATTGGCGGCCCCCTGAGGATGAATCTTAATGACTTTGGTGATCCTTTCCCCAAGTGTCAATGTGAAATATATGTAGTATCAGAGTTAATATCTTGGCAAGCATCAAATGGGCCATTACTTTCACTTCAGATATTCAAGTTCCCTAGAGGATAAATTCCAGTTCAGTTCAGTGACCCATTGACTTCCTCCAATGTCACACTCTCTTTTTTTTAAGTGAAATGGCTGGGCAAGTTCTTTGGATTAGTTTGGATCACCATGAAATTTGGCACATAATTCATGATTTTCAAAGGATGGACTGTAAAATTTTTATTTATCCCAAGATTATCCATCATTCTTTTTGGTGTTGCCAATTAGGGGGTGAATCCCAGCTGACGCTGGGCAAAGGTGGGTTGCACCATGCACAGGTCACCAGTCTTTGAAAGGGCAAAACTGGAATAACCATCCACACAAAAAGGTAGGATCAAACCCAGAATTTTTTTGCTGTGAGAGAACAGCGCTAACCACTGCACCACAGTGTCGCAAATAGTGCAAAATCACTGTTAGAGTTATGACCGAGGACAAAAATAAACCTTCATCGAACTGTAACTATCAGCCATAAAACAAACTTTGTGTTGAGTGCTAATTTTCAAGCACTGAACACTAGCTCGAATGTTAACACACTGAACACGCTAACATTATATTTGTTAAATATACAGTACTGCGCAAAAGTCTTGGGCCACCCTTAGATTTGTTGTTTTATCAATGTTATAATGGCCATATATAACTATTTCTCAGTCTCTTTATTAGAATACAACCAGACATGAGCAATAGCAGGAACCTGGCTCTTGAACTTAAGTGGAATTTAAATGGAATTTATGCTTCCATTTAGATTTACATCATCAAGGTCACTCTCAAAGGGAAATCAGCAAACAAACTGGATACTTCAAACTTGGATTCATTACTCTATTTTCTATTTCTGATTTTCTTTGCAACTGATCTTCGCTCCAATCTTTGTGAGTTTTAGCATATCTTAGCCCTTTCACCCACTCCCCCTCAGAAAAAGTGCTTTCTTGGCTGCTGCCCTTCCTCAAAGCTCATTCCTGATCCAGCTTCTTCAGACTGTAGAAGGTTCAACTTGGCCTCATCCTGATGAAGCTCTCTGATTTCCCTTTGACCGTGGCCTTGATGCTAAATGATGATTTTATGTCTGTTAAATTCTGTGATCTTTGTCATTTTTAATGATGTGATTGAAAGTTGGTCTCATACATATCAGCAGCTTCCAATGAGTTAACCTCATACAACATGTGTCTGTAAAGCTCAAGCATGTCTTGATCAAACCTGGTGTAATGGACCTTTTTAGGACAAATACATGTGTTAGCAATGACATTAATTATGGCTCCATTTATTTAGCTTTAAGAGCCAGGTTCCTGCTATTACTCCAGTGTAAGGGGAGGTCACACTGAATACTTGATACTTTAGTCTACAGAAGCTGTTTTTTTCTGATTTTATTCTGTTTTTTAATACTTCATACATTAAGAAATAATTATATATGGTCATTATAGCATTGATAAAACTACAAATTTAAGGGTGGCCTAAGACCTTTGCACAGGACTGTAAATGCATGTGAAATTGAGATTTGAGAGTTGCGAGGATGCGAGAATGCTGATGTTAGCATTAAAATCAAAGTAGAGCTATTCGCCATAACTGAGTCTGTTGTCTGAACAGTAGGTCTGTTTTTTTTTTGAGCCTTTTGTGAAAAAGCTGCCGGGCAGGTTGGAGGCTTCGAGGTTGACGGGTGTGGCGAGAGTAAACCAAAACAGTAAAGTTGTGGATTGTGAAACTACACCAATGAGCTGAAAGATGCTAGAATGATCTCAAGACAGTGTTGGTGATAATTCTCCATGGATTTCACATGATATCGGTGTTTGAAAAAAAATATTGATTAGTGCAGCTTTAAATATTTAATGGGAGCTTCACCAGAAAATAAAGGGCAGCACCACACAGGCATGGCCTGTGCTACACTGCTTAGAGCCCTCCTGGATGTTCTTGTTTTCGCACCTCGCCTCAAACACGACAACAGTACTGAGAAAACACCCCTCACTCACTGTTTGCTGGCTTTGTTCCACAATTAGTGTGTGGATGAATCATCCTGAAGGGCTCATTTCATGACGGCGTTGCTGCTCTTGTTTTCATCGTGGTGATAATGATGAGGAACAGGAGTTATTAATACACACATTTCCTTTGGGGGATCAGTCTCACACAGCTAAAGCGGAACTTGTCAGCGCTCTGGATTTTTACAAGCTGCCCACAATTACTTTTCTTGCTCAGATACAACTAAGGGTAAATGGCTGTAATGTTTGCGATCAGTAGGTATTTAGAGGATCAAAGTCAAGCTATGTCATTTTTAACCTTCATTTAACTTAGTCAGTGGTGTATTGAGATATGCTTGACATGGGCAGCGTCTTTTTTTGGGGGGTGGCACGGGTGCTCACAAAAAAAAAAAAAAAAAGAAAAAGTTACATTTGCATCAGTTTTCTTTTGCTCTTTTGTATATCACATCAATGATATGTCACCGTGTGGGTCTGAGCCGGGGCCTTTGTCCAGGTTCTGCAGGTTTCTGCTTGCTGAGAGGACCTTCTCTCTCACTTCAGAGAACGCCAAGTGTATTGGCGGGGGGGGGGGGGTAGTTTGACCACAGGTTTTCTCAGTGGAATGGGGAAGTGGTGACATCACATAGACAAACAGGGACAAACAAAGACCATTACTAAAGCTACTGAACCACTATTTATTCATAATACCATGAATAGATGTAGTTTTACAGGCAGGTCATCTCTCTGGACGCCTGACTGGCCTCGCCGGCATCTGTATTAACCATGCAATTGCTGGGCAAATTACATATGAGGATGTAATTGAGGACTTTGCATCAAAGAAAATAAGAAAGGCGGGCCTTCAGGTGGCAGTTGTGCAATTTAAAATGTTTGTGTCTCGTTTCAAGTGTGCAATAGTGTAAAAATTAGCTATCTTGAGTGTGTTAATGTATTTGTGAGATGAAGGATTTGTGCAATTTCATAGTTTAATTCTCTATTGTATTTGTATTTACACTATTTCTTATTCTTGTTACTTTATTTTGTTTAGTTTTTAGTTTTTAGTTGCCCAGTTGTACTTTACAAGCTGCAACTGTCGATTTAAACTTCATTTAAGCAATTAATGTCAGTTGGCTATATACAGCATTGTAATTGAGGCTATATAGAGACAAAACAAGAGCAAAGATCAAGCAGAAAGTGCTGAAACAACAATCACATGGAGGAATATTCAGGACCAATGTTTCCTTTAAACTGAGTGACAAATGTGAGCAATGTCTAATAATTTACCATTTAATAAAGAATAATGTCTTGTCAGTCAACATCCACCATAACACTCATGTCTCCAGACATTGAGAGGATAGAAGTTTGGAGTTTGGATAAATTATACTGGCAGAGTTTGATTGTTTTCTATACAAAGGGCCCTGAAGAAAGCGATCTATTTTTTGATGTTGTTCTCATTACAGTGACTGATGAGGAAACATCCCAAAGTAAACGCATGTCCATTTGGCTGAAGGATCCCTGCTGTTGTTCTTCTAAACAACTCCTCCCCCACGCTCCCACCCCCACCACCACCACCCCCTCCCTTTTTCTATTTCCCAGTGCATTGTGGGATGACAAATAAACAAGTCCAGGCGGAGGAGGAGCCCAATACTCAGCCTCCACACCAGGGATCTGTGGCAGAGTGTTTCTCAAAGCCGGCTGAAGCACCGGTGCTGAGTCACTTGGACTGTGAATCAGCCTGCACATTCAAAAAGACTACATGTGATTCTGAATGCATCTGTGTGTCCAAGCAATGTACGTCACTATACATCCATAAACACTTAAAGACAGGCTAAAGAAATCTGGTCTCTGAGGGAACGGATTCCAAATACAGGCAGAAAACATATAAAAAGAACATGTTGACTAAGAAATAAGAACATAAATAACTCGAACTTGGAAGGTTGGAATTAGGTCAAAGATAATAAATTAGCTCATATTACCATCAGCATATATACCTAAATACCAGATTTTAAGGGATTCTTATCAGAAATGTTCCAACCTTTGTTAAGAGGTTTTAAACCCTCAATAATTTATATTCTAATCTGCCTCAAAACTCTATCAGTTGGAGCTGAGGTGGATATGTTAGCCATACTTAAGGTAAGATATGTCAAAAATAAATATGTCAAATACAAAACACATTGGAAACACACAGACAGTAAAATAATGCAAATATGAACGAGAATCTTGGTGCGGACTGCAGAATAAAATAGAGAAAACAAAAGTCTAAGAGTCTGCAGCCTTGTTAGTGGCTGTGAAACTGTGCAGTGGTGAACTGAAGATGCAAACGAGCTGCTGTTAGCATTGTACGGGTCATTTAGGTAATTTAGTCAGGATGCTGACATCTGCTAAATACGCTGAATATAAAGTACTGCTGAAGCTTTTGTCTGTAATTTGTCCTGTACAAAAAGATTTGGTCAAATCGAATGTGACCTGATGGTGCTAGTTTTTACAGTTCATCCTGTGTGGAACATAAATGTTTATACCTCGTGGCAATACATTCAGTAGCTGTTGAGCTGTTTCACACAAACCACAAATGTCTGGGCACCACTGCAGCTTAGGGGTTTAAACGACCGCAAAACTACCAATGTCAGTCAAACTATTATATATGTATACATATGGGACTAATGCCTGTCATTTCCCGTAATCACTTTTCAGTATATGTTGGGATAAGGCGGATACATTTGGTTCATCAAACCAAGTTTCATGGGAATTCCACCAATAGTTGTTCAGACATCTCACCAAAAATTTAAAGTGTCAACCTTTTGTGCCAAACTTACCAAAGCCATTATAGTTAGTTTGCTGGGGACCACGAATGTCTGACATTCATCCCAATGCACCCAACAGTTTGTGCTTGATTGATGGTGGTATTTCAGACTGGACTAAAGTGGTGGACTGACAGATTGCCAAGCAAATACTTCACATGAACTCAGTAAAAAGGGTGATTGGCTGTGACACAATTTACAAACAAAACACAGCTTTGTTGGTGCAAATGGACAGACATCTGGAAAAAAAACATTAAACGCTAAAAAGAAAGATATAAATCTGAACTTCCAGTCAGGACTTTCACAATAAAATCTGAACTGAAACAGAATACAGATCTTGATTAAGACTATGGACTGGGATTCTACCAAAAAGGCCTGTCGTATGATCTTTTTGTCAGATCGCCCTCTGTATATGTGACCATGGCCATGCAACCACTAACAAAGGGAATTCCAGTTACATTTTTATCAATCGATTTCTTAAATTAGCCTTTGATTATGTTCTGGCCCACCATCTAATGGATTAGAAGAAGAAAATTGGCTGCAGGCCGAACTAACTTGCTGACCCTTCCCCCAGAGCCAGGCCACAAGTTAATAACGTAGACATGAAAATATTCAGGTTTTGAAGTAGCTGTTATATAAATCAAAAGATGTTTTGACTTCTGAAATATTGTACCTTAAAAATGACCTTTTTTTTTTTAACACAAAACAGAAAATAAAGAAAATGAAGAAATGAAAACACACATGAAAGATAATAACACATATAAACAACTAATTTGACACCATAGAAACATATGGTATATTCAAATTAAGAAGCCCACACATATATAAGGAAATGTACATTGAACATAACTGATTTTATCAGACACGATTTACAGAGCTGCTACCAAGATAAGAACAGAAACTTTAGATTCCCAGTGCAGTGAGAGTCTGTCCTGCAGCTTCAGCACACTGTCACCATGGCAATCCCCGGGGAAAGGTCATGAGCCACCCGGCTGGGATGTTTGGAGGTCTGCAGATTGGCTATTGATGCTGATGACACAAGACTCGCTGGCACATACTGGTCATCCTTCAGCTGGCTCGTTGTCAAACTTTGCTCTTTCAGAGGATCATTGTCACAAAGCTCTTCAGCTCCCTGGTTGCTGCTGTGCACAATACAGCTCCGACTGATAAGTGTCTCCGAAGGCTGATAGTATTGTTTTTGGGACAAAGCTGCAAATAGCTGATAGTTCGTATTTTTAATTTAATATGTTAATATCAAAGATGATAGATACTGGAACTCCCCACAGAAACTCGATGAGGTGAGTTAACCGCTCCTCATGCTCCTCATGCTCCTCATGCTCCTCATGCTCCTCGTGCAATTTCAATTTCTATCCAGAAGAGCACTCCTGGTCCATTTAAAAACAGTAAAAAGCATTACCCACATTTCACAAGTGTTTAGTTAACAGGACACATCCAGCCACTTAGCGCTTGCTCATTTATTACTGCACATTTCACTTCCATTTATAAGGCTGATCTGTGAAAAACCTTAATTTCAGATGTTCAAACATTTGTTTATGTTTGATCCATCATATGTACGCTCTGGTAATTCATTCACTGTAAACAAGTTTATGAGCCTGTGAGAAAATATTTCACATATTCAGGCTTCAATAAAAGTCATGGTTGTTTTTCCATATCAAGGCTGGGCAGATTAGATGAGTTATGGTTTGGAGGTGGTGGAGCTACAGTGAACAAGGAGTAAATAGCATAAATGTTTATTGGACCTCAAGGCCCTCAGAGGGTATCAGCACATGTTTAATGTGCAGAGAAAGGTTCAATTAAAATAATAATGCAAAGCAATTTAGTGTCAGCTCAACTAGAGAAAAAAAGGTTATGTGGGGGAAAATTAATAATGTATCAACATATAATAATAGTAATAATTGCTTGGCATGATTTCACATAACAGTCTCTAATGTCATTTCTACAGCATTTAGCACTGACTCACTGATGTTCAAAGGTATGTTGCAGGATGCCAGTGCTGGAGAGAATAAACTGTTTGGTATTTTGCAACGTCATATACGGGTCTTTTGATACGCTGTCCAGCTATACATCGATCTGTCATATCATTATGAAGAACATTACCTGGTTACCATGGTTACCTGTCAGCGGTGGATATATCAGGCAGCAGCTGAACATTTAGTCCTGAAGAATGTGTTGAAGCAGGAAAAATGGTCAAGAGTGAGGATGTGAGGGACTTTGACCAAACTGTGATGTGACGACTGAGTCAGAGCTTCTCCAACACTGCAGCTCTGTGGGATGTTCCTGGGCTGCAGTGGTCAGGACCTACCAGAAGTGGTCCAAGGAGGGAAAACCACTGGACCACAGACAGGGTCAGGGGTCAAGGCTCAGTGATGGTGGGGAGTGGAGGCTGGTCTGTCTGAACACAAGGTGTTGACTTGGCTCCAAAGTCCCCAGATCTCAGTCCAATCCAGCATCTGTGGGATGAGCTGGACCAACAAGTCTGATCCATGGAGGCTCCACCTCACAACTTCAGGACTTAAAGGATCTGCTGCTAACGTCTTGGTCCAGATACCACAGCTCAGCTTCAGAGGTCTAGAGGAGTCCAGGCCTCCAGGGTCAGGGCTGTTTTGAGGACCTACACAATATTAGGCAGGGGGTCATAATGTTGGTGTATACACATGGAATTGCCCTCCAAATTCAAATAATGGCTAAAATAACAGCAAGGAGAGTAGCCAATAAATAATGAAACCTAGGTTCACAAAATCATTGATGGTAGTGTAATTACCTTGAACCTGCCACAGCAGCTCACAGGGTAAATTAGATTTGATGTCCATTTCATCATTTATCGTCCCATCATCACAACAACATATACACAGTTATACTCACCACTCTGTTGCTCTGCCTTTATTACCCTCAACAAAAGTCAATGCTTCCTCCTATTATTTCTTCAGCATTCAAAGTCTTATAAATGGAAAGTTACAACACATTTGATGTGAAATTCATGGTAGATTAAAATAAATCATAATTGATGGGAAATTTGACTGTGGGAATGTACAGAATCTATCATCCATCCAGCCGTGATCTAAACTGCTTATCCGTCAAGGTCATGGGGGGGCTGGAGGCAATTGCAGCCAATCCCATCTGATACTGGGCGAGGGCGGGGTTCACCCTGGACAGTTCGCCAGTCCATCGCAGGGCCGACATATAGAGACAAAAAAAGATAACCATTCACACCTAACAATGGTCACCACTTAACTTGCATGTCTTTGGACTGTGGGAGGAAGCTGAGGTACCTGGAGGGAACCCACACGGGCACAAGAAGAAACATGCAAACTCCGCACAGAAAGGCCCCGGGCCAAGTTCAAACCCAGAATCTTGCTGTGAGGCTAACCACTGCATCACCATACCACCCCTAAAGGTACACAAATTTCATTAAGTTATCCTTCTGTCTTTATTGTGATAGAAGTGTTAGGGAGACAGGGGATGATGTACAGCAAAGGGCCACGGTTCGGGCTTGAACCTGTATTGCCGTGGTTATGGTTTTGATTTCGATTTCAAATTAGAATTAAAGACCTTTCTCTCACCAGTCCAACATTAAGGCCTGCATCTCTCTGCTAATGATGACGATATATCCTGCTTCACGTAAGAGACACGGTTGTCAGTCCATCATAGATTAACTTTTGCCTCTTTAATGACTGAGGTGGGGCCCGTCATTCATGTGCCGCCCCCGGTCCACCAGGGTGCTCCGTTCTAGCAGTACATGCTTCAAAAGGACGCGTGGCTGAACGCCACTGTGCCACTTAAAATAAGTCTACACAACACGGCCCATTCAAGAGATATTTCAGAGATTCACATACACAGATACCATCGTGTCCTTTGTGCCGTGGCAGCAGAACATAAAAATGTTAGATGCACATAAGTGATGCTGACAGTAGGTTCGGTTGCACATAATCTAAGCCGAGAAAATCAGCTTGACTCCTAAATGCTCTCTGCTCACTGTTGTCACCCCACAGAGGCAGAACAGTCACCTCTCTTTCGACACGCGGGCGTCACACAACCAAAATACATACATCACAGTAGGGAGTTCAGCACTCAGGGTTTCATACTGATTGCAGTGATGTAGATGAGTTTGGATGTTTACATTTCTAAGTTTCTATTACAAACTGCAGCCATATGTTTGACTTTATATCGGTAAGCTACATTTAGTAGTTTTGATTCTTCAGTTTTTCTGAATTCATCTTGACCTTGAGAAGTCAAGCAGCTGCCAAAACAATCTCTCAACTCAAGGTCCTCCACATCACTGACCACACCACTCCTTTTAAACCATGTTTTTACACAGTATATTTATTGTATGAAACCTTTCTAGACCACAAAACAACACAAATCATGGCCTGGTGTTTTTCTTGGATCCATGTAATGGTTTAATGATATTGTTTATGCTATCAGCTGATCCAAGTGAGGGTCATGTGACATTAAATCGATTTTGATGGATTGCTGCATTGTCACGACCTGGATTTGAGGCCATGACGAAAAGCGAGGGAAGGGCATGTTGAGCAGAATCAGAATAAATTTACTTACAATTAACGATGAGAAAAACTAGATGGTGTGGGTGCATGAGTATAATGTATGAGGTGCGGAAGAGGAGACCTCTTATAGGGGCGGAAACACTGGGCCCAGGTGTTTCCAGCTGGATTGATCTAGAGCAGGACTTCGCCCTCCAGGTACCTTTTGCTGCACAAAAAAACAGCCGAAATAAACTGCCAGTCTAGAGGATACTTTGTGAGTCCAGCATCAAACTTCATTCCTTTACTTGTCAAGAGCTGTCTCCAGCAGTGAAGTTAGCGTGCTAACCACCTAGCTTCAGCCCTTTCCAATACTGAGTCACTGTGGCATCGAGACTACCCTGAGGAAGTAGCATGGTTTCTCTTGACTGATTTTCCATTCTAGTCTCCTTTCGAGAAAAAAGTAGTATCTGTAAATATAAAATAATACTCAAAAATGAAGATGGTACCTTTTTGAGTTTTCAATAGTGCAGGTATTTCTTTCAGGCTGTATACAAGTCTGTATGTTACCGTAAAGTATTTGAGTTTGTCCTTGTTGCTTTGACCAATCACAAACATGCCACATTCAAAAACATAGTGTTTATATCTGATAGGTTGGTCTGGACCAACAGTTACTAGACTGTTACTGTTTGTGAGATTTGATGAGATTGATTGAGCTGTAGATCTAGTTTTACTTGACTAATTGTGATCTTTGGAATTATTATTTGTCATTGATTGTCAGGTGCACAAGCAGTGCACTTCTAGCTTTAAAACTGGAAGATGATATTGCCAATTACATAGTAGAGGCCCATTTAAATAGAAAATACATTAGTAGAAGAATATACTGGATTAAGGCAGTTATTTGTTTTTAATATTCCAGTCAATGTAAGAATATATAATCAGAGGTCTTATGTTATATTAGATTATATGGCTTTAGTTTTAGATAATGCATATTATAGCATACAGTCCTAAAGAAGACTCACACCCCAGTAACATCCTGAAGTCTGGTGTTAGTTTCCAGTCAAAATCTCTTTATGGCCCCCAATCAAAGCAGTCTAGAACTGGGCCTGACGTGAATTATTTAGCACAATGACATGAGCCTTTAGCTCACGGCATCACAGTGTCTACAGCCTCACAGAGCAACCACAGCTGCAGAGTGTCAATACGCTCAAACCACAGTGGCTGTTGGATAAATCAACAGCATCCGAAACAAGTTTGGCGGGTTGGACCAGCTACAAACACTTGTGTGTGGTGGACGACACATCATTTGAACTACTCCGCTTCGAGCATATCTGTCCCATTAGTCTCGTTAATGTCAGTTACTAAAGTTGTCAATGTTAAGTGACACTTGAGTTTAATTATGCAAAAAAAAAAAAGAAGAAGAAAAACGTGAATGTGACAATTACAATGTTGGAAAAATGGACAGGACATGTCTCAATGGCTCACTATGAAGTAGTGTTTCCCACCTACACATGATAGGAATGATTTATAGCATTTCACGTGCCTTTACCATTTTTCAATGTATTTTTTATTCTTCCTTTCTAAAGGTCATGTGCAGCAGTGGTCAAATTTGCACAATAAATCACTTCTTAAATATCACAAGCTCTGTGTTGCAAATTATGTTTTTGTGTATTGGCATTATTGGCTTTCTGTGAAAACCAATGATAGACAATAAAATTAGTTTATACTAATAGTTGCCATAAAAAAAAAATACCAAAAAATAGTCTTCTTTTATCATGCACTACTTAAGTAGAACATGATTCCACAAGGGTTAAATAGCAAATTATTAAGAAGGAGATGCACACTGTTTGATTAATTGCTTTCCACGGCAATGAACTGTTGATTATCCACAGGCAGCGTCCCTGCATGCTGTTTGTATTGTGACCCACTTCTACCTCCAATTTCAAAACACTCAGGCAATGTAGGGCAGCAGTTACGCTGCTCCAAACCACTCAGCCAGCCAAACAATGACACACAGTAACATTGTGTAGTTGGGCAGTATTTTATCAAAGCAGGATGATTTGTTCCAGCAGGTACTGAGCCTGCAGGGACTAAAACAGATGGAGATTCAGTGAGAGGCGCCAGTCGCTGTGGAGTTAACAGAACACTGTTTGGCAGAGTGAAGGTGAGAAAGATCAGAAGTCGATGATGAGGATGAAAAAAAAAAAAAAAAAAAAACACGAAAAAAAATAGCTAAGTTAAATGAACTGCCTCAATGATAATGGTGTGAGAAATAGCTGCTTCCCAGCAATGTTCAATATTATCAACTACATGAGAATTCTGTTATGTTTTAGCCCAACTACAATTTCATTGTTTTCTGCTACATCACACAGATCTGTAAACTACATGCCGTGACCCACTGTGAATATTATTGCTATTCAGCCGTAGATATTCACACCAATCAAACCATTTAACTTTTAACTTAAACAGAGCCTCACTCTTTGAATGATGACCCACTGGCTAATGTCCTGACCTGGCTTGCTGATGACGCCACCAAACTAAATATCTTTTGGGGTAAAGTGGTTCATTTCATGAGGCAAGTTGTGGCAAGATAATTAGCCTGTAACGAGTGTAGCTCATTTGACGGCTCATTTTCGCTTCAAATATCAACGTTAGGCAGTTGGGCGGACTCATCCTCGTCCATCTTTTCTCCCATTTAGACATATCCAGAAAATAAACTGATTTTTACAAGCACTCACACCTGAGGGGTCATGGATGTGGCTACAGTTGCTTTACAGTTACTTTTTCTGCTGGAATGGCCATTGACCAATCATCAACGTTATACCTGTTTTCATACACGTTTCATACCACACAGGAATGGAAATAACCGAGAAGAAAATACAATAACAATAGATGGAAACAAATGAGGTTTTATTTGAAACTAGGAAATTCTGAGTTCACTTTGACCGAAGCCGAGACAAGTGTCTTTAAAGCTTTAGGTGAGCAGATTTGATTTACCCTCAGCTCTTTCAGCTTATCGTACATTTTAAGGCCTACAAGGCCATTGTTTGGTTCACGCTCAACATTCTCCTTAATGTCATTTTCAGCAGCAAAACTAACTAAGGGCCAGATCATAAATCATAGAGACATGAACAATGCAAAAAAAAAAAAAAAAAGAGCCAGCTAATGTTACACTGAATCTGTTGGATTTGTAGAGAGGCAATTGTTTGCAACGTGCCTGCCATTTAAAAGGTGCTAATGTGTAAATGTGTGTTTAAAGCTTGTTTCTGCTACCCCAAGTGGCCACTAGAAGTGATGAAATTATTCAAAATAAAGCTACACTTTACACTGATATTAGCATTTATCAGTGTGCGTTTCTTGTCAGTGACTAAAACAAGGTTTTGTTGCCTGGCCCCGTCCACAGCAGCTCATCACACAGCTTCTGTACCAGTGCTCCTGCTGCTTCTCTAACTGGAGGCTGACCTGGCTTCAGTTGGTCAGTGGCTAATATTTGGTTGAATAATTAAGGATATTTTGTTTTTTCCAGTCGAAGTGGTCCTGATTTTAATCACCTGGCAACTGTGCTGGAGCAAAAGTTTACAGCTCAATATTAGGTCATGCCTTTAGTTATAAGTCTAATCCTGGTGTGTTATGAATTTCACAGGCCAGGTTAATGGATTAGAACTAATTAAATAAATTGAACAGACAGAAGCAATATGCTGCTGCAATGACAAACATGTAATGTACCATTAAGGGTGATATGAGCACTTAGGTCACCACAAATACATCAACATGAAGTTAGCATGTTTGGATAACACATATGATTACTTTACACATGAATGAGGCAGCCATGTGAATAATCTGTCGTAATTGAGCACTATTTGTAATATTATCTTAAGTGCTAAAACAAAGAATACAGTCCACAATTATGTATAATGTTATATCTATTTGACAGCCATGTTCCTCATATGATGTATACGCCAGTCATTATAGGGTGTGTGTGTGTGTGTCTGTGTCACACACCCAGTAACTACTACTTAACTTAAGATAACCCTTAAACATCTCCCCCTTCATAATTTGTGTTATATGGGCCCCATAATGTGACTGTGTAAACAATATGACTTGGACCTAGAACACACACACACACGCACACACACATTCATATATAGAGTGAGGTCCAAAAGTCTGAGACCACTTTCCCAGTGTATATAATTAAAAAAAATAAGAGAAATATCTAGAGATCATCTATTGATGGAATCACACAAGCTGCATTGACTTTCCTACCTTACCACATTATTATTTATAATATATGTGTAGGTTGTACCACACACAGTGCCAAACTGATCTCAAATAAACACCTGAAAAGTTTCCTAACTGTAACTTGGTTGTGATGCCATTGCAGCAACAAAATCTGTTCACAGCTAGACACATAAACACCTGCCAAAATCCTCAAAACAACCTCTGTGGTATTGGTCTGATGTCTAACAAGACAGACATGACACCAGGATGACCTCATTCTTCAAACTCTTAACTTTCATCTTTACAACATGAACATCACAACACTTCTGTTGTTCTTTTTCTATTATGTGTCCATCAGATACGTATAAAGCCACAGGCACTGTTCCACTGCATTGATTACTAGAGTTTCACTGCTTTGTTTAGTCCTTCACAAGGACAGAATGACAGAGCCAAACACTTTGCATTAAAAAAAACCCAGGTTTTCTCCAAACAGAAACTTGTGTACAGAAGAATGAGTGTAGACTGAAACTGAGCAGGTCACCCGATGAACTTAACTAAAGCCTGAATGATCCACAGGATGCTTTTTATAAAACACATTCACCAATCAATGTATTAGCAGCACCATACCAATGCTAGCTAGTTCCTCCCTTTCGTTCTCAAACATGGGCCGTGACTAAAGATGGACATAGCCTCTGTGATGCCACTCACGGGTTTCTGAAGAGCAGTTTTAAAGCTCAGAGTGGGCTGCTCCGCCGTCACCATCTTGGCAGCGCCTGACTCAGTCTAACTCCCGGCTAATCCCAATAATGGGTAAAATGGAGGGGCATTTGTGGCGCAGAGACTGTGGTGCGTGTCAGTTTTTGTGGCAAGCATACGCTCGCACACCCTAAATGCAGAACTTTAATCTCTAATAAAATGTAAACAGGTGAGTTTTATATATATATATACCCCAGTACAGTTTTTATGTAGGAGAAAATTAAATAAAATTTTAACATGGGAGTCTATGGGGACTCATTCACTGTTGGAGCCAGACTCTAGAGGCCTGTAGAGGAACTGCAGGTTTCATGTTGGCTTGAGTTTTCAGCCTCAGAGGTTTCTGTTGCTCTCAAAACAAATTTGTTTTTTTATGACATGGATTCTACAAAAAAGTTGGAAACTTTCCTTTGACACTCTGCTCAATGTTGGCATGATTGTATCACATCAGCAGATTTGCCAGATGCACATTCATGCTGCCAATCTCCAGCTTCCTGTTTGTTTGGATTCAGGTCTAAAGACTGAGGTCTGGCCACTGAAGTTCACTGAACTCTCTGTGTTGTTCACGAAACAAGTTAGTGATGACTTTTGCTTTGTGACATGGAGCATTATCCTGCAGGGAGAAGCCATTAGAAGATGGTAAACTGTGGCGATCAAGGGATGAACATGATCAGCAACAGTACTCTAGACTGTGTCATTCAAATGATCATTGATTGGTATTAAGGCCCAAAGCGAGTCAAGAAAACATCGACCTCTGACCTATTTCATCAACAAGGTGTTTCCTCCACAGAGCTGCTGCTCATTTTGTCTTTTTACTTGTTGGCTAAAAACTCCACAGACCGTTGCCCGTGAAAATCCTGATTTTCCATCAGAAACTCAAACTCAAACCAGCCCGTCTGACACCAACAATCATTCCACAATCATCCAGAGCCACTGAGATCACATTTTTTCCTGATTCTCCTGATCTGTGTTTAAACTGAACTAAAGACTGATAAAAACAAATAAGCTGACGTAAAGGTGTTCCATGAGTGTGTATGCAACACTTTTGTTTTGTCCTCCTGAGAAACGTAGGGGTTATTTCTCCGTAGAAAGTAGTTCCAATGAAAACTCGTTACGTTGACTTCTGCAGATTTTCCAGAGAACAGGGGGCGTAGTTTGTGAAAAGACACATCGCTGTTGACAAATTTTCATATTTTCATATATAATTTCATATATTCATATGACCATAGGATTGGGGTGGCAGTGCAAATCTTCAGTTCTCAGTTTGCTTCAACTAACTGGTCCTAATTAAGGGCACAACACACCCACGCTGGTGTTTGCTATCAGTCCGGCTGATTAGACATCCCCTCGGGGCGAAGGTGGGTGTCCATCCACAGTGATGCAAATTTTAACCAAATTTCAGGGGTAAAGAACAGCAAACTAAACTCTATATGCCAATAACACACTGTCAAAACAAAACCCACAAAGAGCGAGATGCCAATCAAGCGGAGTTCGTAGACGCCCACACGGTCCTGAGGAGAGGTCTAGTTTAACATCTGTGGGGGTGGACAACAAGCCTCTAGGTGCCTTAATATTTTTCGAACAAATTATATATGTTTTATTATGTGAAGTAATATTTTAATGACTTTTCCTTCCAATGAAGCATTTTTACACAATGTATTGTTACTTCACTGTACCTAGCCCCAGTTTTCTGTTTTGCTACATTATACTACAGTTACAAGATACTTTTCACTTTAAATGTTTTTATAAATAAAACATGATTAGTTTATGAAATATGATACATCGATATAATATAATATAAAATATAATATAATATACAGTAGAATAATGTTGTAGCTTTAAGGTAGATCTGTATTAAACCCCTTCATAAAGTACGACTTACATGTTACTGCATTAATAATAATGCATAATATGACAGACTCTACATAATGAGCACCACACCACCATCTACACCACTGATTGAAATGATGTGAATGGAGAGATAAAACAAGCGCTAACTGGAAAAACATGTTATTTTCTACTCTAATGAACCAGCCTCAAATGTGGACACAGCTTTGCCTGTGTGGGATATTTCTACGAGGAAGTCCTTCGACAAGTGTTGAAAGTTGTATTGAACTGCCCGTTGGTCCTCTGTTTACACCCATCACAAAGTAAACAGAAAAATGGAGCAGATTATAAACTACACATGGAGACAAAGGATACATCAATATTCATTAACACACTTACACAACCCTGCAAAAGAGCGTGATGAGTAGATTTGTCAGTACAAGTAGTTGTGTGCGTGCGTGTGTGTGTGTGTGTGTGTGAAGTGGAGGAGGGGTCAGACCTTTGTGTTTCAAATTGGGGCTGGCTGAGGAATGTGGGCTGTGAAGGGCAAGGGAACAAAAAAAGTTGGATTCACAGGGATTACAGACAACACTGAATGACAGCTCTTTAACTCATTCATTCTCTGGAGCTCATGTTTTATTCATGCTCCCTTTAATCAGGTACTTTAATTGAAATCAAAATGTCTTTCTAACAACAAACAAACACACATTCATTGCATTGATTTGAATGTATTTTAGCAACGCAGTTCCACTGACGCCGCCTCTGTCCAATTAAAAAAAAAAAAAAAAACAAGCTTTGATTTGGACTGTTCCCCTAATGTCTGCTACAAAATTACTTCAGTCACTTTATTGAGCACTGATGACAACAAAAAACACAGCCTCATGCATAGTCACACAAGGATTGACATATGCCAGCCGGAGCGAGTGAAGCAGCTTGGCTGGGCTTGTTCAAGGCCTTAATCAATGGGAGGCTTAGCTGGTGACACAAATGATCATGGCAGCAGCAGAAGCCACAGACTGTAGCAAATCCCAGCTCATCTCATTACCACAGATGCATGAGAGGAGCCATATTACCATTTCTGCCAGATCTGTCACTGTGAACGTTCAGGGGGTGGATGAAAATATGAGACAGCTAGCTATATATGTAAACATCTGGCACTATGTGACTATTCAGAGGCTAATCAGCTGTGCTGATAAGTATGTGTGCAGATTGTGTTTGGCATATGTTGTCACTCTCCATGCTGTTCAGCTTGTAAACGTTACAAGTGCTACAGTATGTGTAGCATTTCAACACTGAAATATCATTACAATGTAAAATTTTAATAAATACCATAAAAAAACTGAGGTTGTGTGGTATTTTTTACGCAGTGCGCATGTTGGATTTGGGGCGTGCTTTGTACCTGCAAAGACCTGTTTGTACTGTGAAATGGATTTACAACTTTCATCCAGTTACACATATTGTAAGTGTACTTTCATCATGTTGACTGAGCTGGATGCTAATCAAATGCTTTCAAAGGTGATATTTGAACTTCTTCCTGTTACAGCTGAAGAGAGCTTGACATTTTTCAGTGAGTTACTGAATATTACTCTACATACTGAGACAAACAGCTCAGTGTGTAGAATTTTAAGGAAAAACTGCCATTGAACTATTGAGCTACCAAGCTACCCAGCGATTTTATACTTTATCCGTTAACCTACTCTGCAGTCACACGACTCTCTCTCTCTCTCTCACTCTCTCTCTCTCTCTCTCTCTCTCTCTCTCTCTCTCTCTCTCGTTTTTGTGTTTCTGTATAAATCTATCACAAATTTTTAATAAATCTTTAGAAAATCAGCAAAAGAAAACACAAATGTATGTGTGTTTCCATCCACTTTTACTCTGTAAATATTAGGGGCTGCTTTATGGAGATAAGCGGTTGGTGGTGTAATGAGATTACATAACCATGAATACATGAACAAGCTGGAGACAAAGTGGATGATGGGAATGTTTTTTTTTTTCTTTTTGGAGTTTCCTCAATGGTCAACAAATGTCTGATGTTTTTCATCTGCCACCATTTCTCATCTCTCCTGGAGAGGAACCTGAAACATTTATGTACGTCATTATTTATTTATTACCTAAATTTCTTTCTATTGCACTTAATCACGTTTACCTTTAAACAACGAACAATATTTTGTACCGATTTTTTTTCCCACTCTCAGACTATTGTGTTTCCAATTTGCATACTACATCGTTTCCATTTTTAATTTTCATGAGAATATAGTTGGGGATATACAATTAATTAAACAATAGGCTAAAGCAGGCCAGACGCAGGTGAAGTCTGGGGTATAAGGAAAATTCCCACTGTGTCGTCTGCTCTTTAGCTGCTGTACATGGGCAGCACCTGCAGCTGCTGTTTAATATCAGACGTGGCTCCACGGGCGACTGCAAAAGCTGGTATGTGTCTCCAGGGACAGAGCTGAGTCATCAGTATTCACTCTCCCTTTCAGCCCTGTATCTCTAGGCTACAGCCTTTTTCTTTATTCTGATCACCACAGTGAGAGAGAGACAGGAAGGTCATGGAGAGAGAGGGAATGCCATGCAGCAGAATGCCACAGCTTGGATTTGAACCCAGGACCCTGGTTAGGAGTAGCACCGGAGACACACTGGTTGTGTGGCATGTGCTGCAGAACAATGTGTTGACGCTGGCTGTGTGTCGGCTGCTGCTGCTGCCAGCTCTGTCTCTTAAGATAGAGTTTGCAGGGTCCCTGAATGTTCATTTTAAATTTTCATTTCTGATGTCTTTTCAACAGAAAATGTCTCTAAAATGTCTCTGTTTCCACATGCAGCTGCTGAAACGGTTAAAAAAAAATGCTTATATTTTCCATGCCTGTCTCATATGTCAGGTCTCTAGTGGAAAATGTCGTTTTGTGTAATCTTGCTGGTATGAAATCAAAATTACTGTCAACAGGTCCTTTCTCTGCATTTTTGCTGCTGGATTCGCATCACATCAGGAAAAAAAAAAAAAAACAGGCGAGATGCCGAATCTCTCGACTACGTGATGCAGTGTGTCCGCTCTAATCTGTTACCATGGACGTGGAAAGGAAGTTCAGCTGCAGGTGAGCCACACAGAGCTCTCTGCGCTCGCCAATAAAACGTAGGCTATAACTGGTTTGGTTATATTTGACATTATATTGCACCTACACAGTTTATGAAAGGAATGATGTGTACGATTTTGAAATACTGTATTATACTGGGTGCGTGGCATCCACTTTCATGCCCCAAGCCCCTCCCACCATCCAACCCCTCTTCACTGGCCTGTTGTTACCGGAGCTCCAGAGCTCAGCCGGAGAGAGGAGATGGAAAACTACACTGAGATGGTTTTTGATCTTAAAACCACAAATGTATCTCCTTATGGAGATCAACACTTCAGACAAAACAGAGGAAAAGTGTAACCTATGGGACCTTTAAAAATAAATCATAAATGAGTATTTACTAACATGGGTTGCTGTTGTTTCAGATATTATGTCCATCGTGTTGTTGCTATGGCGATAACAAAGAAGTGTGCGATCGCCTTGATTGTTTCGGGACCATCTGCACCACACTTAAAAATCCTAACCAGTGTTGTGCATGTACTTAAATCCTTCACGTCCAAAATACTGACACATCCCATTATCGTGAAACACATGAAAGCCATTGCTGACAGATCTCCTCGAGCTGACACATACGGTTAATCATCATTAAATGACTGGCCTGCACAGCTGCACCTTTGTAGTTGTAATTTATTTAAAAGCTTCAAAGTTGAAGACCTTTTTTTAATGTGGTATTCCTTTTACTTTTTCCCCGCCCGTATATGCAGCAGAGTGCTCTCATTAGTCGGCCATGATAAAGACAGAAGTCCTGTCGTGCTGTTAGACAGGAGCAAGCACGAGCCTTTGTCTTTTGTTGCCCTGAATCAAACAGATATATATTTAGACCTGCTGCTCAATCCGAGCGGTATTCCCCTCTCAATCTGTGCGGCTGTGTTCCGCCACTGCAGCACAGCCAGGGGTCTTCCACACTGTCAAAGGCTTTGTTGAAAGAATACCCGCACTGAATCAATCCCTTATGTAGTGGACACAGGAGCCGATTCACAGCAATAGGTTCCTCATAGCTGATCCATTTTTCTTTTTTGTACAAAGCCTGCTGTTGTGTAGAAAGGGGCCGAACTGTCTTCCCATGACCAGCAGGACCGGCCATGTCTAAAGCAGTGTCAGGGCGCTTGGATGGGCCCGTGTCACGGATAACAGGGCATGAGTGGCCACTGGCTCGCGCTCCACTGTGGAGAATAGCGAGAGGCTTGTGTCTGAAGTGACCCAGGGTATTTGATGACAGGGACGGAGAGCAGGGAGACGGGCACGCACAGGGGTGTGTGGAAGCGAGCAAGTACAATTGGAATCTTCATTCAGACACGAAAAAAGCCCTGGTACCTGAACCCACTGGCCCATCCTCACAGCTATATGAGCACAGAAACAAAGTGGTGTTAAGCCCCTTTTTGGACATTCTGTACAGTACCTCTGTGATTATCTGCCTGCTGTCTTATAAGCCCCAGGCAGAGTAAGCTTCAGTGTCCTCATTTGGGACTTTGAGTGACAATATGCAGCAATGTTTTTCACTGCAGTACAGTAGACATCATGCTTGTTATTCTTTAGGCCGGAGAGTCAAATTCTGTTGACTGACAATCAAAAAACAAAGGCTCATTTATTAATAAATCTTGATCTTACAAAGCAATGCCCACACTGGGCACAGCATTTCATTTAATGCTAAACGTAGCCCTGTCAAAAGGCCCAGCTAGTTTACTTGAAAAGACTGCATCAATCTCGCCATGCTGTGCTCATGTCACATGGGTAAGAGTCACTGAAAGAAAAGCTTATCTCACCTTTTAAGAGGTAAATGGAGGGAATTTGTGGTTTTGTAATGGAAATTGATTTCTCTGTCTCTTTTAAGGGTGGCGGTAAGTGTCAGTCAAGTGGTCAATTCACCACCAGGCTCCAATACCTCAATAAAATGTCTCGCTTTTGGTTTCCATATAATTTCATGAAGGTATTCAAGGTTCATGTTGTTGTTTTTTTTTTTTTTCATATCTTATATACAAAAAATACAACACGGTAAAGAGGAGGGGAACACAAACTTCTGCCTCTAGGGGTCTCTCAATCAAAACAATAGACACTAAAGACAATGTTGGGTGACATTGTGAAGTAGCGTGGGATAATGAGAGTTGTTATCTTCACCACCATTGTTGTCCGCTTCTCGTGGTTTGATTCCTTCAATGGTTAAGGAGGTTTTTACTGGAAGCCGAATTATCCGCAGAGGTCACGGGACACCTGAGACTGCCGCTAACATTTGTTCCTACTTTTTTCTGGTAACTTGTGAGTTTTCTTCCTCTCCATAACAAACAGACCAGGGGATTAAAACTGGTAAAAACACTGAATAAAGCAGTTGCAAATAAAAAATAAGTTATTCACAGACAAAGTTCAGTGGACACAGGACGTCTGGGATGAGCTGGGAGCTGAACTGCAACATTAGCCTGGGTGTTTTCTCTGATAACTGAAGATCCAGACATGTGATGACTAAAATCCTCCATATGAGCAAGGTGTAATAAACGTATCTTTAAAATGTGGCTTAAAACTTGATCAACGTCAATTTTTAGCTTCTGGTCCACAACCACAACACCATCAAAGCCACAGAGCAATACACTGTCTTACACTGTCACTGGTATACAGGATGGAGGTCTGGCATGTTGCCACCCCCCTGTCGTGAAGGGGTTCATCGAGGATGAACGAAAGCAGTTTTGGTGACAATGCCATAATCTTCAGATGTTGGAAGATTATTTTGGTGCTTCCAAGTGTCTCCCTGATCATTCTGCACATAAAGATAGGTGCAATCTTAGCACAGTCTTTGTCTTTAACTTATGTCTTTTATGGTTTTGTCTGACAACATTAGGGTTATAAAATCATTCATTCAATTTATAGCAGGAGCAGAGCAGCAGTTTAGAAATGTATTGGAAGATACCACCCCCCCCCCTGTAGTCCTATATAAACATTTTATATATGTGCATTTATGAAATTTTGCAGAATTTCCATTTGTAACACACACATATATATAAATATAAGATAAAAGCATTTTTGCAAAAACTATATATGAAACCTAATAGGAATTTGTATATGTATGTTGTTTTAGTAAACTTTAAAATCATTCATTCATAAATAATTAAATATCCATCATATACACATATTTAATATACATATAGTATTAAATATGAAAAGGGCATATATGTCCTATGTATCGTTTTTATCTGGGGTCTTAATGGCCCATGCCTCAGTCATTATTTCAAACATGGTCTGACAACAGAAACATGTCAGTGAGAGCAGCTTTATTAAAAGACTCTATATGTGAGCACAGAGAAGGGCAGACAAGTGAACAGATAAACAGCTATAATCATCAGCTGACACTAAACAGAACTCAAATACAGTGTCATCAGTTGTTTACAGCGATGTCATCAGTTGTGATTCTTCACACCCTGGCCAGAAACAGCTCAGCCATATGCTAGGTTTTGAACTGGAGACTTCACGGGTGTAAAGACTCGATGCTCAGGAGTTACCGCTGAATTTCCTTAGTTCGTCTGAATTTTATTGTTGCAGGATCTCAGCAGCTGCAGATGCATCCAGACATATGGCCATATGTTACGGCAATTATATAAGTAGATATGACTGGAGTGTACAGTGGCAGTGTAGCTGGTTTCAGTTAGCGTTCCTTGTATTTCTGCATTTCTGGCTTGCAATTTGTCACATACTGCTGATGCATCCCTGTTTATCCCCCCCCCCTCCCTCACTTTATCAAGCAGACAGAGGGTCTCTTTAACACACACAGTCCAAACTGCAAGTGGTTAAGGAACACAAAGAGGGATTGAGATGATGGGTGTGGCTGAGTCGGGGAGGACAGAGGGAGAAGTGTCAGACAGGGGACAAAGACAACACCATCTGACTGCAGATGATTGTTTCAGTCATTAGCATGGGTTTGGGCCTTCACAGACATCTCAGCAGGGCTTTTCTCCACTGACACAGGCAAAGCTTTTATTGAGCAAATGATGATGTTGAAGTGCAGTTAATATGACTACTCACCCTCCCCCATGCTGCAAGATGACCTGATATTCCTTTAAAAAAAATACATGGTTGTTTAACTACAAGATAGACTAAGACCTATAGTTTGACAGTAATGAACTGATGCATTTTCGGTCAATATAATAAAATCCCTCTGAAATGTGTCACATTCACGAACAAGAAATCAAGCATGAACATGCAAACTGACTCTGTGTTGACAGAGCTTCTGTCAGCTCAGAGAAATCTCAAAGAACACAAAGACATTTCTGAAGAGAAGAGAAATTTAATAAAACTTGTGAATCTATTGTGACTCCATCATCTCTTTGTCATTGCATTGATTCACCAGGAGTCAGTCTGACAGCATTGTATTTGATTACATAACTCTGTCTGTGATTTTCAATCCCGGCCCTTACATCACGGCCCCATGTACCTGCTGGTTTTGCTGCACTCATTGGTCTTCCCGTGAAGTTCTCTCTGATGTTTTCCACATAAAAGTGGGCTTCATGAACAGTATTGTGAAGTGGTGCAGTTGTGGATTTAGGAAACATGATCAATGCTTCAACTTATGAAATGAGAGGGGAAAAAACAAGTTACAGCAAAGTTACATTTTTTTAAAAAAAGTGATTCTGACACAGGGAACCCTGATGGCTTACCTGGAAAAGCACGTACGGTCATTGTTGCAGCAGTATATGCATAAATATGTATGTATATACATGTATATTTATGCATTGGGAAGACAGGATGGTTGCAGCACTCTGTTACTCACTTACTATTTGGACTAAACCAACTAAACTGTTACATATTAAACTTACATATTACATGATTTATAATATTACAAATTGCATATCATTCAAAATATAAAATCAGATTTTTTTCATATGTTGCAACCGTGATCATCTTTTTTATGTTAAAATGAGCAAATGCTGTTGCATTTTGGCCTGATGCAACATCGCCCCCACATTAACAGCCATGACAGAACATTATGTGCTAGGTAAACAAACTGACCACGACACAAAGAAGTCAACAATAATTCAGACTAAGTAAGTTTAGATGAATTCATTTAAAAAGCCAGGAGAGTTACAGCTCATATATATCAGATATTCAACAAGACAGCATGTATGCGGCATGCTGAACAGAAATATAAATGCAACACACCTCACGTTTTTTGAAATTAAAGACATACGACTTTTAAACAGATATGCGTCAATGAGCATTTCTCCCTTCCCAAGCTCCGTCCACCTGACAGGTGTAGCATATCAGGATGCTGGTAATTACACAGCATGATTACTGCACAGTTGTGCCCTGGGCCAGTCACAATAAAAGACCACTGGCGTAATCAAAGTCGTTGGTTTCTTTTTGTTTTGATAAAAGACATTTATTAGTCACTGACCTCTGTGACTTGGGCTACGGATGTGAGTTTTTTTCAGGCCACAAGGTTATGGATCAGAAATTGAGTCAGTATCTGGTGTGACCATCATTTGCCTCATAAAATGATTCTGTCCTTTTTGTTTATCACGATCTAAACGTATTTGGAGTCATGACTCTAATCTAAGAATGAGGAAGAGGCCTTATCTCATTCACAATTCTCTTCCCTCTTTGCTGCTCCTATTCAGCTGACAATAGCCATTATCATTAAACCTAATCATATTTCACCACAATTATTACCAGCCAATCGTGTTGCTGCTGTCAAACTTGAAAGACGTCTTTCTTCTGTCAGAATCCACTCTTCATCACATCCAGATCTCCTGCAGCCTCTTAATTCCATCACCAGTGTCTAGACCCGGGCAGGATCTCCCACAGTACACGGCGTCTTCCCCTTTCTTCTTGTTCTAAACATGGCAATAAAGGTTTTGTTAATATATACATGTCCTGTATACATGATTTTTCTGCATTGTCACTCTGGATTGTAATTGCCTACCTGTGCAGAAGAGACTGACAGGAACACTTTGGTGTAATTTTTTCTTTATTTTTTATTTTTTTGTAAATTTTTTTATTTCGCCTCAGTCTCGCTGTTCACTCTTTACACATGACCTGAATTAAGTCAGTGCTAACGCAAACAGAGCATGTCCTGCTCCTGGTAGTTCACAAAAAAGTGTCCAACTGGTAAAACATGCAGTGCCATTTATTATTAAGTCACAGGAAACACAATTTACTTGTCACAGCAGTTAGTGCTGTCCGCAATCGTTCATCAGAAATGCGCATATAAAACAAGGCAGCATTTTTATTCAAATGATGTGAGTTTATTTGGCTCCACTGTCAACAGCAGTGGATTTCATATGTGAAATATTTCTTTATAGGATTAAATATTCCTCAGTATATAAATGACATTTATGTAATCTGTGCCCGTGTGGTTTGATCAGACTTCACTTGCCCGGCAATAATCACACAACTGCTTTGAATCAAATGTTACCAAGCATTTGTTGCCGCAAATACAGATATCTGTCATGTGAAACAATCAAAATTGTTCAAACTTTGGCAGAAAATAGCACTTTCATGTAGAAACTCCTTATATTACACATGACAAGCTGAAAAAGTCACTTTGCAAACACCAGTTGCCATTTTACTGGACAATCATAGGCGTTCACAAAGTAAACACGTTTTTAAGGTCATGTGGACTAACCTTTAAAATGAATTGCTTCCAAACAAGGCTACAGCTCCAGATTATGTCAACAGCAGTGGTGAACTGAAACTAAAATTCACTCCATCCCAGGCCACCCTGTTCAGGCAAACCGTCAGGATGCTAATGGCTTGACGTAACAGGTACCAGACCAGCTATAAACGTGGCCAGTATGTTCATCTGGGAGGGGAGTTATCATGTTGCAAAACACAAACATTTGGGACAAAGCAAAAAAGTAAAGTAAAAATATTAAAGGTAAAAGTGGAGGCTATCTGTGCTGTATATACGTAGTCATAGCACAAACCCATTTTAGGCTAAGATTATATGAAAAAGTTAGCAGATAAGCTAGATATATTATTATGACATTACCCAATACAAAGTCAGTTTTTAAACAAAGGGCCTGACACTGGCAGCACTGCAGCCGCACCGTTGGCAGTGTGGCCACTCAAATGCCTGCCAGCTGGAGCAGTTCAGACAGGGAGTGGCCATGCACAGGTGAGGTGAACAAAGTGGCCCAGACGTGACAGTCACGCCCAAAGGTCTGTCAGCTCAACCCTGTTTGCTGTAATGTCACTGGTGAAGCTGACTGTTCAGGCTGGGGGTCCAGACAGCCTGTCCAAGGCTGGTGAGCGATGTCGCTGTTTCCAGAGGAAGCACCGCAAAATCTGATAAATCTAAGGTCAGCGTCATTTGGGTCTGAAGCATAATAATAGCATAACACCCAAATCATTCACAAAAGCTGTCAAGCTGCATTGTGGACAATGTAGGCACCAGGTTAGGTAAGAAAAGAAATGCATGAAATAAAATCGACAGTTCCTCTAGTGCTTCAATATTCTGTATCCGTAAACCTGCTTCTCTCTAATGTCCATCAGGGGGCGACTCCACTGGTTGTTAAAGAAGTCAGATTGTATTGAAGTCTATGTGAAAATGTCTCTACCTCTCACTTGATTTATTAGCTCAGTAAACGTTTTCCTAATGAGTTTATGGTCTCGAGTTTTAAGTCTTTCAAGTCATTTTTTAATGAATTAAGGCGTGGCTACCCCATGATTGACAGACTGTACCATTCACGGTGTCCTGCCTGACAATCAGGATAGAGCTCAAAGCATCTAGGATCCACCCCTCACTCCTCCTCAGCCCCACCCTCCGCTCCAACTATGGTTTCTTCTTGTTTCAAAAGACCAAGATGGCCGACAGACAAAGTACAAACCAGTTCCCAAACCAATGGGTGACGTCATGGTGGGTTGCCACTTTTACTTAACTGTCCATATTGAGGCCAACAATGATATAACTATATTCACTTAAAATGAAAAATACCCATCTCATGCACTCTGCAAAATTGCATTTTTGAGATGACATCCTGCATTGTTGAAAATATCTTTTGATTTTGAGTTGGGTCTGGATCAGAGTTGTGTATTTAGGTTTTAGTTTGTGTACTTTTGCACAGGTTTGAAGTGGCTGCAAAAACAGCCTTGGAAGCTGCTCAGGGTAAAATGTATGTCGTGATTTCCGAAAATATGTACAACCTTCAGCTTTCATGTCGACAGCATATTCACCCTGTTAGTCAACACTGGCACAAGCCGCCATATCAGCGTCTAATCCACGCTTGTTGTCCCTGATAAGATAGAGCATTGCAAATTTCTGACAATGGGATCCAGGTTTCTCAGAGACAACAGCCTGCAACAACAGTGTTTGGTACACAAGATGTAACATGAGCTGTCACCATGTCAGGAGCCAGGTAGCCTGCTGAATCTTCCTGAAATACTAGTTCCCTAACCAGCTCATTGGTATGACACAGGCTGTCTTTGCCTCATGCCCTCTGCTGTGCTCTTTCCAGGCAGCCTGATTATGTAAGCTATTATCCAATCGAAGCCTGTCTGGATCGCGCAGTCCTCTGTGTGCCTGTTTGTTTGCATAGTATATAGCTGAGAGCAGTACAAAGAAACCTGGATATTTGAAAGAGTTTTATGTAACTAAAAGCCACACAGTGTGCCATCACAATACCTGCATGCAGTGACTGCAAATACACTTGGCACTGATGTAAGGCGAGAGACAACTCACAGTATAATCACAGATGTGACAGTTTGGGTATACAAATGATCCATGTGGGTGTTATTGACCAAGCTTTATTCAGAAAACCACCCGCTGCTCTGATTCTCATGAAAGCCCGAGTGTGCTGTACTTCCAGAGATGATCGAACTGGTATGAAAGCAAAATAGTGGGTAGAGAGTGAATGGCAGGTTCCCACTCAAAGAATATAATGTCCATCTTAAAAGGTTCAGGAGGGAGTGCTCAGTCACATTTGAAATGTTGAATGCCTTTTTCATGACTACTGGCAAAAGTGCAAACACACATGGAGACAGCTAAAGGCCACAGTGCACATATGGCCCATTTCTGCCTCCAAGAGCCCCAGGAACTAAGCAGATCTACAGGAGCAGATCTGTTGCTGGCATTTTCTGATAATTTCACAGAAACATAGAGCACTTGTGATATTCTTTTTTTTTTTTTTTTTTTTTTTTACTGCTTATCATTTAAAATGTGTGCCATTGCTCGTATTTGCACAGCTGTGTTGTTTCAATGTATTTCCCAAATAAGCCAAACCCTAACCCAGATACTGAGAAGCCACAAGAACTTAAATACCTTTTTTATACCTAAATCAGTGTGTATAAGCATACATACATACTAATTAATTTCTCATTCATTTGAAGTCCATTTACCTTCACATTCAGAGAAACTGGTCTCAGACTTTTTGACCCTAATGTATAGTTATATAGTTATATAACATATGTCTACGATTATATAAACATACATGTATAAACCTACATATTTGTATGATTATATTATTATGTGAAGGTGTTCCAATTTCTTATATGTTTTTGTTTTATATGTAATTATACAGTATTCTCATTTCCATACATTAAATTCTGTAGGTATACACATGCTATATTACATTTGCGTATAGGTCCTTCTGCTCTGCCAGACAAGTTTGCGGACAGAGAGGAGACCGACACACAGATTCAAAGATTGAGCTCCTCGCTGCCGTCTAGACTGGTCAAAGGGATCTGTGTTGGGGCTCCTGTAGGTGTTAGAGACGATTTTGTCGGTGATTGTGTTATTAAAAATTCCCAGAGCGCAGGTCACTCCCAGCAGAAGGTGTACTTGTGGTTTTTCTAGTTTGACAGCACCGTGCTGGGCAGGTGTCAGGTCTGTTTACAGTGTTCGTGCCCTGAAACACATCACAGCAGGAAAAAGGGGGCGAAAACTGGCATGTTCACTGTTAGTGGGTGTTAAACTGTCCAGTGAGGTCTGCACTTGAAGGGGCTTAAGAAAAGGTCCTTGTGTGCATTCCCACCATCAGAAATTCAGACAGGAACAGCTCTTTGGGGCCAGGACCTATGGTAGATGAACTAAATTTAGATTCTTGTTCCCACGGACAAAATGCAGATAAGATCCCTGGATTCCTGGAATTGTCCTGGAGAGGCTGCTGTGGTGGGAAGGAGACCTGCGAAGGTGAAGAGGGAGAAGATTTCAGGCAGTCTATCTTCACTTACAGTTCTTGTGCCATCAGAAAATGCTCCCTCCAGGACATAAATCTGAGGCCAGGATATATGAAGCTAAAGGCGCTAAAGGGATTAGTATCAAATGAAGTGCTTGTCGGATGGTCAACCCCCTATCCTCAACATTTCTGAGCTCAAAATTGATGGGATATTTGTAACTTTCCAAAACAATTTGGCATTCTCCACTGAATGGAGCGATTCCTCTGCCCCACTCAGACTCTGCAAGCGGCCCTTATGACGGGATCCTTCTGTGGTTTTAACTTTCCTACTCCTGCTTTGTTCAGATTGGAATACAAATCCAATCCTTTTTCCCTCTACTTGCCACTGTCAATGTAAAACAAGTTGATCCTTCTCCATTTAGTATTGATTCTGCTGGTGCATATTCAAGAGAATATGTTCCGCCTGCTTGATCATTGCAATGAGTCTGTGTTCATTTAGTCATGAGGTGTGAAAAGGAACAGCTGATTCTGTAATCAGAGTCACACAGTGCTGGATCAATATGGTTCAAGACACACTCAGTAGAATATGGCTCAGCTAACTCCAAGACCACTTGCCAGGGCCATGCTTCATAATCAACTGTTCAAATCACAGGAGATATATATTTTTTTTATTCTTCTGTGAAAAGGCCTTCAATGGCCAGCAATCATTTTTAGTGTTCACTGTATCCTGTGTGAAATGGACATAAAATAAGGATGAGCAGCTGCTGGCATCAAAAGGTATCAGTCAAATGGAGCAGAGAGACAAAAATAAAAGGACAGAGGAATGAGGACAGTGGATCTTTGCTGCCTTTTCTCTCTGGTCTCTGTCAGTTCAGTCAGCTGTGATTTCCATATCAATATTTGAGTGACACTGAATAATTTAGAGGCGTGCAGTGACACAACGGGATGCAAGGCTGAGTGGCGCCCTGCCACCGCTTGTATTGTTTGTGTGTGTGTGTGTGTGTGTATGTGTGTGTGCATTTTGCCAGTTGCATTTAGAATATATATTTGGAAGTCAACTGACAGAAATTGAAAAAGCAATCATGTATGTGTGTGTCAGCACTGGTAGAATAGGCTCTCAAATGGTCTGCCAAGGAGCCATTTGCTTCCATGAGAGCCACCCTAACTAATACAACTTCAGCTCAAGGAATAGTCATAATAATAATAATATTTATAAACCAAACATTCAAAGGATGATTGATGACATCGGAGCACAACAATAGTATCGTGTAGTACATTTATAGAGTAGAGGAGGGATAACGTGCCAGAGAAACATTGTCCTTCTTATTTTTAGATATATCCCAGGTATGTGTGATTGTGTCAGCTTGAAGGGAGCATACACTATAAGCTCCACCAAAAAGAGATTCTGAGGTTAAGCAAAAGGGATACAGGAATAAATAAAAAATCCCAACAAATCTAACATCCCAAATTCCCAAGCCCTTTTCCTACGTCACTCTCACCCTCTCAAGACAACAATTGTAACTCTTTGGAGAAGCTCAGTTATGAGATCATTAGACTGAAGACCCAAAGGTTTTTTTTATGTTAAGTTTGATTGTACAATCCTTAGTTCCCTTAATTGTAGAGTTTCCTACCAATGTTCACAGGCTCTTTTCCTAGCACCTATGTTGGTCGTTTTGTGCATGTTCCTCTGTTCTTCTACCTACGTCAACGTAGCGGGCACAGAGTTAAACTGAAGATTGATCATCTCCTGAGAAGAAGTGAAAAAATTAATGGTAGTATCGCTTCACACCTTTAATATTTATCACCTTCTTGTGCCACATATGCCACAGCCCGCATAGGTCAATGTCAGATGGCCTTTGTTTCAATTTTGGGTTTCAGCAGCCACTGAGGTATCATTTAAATGACAAGTTGTCTTAATTTCAAAATCAGTAGACTGATGGTACTCTGGAGCCATGGTTTGTAGAGTTTCATATAGATGTTCATTCTCTCAGTTTCTACATCAACATTAGGAGTTTCGGCCACACACATTAGCACAGCAGTACCTTAGCCAAAATAGCTCATTTGGTAGAGTGTTAGTTTGAAGGTCTAAAGGTCCCTGGTTCTCTCCTGGGTTTTGGCAGCTCTTGTTTAAGTTGCCTTGATTGGAAAATCTATAGCTCCCTTGTTTGTAGAGTTTCTGATCAATGTTCAAATGCTCTGTGATGTTCCTAGGTTGGCAGTTTTGTACTCGTTTCTCTGTCCTTCTCCTCGAGTCAACATAGTGGGCACAAATAGCCCAGTTGACACAGCGTTAAACTGAAGATCCATCAGACAAGGTGAAAATATTCATGGTAGTATCAATTCACATCTTTAATATTTATCACCTTCTTGCACCAGTCGCCACAGCCTACATAAGTCAACATCCCTGCATGATCCCTGGTTCTATTGGCAGCTCTTGAGGCATTGATGATGTTGTCCTGATTGTAAAATCTGTACCCCGGTTCAGAGAGTGTTAAACTGGGGCATTATTGCCATGAAAAAATTACTTGATGGCTGCACTCACAGACATATGAGATCAGATATTACTCTGGTGCCTTTGTCTTTAGAGTATAGTACAGAAGTTCCTAAACTCTGTTCCTACATCACTCTCACCTCCTCAGGAGAAAAGATGTAGGTCAGCTCAGTTGGGAGAGCGTTAGACTGAAGATCTAAAGGTCCCTGGTTCGATCCCGGGTTTCGGCATTTCTTGATTCACCCTTTAGGTTAGAAGTTAGTTCCTCTTCCTAGCACCTACCTTGGTAGTGCCCTACAGATGTTCCTGTGTTCAGCCTACATTGGTCAACATATCATGGTCTGTCATTTTTGCCAGCTCTGTCACTTCCTGAGACAAGTGGAAAATTTCTATGGCAGTATCGCTTCACACCTTCTTATGCCACGGCCTACAGGGCAATGGTTTGTGGTCTCTTTCATGTGACATTTCTGGAAGCTTTCAGAGGAACTTTGACATGAGGTGAGCAGTGTGCCGAAATAGCTCAGTTGGGAGAGCGTTAGACTGAAGATCTAAAGGTCCCTGGTTCGATCCCGGGTTTCGGCAGTTCTTAAGTCACTGCTTCCTTTACAAGTTTTCTCAATCTTCTGTAATCATTAATGTACTTTGTTCCTAGCTCCTACCTTGGCAGTTTTCTACACATGTTCCTCTGTTCTGCTACAGCCCACATTGGTCAACGTAGCATGTTCCCCGGTTCTGGCAGCTCAAGAGGAATCAATAACGTGATAAGTCTCTCTTCTAAAATCTGTGGACTCATGGTGCTCTGGTGCTGTTTTCTGAGCACCTTTAATATTTATCACCTTCTTATGCCAGAGTTGCCAACACCTATACAGATGCCATAGTGTGTGGAAATACTGCAGATAAAGGTCCCTGGTTCAACCCTGGGTTTTGGCAACTCTTGGGCTGCTGTTTATGTAGCAAGTTGCCTTGAGTGGAAAGTGGAGCATTGTTGCCATGAAAAAACTGACTTGATGTTTACACTCGTACACCAATATTACTCTGTTGCCCAAGTCTATAGAGTATCAGTATCTACACACATTCCTAAAAGCTTTTTCTACATCACTGTCACCGCCTCAAGAGAAAAGTTGTAAATCTTTCTGGAGGTTTTCTGAGTACCTTTAATATTTATCACCTTCTTATGCCAGAGTCACCGGCACCTACAGGAATTAAATAGATAGATAAAAAATAGATCAGTTGGGAGAGCATTGGTTCAATCCTGTTGAGTCGCCACAGCCTTTGTAGGTCAACGTAGTGGGCCCAAATGGTTCAGTTGGGAAGCATTCGACTCAAGATCCACCACTTCCTCCACCTCATTTTGCCATGATGAGTGCTATAGACTATTAACCTTTCATTGAGCAAATCTTTGTCTTTCTCAGTTAACCTCTGGACTTTGACTCTGTAGAAATTTTTTGATGTTATGTCAGCAGCTTCTGAGTCTATGCTGGCCGAGAATTGTGAGTTTCCTCCTGCTGCTCTCTCTCTGTGTTGATCTGTGATGGATCAAAGGTTGGTAAGTGTTGCTGCAGTCCACTGACTTACAAGAAATATGTAATCTATATGTGCAAACAAACCTGTATGAACACTTATTCAACTATTACACAGCTATGCCTAGATTAAGTATACGATTAAGATTAGTTTTGTATTGTTATTCCTGTGTTGTCCAAATATGCTTGTCTTTTACACTTTCATGATTTAAAAAAAAAATATTTTATTATATATATTATATTACTTAATTGAAACATTCTTTCCTCATTCATACACAGATATTTGCAGCCATATGCATGTCTATATCTCTGAATATATGCATTGTGCCTCACATTCACTCTCCAGGGTCAGTAATTCTCCCAGTGATGGAAAACTGAAACTTCAATAGTTTTTAGTCCTAGATACATAAAAAAAAAAAAAAACATCCTTCTAAACCACCAACAGCTGTTTATAGGTACAATGCAGCTTTACTGTTTCTCAATGTTAATATTTTCTGTTCTGTTTTAAAATGCAGTTTTAATTATTATTATTATTATTTAAGATATTAATAGTATCTATTATCATTAAACATACACAACTCCATTTGTAGAGAGAAACAGACCATAGTAAGTTTAATAATCATCATTTATTCAGGTACCTGAACAGCACGTAATATTAGCTTAGTACTAACTGCAGTGGCCCAGGTTTGAGTCTGACCTATGACCCTTTGCTGCATGTTATCCCCTCTCTTTCTCTCCTCATCTTTCCAGTGTCTCTCACTGCAGCTATAATCCAGCTGGTTTTGCAGCCTTATACCATCCTGTACAATATTGTTGTGTTTAACAGTGCAGCATTACATAGTATACCATAATATGTACTATGGCATGTTATACATCAAATGTATATTGAAACACATAGTATGCAGAATGCGCAGTATAATGTAATATAAGTAAGATATCATGTATTATAGTATAGTGTGGTGCCTGCATGTCTGCAGAACAGACTGGTTTTCTGGTCAGTGTGTGTTTTAAAAACACTAAGCAACTGCTCTTTGCATTCCACTCAGCCACTGTTGACCCAGAGACTTTGCCCCTGTCTCTGTGACTGATCAGCCATTTATCAGCTCTGTATCTTGTGACTGGAGGCTGCTGTCACTGCCTGCCTCCCTCTGAGTTGCCTGGAGACTGTTGCTCTTCTATCCACTTCAGGTACAAGGACAAACAGGATGATTCACAAATCCACCCTGGAATATTGTGGCACTTTACAGTGTCTTCGAGTGGAAAGTCAGGCTTCCTGAATTGAATTGCTTAAATTTAATAATGTACATGTGGTTCCACATTGGTTATAATCCCATGTGACTAACTGTGCATTTACCACTCAGTATGTACAAAAAGTGTATATCCCATTGTACAGAATACATCAAATCCTTTCATCCTTTTCTTAGGGGTAGCAGCAGGTTCAGAGCCATATCAAATTTGAGTAACCAGCCAATCTCCCAATCAACACTTAACTTAACGCAGTCACTGAAAAATCAACAGTTGAGTGTCTGGTGTGCAGACAATCAGCTTGGATGCTGTAACTGTGGTCCTTTTATCCCGCTGCTAACAGAGAGCAGGGTCCAAAGTTGTCGGGAATGATAACCACACCCTGGAGCTGTCAACTGCAGTCTCCAGCGCTGAAGGTGAAGAAAGAAAGACGTTTTACATTAAAATTTTCTGTGGTTGCTGCATCTTCTGCTGTAGACAAAGCATTTGTATTGACTCCTCCATTAAGGTCAAATAATGAAGAGTCACGGGATGCAGAACGTGTGGGTTTTCATTTCAACATCCGTCAACATTAGGGTGGTTGCATCGTGATCTAGAGATTTGTGTCAGCTTCCTATTTATACCAACTCACACATGCCCCGTGTACGTGAATAGTCATGTATGTCTGCATTTTCAGGTGTGTTAGTATGGATGGAAATTTAAAATGGTAAAATTAAAACACATAGATGTTTTCTAAATATGTTCATTTTAACTTAACTTATTTATCAGTAGCATTGGATTTTAAAGCTTAAATTGCTGATAGAGATTAAAAAAAAAAAAAAAGGTGATTTAACTGGAGAATGCAACTTAAAACGGACCAAGACGGGATAAGCTAGCGAGAGGACTTCATGACGCGTGCCTTTTTGGACCTCCAGAAACACGATGTCCCCTAAAAAACTGCAGAGTGGAGTTTTATGGGGCAGCAGCTCTTTCCTTCACAAACTTCCTTGGCTGATTACAGACACCAGACGCAGAGACCACTTCCACCACACAATGGATGAGTTTAATTTCGGCATCTTATCAAGTTCCTCACAGAATTAACATTAACTAGCAACGGCTGATACGACCTAAAACAACCGACCGGTGGAAGCACCAGTCAGTGTGGATGATTCGTGTTGCAGCTGATTGAATGCATGTGTTTTGCCAACCTCTGCACAGGAATTCAGAGCCAGTGGCGTGCCCAAATCATTTTTCATGATTCTCATTTGCACTCTCATTTGCAGTGACACAGGGGTAGGATTGGATTTGTTTGGCTTTGTTTTGACCAATGCCGACCCATTACAATATCAAATCTGAGGATCACCCCAGGGCATCTCTTAAACTAACTACTGTCTTCAGTGAGGTTTGATTTTCACAATTGCCAAGTTGCTTCTTTAGGGATGACTTTATTCCAGCATCGGTGGATTTCTCATCATTTCCAAAATGAAAGCAATAAAAAAAAAAAAAAAAGTCCAAAAAAATCCATATAATCCATATAATCATAAACCACTGTCTCTGGGCACTAGCCACTAAGCAGCCTTTGGGGACTTTATTTTGGCTCCACAAACATGATGGGGACAGATATGACCGCTCCTATCTCTCTTTGATTTCTCCCTTCATTTTTCCTCCCATTTGTCTGCCTTGTCAATTTCAGCCTCCCCAGGCAGCCGTATGGAAGCATGTAGCCAGCCTCATTGTTTCGTTGAACCAACTATTTCCTTCGTTTTTATAGCCTCTGGATACATGAACCAGGCTCCATTTGGCGCGCACACATTCACAGATAGAAAAACCGATGGGAGAAAAAAAAAAAAAGAAAAGAGAAAATGGGCAGAGATAGCAGGGAGAGAGGTAAGACAGACATATGACTTGAGGCCATGTTTCCAATCTAATCCTCTGTTTGTCTTACAGGATCTCTACTCTTAAAGGGCTTGACATCAAATTCAATAAGAAGATCTCAGGCTGGCATAACTCGGAGCTCATTGGCTTTCAGTCCCCGTTCCCTTTTTCTCTCTATCTCTGCTTCATCCCATCTCTCTGTGCACACTCCTACCGCTCAATACTGTAGGGTTTTTGGAGGTCACAGTGATGAAGGCCCCGCTCTGATCTGATTTAAAAGGGCAACCGTGATCTGAGTACATCACGTCGAAAAGTTAACCATAAAAAATGTTCTTCCTGCTCATAAAATCATGCACCACATCTCTGCAGCTTTGAAGCCTGACCTCAAAATAAACTTGATACTCTTCATTCTTTTTTCAAGAGGATTCATTGTGTCTGGTATACATGTGTGGTCTGAACTGCGTCTAAATTTATGTAGAAACTTCTGTTTTTCCACATTTGCTGATACGAACAATCCTCCTGCACGCAGTCCTTGAGTGTGGTCACCTTCCCCATGGTCACATGTCAAAATATAGCCTGGAATGGGAGAAGGTGGGGGTTGGTAGGGTGGAGGGTTAGAGGACACAAAAGGAGACACTGAGGGATGAAAGGGAGAATAGGAAAGGTGGAGGCTGGTGTGTTTCATTACAAAAGAACTAAGGTGGTAAAACTCTCTGCATGCCTAAACACAGAGCTTTGAGGAAATGTAGTAGACCTTACCACAGGTTCTACACTCCCTGTTTGGGGGGGGGGGGGGGGGTGAACAGCTACTGAGATTTGTGTATATACAATATATATCAGTGCTGATTGTGATCTGTTTTTACCTTTGTTTTTGCTTGGTCTCCAGTGGATCAATTGTGGGAAGGAGAAAGTTTGTACTGAAAATGAATTTGAATAAGACACATAAACCTTTCTTCCTTACTGATTTTCAGTTTCCTCCGTGTCCACAATCAACAATTTCTGCTAGCACCAGAAACCAAGACCCTACAGGATATTTGGGCAGATATAACCCTTTCCCTGGACTTTGGATGATAATGATTTTCAGCCCAGATTATGTGGTAATGTGAGGGATTCATAGATTCATGCTGTCTTTCAAACCAGTTATTTGAGTCTGTGAACAGGCTAGTGTTACGTATGACTGCATTTTCTTCAGCCACACAGCCAAGATGGTGATGGTTTAGGGGAAAGAAAATGGTTTTAGAATCAATTTCGACCATTTTGAGAGCAGCATCCAGGTATCCAGCCACAATTGTCCATGTGAACACACTTAGCCACTCAATCTATTTATTTACTGAGCAAATAAATCAAGGGAGAAGTAGGGACATTTTCACATAGACTTCAATACAATCTGACTTCTTTAACAACCAGTGGTCATGATGGTCATTAGATAGAAAAAGGTTTAAAGCTCTTCAGCATTGGCTTCACTGTTCAGACCCAGAGTCTACGTCCACTTTGATATCATGCACTGACTTTTCCATCCTTACAACCATGCTGCATGGATAACAGAAGGAAGAAAGCCAAGGTGATCAGTTGCAGTCTTTGTGGTTTCTAGGCTATGCGTTGGACCCTTTTTGTCGCTGCAATACACTAATGCACAAACCTACATCCTGCTTAAAACAGGTTCTTGCAAAAACCTGAGGGAAGTACAATCTTACACAATCTTAAGAACTGTTTGAATAATAGCAATGACAGCGCAGATTCAGGATAGCTGATAACACATACATTTTTGCTACTAACCAAGATTACGTTGGCTGCTTGTGAAAACTAACAAGATATTTGTTATTATTAGTGACACAGAGTCTGGCCCTTTGGCTGTGGATGAGTAAAATGTGTTTCCTGTTTCCTCCATGCAAGTGAGACAAGACAAAAACTAAGTGGGACAACCTTTTGTTAAACTTTTCCTTTCCATCCTGCAACACAGAACTTTGTTGTGTTTTGAAAAATTAATGACGAAGAAATTATTTGATAAATAGCCATAGGTTACCAAGAAAAATGGCCCAGAATGTGATCTTAATGCTTGAATGGTTTCCAAATATAGTTTCATATCTTTTTCTTCCTCCACTGTTTTGCTATATTATAATCTACCAGTGACAATGATGTGGATTATTGTGCAGCAAATACCTAAAGTCCAACTGCAGTGTGTAAATGATGAAGGCTCTAACTGTATCTTTGTCCATTTTAAGGATTCAGGGTGAAAAAGACTGGTGGATGGAGAGATCTCCTGTGTGAGGGAAGATACAGGTCTTGTTATGTAGGGAGTGGGGGATGAACAGGGAGTGGAGGATGGTACTTTAGAGGTACTTTGGAGGGGCGGGGCAGTACTGCTCATTGATTTTCTAGGGACTGTGACCAAACAGTTTCCCACTACCCCTGCAACAAAAGGTCTGTGCTTGAAAATAATCAATGTGTAAGGATTCTTGCCGACTTGTTAGTACATTGTTTTTCCTGCTCGAGGTTCATGGCCTTATTACCCCTGACACAGCTAGCAGCAGAGACAGTAATTGCCCCAGACAGGGGACAATGGATGATAATAACAGTAATATAGCTCATGAAGAGAGAAATGTTTTTAGGTAAGCAGAGTACACCACCAACACAGAAGCAGCCGACAGTGGCTCCTGTATGTGCAGAGCAATAAACAATATTAATAGAGGAACTTAAACTTGAAGAACTTGACAAGGCAGCGCCTGACATGGTCCATGACCTAAGAGAAGCATTTGTTTCAGGCATAGACTGTATATAAAATTGTATGTAGACTCAGACCTACATTCTATCTAATGACCATCAGGGGGCGACTCCACTGGTTGTTAAAGAAGTCAGATCGTATTGAAGTCTATGGGAAAATGTCCTTACTTCTCCCTTGATTTATTAGCTCAGTAAATGTTTTCCTAATGAGTTTATGGTCTCAGTCTCTAGTTTCAAGGCTTCAATACAACATGATGTTCATGATTGTTGTTGATGTTCATTTTAAATGATGGTCCATTTAGAGGAAAATAGACCATAAAGCAGGGGATGCATTAGAGCGGGGCTACTGTGTGATTGACAGACTGTAACAACCAAGATGGTGACAGCTAAATTACAAACTGGAGGCTTCAAAAAGGCAGTTCCCAAACCAACGTTATGTCACAGTGGATTGCCACTTGGTTTCAGACAGTCGGTGTTGAGAAAGTTGCTTTTTGGATGAATGTCTTTATTTAAATTAATGATGATTAATGATTTGGGAGACATTTTCATTTCCTTTATTTCCATTAGATCAGAAGATTTATCGGCCACGTGGAAAATATTGAGCCAGAGCGATTAGCTTCGCTTAGCTTAGCTTGAAGACTGGAAACAGGAAGGAAACAGTTTGAGCAAATAGCAACATAAAACCACAAAGTCTTGTTTTGCATTTTTGCAATTGGATTTGTGAACCGGTTAAACAAATGCAAGAGTTTTGAGAGTTTTAAAAGTGCTGGCAAGGAGAGGGCTGGGAGAGGGTTAGCTAGTTTAGCTAGTCCTTCCGGGACTAGCTAAGTAGGGGTAGGATGGGTCGTTCAGTCATGTGAGGACCGTTTAAAAGGCAAAACAGGAAAGCATGGCTAACTCTGCGATGCTGGATATAACCCATTGCCTTCCTAAGCTCTCCACTTTCAATTATTTAAATTTTGTACCTAAGAAATCATGTTCTATTCATTATTTTGGCTCTAAATACTACAATATCTATGCCATGGAAAAAGTCAGTCAGGGGCATGAATCAGAGACAAAGAGAATTCAACACACTTTGTTGTTGCAGTTGTTAACAAAACACAAAACACAGTTGTTAAATTGAACTGAGGTTGACCCCAAAATTAGAATTCCTGCAGCCCTTTATTACTATTGGTGTATTTTTTGTGTCGCCTGTGTCAGAAAAATTACAAAGATTGGCAGATGCAACCCCGCAGATTCCACCACTGGAAAGCTGGTTTCAGATGTTGCTCGATGATCCAACGAGCAATTTATTGGAAACATCCCATGCTCCTCACTTGTATACTGCAAATACAGCTTTTATGGCTTTAGTTGCCTTGTTTGGGGCTCAGTTGTATGGACACACACCCACTTCAATCAGGGATTCCAGATCATACCCTCTGGGCATCGCCACCACTGTGATGGACCGTTTATTCCCAAAGCACAATCTTGCAATCATGTCATACTCTATTAAGTGAATGTACTCACATTGAGTCGGCACCATTTGAACAAGTTCATTGACTAAATCATAAAGCAAAGTCTTGTCTTCCTGTGAGTGTCTCTTGAATTTGTCAGTCTATTGAATCTGGCTCGACACAAACAGCAGTGACAGAGCAGATGCTGCTGAATGAAAGCCCTGTCAAGACCAGCGGACTCAGACAGTCTCTCCTTTCTTCTGGAGTCATTCTGTGCTCTCTGAGAGCCCTCCAGCCACGCCGGCTCTTCCTCATCATCTGTCGGTGGCAGACGTCAGGTCAGCTCAAAGAAGCAGCAGGTGGTCTGTAGTGACAGTCAACCTCTCCACTTCTGACTGGCTGAACTCTGAATCTGGCCGACTTGCAAGAGTCTCGGCTCAACTATATAAAACGAATAGTGCATCTCAGGGTGCCTGTACCTGTACTGACACAGCAAGTCAACAGCTATTGATCTAATTTGACAGCAGAAAGTACCTTGTCTTCTGCTAACCCAACAGACATGGTGCAAAGTTACTGGAAGAAGCTGCTTTTGGTATTGAGTTTCAGTGCTCACAAGCTGTGTTTTTCTTTAAGTCCCACAGTTCAATCAAGCATAAAACCAAAAAAAAAAAAAAAAAAAAGAAAATGTCACACTCAAGATTTCCCTTTGAGTCATTCTCTGACAGAGAAGAAAAAACAGATCCAGCTCCACAGGTTCAGACAGAATCTTTTAAATAAAGTGAAGATGACATCCATAACAGAAACCAACTGCTTCAAATGTGTACAAAAAAAAATCTCTTTAATACATTTTACATTTTATAATTGTGACTCAATCGCTGTCATCTGTTCCCACTCAATGCAACAGTGATAGAACACCCAGAGCCTTAGTCTCTTTTTCTCGATAACTTGGCGACTATTGATTTAGACATGGTTTACTGTGTAGACTGTGTTTATCAGACCACCCTGGCTGCTGTGTTCAAAGTAAGCACATCAAGGGCAAGTGAATTTAACGGTTGTCAGTGAAACACACTATATGACCAGTCCATGAGTACCCACAGCATCACAGCACAGTATATGTGACTTTCTATCATGGTTGCATTAGTGATATCACGAACAGATCATGGATGTATGATAGATGCATCATGAGCATGTAATACATGAAAGACTGATTACAACAGCACAGAAAACTTTGATATCTAGTAAAGAAAAACATCACTGACACAGTAAAATTAATAGCAGTTCTAAATACAGTGCATTTCCTGTGGCTGCTCACAATAAAGGAGCATAAAGAAAGGTTTGAGTTGCATTGGCAGTAACTCAAGAGTACTCTTTGTCTCTTCTGTCCATAAGAAAATGGCTGAAGCACAACTCTAAAACAATCCTGACAACTGTCTTTGGGAGTGAACAGTGAATTACATGAAAGTATGACCAGTGAGAGTGATGCAATTGCAATACTTAAAAAGGAAATTGCAGCAGACAGAGCAAACATCGGGGTGATCATTAATGGAACAAAGTCCAATGAAAACAGACCTGGTAAATAAATCATGATGCACATGAAGCTCATCATCCAAGCTCCTATTTCACTGTCAATCATAGTCGCTAACAAAAATATCCTACTTCTGGAGGGACCTTGCTCAAGTTAAATACATGAAACAAATGGAAATGCCATGATTCCATCATGTTTCTCTACATGCTTTTTATTGGTTAGAGGCTTGACTAGAGCTCATCTTGTTGCACCTTCATCTTCTGCAATGGTTTAATGGCACCAGACGGGAGAATTAGCACCACCAATTGTGTATATTGATATCATCATTACGTAAGAGACACAAACATGCATTCATTTGCATTAGCAAGATTTCTCTGCCACCAAACATGGGCTTTTGCCTGGATAGGGTCTTGGTTATTGTCGCTTTGGCCATTGTTGCATTTACCAGAAAAGATTTTATAATACGTCCTCTAAGAAGCGCTACGTCTTCAGCACAGATTGAAGGCTAGGGACTCGCTATCGGAAAGTGACAAGATGGTCCGAGGCTAGCTGGTTAGCATGCTAACTCTAGTGGAAGAAAACCGTGAACACTGGCATTGCTTTCCACCTCTGGAGACAGATCTAGGTGAGTAAAGGAATGACGCTGAACTTATATTGCTTCGAGACTGGGAAGATAACAGCTGTTAATGCTAACAATAGTTATATAGCCAAATTGCAAATACATCCTTTAAATGTTTCAAATAACCTAGAGAAGTCATATTGTATTCATATAAATGGCGGAACAAGGTCAACACAGGATATGCAAAGCCTGTTCTAGTAGGATACTGTAATTACTAAACACACAAAGTGAGTTGTGCAGCTTTTGGACAGCTGTTTGTTACAATTACTGGTATACCATAGACTGTTTTTGCAACATGAACATTCGTATATACTGCAATGAGTCAGGCTGCTGCAGTGATGCAAGCGCTGAGGAAATGGTCCTCAACAGTTCCCATAATTTGGTCACAGTGGGTTAAAGGAGATTACACATTGCATCACCACCTGCCTGCTGTTCTCAGGTCAGAACTGATCATCCATGTTAAAGCCCAAATCTTTTGTTTTTTTGTTTACCTGAGTCTGACTCGAGGTCACAGTTCTGTCGTCACTGTTATATTCCACATTCAGGCAACAGGAGTATTTCCTGCACCATGACACATTCTTTCTCAATATGGAAAGCCAAGTCATGCCAGGCATTTTGTGAGACAAGACATGAAGTGTAAGCAAGGAGCAAGTCTTGGGCAGGGCTCAAATTACAGTGAGAAAACATCTGTGGTTTATTGCAGTCTGTGATGGTTCAGCACTTGCCACACCCTGTCTTCAGGGGTTCTAAAATGTGTTTAACATAGACTGTGAAGCAGAACAAATATCAAGCCCCTCCAAGCATTTATTTTTTGATGTGTTTTACACACCAGAGTTGCCTCTGTCTGGTCTACTGTTCAACTAGATGTATTTTTTTTTTCATTTTCTCATGTGCTGCACATTCACAAATGAACCAGACCTTTTGAGCAACAATTCCTCACAGTCTTGTCTTGAAAAGTCTTGGTTGAAAAGTAACAGAAAGCAGTCAAAACACACCTGATTCCAGGCCCTGTATATTTAGAGAAGTATGATTTGACTAGTTTGCACTATTTATTCACAATCTTTTGTATTTTTGCCAATTGACAACACATAAAGAACTGTGAGCATCTGAACAAACTCTGGACTCTTTACAAACACTTGGCACTGACACATATCATTAATATCATGTTGTATTGAAGAGACTTGAAGACTAAGACTTGAAACTAGAGACTGAGACCATAAACGCATTAGGAAAACATTTACTGAGCTAATAAATCAAGGAAGAAGTAGGGACATTTTCCCATAGACTTCAATACAATCTGACTTCTTTAACAACCAGTGGAGTCGCCCCCTGATGGTCATTAGAGAGAATGAAGGTTTAAGGCTCTTCAGCATTGGCTTCACTTTACAGACCTTTTCAGTGTGCATCCATTTTTATATACAGTCTATGGTTTTAAGTTGTGTTGTTGTTCAACCAAAATCCAAAAGATATCAGCATAAACTCAACATATAATAAACATTAGTGAAACATCACAGTGTCAGTTTGCCAATGTTGAATTTCGATGACCTGATTTTCATTTCCAACCGAGATTTAACGTCAGAGTCAAGAACGTTTTATAAGCCTGTACATTTAGGATGAGATTAGAGGCTTTTGATATATTTAGGACCTTTGCAGAGATCCTGGCTACTTGTTTCCCCCTGGTCAAGATCCAACATGTGAGTTGTTTCCCGTCTAATGTTCCTTTAATGTTGTAATTGTCCATTTACTTTGGGTTCAAAAGATACATTTCTTCACACACAATTTCTACCACTAATGCTTTATTTTTGTATAGCGCACGGGCTGTAGGATACTGTAGAATATATTCACTTTAATATTGTGCTGCGGTCTTAATGTAAATAGGACTCAGCCCTGGATGAGCTAACATGAACTGGTCACTCGGCTGGATTACAAGATTACAGCCTTCCTCCTCTGCTACACTCTCAACATTATCTCTGACACTGAAATGGTGCCACGTTCAAGTAGAAATTCTTTGAATTTCCTTCCCACTGAGTGTTCTACTCACAAATGCATGGAATGAGAGTAATGTCAGCTGCCTGCGGATAAGAAGTTGCTGTGTATGATGGTAGGTAGTCTGCTCCTGGGGATGAGGGAAAGTGTTGAGAGACTATTGGATGTGACCTCCTTTCTCGGCTTTGCTGTTGTTTCTTAATGCACACGAGAGGCTGGAAAGCCCCTGCTTTACATTACACTGTTTTTAGATTAAGACAGCAGGATGAAGTATGTGTAACTGTGTGACTGTGTGTGCGTCTCTTGTCAGAATCCATCATACTGTTGTAAAGGGTCTTTGAAGCTTGCCACTGCCTAGGCCTCAGTTTAATCGCCTCCCTTCATTGTCTGTCCCCAGCTAGAGGAAGGAGTGGATGGAGAAAGATTGCATTTCCTTTCAACAAACTGTCACCTTGTGGGTTTCTGTTGAGCAGAAGTGCTTTCAGGAGGTTAATGGGCAGATGCTGGTGCCTTTTTCTTTTCTTTTTTTTTTTTTTTTTTTTGCTTGGAATGAATGGTTGTAGTTGTTGTTGAAGTGCTTGGTGGTAGATAGAAGGGGATGGGATGGCAGGAGGGATTTGTAACCCGAGGAGGGGGTGCATCCCCAGGGTGTTAAGTTTAGAGAAAGGACAAGAACTGGAGAGGCGGAGCGTGAAGGGAGAGGGCAAGATGCAAGCAGAGATAGCGCAGCTGAGGAAGAGTGGGGGGAAATGATCTGATTGAGTTTTAATGACACCAAGGAACAAGAAAAACAGAATGGCTGCTTAGCAAAACTGTGGCTCGACTGTGAAGGTTGGGCCTAAGTCAATGATTACCGCTTTGACTTTGATAAACACCCCTGTCTCTGTCTTTTACACACACACACACACACACACACACACACACACACACACACACACANACACACACACACACACACACACACACACACACACACACACACACACACACACACACATATTTATACAAGTGCACAGACATGCTCTCACGTCATGCTCACTCATGTACATCTTGCATATGGCCGATATATAAAGTCAATACTGCCCATAATTAATTCAAAAACAGATCCCTTTTGGTGTATTGTGTCTTAATTTTAACTCACTCTTAAAATTTGCAATCATTTTATCTATTTATTCATTTATTTTTATTCAAACATTTTCAAAACTGAGTGCTGGTACAAATTATCAACTACTGTCAACCCACAAGCGGTGTCAGCCTCTAACAGACTCTCTGCACGTCCATAGAGTAACGCTACACTCAGAATAGCACGTGTGCACCCAGTCCATGAATCATTAACCATCTGCTGGTTGGGTGAAGGGAGGAAGGGAGGGAGGGAGTGGTGGAGGGGTGGATGGCAGAGAGAGAGAGAGAGAGAGAGAGAGAGAGAGAGAGAGAGCCAGAGAGAGAGAGAGTATAGAACAAAGTCTGCTTTTTTATGGCATCTTTAAGACCCAAAACAAAGGATCTGTTTAGTTGCCTGCAGCATGATGGGAAGATTAGGATGAGACAGGGGAGTGGTGGTTGAACAGTCACAGGCAAGAACAGAGAAGCCCAGTGATCAGCTGCAGTAGCAAGGAGAGGTTGTTCATGATGCGGGTATTTTATTGTCATGCATTTCCATTTACTATAACCTGGTGTAACTCTTGGCTGGACCGGACACAGGCCAGAGCTACATCTACGAGCGAATGAGCCAGTGAATGAGGGAAGTTACTCCATTAGTTGACTGAGTGTTGGATTTTTCCCATTGACACAAACAATTTCTATGACATCATTCCAGTGGATCTGCAACAGTTTTCAACTGCCACAGTTCCTCAGATTAACCCTTATTTACCTCAGATTCAGCAGGTAACAAGGCCTTTGTTTGAGGCGTTGTTTTGTATAAGAGACAGGCCTTTTTTTCTAGTTCCCTCTTTTGGCATGTATAATCTATCATAGCCTGCCTGAAACGCTATCATAAATCAGATTTTTACCTAGTTTTATTCCATATTTATTCCATTTTAGTTCCTTTTAGCTGCATCTTTTAACTAGATGAAGGTTTTTAGTCATCAGAGGGCCAGATTTCTCAGATTGCCAGGAAGTCTAGATGTCTATACTAACCAAAACAACCATATCTACCATGCAAACGGATGATGGTACATTGCTGAAAAAAAGCAGACAGCAAGATTGCTGATCTTAAGGAGGACGACTCTCCAACCAACTGCATGAGAACAATTACCCACTGTCCAACTTCAGGGAAGTATCTTGTGGGCAAAAACAATACAATCAGAAATGGACTTTCACTGTCAGTGCCCACGTTTTTATGATAATGGCCTATTTGTTTTTCGTCTACAGCAAGTTGTGCTATTGCATTTTGATTTGATATATGTTTATGAATTAGTGTTTTGGCACGCCTGGCCAAGTGATGCTAGGATTTACTTCTGGCATGTTAAATTAGCCTTTAGCCTTTTGTTCTCTTGTGTATGATCACATCCACCATGTGTCTGCATGAGGAAAAGACAAGGCACGGGATCAGACTGGAAATGAATGTCTCTCCTGGACATTTGTTTTGTTTTGTTTTTCAGATATCGCACTTTGAAAAGACCCATAAATGGTCCATCACTACCACAATTATTGAGGTGTTGATATATATCTGTATCTGCTGATATCAGCCTATTTTAGATATCACATATCATTATATGTCCACTACTATGTAGCAACAAATTGTAGTTGGAAATGCCATGGATATGTTTATTTAAAAAAGTAAAATAAAAACATTGTGTACATGACATTTTTTTGTCCACATTTAAACACCCATGACCCCCAGATGAGGGGATGGGCTAATGGCTAACGCCAGATTTTTTTGTCTTGTGAAACCATGAAGTGAAACTATTTTGTTTCTGTCATAATATCTCAACTATTATGCAATAGATTGCTGTCAAATTTGAAATGTGTCAATATGTGAAATAATAAATAATAATATTACCAGAAATTTGGTGATTTCCCAGATGTTTCATCAACTACTGAAATTTACATCTGTCCGATACTTTGGCTAATGCTTTGTCATTTACCTGCAATACTAATGATGTGCAAATCTGCTTCAGGTCTACTTTGTGTTTATTGACAATTAGCAAACACATTAAGCTGACTGACCATCAACATGCTAGCATTACCTTATCATCCTAACCATGTTAGCATGCTAAGTTTAGCTTGTAACTGACGTACGGCCTCACAGAACCACTAACGTGGCTGTTATTTACTTTTATGGCAGAGAGTGAATGCCATTGAATGGGCCCTGTTGTCAGCTCTAGAGAAACCTGCGAATGCTGTGAGTGCACCAATCTCATTTCAATATACGTAGCTATGAGGTCAGTTCTGGTATAAGTGTTCCACTGGCTTTTCAGTGACTTGGCAAATACATAATGAAACAATTTATCGTTGAGTGCGCAAAAGCAGCCTGATCTTTTTTGCTTTTTATGTAAGCCCATACATGTGCGGTGTCTTAATGCACGCCACTGTCCTATTTCGGCATCAACATGTTCCAACACACCAGACATGCAGCACTGATCACATCTGCATGCTGGATTGCCTATGTCCTCTGTCTGTCTGTACAGGTGTCACATGACACAATAGTACAAAACACAGTTGAGTTATGTTGCACATAAACGGTTGCATGTCAACAACAGGGTTGTTCAGTCACATTGTTTAGCCTCCTATCATAGATTAAAATTTAAAGTTTGTTTAAGTCAGAAACTGACAGAAATTGCTTCACTATGGACTTTAAAACACAACCAAAAATGAGACGAAGCCTTCCTGCTCCAAAAACAAAAGGGGAAACCCTGCCATGCCTCAGTGCATATTACTTCTGCAATCCAGGGAACATTCTGTTCTGCTGTTCATTCAACACCATTAATTTTCATCAAATGTGGTTTTGTTTTTTTTGTGATGATGCAACTGGTATTAGTGTGTTTACTGTAGGCTTTAACATTACATATTATGTTACTTAGTCTTTGTTTTAAGTAACACTAGGACAACTGCTGACAGATGTCTTCCATTTATGGTGGTAACACAGCAGCTTTGCTTTTGTCACTAAGTTATAGAGAAATGGTTCCTGATTCTTGATATTGCAGCCACAGAAGAAATCATACAGCTGTTTCCACAGGTTTCATGATCATGATGTTTGCCACCCCAGGATAAGCAGGTTGACTTTTTTTTTTTAACTCTCCAGGGGACACAGTTATTGGATGGTTTGCCATGTACTTTGGAACACATAGTGTCCACAGGATGGCCCCCTGATTTTCTTCTGGCAGCATGTTAGAGCTTTCATACAGTATATCTAGTAAAAACTTTCAAAAGCTAATAGATTGATTTATGCAAATGTTCAGGGTTCCCAGAGGATGGATTCTAAGGACTTTGATGACCCATATGTTCACCCCATTATGAATGATGTGTGGTGTGTGGTATGTGAATTCAATGTTAGCATCACCCAAAAGAGGAGAAATCTAAAGTGCACTAACTTTCTCTTGTTGGTTAGCTTTATAACGTATATATGTGCATAAAACTTTATTACAGAGACTGGAACATCCAATTGGAATTAAAGGCTGGTTTAAGTCATTTTTGTCAGTAGATTCCAGTTTGTTCATGTTAACAACGACTCTTCCACACACACTAAAGTTAACCATGGAGTTCTGCTGGGTTCTGTGCTAGGACCGATACTTTTCACCCTTTATATGCTGTCTTTAGGCAATATTATCAGGAAGCACCACATAAAAACAAATGCTCTATATGTAAAGAACCTTGAGGAAACTTTGTTATGATTTTGTGCTGTATAAATGAAGTTGATTTGATTTGAGCTGAATTTCCATATATGACACTATGTCAAACACATTTATGAAACACATGAGAAATTTGAATCATTTATCATATTGATATATGTCTTGTCCATACAAATATGTATATTTATGTATGTATGCATATATTTTATAATTAACGTAAATGCTTGTAGTGTTGTGATGTTATACCATGCAAAAATTATTCGAATAGATATTTTAGTATTTGCACAAATTTTACTATGGGTTTTTCATGTATGTTATAAACCTATACTTTCATATATCCAGAGAAAGTGTATGTGTGATTTTAATAGTGTATATAACAACATCACTCTGGATATAGGGACTTACACTGTATGTCATATACTCTTTGGGCTGTTTAGCCCTGACTTGCAACTTGCTAGCAGCTACAACAGTGTACATGCAGTACAGCAGATCATGGCTGAGCTAACAAAGGGTTGTTCGTCAAGTGAGGGAAGCTTCAATGTGACAGTGATGATTCAGTACATTCAGGGCTGAGAATTCATTCATGTACTGAAGACCCCTGATTGCAATTTACTGGATTGGTTGAATGTTTGACATTGTGTCTGGAGCCTCACCATGGTAATAGCACAGCAGCCTAAATTAGTACATATAAATATGTGTCATTGAGTGTTGACTCATTTGGTGTGAGTTGAGAGCGGCAGATGAATGGCAGCCGTGCCAAATTCTATAATTCATAGGTATCATAATACTTTTTATGTGAAGCATTTTCTTAAAGTATATGAGCCACAATTCAGCCCTTCCAGCACTGACATTTTCACTTTACATTAATGTGTAGCAATAAAAATACATTATTGATTTCTTAATGGGTCCTTACGACAGCTGTAACAAATTAAAATGAATAACCAGCAGTCACATCATATAAATCACTAACCTGTGGTTTGTGTAAACATCTCGCTCACGGTGTTTACAAAAACTGAGAGCAGTTATACGCAAAGGGTGGATAAGTGTCAGGAATAGATTTTACAAGTGTATTAAATAAACTGTGGCAGGACAGTTCAGGCGACCCCTGAACCCTGAGATTCACGAACTTTAATGGGATCTTCACAATCGCAGGACTCGCTCATGGTGTGATCTAAGTGGTGAATTTTGACTTTGCAACCAACTGTTGACTAATTACTGACCTTTGAGGCGAAGGAGACCAGAGTCGAGTCAGGAGTGGAAGAAGCTGCGTCTGTGACGGAGCAGCCCCATCACTGACTGCGGGCCGAGCACACAATGACATGCTCCAGCTCAGCGCCCACTGATGCTGCTCGTCCACTTGCTTCACGGTTTTCAATCCATTGTGTAATTCAGAACATTACACAAAATGTTTGTTTTGCCACGTGTAAAGTAAAAACATCTTTTTATTTTGGCATGATTGACGACCTTGTGGTGGAGAAATGTAATGTTATGTGATCAATAACCCCGGTTTCAGGGGCTTTGCAAAGTTAAAAGTACATGAGGAAAATCTGCAATGTGCAATAACATTGTTCAGTCATGATCTGATATTGCTATAAATAAAGAAACATTTAACCCTATTAAGCCCACAGAAGTACACGTTTCCAAAAGTCACATGGTTTTTAGAGCAGAATTGCTCCACACTGGTTTGAGCTAGAGACGTGCTGTCTGACCCTTTGACGGGAGCATTGTTGATTTACTTCTGTGTGTTTATCCATCGGTTCTCATCCTCCGTCTTTGCTGTTGACGTCTGGAGTCACTTCTCTACATGGGACACTCCTATTGGCTCCGGGGGGTGATGTCACAGCCAATCAGAGTGTCTCCTTCAGAGGCCGAGCTGTCAGCTGCTTGTAGCCAAAGTCAATAGGATCAATCCTGTATTTTTCTGATCTCAGAGTGAGGAGAAGTCGCTCTGAGTTTATTGTAGTGACAGAATAAAGACAGAGACATGGACAATAAGATATTTAGAGCATTAGAGGCTTTGGAGCTGATTTTTCATCATTACTGCTCCAAAGAATGAGCAGAACTCAGATCAGATAAAGAGAGAAACTTCAAATCAGCTCTAGAACAACACAAATACATGTGTGTAACTTTCTGTGTTGAAGGTTTCTTTGGATGTTATGGTTTACAGTGTTTTTATCTAGAAAATAAGGAAAAAAATAAATGTCAATTTTTGAGCCACTATCCCCTATTATCCCCCTTTACTAAGTGACATATATATATATATAAAATATACATATATATAATATAGAATATATAATTAACTGAGGTTGTGCTGATTCTGAATATGTGAGCACTATTCAAGGAAAAACACAAAGGCAAGACAGAAAAGCCTCACTGTGGATCTAAAACAGTTAAGTGTGCATGTACAAGTGCAAGTTCCTATGTTTTCCTCTACCATTGTGCCAGCTGACCTCACATTCAGCATCGAATTGACAGCATGGTTCATGTGTCTGGCTCCATCTGACAAGTCAAATGTTCTCATACTGAGTGTGAATGCAGGTTTTCTCCAAGTGTCTGGAGGATGATGCTCAGGTTGCAGCAGTGAGACCGAGAGTGTTCTCTCATCAGCTGCAGCTGTGTCGTGTTATATTTTCAGCGCTTATTATTTTTTAAAAAGAATAAAATTTAGAACAAGATCAGAACAAACAAAATGTGATTCTAAAGCAGCAATCATATTTACAGCAGCAGAGTTACTGTCTATGAACTGAATATATAATATCTCCGTGGAAGCAAATGTAACGTGTCAATAAACAAAATAATATTCCCGACGTGAAAACACTGAGTGAAGCTGAACGCAGACAAAGTTCACTATCAGTCATCTCCTCCGTCCTTCACCCTCTGCTGCCAATGTCGCCTGCAGGTAACGCTGCTGGAGAGGGGGCGGCTGCCGTCTCAGCCTGGAGCTGTACAGTTCAGTTTGTGGCAAGTGAAGCTGCAGTCCTCGCACAGAAAGATTTCCTGCCCGTAACAGCTCACTGCATTTGTGTAAAGCAAGGCGCAGTGGATGGGAACAATTCAAAATGTTGTTTTTTTTTTTTTTACTTTTATATCTAGTTGAACAGGTGGTGTGATAAAGCTACTGACTTTTTTTACTTACAAAGATTTGCATAACACTTACAAGTTCTTCAATTGTAGTTATCAGCGGCAGAAAAAAGTTCACTTCTCACTATTACAGTGCAAACCACAAAGGCTTTATAATCAATATAAAGGTGAAAAATGACTTTAAAAAGAACATGAAGTAGGTGCTGCACCTTGTAAACTCAGTGAATGGATGGCACATGTCAATAAAATGATCTTTTTCAAATTTGTTGCATTTCACTCAATCTTTTGTGATGCGTTTATTGCACATGTTCACAGAATAAAAATAAGATGAGAAAATAAGATCGGTCACCACTAGTTTAGCCTCTTTAAGGATGAAGGTGTCCGGCCCCTCCAGTTCTCCCTCGCAGCTGACAGCCACCTCCCTCTCTCTTTCCCTCTCTCTCTTTTGTGTGCTCCTGTCTTGTGTGTGTTTGAATGCAGGAGTGGAGACAGGTATGCGGGAGGTCAGGCCACCAGCTGCTCATCATCATCATCCTGCTCTGCCATAAATACCTGCTTCCATCCTCAACACTCTGCCAGATCATAAAGTCTGTGACACAGTCAGTCTGGTTACAGACGTTCCTTCTAGTCAGCAGTTCTCTGGCGTTAGCCTTTTATTAATACTTGTCTTCCTCTTCCTGCAGCAGAACCCGGTCCACAGAAAACCCCAGTCTGCTCAGCCCTGCTCCCCATCTGAAGCTGCCCCAACCTCCAGCTGCCCGTCCCTGCCTCTATTACTAATCTGTTAATAAGAAATCATTGGTTCAGAACCGCGCTTTTCCTGTCTCTGTGTCCTGTACTTCCAACAGGAGGAGTCAGAATTCATTTGGTTACAGATGAGGTAACGGCCACTTGGCTTTGGTTACAGTGATTGCAGTGCTGTTCTCCCATCTCAAACTTTTTATTTTTTTGTTGCCACTATTGCACTTCATAATTAATACTAGACACAGAGTGCAGCTGAGGCTTCTGGGAATGTTTGCAAGTATTAAACAAATACTTGGGCAAATTGCAATTTATGTGCAATTTAAGGATGTAGGATCATCAATGGTGTTCATCCTCTGGGCACTATGATTATCCACACAATCCTTTGTGCTAACCTATCAAATACATGTTGAGATGTTTTACAGTTAAGCGAAATCTAGTGAAAATCTTGACCATCTGATGGAACAAGACAAAAAGTTAGTGAATCAGTCAAGTCTTTAGGATTCAGCCTCTGGGTACCATGAATGTCAGTAAAATCCAACAATTGAAGTGCAGCAGGAACCACTGAAAGTGACCAAATGTTTGTGTGGTTCAGGAGGAAGAGCGGGTCGGTCCACTAATTACAGAGGACCGACACAAGCTGGTGTCCTTGGCAAGATACTGAACTCGAAAGTGCCTCTGATGTATCATCAGTGTGTGTGTGGTCGAAAAAAAGCACAATAAAGCGCTGCTTGAATGAGGCTACGCTTAAATTAAGTGTAAACTGTATACATACAGTATATGTGTGTGTGTATTTACTATATAAGTGCAATTCATTTCCCATGTCTTATATGCATTTCTATGGATATGGCTGTTTAAATAATTTGCTTACTGTGTGTGTGTGTGTGTGTGTGTGTGTGTGTGTGTGTGTGTGTGTGTGTGTGTGTGTGTGAGACTGAGTGTCTGTGCACTCGCTGTGTCTCAGTGAGTTATTTTGCCCTCACATTCCTGCTATGTTAAATGTTTTGGGACTTTTAAGTGTGTGATGCTTTCACTTTGCTTTCAGACTAGTCCCTGAAGGAGGGGGCCATTACATCATTAACAGTGAAGCTGTGTCATTTCTTTATATTCATGTCATAGATATACAAATTACATTGTGATGTAATATGCATGAAAAGTAAAGAAAAAGAAAAAGAAAAACATAGATCAGACGTGATCACGTCAGTGGTTTCCACTGTATTTTGGCTGGACCAAGGTGGTGGATGCACCAACCAACACGGTGACAGTGCCGTCCTTAGAGCCGTGTTGCCAGCATAGCTAAAGACAGTTTATTCAAACTAAATCTAGATGATTTACAAGTTTATTTCATTTAGCCTTTGTTGTATTATTTATATCTATATAAAGAACACAATGCAGGTTTCAAAAAAAAGCCACTGGTGGCAATGATCACAAAAAACCTTCTTGGTGGGCCTTTTTTGTGCACCACAATGTGCCATTATGCGTAAGATAATGCTCTCAAAGTGTGTGTGTGGCAGCAAACAGCAGTGCGTTTCAGTAATGGCAGGGGGCAAGGATCGAGCATAGCTGCAAGCTGTCACACTCCTGACTTAAAGAGGCAGTGCATTAACTCAGCATACACACATACACACCAGCTATTATACCCAAGCAGCCAGTCAAGGAAATGAAGCATCATTGTCAGTGGCACACACAAACACACATCACGGTTGCAAGTGTTCTCCTTTGTTGAAGAGGGCAACAAAAGACAGAGGGACAACAAGGGGAGGAGATGGCTGCCTAGGAGGGAGGCAATGAATGAAAGAAGTGGAGATGGAGGGAGGAGAAAGAGAACAGAGGTGGCGGTGTTGTGATGGACAGGTGAAAGCAGACAGGGAAATGGGGGAGTGCATGAGTAAATGTTGTATGGCATTTAACCACTGGGCCCATGTCAGTGTTATTGTGTAGGTGGTGGTGTAGGGAATATTAGTGTGCAGCACAAGAGTGGGATATGCATTAGGTCACTTGCATGAAAGCAGCAGACGGCTCTCCAGTAACCTTGTCTTTTTATCTAGGAAAGGCTGTTTTGCATAAACAGCATTTGTAAAAAGCCAGGGACACAGTCTGTGCCTTATTCCGTGGATTTATGGCAGCCCAAGGTCATTAGCACATCCTTGCTCTGACCAAACCATGTCATTTGTCCTTGACTTCTAAATCCAAGCCTCTCCGCTCAGATCGCCTCTACATTCACATCACAAATACACCTTCTAACCGCCGTGTGCGCACACAGCTGTGCATGACCATAGACAGGCATACGTCTGAGATACAGCTCGCCACCCACACACCCAGCAGAGCTGAGCAGAGAAGGGCTGTGGATGCCTGATACCTCACCGTGCTCTGTCAGATACCCAGTGGCAGGAAAGTGGCCGAATGCATGTGCAAGGATAGGGGTGGGATTAGAGCTATTTAAAGCTGCATGTGTCTGTCTCTCGAGGCTCAAGCACCAGATACGTTCTCCCCCTCCTTCTCTCTTTTTCCTTTTTCCACAGAAAGCATCCCATGAACTGCTGTGGCTTGGTGAAGCAGGCATGCAGGCCTCTGCTCCTGGGCTCAATCCACTTATGTAACATCGTCATTGGTGGAGAAGGAGCACCATCTGGGCCTAGGGCTACAGTGCTCGCTGTCCTGTGTGTGTGTGTATATGGCCATGCCTTTGTGTAGCAGAGAGGGAAACTGCGTTTCTGCTTATCATTTGTTGTCTCAGTCATTAACGGTGTTACAACTTTAAACATGAACCATTCATTGCAATGTTTTTGTATGATTTATATATATTTATTACACCGTGAACTCAACTGTTGTTTTTGCAAAAACTGTGGATGATAAACACGTCAGATTGATTTCTGCATCTACCTTTAGGTATCTCATTTCTATTTCCAATAAAGGACATTTAATGCTATCACTACTGGGGCAGCCAGGTCACATGGGGCAGATTACTGATTAAGAGTGGGGTGCCTCAGGGGTCCATCCGTGGCCCACATTTATTTTCTATTTATGAATCTCTGTGAAAGTTCAGTCAGGAAAATGATCTCCTCACATATACCTTCTAGGTCACAAGCATTGTTTCCCACTATCCACCTGTTTTCATCTCACAACCTGGTGGCCTTCAGCCAATCACTCATAAACTGTAAAACTTTTACATTGTCTGTCTCTTTGATATTCATTTTATTCTATTTATTCTAACTGTCAGTGCAGACTTGAGGTCTACAGAGAGAATTCAGACACTCATTACCCTCAACAGTGACAAAGTGCCAAACTAACAGCAGCACTGCAGTGCAAAGAATCCACTTACTTGCTTTGTTCATTGCTCCTGTTACATAAGTGAAACTGAACCCAACCACTATTTTCATATTTTGGGGCTCAACAGGTCACTCCTTCTCAGAATTCCTGCCCTGTGACGCCAATGACATTGTGTTACTTTCAGGGCAGCCCAGTTGTTTATTATAACTGGCTTTCTTTTGTTAAACCTACAAAATCGCTGACAATGCAACACAGGTGAAGGACACACCTGTGCACACACAGGATTATACACATCCAGATTGTGATTTGTCCCACTGCGGATCATATTATATTGTTTGCATGGAGCATAAGTAGAATGGTTACTCATGTGATTGTTACATAACAGTGTGAAAAGCAGTAAAAGAGCCGGTTATATGAGAGTCAGCCCACAGCAGAGTGTTTGTTGTCTCCTCTCAGTATCAGGTGTTTAGTGCAATTTGAGCTGTGTGTGGGGTTTTTTTTTTACGATGCAAAGCACACTGGATCCCAGTGAGAGACTTTTAAAAGTAGAGGTCTCTGGCACCCATCCAACTGGTGGCACCATAGGCTACTGCTCAGATGTTGTGCGCAGGCTAAAGCAGGCGCTATGATGCAGCATGCGCACAGTCACAGACGCTTTGGCTCCACACTGACCTCTGCAAACAGGTGACAAAATATTGACTATGATTAATCCCTTTTCCCTCAATGGCCAAACTGTGGCTAATACACGTTCTGCTTGGGGCGAAGAAACTATTTCCACGTGCTTCGATATTGCTTAACTTGAACTGATGTGGACCAGTTTTTTTTTTTTTATTATTATTATTATTTTTATTATTATCATATTCCACAATATCTGATGCTACGGAGATTTGGGGGCAGTGGACCATGTCCTGCTGGGCTGCAGCTAAATTCGCAGCAACAAGAGGAAAGTTTCTTGTCAAAGCCAACAGCATCCAAGACATTAGCACTTAAAGCCACATGAAGCTCTGGGTTGTTTACTTTTGCTTAGCAGAGTAGTTTTCACTGCTAGCTGATGTTAATTCCACAAATAAAGGCCAAAATACCATCCCAGATGTCACAGGGTGACTATGGGGGAACCGAAGTAGGGGAGGACTTTTACCTGGTGCTCCAAGATGGCCGCCCCAGCTGCAATCAATATACCAGTAACGAGGCACTCGCTGACTTATCCATTAACTGGATGCGCTGCAGGTGTGCAGTGGCTGGACTGCGTGGCGATTGGGCCACAAGCTGTGTGGGTGTGTCTTTATATACCTACAGGTATATAAAGAGGAGAGGCAGGAGGAGGAGGAGGAGAAGAAGAAGAAGAAGAAGAAGAAGAAGAAGAAGAAGAAGAAGAAGAAGAAGAAGAAGAAGAGAAAAAAAAAAAACAACAACAACAACAACAACACACACTGGGGCAGGATCAGGATGATGGATTAATATGGGGCCCTAGAGGAGCGGACTTGGCCATACAGAGAGTGTGAGAGAGATAGAGACAAGGAGACCTGACTGCCCTTGTCCATACCCTTAAATTACTCTTTAGTTAAAGCCAAACTAAAATAAAAACCTAACTATATGAAGATTACAGAATGTGGGTCAACCTGATCAGATGCTGGGGCAAGAAGGCAAATATATAGATTTTTTTTTTTTTAAAAAAGCAAAAAATAAGCATCACTGTGTCATCTAATTGCTAATATTTTAATAATTTTTTTTTTTTTATTTGGTTGGCTATAAGGTCTTTGGTAAACACAATCTCAACACTGTCACATTTTATTCTATGGTAGAAATTAAGTCACAATTTTCTTAAGCTTTTACGTGTCTTCTCAAAAGGTGCGTACTTAGTGTAGCTAAATGAGACTTCAGAGGTTATTGGGCGCTTTAAAGGTCATCGCACTGAACACAACAACCAATCTACTCATCAATGCCTCATTACAGCCTCTTTGTGTGCTCTCGCAAACCGTTTGTCCTTTTCTAAGAGGAAAATCTTTTGTAGAGCTGTCATTCGTTTACAGCCTAGCATTAGCTTTTTACTTCTGATTATTGTATTTGGGCCTTGTGATGTTTATTTGAGAGATTATCCTGCTGAACAAAACCTGGAACAGTTTGTCTCGATTGTTTTTTATCAAAGGAACCAGGTTGACGCAAACGTCTGGATCTACAGAAATATGTCATCCCTGCAGCACTCTGGAAATACAGGAATGCACGAGGTCAGCAACAATACTGAAATAGGCTATGGCACTCAAACAGTGATTGATTGGTATTAAAACCCAAAGTGTGTCAAGAAAATGTTCCCCACATAATTTCACCACCACCACCAGCAGCAGCCTGGACTGTTGTGGGGTCCATGGATCCATGCTGCTGACACCTAATTCTGACCCTACCATCTGCTGCCTCAGCAGAAAACCAGATTCATCAGACCAGGCTACAATGTTCCCATCTTCCAACTGTCCAGTTTTGATGAGCCTGTTCCCATTGTAGCATTCATCTGTTCTCGACTGACAGGAGTTCTACCTGATGTGATTTTTGTAGCCCATCATGAATGTGTTGTTGTTTCTGCTCACCACAGTCATTAACAGAGGCGATCTGAGTTAGCACAGCTATTCTGTCAGCCCCAACCAGTCTGGCCACTCTCCTGTGACCCAAACAAGGCATTTCCATCCACAGAGCTGCTGTTTTTAGTTTTTCACGCCATTCTGAGTAAAAATTCGAGAGACTGTTGTGTGAGCAAATCCTAGGAGATCCGCAGTTTCACCCCATCTGCCATGAACAATTATACCACAGTCACACTCACTGAGATCACAACTTTTCCCTGTTCAAGTGGTTGAAGCAAACATTAACTAAAGCTCCTGACTTGTGCATTGCACTGCCATGTGACTCGCTGATAAATGCAAAAAAAAAAAAAAAAAAAGCAGGTGTGCAGTGTTCCTAGGAAGTGCTACATGCATGTAAATTCAAACTGCAAAACAACTCAATCTGAAACCAGACATTACAGATGCTAATTTTAGCTACCCTGCCATATAACTACACACCAACTGCTTTATACACTCATATTACATACATACTAAAATCAAATAAGTGTTACATGTTATACGAGTTATCATTTTCAGGGCTTGAAAAAACTACAGTTTCACACCAGCAGCATCTGCATCTTTGTCAAATAGCATTAGTGTTAAATTCTAAATGTTCTAAAGACCATCTCCCTACAGAAGCCCTGAAAGGCAAGTCATTTTTTCACAGAATATGGCCACAAGAAGGTGGAATGCACTACTACCCCAGTTTAAATTGGACTAAAAGCCTTAACGTTTGGATGATTTTTAATTTATCAGTGCACAAAACAACAACAAAAAAAAATGTCTGTTATCAGGTTGTGGAATGTTACTGTTCCTTCGCTTAGCTAGAAATGTACCTTAATCAGCAAAGGCTTTCTGCCAAAAACACTGTGTGAAGTCAGGTAAAATAGTGTAACAAGAATCAAAGCTCCCTTCACAAGGAGGGAAAAAAAAAACCTTGCCTTTCTTGGCCTGCATACCCTGTCTTTTGACTTGTCGGCCTGGTTTTAGCCTTTGAATTTGATTCTTTTGATGGCTGTTGCTGCCTTTTGACCTAGTTTTATGTCTTTTTTTTTTTTTTTTCCACAGCTGTTCTGCCTCTTCTGTGTGCTTCGGGTAACAGATCCAGTGTTACACACCTGCAGTCAACACAAGCTTTTTTCATATGCAAATCCACGCCGATCATCAAACAGCAGGGGACTGTATTTATGTGTTAATTTTTTCATCTGAGACAACTTAGCCTTTTTGGATAATAGACCTACTCACTGTGTGATGAGAGTAATTGTTCTACGTGTGAATCTGTTTTGTTTAAAGTTGAGTAGGCTATTGTTGTGGTAACGACGCTATTCAGGTGACTGATTGAGTATTTTGGCCGCCATGTTGTGGTGGTACCAGCCTGTACCAAGTGTCAACCCACCGTGATGTCACCTATTGATTTGTGAGCCTCCGGTTTGTAATTTGGCCGTCTGCCATCTTGGTTGTTTGACAACACTGTTGTTTGAAGAAACTGTGTGGTTCAATCTGTCAATCACACAGTAGCCACGCCCTAATTCATCCCCTGCTTTATGGTCTATTTTCCTCTAAATGGACCATCGTTGAAAAAATGAACATCATGTTGTGTTGAAGACTTGAAACTAGAGACTGAGACCATAAACTCATTAGGAAAACATTTACTGAGCTAATAAATCAAGGGAGAAGTAGGGACATTTTCCCATAGACTTCAATACAATCTGACTTCTTTAACAACCAGTGGAGTCGCCCCCCGATGGCTCTTCATCATTGGCTTCACTTTTCAGACCCAGAGTCTTCGTCCAGGTTTATGTACAGTTTATGGCCTGTGCTTTTTCTGCTTTGACTTATGGTTGGAGCTCTTCCAAGATGAGTAACCCTGTTATGTACCTAAATATCCGATGTTTTGAGCGTGGAGCTTCATTCTTGACCTTGGGAAACAGAAGGTAACAAAGTGATATATATAAACCCGGACAACTCTTAGCTCCAATTACTACCTATTTGCAAAGCTTTCAGTTGCATATGACTGACGATCGGACTAGGGGTCACAGGCTACACGGGACCATTTGTGATGACATGACCAACGATCTACCATTAAAGAGTATGCGTGAGAACAAATCCTGCTAAAAAGTGCTACAGAGATATTGGAGGCGTAACAACTGGTGTCTACGGAGCAGACACAGGTCAGGCATACAGGAAGGGTTCAGTGATTTTAATGCAAGAGATTGTAAAGGCTTATAGGCAAACAGGCACGTAGGCAGTTAGGTAATAGAAGGCAAGAGCAGTCTTCGGCGTGAAAGATAACACAGGAACATGTTCAGGGAGCAGGTGGAAAAGACAGGTTTGAATACAGGCTGGCTAATTGGAAAACTGGGAATAGGTGTGTGAGTGGCCAGGGAAGGTCAGGTGATAGAAGTCCGAGGGCATCTGGTGGATGGCATTTGAAAAAAGTTTTATATAAAGGCAGGGGCCTCAGGGAGTGAGGAAATGTGGCTTCTCCCCCTCGAAGGACAGCCCCCACACATCTCTCTAGAGAAACTGGTAAAGTTCAAGCAGAGCAGGGTAAATGGAGGAGGTCCTGAGGCAGGATCATGGAGGAGAAGGAAGCTGCTCAGAAGCACGACCACAAGCCTGAATGGTGATGTCTGAGGTGAAAGTGCTCTGGAAATTGATGAACATAGAACCACTCCGGAGAACAGCAGCTACAGAGGAAGATGGGGAGAGCCCGGCTTGCAGATGGAAACCAGAGGCGTCTGGAAACCAGAGGCGTCTGGAAACCAGACTGGAGCGCTGGGCAAGCAGATGAAAAATGTGGATGGGCATTGGCATGAATGGCTGGCGACTGTCGTCAGAGGTGGCTGATTTAGGACCATGGACTATCAACAAGGATCAACTCAGAATCAGTAAGGACGGCCAAGTCAGGACCAGGTTTGGTGTTAGTTGGTTGCGTTGGTAGCTGAGAGACCAAAGTCTTAGAGATCTAGATTAGTCAAATCACAACTTCAGGAATATCATATGTGATTTTAACGCATAAAGCACACGATTGTTGTACCTCTTATCTGATCCCTGAGTGGTTTGACCACTGAGAGGTGCTATACATGGAAAGTTAGCTACGTAGCTAGGCCACCAACGGTGTAGAGGTTATTTCTTAAGTATTTTTAGGAGTCACCAAACAGCTTCAGGTGGTGTGTGTAAATGCAATTTCAGACTGGCTTCTTTTCCATTGAAACAAATGGTTTATGGGTATTATAATAATAGTATAGTAATATAATAAACATAAACAAACAGTGGGGTATCCTTAAATTTTACGAGAGATATCTATGTTGAGGAATACTGAAACCTTGGAAATTCTCTCTAAATCAGTGACTCCTCACTTTTTTTTTAAAAAATCCAAATTCATATCAATAATGATAATCAATAACCCGAACCCTGTGCAATGTGGGTCTGTACTTAATCTGCATTAGCTGATTCCCTCTGTCATTTACAGGCCAAACTGTTCATCTTTCCTCCAATTTTAAAACACAGTTGATCTGCTGCACCACCAAGAAACACTTGGTGAGCGGTTTCAGTTCAAATGTGAGAGTGTGAGAGTGTTTTGTTGAGCCATGCAGCCTCCTCACCTCCCCCCTCTACGTTTCCTCCTGTGCAGAAGGGCCAACAGCAATGACCTCCCTCCGCTCTGCAGAGCACCTTCAGCCTGGCTGTGGGCTTAGGCAATCTGTCGCTTGTTTTGCTGGTGACATCTGATCCCACTGGGACCTGGGATTATTTTTCCCCTCTTTTCCAAGCTCCTGAATTGAACCAGTGTTTTTGCGGATTTCATTGTATGTGAGTGTGTGATGATTTGAGAGAGACAGTGACAGGAACACATGTCATTGTCAAGTGAAAATTAGAGGGCAGGTACTGATATTTTTATGCTCTTCGTGCCTTAATATACCAAGTTAAAAATACATATACCAGGCAGCTGGTTGGTTTCTTTAATTCAGCCAAGAATCACCTCCACAACCCGACAAAATTTTCACTTGTGTTAGAATATTGGAGCCAAAACTCAAACAAAACATATAAAAGTTCTGTTATTTACTATTAAAAAAACAGCATACTCAATGAAGCCGGCAACAATTTATTTACACAATAAGACAGAGAGCAGACAGAGAAAGTAACATGAAAAGGTTCAAATTGAGACAAACTCAAATTTAACCATCTCCATTTTTTTTTTAGATGCCATAAAATAAAAACGTATTGTTTCAAATCAGCGCTTTTGACAGAAGGTAATGGAAATGCGCCATGTGATTTTATTTTTATGTGATGTCTTGAACCAGCCATGTGATGAGCGACTCCTGACCAGGCAGCCAACACTGAATTGTCCCAGCATTTTGATGAACATAAGGGGCCTTTACTGACTGAGCAAAGCCTGGGAGACAACTTGAGAGTCCTGATTCGCATGAAGTTCTCTGCTAACTTGTCATTTGTCATTTTTATTGGTTGCCCAGACTCATTGCCAGGGTTGTTTGTGGTTTCAGGCGACAGATTTAACACCGTTTCTTTTACAATGGGGAAGTTTCCTTTTTGTGTCACAGGGGATTTTTCCATTGATACTGTATTCTGTATCCAATGATGATTAATGCATGATTAATACATCCTTAGAAATACATTCAAGTGGTACATTGCTATTCTTAAGATTGTGATGGACAATGAACAATAAACCTCACCCCTAAAGTGTTATCAATTTAGTTTCCACTTGTGTCAATTAGTTTACCTTTATAAACCCTGTGCTGAGCTCAATGTGTTGCAGGCAATACAAGAAAAGGACTTGAGCTGACTGTACTAACTACACTGCGAGTATGAAAGGCAGCATTTAGTTACTCTGCTTCAGTTAGGACTCGTGGCCATCACATCCTGTCAGGTCTTTTGTCTTCCTCCCTCACATTTATTGTTTCCTGTTTTTTTTTTTTTTTTTTTTTGTTACTCACCTCTTGTCTCGTCTCCGCTCCCTTCTGTTCCTTGACTTCGCCTTTAGTCTGCTGATGTGGAACAGTTACATTGTTGTGCTGCCTTCCTGTGTACCAAACCGGTTTCTGAGTAAAACACTAGTATTTTAACCCACTCACTGTCTCAAGTCTTGAATTTGGGTCCTACATCTGGTTTTCAGCCATGACAGCAGCCTTTTATTTTTTTTTCAAAAGATAAAACTGGCATGGATATTTACAGAATTAAGAAATACAGAAACTTGTGGAAACCAATGAAATTACATTTTAGAGCAAAAGAAAAAAAAAATCCAACACTTATTTCATTGCGTGTCATCGTTGATAGATGGCTTTAAAGTGGCAAAAGTTGCGAACATGACAGATGGAATTAATGCTGCCCAAAGCGACGCTGAATTAGCTTTTGCTGGTAGAAAAATGAACTGCATCAGTCAACAGAAGCCCTCCGTCACCTTTGGACATATTAACATTTGTCTGTTTTTAAATTATGACATAGTTAATATTCTCATACATATTTCATTGATATGACTTTATCTGTAAAACCCAATGCCAGTTTTTAGTCTTTATGCTGAGACACTGCTCTGACAGTACACTGTATGTTTAATGTGAGCAGTGCAATTGCTTGCTTACAGTTACACTCATAAAAAACCTGTGAATGGAAAGTCCTCAAAGGTAATGACACAAACAAATGCGTTTCGTAATGTTGTTGTTGCAGTACCGAAACATCATTGTTGACATTTTTTTATAATGACAATTAAAGCCCCCTGAACCAGATTATGAAGCAGCTGTGCCATGATACAGCGCACAGTGATTTCTGTAATGCAATCATCGCACAGCATCACGACTTCCTCTCAGTGAGCGTTCAAACAACCTGACCGCTCCACTGCTCCCTGCAGCAGATTCAAGCCATCGACCTTCTGTAGTTCAAGACCCATGATGTCTGATCAACAACACAACAGGAGACAGGGGGAGAGAGAGGGAGAGACGGGGAGAGAGGCTATAGAGGGGAGAGAAGAGCATGTTACACAATCATTTAGATTATGGCATAAACCTGATGTATTAATCAAAGGTGGGTAAACCATGACCTCCAGACAACAAGTACATCATTACAGCCTTTTTCACAGAAAATTGATCACATGGTGAAACATTATCTGGTGTGACGAAGTTATAATATGTAACTGTAACTTTTCCACATTAAAAATACTAAAAAAAAAAAAATGACTACACTTGTGTGATATATATTTTTTTGAGTTTGGTATACACATTGTCCCAAATGTTTCCATCATATCTTAAACCAGAGAAATCTGCCATTTCAATCATGGTAACGGCCTGTTTCATTTTATTGTCTGTCAATGACCTCATAGCACCTATAGGGGTGTGTTGGGGTTGTGATTGTCTGACCAAGGGTTCAAAATGTACTTTTATCCATTTTTAAGCTACATTTTTAAGATGGACTTTTAATACCATGGTCATTTTTAATCATGTATTTTAGTCGGGTGAAGGATTTTAGAAGTTTTAGAAGTTATTAAATGTGAAAAAAAAAAGATGTAAAATGTTTAGTAGCTCAACTCCCAGTCTCTCTAATATGTCCTGTGTCCTGAAGAGCATCAGCAAATCACAGATTTTTCATATGAAACAGCTTCATTCTGTATTTCTACTAGTTTTATTCTGCCGACCCATGTGTTATGGAGAGGAGGAGGCCTCTGCTTATAATTTGGCTGCAGGTAAAACTCCTCCTCAACCACTGACACTGAAGGAATCAAACCAGGAAAAGCTGGTGAAGACAACAACTCCCATGATCTTGCACTACTTCATGATGTCATCCAACCCAGTCTTCACATTTAAGACAAAAACCATTTTGTAGAAACACTGAAAACATGTTTCACTGTCATCAGTGAGTGTTTGGGTATTATTTCCAATCAAATCTACAACACAGTGAAATGTACAAAACGTGAGGTAATATGAATGATCTCTGAACATCTCAACATTCAACAGCCCTTTAAACGCCAAAGACTGGTGCCTTTTCCACAGCTGTAAATTAGCTGTGAGGCCATTCACCAGGCACCAAACGTCTGGTGTTTACCTTCATAGACAATCAAAGACCTCCTGGTGCAGGCTTGGATTGACAAGTGGCTGCTAATGGCCCCTGTAGGGGCCATATTGGAGAGTGCACAGGCCACTGGCTGCAGGGGCCACTGCGCCCTGCTTTGCGTGTTGCCTTAAATCTAGAACTTTATCTCCACCCACATGGAACCACATACAGAAGAATATCGAGATGGGACTTAAAGGGAAAGGAAATCCGTCACTTTTAAACAGGCAGACCCACGGATGTGTCAGTGACACAGTAAAACACGGATCTGAACACTTTGTAGCTACTCAACAGACACTTCCCCCAGGAATTTTACAGCCCTCTCTTTCTGATTGTTACGCTCATCTGATCTTCTCCAGACGGAAGCCTCTTTACACAGCTTGTTCAATGTCTTGCCTTTATTCTGCCTCGCTGTTCTACTTAAAAGGTACGAACATGAAATGGGCGGCGGGGGCATTGTTGATCGGGCTTTATGCCAGCGCCAGAGGTAGTCACCGAGCCAGATCAACATCTGCGTAAAAGCGATCAAGAGCATGAAGCATGATGGGACAGACACCAGTGCTGTCACGTTACACGTCACGTCTCTGATTCTGCAACACGCTCTCTAAACTCACACACAGGGCGACATTGCGATGGCTTGTTGAGTTCAAAGGCTCTTCTTAACAGCAATATGGAGAAATCTGTGCATGAAAGGGGTTGGATCATCTCAAAAGGAACCTCTCTGCTCATGAAATGCCACAGTACCACTGCTCTATTACTTCACTTGTTTGAATCTGTTCCGGCGATTTACTTTCATTTTTAGCTAAACTAAAGTTTATGTCTGTTAAACTTATCTTCAATGATCACTTAGAAACTTGAAGTGAGGTAATTAGGCATGTGACGGCCTCTAGTAGACGCTGTGCCCAGATTAGGTGTGAACACTGACATCTTAACATTTGTCACTGGTGGTGTCCCATTCAGTCTCCGTGTTGCCTCCAACTTCTACCGAAGAATCTTCATTTCCTCACGTCTTCCTCACTCCTGATCCTGCCACAACAACTCAGCTGTTACTATTCCACCAACATGTCAGGAACACAATTAATTCTGCTCGTCAAGTCAATTCAGAAATTACAACAGGTTATTAATCCAAATGATCACAGATCACATTGTTTTTCTGTAGTTTTTCTTGTTCCATATGTTCCCTTTCAAACTCCAGTTCTGCATTGATACATCCACTTCACTGCAGCACTATTTTGTGTGTAGCACACACAGTGTATAAAAATGGACGTAGACTCTGGGTCTGTAAAGTGAAGCCAATGCTGAAGAGCCTTAAACCTTCATTCTCTCTAATGNGGGCTCATTAGTGAGGGGGAGAGATGTGGGGAGGGGACAGGGGAACGTCCAGCGTTGTGATGCAGCTTCTTTTCATGTCACGCGTGAGGTCGATGAAGTCAGATGCTCTTTCGTCTGTAGCCTTCAGTAGATTCAGACAAATGAAAGAGCTGGTATCATGAAGGCAGATGTGGTTCTTGGTTCTTTGTGGTTCTTGCTCACCAATTCAGATCTGATTCAGAAAAAAGGCAGAAAAGTTGGAAATTTATTTCACTGTTCAACACGTTAAAATCAATATGTACAGCAGCTCCCATGGTCCAAACCTGACCCGGCAGATTATTTTGATTTCCTGTGATTTTTTTTTTTTTTTTTTTGATTTTTGCCTAAAAAATAAAGGTTGGAGACAGGATTTTTTTTTTTTTTTTTGTCTCATTTAGCTTGTTGTTAGAAACCAATCTCTTTTAGGAGATGTAAAAGCTGGGTGACTGGCTGACTTTGGGACAAGGGAAGTGGAAGCACTAAAAAGGATCCATTGCCTTCATCGTGCAATTTACTGCCCTCTCGTTGTGGCAGCAGGTGTTGTCTCTGAAAGCTAGCTTTCCTTCCAGCCGCTGGAGCTATTCTGAGTGTGACCTGGGTCCCGTTGACAAAGACTGGAGTTTATCCAGCGGAGGTTTGATTATTGAGGATGATCCTGGATCTTTAGCTGGTGTTTAGCTGCAGCCAAAGTGTGTTAGGCCAACTGACCTCGACTCAGCTTCTGCTGTGCAGTGATCAGTTATGATCCTGCAGCATCGTGTGCATGTGTGTGTGTGGAAACTGTAGCAAGTGAAGACGCAAATGACACTAACTGATCATCTCTGACCTGCAATAAGTTTAAGAAGTTTCTAAAGCTTCTTAAACTTACTGCAGGTCAGAGATGATCAGGAGGAGAGCAGCTGCTTTCAGGAATAAATCAGGGCGTACGTTGTGTTAGCGAGAGGGAGCGAGCGAGAGAGAGAGAGAGAGAGAGAGAGAGAGAGAGAGAGAGAGAGAGGTGATGCAGCCTACCAGAGAGTTAGTTTGTTATTTAGCAGTGTAGCTGTGTCCGTTGTATGTGAACTTTAGGCTGTTTGTCAGTAGGTAAATGCTACGACTCCTTAGACTGAAGTTGCCTCCTCTCCCCTGAGCTTCAGCTACAGTCCAGACCTTGTTCCAGGAAAGGTTAACAACACTGAGCCTGAAAACACATTGTCACTGTGTCCCTGTCAGTTAATGGGAGATATGCTGAAGATTACCACAGAAGCGGTTCTTAGATATTTTTCCTCTGTACTGCATTTTTGATGCTTAGTGTCAGTTCATAAGAATAATCCTGAAACGTCTTCAGCCAGGAAGGAGGAAGGTGAAGGTGTCCAGGCAGAGAGCGGCAAGATGGAGGAGAGAGACGATCAGCACAAAGAAAGACAGACGGCACAAAATCCTGAGACAGGACCTGAATTTAAGAGAGATTTGCTGTTCATAGTGTCATGAAAAGGTTTTACTCTGGTCCGTGTTTTTTAGATCGGATCCATCAAAGTCACATCACGGCACTGAATGAACCGTATTAACATTGTAAATATATTTTTAGTAAATGAATTCATATATACACTAGGAATTAATCCAAACCTTAAATATATTCAGCCTCAGCATCATTTGTTCGCTCGAAACAAGCTCACAGTTCTGAGCATCCAGGAGCAAACAAAGAGCAGAGTCTGTGAAATGCTGGGGATAAATGTGTGGACCCTGTACACATGAGTGTGTTTACTGTGGATCAGAGAAATGAGAGAAGAGAAAACACATTCCAAGAAGGAGACCGGCTCGTCGCGTTGCCATACACTGTTTCATGGCACCCATAGCCTTCACTACCACTGGATAGATGAGGTAAAGGACGACGCTTCAAACTCTCTGCAGCAAAGTCATTTTTCCCCGTTTTTTTTTAACACTGCACAGATTCTGTTTGTGTTCGGGAAATATACTAATGCCTATAACCATCTTATTTCTTCTAGCCTATTTTTACTGAGCAATTTCATTAACATTATCAATCAGATCTACACAGTTTCAGTATTAAAAGCATGGCCGGATTTAGTCATGCTGAGATTTACTCTAAACAATATCATGTCATGACATTTAATCTCCTTTGTAGTCAACAGTGACTGTTATATTACTGTAGATGCAGAAAACATAATAGAAGTGGAAACAGTTGGTAGCTATGATTGAAAGGGGTCAGTGGTTAATTACTTGCCATTTTAGATAACCAGAATAAATGGAGTGTAGCTTCAGCAACATACCAGCAGAGCAGGACCGGAAGAAAACATCAATTTAAAGGTTATTTACCCAAGAGTCTGATTCTCTCCCTTCATCACGTTTCTAATTGGTTTGATTTCAGCCCAGGTCAAAGTTAACACTCTCTGCAGCAGGTGAACCGTTCCAGGAATTAGGAACTTTTCTCGAGAGCTCCAGGAGAAAAATTCAAAATAAAATATTTTGTCTGATTTTTCGAGATAACAGAAAGGGTTAAGTAAAGAAAAAAAGAATTTCTCAATGGCTGTAGACTCCATGATGAAGTTAAAAGTGACTGTTATGTTAATATTATAGTAGTAACGGAAATACATGAGTAGAAATGTACTATTTAAAGTAGCAAAATATTGTCATTTAAGTCACTATAGCCACGATCACTGTTATACTGTTTTAACACCCTATGACCCACTGATTTTACAATTCTAACAAATCAGTGTCTATTATGACAAAATAAGCCCCACGAGTTGCTCAGACAAAGTTAGTGATTCATTTGGTTAAAAAAACAAACCTGTAAGTACCATCATAGGTGTCGCCAAAGATAACTAACCCTGATTGCTACTTATAAAAGAAAAACGTACAGGCTGACTTGGAGTACAGGCGGAAAACCACAAGGACAAACCACAGGCTGTAAATATAGATTGACTTTTCTACAGCGACGTCACCCAGAGCTTTCTGAAGAGAGCTTTTGAAGCTCAGAGCGGGCTGCTCTGCCATCGCCATCTTGGCAGCACCTGACTAATCCAAAATTAGAGGAGCTGGGGCCGAGACTTTGCTGAATGCTAGTTTGTGGAAAGCATACGCTCACTCACCTGTCACTCAAAGCAGCCATGCCCTCAATTATACAGAACCTTAAGCCTTAATAAAATGTAAACAGGTGAGTTATATAAAAACTCACCCCCATACAGTTGTCATGAATGAGGTAATTAGATATAGAGAACAAAATGTGTTTACTACTGATGTAAAGCTGCTGATTTCAACATGGGAGTCTATGGGGATTGACTCACTGTTGGAGCCAGACTCTGGTGGTCATTTTAGGAACCGCAGGTTTTAGCATTTTCATGTCAGCGTAGTTTTTGCAGTTTAGGAATAACACAGAAACATGAACAGGAAACTAAACACAACCATGAGGTAACACAAGGGAAGTGATGTGCTGACAAAGAAATGGGGGAATACTCGAGTATATACAACGCAAGATTAATTTGGAACAGGTGGAACTAATTGGGGCAGGGCAGGCAATCACAAAGGCAGGAAACACACAAGAGAAAACAACTGACAGACACACAAGATGAGTCATTTCAAAAAAAAAAAAAGAGGAAATAACTAAACAGTCCAAGTGAGAAGTCATGATGTGACACTGGAAATGAGGTTGTGTGCTTTGAGACTGGAGCACAACAGTAAAGTTGTGGTGTAGAAAACCCGAAACTATAAGGTGCCAAAAATCTCTGGAGGAACTGGAGACAGGTGAAAATTCCCTGTTGACTTGTTACCACCAGCAACTCCTTTAACATTACACATAGTCATTTCATCAGTGCAGCTTTAATTCTAAGGACAATGTCACCAAAAGAGAGTCTGATGATAGTCAAATTTTGTATGTTAATGAAAATCAGTAGGAAGGGTGTGACCAAAACTCATTTCTACCACATTGCTACCCAGGATAATACAAAAATACTTACATTAATACATATACTCCATATAATTGATCACCATTATTTTTTCAAAACAATTTTTACAAGTATGACAACACAAATTTTTTTTTATCACCTATATGTTGTACCATATTTCAGAGCTGCCTGTCAGTCTATGGTGGTGCAACTCCATGTAGGTGCTTTTAGGTACTGTGGGAAGATTGTATTAATCATCTGTTTCATGTCCAAGTCTAATTCAACTGTTAGCTGTTGCAGACATGCATTTGCACATTAATAAATTTAGATTTAATCATAAGAGTAAATGAGAAAGTTTAAGTCCGGTACACAATGACTGCCTTGCGCGTGTGTGGTGGCTGCATCGCTGAAATGCTGCAGCATGTGTATTTGCACAAACTGTGTATCTTCTGCATTTCTGCCACTGCCAGCTCTATCTCTCCACGTAGCATTTCCTGGGTACTCAAATACTGGATTTCTCATCTTTATGAATCAATTCCTGATTTATTTTTGACAGAAAATATCAATAAAATTCCACTGTCAACACATACAGCTGCTGAAATGGTAAAAAAAAAAAAACAAAAGACACATACAAACACATTTAGATTTGTCTGTGTCTGACATATTCAGATTCACTTTAGACATTGACATCTATACTGGGAGGTGTCAGTTTTATGTGATGTTGCTGGTATGATGTCAGAATTGACCAGTATTAACAGGTTTGTGTCTCTGGCTCTTTTTGTTGGAAACATTTGTTGGCGCATGACACATTAAAAACAGGCAAAACGCCAAATCTCTCGATCATGTGATGCAACTACGAGGTGTGAGTCACAGGTAGATGTCACCTGTTAACAACTACTGAGGTATACATCCTCACAGTCGTGTGCTTCAACCACTCAGACTAGTTTCAGACTATATCCCCGTTTATTCTTGACTTGTGCAAAATCTGAATTTCCCTCAAGGCATTATTGAGATCTAATTTTCAAAAGGCCAAAACCAGATTTTGTGAGGTCACTATGACCTTGATCTTTGACCTTTGACCACCAGAATGTAATCAGCTCATCTTTGAGTTCAAATGAGCGTTTGTGCCAAATTTGAAGACCATCCCTTAAGGCGTTACTGAGACATTGCATTCACAAGGCTAAAACCATATTTTGTGAGGTCACTATGACCTTGATCTTGATCAGTTCATCCTTGAGTCCAAGTGAATGTTTGTGCCAAATCTGAAAACTGTACACCACCAGCTCTGGCTGCTGCTTGTGCTGATGCATGAAAAGAGATATAACCTGTTTAGAAGTCAACTACAGACCGACTGTGGTGAATTTTCTTCCCTTTGAACAGAGCCAAGCCCTTTCACCTGTCTCCGGTCTTTGTGTCCACCTGCTCAATGTCATCTCTTAATATTCACTGCGCAGACATCAAACTTTTCATGCACCTTCCAGCAAGAAAAGAACAGGATTATTTGAAAAAATTTCCGCCTGTTCATTGAAACACTGTCATTGGTCTTTTAGTCCTTTTGCATTCAGGAAATGATTCACTTTACGTTTCCATTATGTTTGGATTAGCTGGTTAATAGCCAACATGGCTGCAGGTAAAAGCAGTAATTACAGAAATGAATTCTCGGTACTGCCTCTCTTGGTCGTACGGTGCAAAATACATCTTTATATATATTTATAAATGAGCTTTGACGCAAAAGATTGAAGTGAAATAATGACGGTTTTGTGGATTACTACTTTAAATGCTTTGACAGGAATTTTTTTTTCATATGGCAGGTTTCCAGGAGGGTGGAGGAGGGGGGATCTTAGAATTCAGGCCACATGTCCATCAGCTAAGTTGTGATGACTCATGCTGTTACACCATGCCTCTGCTGCAAACCAGCTTTCTGTCTTTCCTTTTCCATCCCTTGCTGCTATTGTCACACACGCTCAAACACACACACACACACACACACACACACACACACACACGCACACAAATACACACACACTTTTGGATAAACTCTCCTCCCCCTTTATTCTGCAAGGCAAAAAGCTGGAACACAGTATTCTTCACTGCCACCAATCCGTGCCCTCATTTTAAACATATCTCTTGCCTAATTCACTCAGTTACGTAACGGACAATTATACAACCAATTCTGCGCGCACCTCAAAGACCCGCCTCACAAGGGTAGTCCAAGTGGCGGTAAGCGCCGTAGCGGTGATACGGGGGAAGAGGAGGAAATGTGTAAGTAATTTTAATAAAGAGATGGAATACTGTTAAGAGCCATCATGGACTAATGATTTGAAATGAATAACAGGGGAAGGAAGGAGCCGGTGTGAAATTGTCAATTAGGATTTTCTTCCTGTGGTGACGAGAAGGAATTCAATAAGCCAGAGGCAATAGCAGGCTGCTCCTGTGTGGAGATCAGAGAGGCCGCCCCCCCCCCACCCTGTGTGAGCTGAAGCTTGACAAGCTAAAGGAAAACTGCAGATTATAGGATCGGCTCTAATGAAAGCCGTGTAGTGGTCGTGAAAGAGTTTATATTTTATTATACAATTAGTGTCATCCACCACAATGGCTTTGTCTAATGACATGTTTATTCTCGTTATCTTTTTATGTATTTCTGGATCAAAATTGATTCTAATGACACTTTATGACCATGATTACGCCTCTGAGGTGTTGCTGTGATATCTCAGTGAAGGGAATTTGTTTAGATTTGTCACAAACTTTCACTTGGACCGAGCAATGAACTTAGATTTTGGTGGTCAAAGGTCGAGGGCCAGTGTCAAGGTGGCCTCAGGTTCTTGTGATATATCAGGAATGCTCAGAGAGTATTTCATCATATCTGGCACAAACATTAGTCCCCATACTCTGCAGTCCCACTGTCTTTCCCTTTTGTTTCTCTGCTGTTTCCCCTTCACAGTTGTTAAATTGTCCAGAAAATCATGAATTTTTAGCTTCATCTTCATCTTCTCAGCAAACAAATCTTAACCAATTAATTTTAAAGGAAGATGAACTGCGGTTGCTATATGGTGCAAAATCTCCGCACAGGTCACATCCTGATGTATCCTTGATCCGGATATTTGATCTGTGCTTGAGTAGATGTGGACTCTGAATTGGAACAGTACTTGTGTTCTTGTGGACATGTGAATCAGTCACAGCCCAAGTACAGAGAGGAACATAGATTGAGAAACAGTCATCATCTTTGTGAAGGCCCTCTGGTTCTGCCATGCCCCCTGTAGGGTTGTCTTGTCCTTGGTTACTACTGTGTCCCCTCAGGTCCTGGGAGGTGGAGTTGGCCTGCACCTGGTCATTCCATCCATACTAGATCTTAAGACCATCCATCCCCATTTTCTTGCTCTCACATGGATCTTCCCTTGGTGCCACATGGGTTCTTTTGTTTGATTTATTGCATTTTCTGCACCTTAAACCATCATTGTTTTCATACATCCACCATGGTTTAGTTTTTAGGACTTGTTGCATCATCAGCACCTTCAGGTTGGATTTTCCTTTGACTTTCAGAAATTCTGATGCAATAAAGAAACAACCACAACCATGTAATTTACAGTTGCTTGGCTTGTTCCCCTATTAAAAATATAAGCAGCCTGAAAACATGGACCGTTTCACTGTTTCCATCTTGACATTAACTGAGCGCCTCTGCTGTTTTCATGTTGAGGGCCATGAGTTTCACCCTGCTCACCCACAACACTACCGAACATTCCTGGGAGCATATGACTGTACTTCCCTTCCCCACCCCCCACCCTCACATCTACTACCACCACTGCTGCTGTTACCATCATACTTCTACCACTGCAAGCTGATGACTGATTTAGCCAGATTTGTGGGCTTTGTGTCACAGCTTATTGAAGCTGAAATGAAACACAATAACAGCTGGGGGCTATTCATCCAGGTGGATGTAAGGATAAGTTATGTAGTTAGACATTTCCTGTCTTAATGAAACAGCTGTGGTATACCAAACCACCAAATGCTGGCTACCATACCAAAGAAGGTCACCGGGTCAGCGGTTAAAACGTAGAAGAATTATACACCAGTCCATCTGTGGAATGAATGAAATATGTTACCCAGTTAGAGGAAGTGAAGACAGTTGCTTGTTGCCAATGTCAAATGTTTTTTGGGGACAACTCAAAACACGATTAAACAGCTGTTTAATTGATCTCATTCTTATTTGACATCTCTGGAGCCCAGCTGCACCACAAGGACACAAGGACGGTCTGAACTGGAACACAGACCTTCCTCTTGGAAAGGTTTAGATGGGTAGGAATAACCCAGCAAAGTTTAGTGAGTCTCCCCCCGTCCTCTGGGTTTGCCCCCTGTCTCAATCAATACCACCAGGAGGAGTTTTGATTTAAGATTCCCAGGATCCTTGCTCCAAGAACAACCCCAGCTGTTCCACTGACACTGCCGAGGCCAGATGAGTAATGTAATCAACCGCTGAATGAAAGGAGGAAGATGGAGCGATCGGTCTGCGTGAGGGGGGCAAAGCATGGGGGTACAGTTGCCCGCTGATGTTCCCACATGACAGAGCCATATCACAGCATGTACAAAAGCCCTGCTCCAGTGTCAACCGCTCAGCATAATTGAATGAGATAAAAGTCGCAGTGGTGGATTGAGCCTTAAAGCCCAACGTCTGCATCAGCGTAGCGTCACTTCATGTTTCTGTGATATGAACACGCTCGGTAACATCTCTGCCGGGGCAGCTCAGCAGCTCCCGCACATGCTGCAGCATTAACAGATGGGGGGGTGAGTGTGAAATAGAGGAGACAAGCGTAGATCAATACAGGTTGGCATCAGTATTGATAGATTTTAGCTTGAGCTGTCAGATTTTTCTGCAAACATTCATAATGAAAGGATTATTGCATATGAATCTGCACGTTTGCAGCTTGATGGACACATATAGAGCAGTTATATTCCAAACCATTCTTCATCTCTTTGCCATTAAATTGCTTAATACATTGTTTCCTGTGGCTCACCAGAGATATGAGGAGGAGACAGTTTGGCACCTATGTATGTATTTTGTAAAGAAAGTGTGGAGAACAACTTCCACCCGAGCTATAAATAGGAGCTTGCTATACATTTCAGAGTTAACCTAGCGAGCACATAAGCAGTTAGTTTTTCATAAATGTTTAAGTATGAACAAATGTGCAGCTGGAAATCTGCATCTTTAACATAGATTAGACTGCAAAAAAGTATTATTATTACTGCTGAGAGTGTGAAACTGGACAATGCAAACACATATTATCTACATTCTCCATCAACAGGAAGATATTAAGGGATTGAAGCATAAATTTTAAGAAAATGTGCCTAAGTGTCTGCCTCTCTTTAAACTAATAATTTGGCATTGAGGCACATTTTTGTGTTGTTAGTTGTTCTGTGAATATCATCTAACCAGCTAATATGAATGCAAGTACTACACTGACATTAGAAAGCACCGATGCCAACCAAGACAAAGCAACCTACAAAGCCAGTCAACCATTGCTTATAGCTGAGCATGAAGACAGTCTCCAACTAAGGTGTCCTATATTTTGTGTCAATACACTCTGCAGTACAGACGAATATTATATCAGTAAATGAATTCGAGTAATTGTGGGTGTCAGCTTTATGACCGACAAGACAAATGCCATCTTCAGTTTTCAAACATTTGCAAACGCAACATATTGTTCCGGTCGGTCATACGCCTCTCACTGAATAAGTTCAGCCTGTTGGCATTTCATTGGTTGTGAAAAAGCAGAAAGTTGAACAAAATTAATGTTTATCCTAAAGTTGGATTATTTAGATAATTTAAGATATGGGGAAGTTAGGAAGTAATACGCTTTTTCTATCTTAGAATAGGAACGTGGACTTTGGAACAATTTACACGTAATGTTTTTATTTATTTGTTACAATGAGGTCCTAACCCACATTACCATGGATACTAAACAAAGATAGGATCTGCAAGTTTGGAAGCTTCTGTAGTTTGGCCCCTGGCCTGAAAAGTGAAGCCAATGCAGAAGTGCATTAAAGTGTGACACCATTTCTATCCATCAAAAAACCTCTAATCACTGCTTTTACACTTGTAAATTTGGATACTTACAGAATTACAAAACACTTCCTTTATTTCCACTTTCTTATGATGAAGATTGACAGATAATAAACAATAATAGTTAAATTAGTCCAGTTCATGAGCCACTTCCTTTGGCTGAGGAGTTATAGAGTGTGATGGCAAAGAAGGTAAAGAAACACCCAGTGGAATGAATTTGATCAATGTGTGTAACAGCTGGATAAAAGAAATAAACATTACTAGTATAATGAAAAAAATATATTTTTTTAAAGATGTAGCTGTCATACAGTTTTAGAAGAACTAAAAATCTAAATTTAGTGGAGTGGAAACAGCTGTGGTGTGGTATGACTGTGAGTGGTATGAGTCACATTTAAAAACTGTTTTCATTCAGTGGGGTTTCATTCATTCAGGGACTTCCAGCAGTTGCAGGACAGCTAAAGCCTTAAACTATACAGTAAATCACCTGCTTTAGTTGCCTTTTTTAAACATTTGTTTTATTTATTTATGAATCTAACTTTAAAGGAAGTGTGCTTTGTTCCAGAATCCAGTCTGTGACGTCACAGCGTGATGTCTACATGGCGTTTTGCAGTGAACACGACTGTCACTTCTTTGACTAGAAAGCAACAAGCCCAAGGAAGATGAAGTGAAGTGAAGTGAAGAGAAGTGAAGGATGGACTCAACCATTATTCCTCTCACAGGAAGAGAGAAGAGGGGAATCTACAGGAGGTTCAGTGAAAGGGTGTGTTTTTTGATGAGCCCTCAGCTTCCTCGAGAAAAACGAGAGATGAAAATGAAGGGAAGAGGGGAATATGAGTGGACTCCCTCAAACTAAGCCTGCTGTGTTGCTTTCTCTAAGAGTAAACACAAACTAATGTTGCCTATAGATGTTCATCCACACAGAGGAAGAAGAAAGACTGTCTCCTCCAAACAGGAAGCACCTCGAGGTCCCAATAACAACAAGGGGATAGAGACAGGGTCCAAACAGACCATCATCAACAGAGGGTTGGCAGAGGGAACCTTTCATTATCACTGTGTAACACCAAGTCAGTTAAACTTGAGGGATATCAATCTTTCCATTTAGGTGCAGTGGAGAGTGAAAAGCAAGACAACCCCCAAAAAGGGAATGGTTTTGTATGTGGGAGCCAGAGACAATTGCTCATTCCTTTTCCTTCCTGACTTCCTGAGTCTACAAACTGGTAGCATGAAATGGTACCTGCTGTTGTTACATAATTTTGTTCTTAACAAATTATACAGTGAACATCTGTAAAGATTTTCAACTTGAATCACTTGATTCGTGATTGAAGTGTTCCCTTCATTTTTTTGAGCAGTCTAGTCTGGTCTGCCACGGACTTTACATTTGACTGCAGCAGCGACACTTGGAGAAAGATGAGGGCAGGAGTCCTACCAGCAGAGCAGACCTGAAAGAGATCTTGGCGGTTGTAGACTACATTGCCGCAGATGTGCCTCGCATCTGGCAAAATCATATGTGTGGTTGCAGTCTCAAGGGGATCAAGGGCATCCCAGGAGACCAGGCATTACATGAGGAGAGCTGGGTCATAGAAGGGCATCAACCCAGCAGCAGGACCAGTACCGAGGAGGACCAGGAGGAGTACTGGCAGAGCCAGCAGCTACTAGTGTGATGTTTCTGACCGAACTGCCAGAAACAGACTCCATGAGGGCGTCAGCACCTGATGTCCTCTGGTGGGACCTGTGCTCACAGCCCAGCACTGTGCAACTTGATCGGACCAAAGAACTCAGCACCTCGTTCTCTTAAGAGTAAATGTGCTTCCAGCCACAGTTTCCATTTTCATTCTTCAAGTGGCTTAAAATAAGCCATTGAGGCAGTTGCCTTTTACAACATACTTCATTGCTACCCCCCACACAAGTGTATTCAGGACCTTTGTCATCTTCTATTGGTGATAAAGGCTGTGCTTTTCACAGCAGGACAGTAAGTCTCTGTGATAATAACAAACATAAACTGTGTTGCGCTATTTACTGGAACAAGTCGGCAACCCAATTGAGAATTATTTTAACTGTGATCTAGAATCAGCTACGGGTGGAAAAAAATTAAAGGAAAAAAGAAGTAAAAAAAATAGGGGATTGTCAACTATATTATCCATCCTTGCCCTCTAATTGATCAAAACAAGGTCTTTTGCCGTCAGGCAGGAAGTATTGTTAATCCCACTTTCCTGACCCAACACTTGTTAGTCATCTTGATGTACATAAGATGACGTCCTGCCCGAGCCCGAGGTGATATGCAGCCATGAAGACGCAGGGGGAGCAGATGGTGAAAATGACTACATCTGCAGCACAACGTTGAATCCTGGTTTCTGTGTCGTGAGCGTTTGCTGCGCACTCTCCAAATTGATGAGGATGTTTTGTCTGTTTGTATTAATTTTCTAACGTTGCAGTGAGTTGAACTCTCTAAATACACTGTTTGCCCATTAAGTGGCTAATGATGTCATGTAATTGATGTTTCCTCACAGTGCTGCTGAAATGCTCCTCTGTCTGGAGCAGACGTCATCAAATAAAATCAATGAGCGCACTGATGTTTGCGCACAGCGCTGCACTCAGCAGTCATTCAGACTCATGTACACGTCCAAAATGGTAGAAATTCTCCAGTGTAAGCCAGGAAAATAAAATTCCTGCGTTGCAGGTGATGTCCGTCCTTTATTATTCTAAAGCCCCTTTGAACCACATCCCTCATGAAGATGCCTGTTCAGCATTTCAGCGTCTGACTAAACACCCCAGTTACTTTGATATGAGACACAATAAGATTTGCGTATCACGTCCAACGCATCTGAACCGAACTGTCAGAGTAATAACATAAACACTGCAGCAGCAAGGTTAAATATGCACAGAGCACTTTATGAAGCTATCATTCAGTCATCATCTCTTCTTACTGTGCATTAACCCTCGCACCGTAATTGAAGTCCTGCAAAATGTTTCGCCTTGAGAAAGCACACAAGAATACTGAGGTGGGCAATGCAGAGGTGAATCTCGCTGATCTTCATACGAGGTTTATGCATAATGATATGATAACTTATAATTACAGACAACAGTGAGTCTTTTAAAACACCTTTCAAAGACATATAGCTCAACCTTGAAATGAAAGATTTTCTTTTAAATACCCTTTTAGTTATAAACTAAATTACTTTCAGTAAAGAAATTCAATGCAAGTATCTTTGCTCATTTCAGACTGGCACGGTCATCAATTTCTTGCCTGGCACACTCTTTGTTTACATAGCAAACATACTTGGGGTTGTCTAAGCGCCCATGGGTGTGTTGGTCTTGTAATGAGGGGTGGCCTGGCGCACTGTTGCTATCTTGACACCGGAGACACAGTGGAAGCGTGGTGTGTGCTGCCGTTGCTGGTATGATGTCAAAATAACTGTCATATGACAGGCTTCTCACTGTCTATTTTTACTATAAGACGTATATCTAGATCGTGCAACGTGAAAGACGCACGTCCCACGCAGGCGGTGTGTCCGCTATAATCTGTTAACATGGGCGACAAAATGAAAACCAACCCCAGAGACACTGGATGCATCGCGCGTGTGTGTGTGTGTGTCTGTGTGGTGGCTGTGGAATGTCTTGGTTTTCATTTTCCCGGGCCATGTTCATGTTGTGTCATAAATTAACATAAAAAAAAAAAAAAAACACGACTCCAAAAACTAACAACTGTCACTGTCAAACTCAAATGGGAAGAAACTGTGTGTTGTGTAAATATGATCAGAGGGATACACAGAATAGCCAGACAAAGATTACCAGGAGAGAAATTAACATTCTCAGGTACAGGGTGGATGCTGGATGTTAGAGGTGGCGTGTTGATAAAAATGGCTGACCATTGCCATACTTTCTAAGCTTGTCGATTAATTTTTTTCAAATTTGTGAATTGCTCACAAACTAAGTTGATCTCTCTCACGAGAAAATGCACTAAAACTTAATGAACCATGGCGACACATGAACCATAGCACTGATTTTAATATCTGTCATGTTGGATTGAATTTTTTTTTTTTTTTTTTTTTTTTTTTTTAAATAAAAGCAAAATAGGATTTAAAAACAGCTTAACGGTGTCATCAAACGAACCTGATGAACATCCCTCACACTCAGTGGTCATTAATTTTTAAGACTTTGAGATTGCAGTTTTACACCGATGCAGCCTGAGAGAGGACAGAATACACCCTTTCCTCCTTTCTTTATTACTTCTCTTGTCACACACCAGTAGCATGAAGAACCTTTCACAATTCAACTTAAGAATGTGATGGCCGAAAGAAAAAAAAAACTTTGCAGATAATCTACAAAATTACCCATGAATTAATCCCAAATTCAAGATGAAGGTCACCAAAACACATGCGTATTGTTTAAACGACAACCCCTTTAAAATATAATTAATTGAAGGCTTTTCAGGGTGTGCTTTACACCTTTTCAAATACGATGCATGTCTAAATTAAGTGATAGTATTTTAATGTGTTCTTTCATCATTGTAGGAAGAGGTTTTGTGATATACTAAGCATTTCATTAAGAAGACTAACATTTTGAAATACATGTGAATATGCAGCAATGGTAAATGAGAACCCTCTTTCATAATGAATGAATGACAGTATCTGGTATCAGTCCATAACATAATGAGGGTTGAGAACCAGAAAGGAGACAGTATATATATATATATATATATATATATATATATAGAGAGAGAGAGAGAGAGAGAGAGAGAGAGAGAGAGACATCATCACCATGGTGTAAGACAAAGTAATCTGCCCATCCCCCTTCGCAGCTCTACTCCACTCTGCTGTGGGCTCACACTTTCACATGCAAAGGCAGTCCTCAGCGCTAAACGGCAAACCCCCACATCATTACTAAAGCTTCAGTAAGACAGATCTAAATTTTTCACGGTGGATGAGTGGGATTAGGCTCACCATGCATGTGAAATGTGATGCATTGGACAGCATGATCAGACTGATCTATGAGTTTGCCAACGTAAACTGATACCGGTCAGACTTTTGCTAATGTGTAATCATAAACTGTAAATTTTTACATTTCTGTTGTGTGGATTAAAGAAACACGATGCAACATGTTAATTAATGATCTTGAGAAGTATTGGCAGATGTATTTTTGAGCTTGGGAAACCGCCAGGCTAACTGTCTCCTCCGTTTTACAGCTTTTTGCCAAGACATGGCTATGATAGACACATACCAACTTCATCTCTGTACCATTTATTGATTTTTTTTCTCAAAAGTATATTCACAAAATGTTGAACTGTTCCTTAAACATATGCAACTGTCACATGAGCAGTCACTACACCCAGCTGTTGTTCGCAAAGAAGAAGACACAGCACGTCACCACCTAAATTGCCATTTTTCTTCATTTAATTTGTTTACTGGTTAAGAAAAATTAAGTGAGCTTTAGAAGTGTTGGTAAGTTTAAGTCTTTATGCTAAGCTAGGCTAACACCCTGACCTCTGATATAAGCTTTACTGGTGGGAAGTTGAAACTTCCATGTTCCCAGACAGAAATTATAGCCCCCTGAAGTTGGACTTCCAACCCATATGACTTCACCTCACCAGGCCTGCAGTAATGTATTGTTTATTAGCCTCTCTGTCTAATCCGTTCATTAAATCAGTTGTACACACAGTACTGTCCAGCATCTATTTGTGGACATGTTACTATAGTGTTTGCACAGGATGCAGACTAATGTGCTGTTAACAATAGGTATTGCTAACAATAACAACAACAACAACAACAACAACAACAAGCGACCAAGAGGCTTCCAACATGTTGAACTTGGTTGCGACGTCATTTCCAGCTCTGATATCTGACATCTGCAGTAGATGGAACGAAACATTAAATCATTTCATTTCACTCTCAGAAAGCAAATAATCAAATGTTGAACTATTTCCTCTAAAGAGCTGCTTTGCCGCTAAAGTCACTGCAATTCTGTTGCCGTCTTTGTGGCTTTCAATTTCAGTCTCTCATTATGGTTAAAAACTGTTGGCAGGATGACTTCATTTGTTCCAAAATTGTTTGAAATCACTTTTGGAAAAACAAACCATGTTTTATGATTTGACAACATTGTGGTTAAAGTATGGTTTGGTTTAGGCTCAAAAACAACTTTGTTCGGTTGAAGGAAAGATCACATATTGGGTTAAAATAACTACTTTGTAAAGGTTATGGAACAACTGTGATCACGGTTAAAAGAAATCAATGTTGACTGCCAGCAAAAATCAGGAAGAAAACACTGGTCTCCCATGGCAGAGTCTGACATTTTATTGACCCATCCACCAACCCCGGCCTGCTCCCTGCATTGACTCATTTTCTTTATAACAACATCACACTAGTTCCCTGTTTTCGCCCACTGGACAAGAGTCATAATTCCTTTAGCAAGGAAAAATTGTGAAAATGTGTTAGAATCTGTACCAGTCTTCAGTAACTCTATAGTGTCCATCCATCCATCAACAATAAATAGACAACAATAGTAACAATAAACCAACTACAGCGGCAGTGGGAGAGACCATTGTCAAACAGCATACACCAGATTTAGGAGAAAAAAAAATGTAATTCATATTAAAAGAGCTGAATCTGCCCCAGAATTTGATGGATTCTTCCCCTGCCCATTCCCCAGTCATGCACCAGATTCTGTACGAATAGGCTGAGTAATTTCTGGCGTAATCCACTCTTAATCTGTGTGAAGGTTCTCAGTCCAAGTTCACTAAGGAAAAGGTGAATCAAGGGCAACTGGACTTCAGTTCTGAGAAGTGAAGAACTCTCTTGGATGAGAGGTTAAACATCTTTAAGTAGCGTTGTGCAGCCAAGTCTAGTCACACTCGATTCAACTTCTTGTTTCTTGTTTCTTGCTGTTTGCAGATATGAATCAGAGTGAGGACCACTGATCATGAGTTTCTGCCATAACAACCTATGTCTTCTGTGGAAGCAGAATTTAGCCAAGATGCTCTCTCTCTCTCTCTCTCTCTCTCTGTATATATATATATAGTAAACCATGAAACAGTGGTTAGATTGACCAGTTGGTCAGTTGGTATTTTAGTCTCGTATATTAGTCACATTGTCACACTGGTCCCTGTGTACAGGTTTATTCTAAGCTACGCTAATTTTTTTTCAGACTCCTGCTCCGTACTTTTACACGAGACTGGTCCTGATCTTCCATGTCATAAAATAAATAATTGTGCTGTATTTCTCAAAATGTTGAGCTATTTTTTTATCTTATTTTTTTGATTTTTTTTTTTTTTAAGAAATGTAGCATTAAGCACAGTCAGAACATCAACAGACCACAAGCTGCAGATGCATATAGTAAGTAAGAATATATATGTCCATAATTCGAAGGCAGAGCGGAGAGTTTCATCTCAGGCTGACCTGCCTCTCTGCCTGCTGCTTCTGTTACATCTCTAATAGGAGGAAATGGGTTGTGGTGAGGAGAGGATCCAGCCCTTCTGTGGGAGTTTAATTCAATCACAGCCCCGGTCAAAAATGAATTAAAACTCTCATTAAGCCCCCCTCCTGTGTTCCAGAGACTAAGCCGGCTGCTGAGGCTCACAAGTAGAAATTTGGGTGTTACATGGAAACATCAATCATCTCTGCAGTTATCTGTCTGTGAGTCAGCTATCACTCACTAATTCCTTAATTTTTGTTATTTTAATTTGCAGTGCTAGCGCTCACCCACGCAGTGAACCCAATGAAACCAGTTGCAGATGATCCAAACAGCAGGAGGCTACGCGGACGCCTTGTTGTTTAATCTGAACAAGCCACGGTTTGACTAAATTGAGAGTGCAGTGCTCCCTGCTTGGACTTCATATCTCACTGAGCACAATGAGGATAATACACCACGATCCACATCACAGGACCATTGACCTTTCCACAGTACACTATAACTAACCACTTTGGACTGTGGCCATTTATTATATGGAGCAGAGCAACAGAATGTGTTGTTTTGTGCCAGGGAGAGAAAGAGGAACTTGTGTGTTGTCAACTCACAGAGAAAAAAAAAAACAAAACACATTTCTTTGCCTCCAACTACTGTTGCAGGTCTCCCTTTGTTGCATCTGAGCAGCAGCTTACATTATCAATACAGTCACACTGGTACATTGTTACATCTATTGTCAGGAGACAAAGCCTCTGACACTGCTGTTTAACCTTATTCTTTTCTTGAACTCACGTACCCTTGATATTTCTATTGTTTAATTGAGAAAAAGAAAGGTGGTAACAATTTCATTTTCGCACTGATAAGTTGTGCAAAATTTGCGACATTTTCGATTTGCTGCCACTTGGAAACGAGAGATGAACGAAGCAGAATAATCTTCGGCTGATAAAGGCCTTGTACAATCCGTAAAGCTGAACCAAACATGGAGTCTTCTTTATCGGCTGTCTAAGGCCCTTAGTACGTGAAGAAGATGCTACCTTTTTTTTAACATCTCTGGCTCAACATGAGCCTTCAAACATGTAACACGAGCTCCCCCTGCTGATTCAAAAATGGAAAGTGTGCTGCCTTCAGGTGCCCATGATAAGAGAACAAGGAAAAGTAATATGAGGAACTTGCTGGAGAAATAGGTGCATGTGGTGGAAAGTAACTAGTACTGTAGCATAGTAGTTTTGAGGTGCTTGCATTATCAAATAATGTTTACATGGCAATACTTATTAATAGTAATATAACAGTAACATATAAATTATGTTACTCTAAAAGGGGCCATTCAAATGAGTAATTTCACTGTTTGCACTTGTATATGTATATACTATACATTTTGCTGCTCAACACTTTATTTTAGTCTATCTATTGTATATTACTTTGTACTTCTATTCCAGGACAATTAGTAGTAGACACGCAGTATATATACCTTGTATTACTCAATAAACATAAAATTTGCTAAGTTTAATTACCATAACTAGGTCACTTGATTAATATGACTTTCTATTATTCTAAACTTATTTTGAAATCAGAAGTTTTTCATTGGGTGACTCTTTTTAGATGGTAAAGAGGTATATGCTTGAATTATAGCACTCAACTTTAAAGTATCAATTTAAAATAAACACTAACAGAAAATAATAATTGAGATCCTTTTATAAAAATAAAAAAAAAAAATAAAAAAAATGCTATGGTGTATGTTAGTGTTGTTCACTGAGAGCATCCAAAATATGCAAAAATCTTTAAATGCGCCCTGACAAGTCGAGCAAGTGAATACTTCAAGTTGCAAACTCGTGACTGTTGATCAGATTTCCAAAAGGGCAAAGGTCCGAGGCGTACCTGAAGGTAGCGTTGTAAGAGCGTAATGAATGATGTACTGCAGCCCTGAATCGTGGTCCATACACGTGTAGAGCCAAGCTGAGAATACATGGCTTTATAGGAAGCTATTAGGCTCGAAATTTGTTCTCTGACAAAAGATTTTGTGACCAGTTTTCGTTTTTTCCAAGTCGTTTTAAAGGAGAGCTCTTGCTGAAGAATATTTTGGTGAGTTGAAATTTGATGCCGATAAAAAGAGAGGCTGTCGATTAGTTAGCAAACGGCGTTGAGTTAAAAGCTAGACAAAATAAGTTGGACTTCCGGTCAAAGATCGAAATTAAATCGCATGAAAGTACACAGCTGGACCATGGAAGGTCTGTGAGTTATATCAGTGACTTTTTTATTTCAGACGGTCGTGTTTAACTGTTTCGGTACAGATGTTACCGTGCTTTTTTTTTTTTTTTTTTTTTTTTTTTTAAATATAAAAGCTAATTAACACCTGTCGGGGCTTTTATTTTGAACGCACTGTTTGCCGCTTCACACGCAGGTTAGCCAGCTTGGTGTATTTGTTAGAAATGGAGAGCACGTTTGCGACCTTTCCCTGTCTACAAACAGCTTCGCGTTGCGGTGACACTTTGTGTAGTAACCTCTAAAAATGTCCCTTTGTCCCTGCACACCCGAAAGGATGCCGTGGTTTTGTATGTCTGAGAGAAACCGCCGCATTAACACAAGAGCTAGCAGTTAGCTCAAAGCTAACGTGCTGACTTTGTGGACGGTGGCAATTTGGACGGGCGGCCCGCTGACTTTAAGCGTTCTTCCGTAACGGAAGCGGTGGGTTTCCCGCCCGCGCGGGGCGTCCCGTGTGAATTACCAAGCGCTTCAAATATGCCATGCGTTGTGCGGTGATATTTGTGTAGTGGGGGGGAATTAAACAAAAACCTTCGAACTTTTACCTTCACGGATCTTTTCCAAAGACCCCGTGGTCGCCATCGAGTTTTACCAGCGTTGGTTGTAGCCAGTGGTTTCAGGCGGTAAACATTTATTGTCTTTAAAGCTCAGTTGCCCTGACAACAACGTGTGTTCCACGTTGTAGGACGAGGACACGGAGGTCCGACCGCTGTCCGTTGAGTTACCAGCGAAATGAGCTGTTCATCTTTGGACAAACGTCCTAAATTCAATACACCCAGCAGTAAAAATGTGATCCTGGTCAATTCGTTCACAAAAGATAAGATACAAGTAAAAAAAAAAAAAAAGCTGTGTCCCTAAAAGTTATCAACTCAAGGTGCTCTTTGACAGATAAATGTAACCTTGAGTTCTCTGTCCCATCTTTTTTGCCTTCATCAGCAGTTGTCATCCACCTCCACGCATGGCTCTGTCTTTCTTAAAGCTAATATTTTGTTCTATCCCAAGGTTCAACACAGTGTGAAACGTCGGCTTTTGCGCTCAGGCTGAAGCGCTGACTTTGATCCTCCATCTTCCAGATCCCAGAGCACAATGATGAAGTATATCCTGGTAACTGGGGGAGTCATCTCGGGCATCGGCAAAGGCATCATCGCAAGCAGTGTGGGCACTATCCTGAAGTCATGCGGCCTCCATGTGACTGCCATCAAGATCGACCCTTACATCAACATAGATGCGGGCACATTTTCACCCTACGAGCATGGTACGGCTCGATCAACTTCTACACATGTAGAATTAAAGGCCCCGGTGTTGTGTATGTAGTCTGACTGTGTCGCGCTCACTGTGTCCAGGTGAAGTGTTTGTGCTGGATGATGGCGGCGAGGTAGACTTGGACCTGGGGAACTACGAACGCTTCCTTGACATCCGACTGACCAAAGACAACAACCTGACTACAGGCAAGATCTACCAGTCGGTCATCACCAAGGAGAGGAGGGGAGACTACCTGGGCAAGACAGTGCAGGGTAACAAAAAAAAAAAAAGCTGTTTAAGCTCAAAAGACGGTGCCATGCTGAAGAGAAATGGTTATCTGAGGTTTATTTCTTTCATTCCAGTGGTGCCACACATCACAGATGCCATCCAGGAGTGGGTTGTGAAACAGGCTGCGGTACCAGTTGATGATGATGATGTTGAGCCTCAAGTTTGTGTAATAGAGGTAAGCTCTGCCCTTCCGTTTCACCTCGGATCAGGATGGTTCAGATTTGATGTTGCGTTTTTACAGGGGCGTTGCCCCTCTGAAGCTGAGGCTGCCAACACTGTTGCTGATAACATCTGTGCGTGTGCGTTTGCAGTTGGGAGGCACTGTGGGAGACATAGAGAGTATGCCTTTCATCGAGGCCTTCAGGCAGTTCCAGTTCAAAGTGAAGAGGGAGAACTTCTGCAACATTCACGTCAGTCTCATACCACAGGTGAGAGAGAGAAACATCTCCAGGCATCTTTGGTTGCATCTGAGGACCAACACACAAACCTGCACGGCCTCAGTCCCAGAAGTGCATCGTCCATTGAGACATTACTGTAACAAAATAATAAAATAAAAAGAATGTGCATGTTGAAATTTGCCCTAAGTAGAAAAATCCAGATGTTTAAAGTCACATAAAATTATTTCATACATTTAATAAGTTTAATATTTCTGAGTAGAACAGAATCTAGAGCGGCAGGAATGAAAATGTGTTTGACCACAGAGGTTAGCTCGTGAGCTTAACAAGGTCACGTGTGAGGACTGAGACAGAAGCAAGTGTGATGAGAACGACGTCACGTTTTGGCAGAAGTGTTAGTGTTTGCCGCACAGTGAGCGTATGGGTTCTGCTCCAGGAATGTTTTGTAAAGGAAGGCACGAGACTTTTCCTACTGTGAAATTTGCCATGAGTCAGCCACGTTCTCTGTAGGCAAGTGACACCGCAACACTTAAAACATAATGTGTTGCTTTGTGGACTTGGTACAATGTGTGTCCACCAACCCAGCAGGCAGGTGGTTTTTAACCAAATGCAATATGTGTATAAATATTGAATATCTGTGTATGAAATATGCGTATATGTACATATATTTCAGTTTCAGTTTTGTTTTTGTCTACTTGTGTTACATGTCATGTATTGCAGATGTACTGACGGAGGGTTAGCAGACAGGTTCTTTACACCCAGGCTAATGTATCTGTTGTGTTCAGCCCAGTGCAACAGGAGAGCAGAAGACCAAGCCAACACAGAACAGCGTCAGAGAGCTGAGAGGACTGGGTTTGTCCCCCGACCTGGTGAGTCACGTTCTGTAGCACATCGGTACATTTCATCCGTCGCTTGTATAAAAAAAAAAAAAAAAAAAGTGAATATAAAACAAAATGTTTCCAATGTCATGGACTTGAGAGTAGTAGTAACTGATTGTTACACCCAGATCAGCCTGGATGAATTTAACAAGGGGTGTGAAATGGTCTTTAGTCACATCTTGAGGTGAGACTCAGCAGTGTTGTTGTGATGCTTTTACTTCAAGAAAATAGACCGTGGCCATGAAAGAAGGCAATAGTCAAGAACGATGCAGAGAGACAGTGTCATTCACTTGGTGTCTGTGATACTAATATGAGCACCAGGACCAGCAGCCTCAGATTTTTGATTTATTAGCTCAGTAAACGTTTTCCTAATGAGTTTATGGTCTCAGTCTCTAGTTTCAAGTCTTCAATACAACATGATATTCATTTTTTAAATGATGGTCCATTTAGAGGAAAATAGACCATAAAGCAGGGGATGAATTAGGGCGTGGCTACTGTGTGATTGACAGACTGTACCGCTCAATCAGGATAGAGTACAGAGCAGGTCAGATCCACCCCTCACTCCTCCTCAGCTCCACCTTCTCCTCCAAATGTGGTTTCTACTGTTTCATACAAACAAGATGGCAACAGCCAAATTACAAACTGGAGGCTTCAGAACAGAAGTTCACGGTGATCTGACACTGTGACTTAAATTCAGTCGATCATTCCAACTGAAATTGTGACTCTTATCACAAACATAATATCTGCCAAAATAATCACTGTATGTTGTTTTTTTGCAGAAGTTTTTTTTTTTTTTTTTTTTTTTTTTTTTAACTCAGTGGCAAGCAAACAGAAGCAAAACATAGAAACCCAGACCCCACACCCCCACCCCCACCCCCAACATACAGATGTCCACTAAACACCACTCATGTAGACTATTAGTAGATGCTACAGGTTAGAGCTGCTCCCTGAATGCATCACATACAAGCAATGGGTGAACACATCATCAACAGCAGTGAGTTCACTGTGTAGTGTCTTTATGGGAGGTTCATAATCACCATGTGCCAATATTTGTCTCTGATATGGGTTTTCATCTGTGAGGCCTTATACAGACCAGCTGATTGAACACTGAATTGGAGAGACACACACGGACATAATGAATTTACCACAGGTGCAGAAACATCAGAAAGACAATCAGGAGTAAAGTGCGATGGCAAAGTCACTGATATTTCAGACGATTCTAGATTTAAATGAATTTAGCATCGGGCTGCGGTCTGAATACTCTCTGGATAAAGTGTATGTTCACAAAAAGCCGCTGCCGCCGTCCTTCAGATGACTCACTGTGTCACAGTGACTCAAATGGAGTGACATTGTATGAATAGTCTGTGTTTGTGTTTTGCTGTGTGTAATCCTTTGATCATCCAATCTTATTTTCCTCTCGGCCAACAGATCATGTGTCGCTGCTCCACCGCTCTGGACAACTCTGTCAAAGAAAAGATCTCCATGTTCTGCCACGTCGAACCTGAACAGGTATGTCTCTAACGCCGTTTGGTCTCTGATGAGCCCTGGCGCTCTCAGCTCTAAGCTCACTGAAGCATCCCGTGCCGTTCCAGGTCATCTGTGTGCAGGACGTGTCGTCCATCTACAGAGTGCCGTTACTGCTGGAGGATCAGGGCGTGGTGAGCTACCTGAGCAGGAGGCTGAATATGCCCATAGAGGCCCGACCCAGGAAAATGCTGACGAAATGGAAGGAGATGTCAGACAGGTGAGGCTTCTGTAGAAGAGAACAAGCTGCCCCCCTTGTGGTTTCCGCTGCAGGTCTAAAGCTTGGTCTAAAGCTGATGTACTTGGTCTAAAGCTGATGTACGTGTCCTCACAGGTCAGACAGACTGCTGGAGCACTGCTCCATAGCGCTGGTTGGGAAGTACACCAAGTTCTCAGACTCTTACGCTTCTGTTATCAAGGCACTCGAGCACTCAGCCCTGGCCATTAGTCACAAATTGGAGGTTAAGGTACGTACACACTGGCCTTGGTCAGGCCTGGTATTAACATCTGTCTTCAGTGATCCCATCACATGTGGACAGCTCAAAGTTTGTGTGTGAGCGCACCAGAGACACATTGAGGGTGCGATCACTCCTGCTTTAATATATGTCTTTAGTGATCCGACCACGAGTGGTCTTTCTTTAAGCGCATCTGTTCACGCCTGGTTTGAACATGTGTGTCGAGTGACCACTTCCTGAACGTGCTTTGGGTGCGTTCACACCTGAAGTTAGAGTTGAGCACTTGTGATGGGTTCGCCTGAGACGGATGTTAAAGCCAGGTCTGAACAGGGCCTCAGGCCACATACGGAGGTGGTCGCAGTGAAGGACGCCCTAGTCTACTAGAGTCTGATTAGTCTGTTCTTCCATAAACAATAAAACTATTTAATTGTAGAGCGTAATGATTAGCCAAACACTTCCTTGCCCTTGCCCCCCTCCCCCGCCATATTGACATCGGACCCGTCTGTCAGCTTACACATATGCGTGTGTACTTGCATGTGAGTGTGAAGAGTGTGATCGGCAGAGCTGGTGAGCCCACAGAGGTCAGCACAGCAGTGCATTCTCCGCACACAAACACACACGAGGGTGGGGACAGGGAGAGCCCTCCATCCGCTGCACGATCCGTTCAACGCATCGCAGCGACTACACGTCTTCTAATTAAACACCAACACAGATGCACAGAAATAAAGCAAAGTGAATCTAGAGATAGAAAATGATGTCCTTATTTTCAGACCCACCAGCTAAAGTCTGCGTCTCCTCTCTTCAGTATATAGACTCAGCCCATTTGGAGCCAAGCACTCTGCAGGAGGAACCGGTCAAATACCACGAGGCGTGGCAGAAACTCTGCAGTGCTGAGTGAGTCCTGAGGCCTCATGTCTGGAGCTGATGCAACCTAGACTTTAGATCTGTCCTTTCACGAACTGTTATTTTTCCTCTTCTCTCCTCAGTGGAATCCTGGTTCCTGGAGGCTTTGGTGTCAGAGGAACTGAAGGAAAGATTCACGCCATCAACTGGGCGAGGAAACAGAAAAGGCCTTTCCTAGGTGCAGGAGAGCTGCCGTGATGCTGAGTCATCGCGCTAGTATTGTAGTATAACGTATGTGTCACGTGTCATGCACCCGAAGGCCATCTTTACAGATTAGCTGTGTTGTGTTCTGCAGGTGTGTGCCTTGGGATGCAGTTGGCTGTGTGCGAATTTGCCAGAAACATGCTCGGATGGAAAGGTGAGTCTGAACTGAAAATTTTTATGTTTCGATTCAGAATCTCGCAATTTAAAGGCCTGTCACCAGAGTCGGCTTCGAATGGTACGGACTGAAGACCGTAGGAAGTAATGTATGTTTACGTACGTGAATTGAAAGGTTCTCTGAGAAAACATCACTGCGTTGTGTTTTTAAAATATGACAATAAGAATAACCAGCAAAGCAACCAATAAAAACTGTTTGTTAGCAAGCAATTTTCTTTAAGCTACTGGCTGTGGCTGACACAGTGTCCGTGGTTATTGGTATATTGAGTCTGTTTACTTTCCAAAACATTGGGCAGCGGCAGCTGGTGAATCAATTCCAGCAAAACTAACCGCACGTCTTTGTTTATTCTGCACTTAGATGCCAACTCAACAGAGTTTGACCCAGAGTCAAAGCATCCTGTGGTGAGTACTTTTTAAACCCACAAACCATCCAGTTGTAATTTTATTCAAAAAAAAGTGAACATACCTGAGGTTCTGTCTTTAACCTTTGCAGGTGATCGATATGCCAGAACACAACCCTGGGCAAATGGGTGGCACAATGAGGTTAGGGAAGAGACGGACCATATTCAACAGTAATTCCAGCGTATTGCGTAAGAAAAAATTTGTTTGTTTTGAACCAACAGTTGATATATTGTCGTGTCTCCGTTGTGCTCAAAGCTGTTCTGTGTTCCAGGAAAACTTTACGGAGATGTAGAGTATGTGGATGAAAGGCACAGACATCGCTTTGAGGTAAGATGACCACTCAGTTTGTCAGCCGCGTTAGAGATGTTGTTTACAGCGGATTGGGTTTTTTTTTTTTTTTTTTAAACTAACTTTCATGTCATGTTGTCTTCGTGCAGGTCAATCCTGAGCTGAAGAGTCACTTTGAAGAGCGGGGCTTCCACTTTGTGGGTCAAGATGTGGAAGGAGAGAGGATGGAGGTCATAGAACTGGACGGTACTGAAAGAATTTTTTTTTTGTGTGTGTGTTACAGTCAGGAATCTTAAGAATCCCCCAACAATCTTCTACATAGCCAGCTTTCTAAAATGTCTCTATTTTCAGACCATCCATATTTCATTGGAGTACAGTACCACCCAGAATTCACCTCACGTCCCATTAAGCCTTCGCCTCCCTATCTTGGTTTACTGCTGGCTGCGGCAGGGAAGCTGCAGAGCTACTTACAGAAGGGCTGCCGTCTGTCTCCACGGTAAACGCACATCAGCCTCGCTCATCCTCATACATGCACAAGCAGCAAGACTTCTCACAACCTAACAGCTTTTGTGTGGTCTGTGCCACAGGGACACGTACAGTGACCGGAGCGGCAGCAGCACCCCGGACTCTGAGATATCAGAGCTGAAATTGCCTTCCATCTCCAGTGAGTGATGCAGGCACAGAAGACTCCAAGTTGATGTCGTGGTCAATTCTGATATTGAGTCAATACAAGATGCAGTTTAACCGCGTTGGATGGCAGCTCTGGGCTCGTTGGGACACGAGCGTTCACATTTCCTGTCAATAAAATTGAGATTTCCAGGCCTGAAGCTTGTTCCTTTCTGTGTAGGGTGAATCTGGCTACAGAGACTCAGGAAGTGACGTGTGACATTAAGAACTAACACTATTAGAACCGTACCCCTCTACAGCTGTACTGTCGTGGCCTTATTGTAATCTTCAGAGTTCTATTAATATGAGTGTAAGATTAATAAAAGGGATTTCTGCAATGTTTGCCAAGTTTTTTTTTTTTATTATACACAGAGACAGGTTATCAAACTCGTCACATTTTCCTCAAAAGTTTATGACCATCTTCAATCTGGGTGAACACTACTCATTCATTGCACCCCCCTCTTCTGGAAGACGTGCAGCAGTTCCCCTCAGCAGGATAGGATTCCCGAAGCTTCACTTTGTGCTGCTCAACATGCCACGTACCTGAAATTAAAAACGGGACAATTAGTACAATTCAAGAGCCTTCCTCTGAACTCATGGGTACAGGGCTGATCTCAGTCCCATATCCGCAAGCTTCATCCAACAGTCCTCATTATATTAAGTGGTCATCATAGATCAGACAGACAAACTAAACAGGAGTGCAACATATGTATTTACATACCTTAACCAGGAAGGTATGAGCCCACACAGCCTGATGATGCCAGATTTTACATCATGCGCCCGAGCGATGCCTGGAGGAAACAGGTTCTGTTAAAAATCATCAAAACATCTGCCAGAACATCTGTAGGACAGCTGAGTGGCTGCTGATGGCAGAAAGGGCCACAACAGTCAAAGACCACCCCATTTTCTTGCATGCACTTGGAGAACCTCAGACTACAGACAAGCCCAGGTCCTTAGGATAGCATGCTTTACATTTGGACCCCAGTGCAAATTAATGGAAGACTTTACCTTAGCATGAGCTGTCCTCATCCAGTCACAGTTTAGTCAGCCATGAGGGTCACCTGAAAAGAGCAGAATTTGGTGAGTTTGATGAAGACAAACCCTACCCATTAGTAAACTTTTAGGAGTGTGGCTCAGCAAAATAAAGTGTCTCAATCAGACCTAATGTCAGTGAGGGCAAGTGTGTCATCACAGCCAGGATGATATATTTGAGATGTGGCTCAAAGACATTACCTGTATGCGACATCGTTTGCCTCGTGTTCTCTTGCTTTCAGCAACACCCAATACCTGCAGAAGAGAGGAGTCAGCTATTAGACATTTATCATGCAATAGGGTTGATCGGTCAGCAGGACGACATTTCAGAGCAAGTGTCCTTCCCCTAAATGTTGCTGGAGCAGTTATTTTCAAACTGAACAGCGACCGTCGGTGAAAGTCTTCATCTGGGCTTCCGTTTGACCGTTCACTGCTACATGAGAGCATGAACGGCTTCGATAGGAGCCTGTTCTACAGAAGGAGACTGAAGCCCCGAGAGGACATACCTGCACTGTACACAGACATCCATGGCTGGACAGTCTGTAGATCTGTTACTGGTGCGACCTGTAGAGACAGATGAAGCGGAAGGATCCGGTCAGTCAGTCTCACTGTGCGAGTTGATAAGAGACGCAACAGAATATTCACTGTCACGCAGCTAGCAGCAGTTTAGTGCACACATGCTACACTCTTAAATGCTGTGGTCAGTTTAGTAGCCTTTTTTTTCTTTTTTTTTAAATAAACTTGAGCAACCCTGTTAATGTCTTAAGGCCTCGCATTGCGCCACGTTTCCGTTAAGGACCACCTTAAGGCATTTTAACGGAGAAAAGATGCCAACGCTAAACACGGATAACGATGGTGCATAACTGTTGGACAGATGAAAGTCTGTTTGGTTTTTTTAAATAAGTGTTAAGTTGCACATGTCATCTGAATGAGAAAAGGCTTTAACCACGTGGGTCACACGCTTTTGACCACCACACCTTAAGGGCTATTGCTAAGCTACAACCTAGCCCAGGCTAAGTGTTCCTAATCATCATTAAGAAATACTGCAGTGTAGCGAGGTTGAACGACTTCATACAAAAAAAAAAAAAAAAAAAAAAAAAATAGTACTTGTGGTTTTACTTTAGAGTCGAATCATCATTTACACGGTTTGACTACAGTTAGCTATATGCTAGTTTCTTTGAGCGCTAGCACTTTGGAAGCTAAAGCTAGCTACGCACTTGTTAAAACTAAAGCCGACTTTACAGGGGCAAAATCTGCTGGCAGAAAAATAACACGTTTAATGTGACCTTCGGGCCTTTAAACGAATAGTTGAGGCCTTACCGAGATTAAAAAAAACGACGTGCTTCACCCCTCGGAGGACAGGAAGAGGAAGAGAGAGAGAAAGGAGGGTCCCGTTGTTTTTATATAGGCCAGCTCCAGGCAGCAGCCCGCTGATTGGCCCGCGCGGCTCACGTGGACCACTTGCATGACGGGATATGTATTCATTCAAGAGTTTTATGAATGCCCGTTATCTCTCAGTTCGACCGACATTTCGACTCATTACTGCCACTGAAGCAAAGGCACAGCCCGGTGTGTAATTTGCACATAAAACAAACAAAGCGGGACATTTTTTTTTTTTGGTGTGTTCAAAGCGGGAAAAAGCGCAGCGGGGCCAGTGAAACAGCTTCAGAACCACGGACAGCTGCCGCCGACCTGCCGCGTGCGGCGCCGAGACGACAACAAACAGCCGCCGAATACTGCTCTCACGCGCTGGTTTCTCCAGCTGACTGAAACCATTTCACACAATACAGACACACATCTCGGTGTGGGGGGGGGGGGGTTAGCACACACACACACACACACACACACAAACCCTGTTGCAAAAGCTACCGACTTACTGCGAAGTTATATACGCCGGTGAACCCCTGAGCTCTTTTACTTCTCGTGGCTTATCTCTGACCTTTTATATATATATATATGTTTTTTTTTTATAAAGCGGCTCCAGCGCAGTTTGCAGTCGCGCGGTCGGCGCGGAGCGTGGAGGTAGATCTATCACATGATAGCTGCGGTCGCTCTGGGCTCCGCGTCTGTTCCTGAGCGAGGGGCAGCAGCAGCGGGAGCGGGAGCGGGAGCCGGGGCTTGATGTAAACACGGCCAGCACAGGGCTTTGTTTCACACACACACACACACACACACACCGCACGCACTCCGCTGGTTTCCCCCTCCTAGTCATGCCATGGATATTTTGTGGCAATACCAGTTCAGGATCATTTTGCTCGGGGATTCGACGGTGGGGAAGTCGTCGCTGCTGAAGCGCTTCACGGACGGTATCTACAGCGATGTGGCGGATCCGACGGTCGGGGTAGATTTTTATGCCCGTTCGCTTGATATCGAGCCCGGGACGAGAATAAAGCTCCAGCTCTGGGACACGGCTGGCCAGGAACGATTCAGGTACGAACGAGGAGAAGAAACCGGGCTTAGGTTATAATTAGAAAAAAAAAAAAACAAACACCCTGAAACTGAATGTAACGACCGCTCCTCGCCGAGATTTGACGTTAAATAGCGGAGAGGCCTCGGCTCGGTGTCGAAGGCCATCTCCTCTGCCATTGTGCTGTAACGAGCTGAGTGCGGACAGTGGGGGAAAGGGTCAGGAGGAGATTTTACAGGCCTCGGTCTTATGATGTCCTGGCCTATATAGGAAACACAGTCCAAATCGAGTGGCATCGTTTGCCCTCGTGCACGGACGACGGGCAGCCTCCTCGCGTTTAGGCCCCGGTTTGATCTCCCTCTGATCGCACACAGAAGATGACATGCCATATATATTCAGATCTGGTTTTCAGCTGCCCTGTTGCTTGCTCTGTTTCATGTGTCCCAGCTGCCTGGGATGATTCCCTTTAAAGCACTCCTCTGCCTGGAGGAGAAGCTCTGCTCTCAGATCTGCCTTTTTCCTTTTTTGAAGCTCAGGCTTCTAAAGGGTGTTTTCCTTCAGGCTTTCACCTCATTTCAGTCTCAGTGCGCCTGGCTGTGATCAGTGTCTGTGAAATAAACCGCAGTGTGCATGGATTGCATGTGTCGCCTGTATGTGGGTGAATATATGTATGGTGGTCCCAAGTGGGCAGCTGCCTCTCCCCGGCCCCAAAGATCCTATGTTTACTGTCTACTTGTGGGTAATTTGATTCCATTTCGTTAATTGATTTAAATAACACTCTTCAGCTCCATCAGGGAAATCAAAAGCCACTTAATATGAACCACTAAATCAATTTATAATGACTGATTCAAGGCACTTTCTCATGAGGATATTGCACCTACCTTTTATATATCAGTTGATGCAGTGAACGCGTGGTTCATATTCCTAAATTCATCAGGGTTGAATCAAAACAGAGGCACCCGTCCCTCTGCAGAGGCCTATTCCAACACAGGACTGACTGATTTACTGAGGCTCTTAGTAAAACACAATGAAGCTGCTATTTGAAATGTGAAGTGGGCGTTGTACTTCATGGGTAGTTAAAGGCAACAAAATATGTACACAATTCACAGGGAGTGAGTGGGCTGGGGGGCCAACCTGGGCCTGCAGCTCATTTTTGAACTGTAGGTTAATTTGGCCCAGGATTTACGTTTCACAATGAGTCGGTTTAATTGGACCTTGAGTGCTACGTGCATTGAAACTTACGAAATGTGTGATGATACCCAAGCTTCTTTTCATGTTAGCATGGAGAGAATATGGTTCTTGTCAACGGTGTAGTTTGAGAGATGACTTGACTTGGAGTTAACCGCTGAGAGACTCGACTCCTTTGAGAACTGAAGCAAAAACACTGAAGTCTCGAGTCTCAACTTGGTCAAATCCCAGAACAATAATCCCATTGACTGACCAGGACTTGCCTTAAGACCTGCTTTAACAATACTTGAGACTTGACCTGAGGCCCAACTAGGACTTGTTACAATTGACTTGAGACTTTCATTGACTAGTCTTCGGAACTGACAGACTTGTTACACAAATTTGTGGCTTGACTCTGACTGGTCTTGTCTGACTTGAGACAGGTCTTGGTCTCGGTCATGCTTGACTGACTCGAGGGCTGACTTGGACGTGTCTCAAATGACTTGAGACTTGGACCAAAGGGCATAAAATATCTTATCCTATGATGCAGGATTTTGGCACGTTTATGATTTTGCTTTTACTGACTAACATGTCATCTGTCGCCAGGTCCATCACAACGTCATATTACCGCAACTCTGTGGGCGGGCTGCTAGTTTTTGATCTCACCAATCGCAAAACCTTTGACCATGTGAGAGAGTGGCACAAGGAGGTGAGTGAGCACATCCTGCCTCACCACATGGTCTACATCCTTATTGGCCACAAGAGTGACCTTAACAAGGATCGCAAGGTGACCCGAGACGAGGCGGAGCAGCTGGCGGCGGATCTGGGCATCCGCTACGTGGAGACTTCGGCCAAGTGCAACAGCAACGTAGACCGGGCCTTTGAGCTGCTGACCAGAGACATCTATGAGCTGATGAAGATGGGGGAGATCGTCACCCGCGACGGCTGGGATGGCGTGAAGAGCGGTCTCACTGCCAAGGTCCTCTACCCGGCCAATGAGGAAGAGGAGCTAGCTACCACGTCTGCTGAAAAGGGCTGCCACTGCTAACTGAGAACTCTGTGTCCACACACCGTCCTGTCACACTAAGAGCTTGCCCCGTCTCACAGCTGTCCATTAGAAACAAGTCACTCAGGCTCAGCACCCTGTGATATCATCACCCATCACTCCTTCACCTTGTGCTTCATGCCTTCTCTGTGTGTGGGACAACTGGGATGCTTTCGAACAGGGGGGCTCGCGTACCTCCTGATGTGTATCTTATAAGCAAGTTGTATCTCTAAGTTCATGTGGTGTAGCATGAGTCAAGTTGTTTTTGGCCTTGTTAGGTTAAAAAAAACACAGGAAGCATGCAGAGGTGATCAGGACTTGGTACTATGAGTGTAGCCAATAGTCCTTTTCATACACTGGAGATAATGTACTGCCTAGGATCCCGGTGGTACAGATAAATCCATAGACTATGGCTTACTGTGGTCTGGCATCACTCCCATTTCACTAATGTGGGTTTAAAACTTTCAGTTTGTGCAATGATTTGCCTGCGATCCTGTGTGACTGAAATACTGTAAATAATAGTGAACTCTATAGAAATTAAAGCTAAAAAGTCATTAAAGCTATTTAATTGATAGTGTGAACAGACACAGTGCACTCTACAATAAGTGTCACCATTTGAAATCAATGTGCTCCTCTTGCTACTGTAAGCTGTATGTGCACTTCCGCCAAACTGACTTGAATCTTTGATCATTCTGTGAATACATAAGTGATGTTTTTGTAAAAAAAAATAGAGATTACTTCTAGTTAAGGTGCATACATAAACACTGTAATTATGGTAGGTCAGATTTAGGTATTTGTATTATAGCATAAACCGGAGCAGGACATCAAGTATATCAGAGATCCATCTGTCAGTCATCAGACCTTTAATAATGTAGTCAGCAGAAGCAAAGATGCGTTTGTTTAAGAACAAAAGGGAGGTTAACTTTCACCTGCAGGTTAACTTTCACCTACTCCTTTCATTCAAAGCGGATGCGTTGCTTGCTTTATGTTGTGCTCCAGGGGTATCAATAGTTAGGAAATAAGGGTTTAAGTCAAGAGGGAAATGATTTCAGTAGAAAACCTGGTCAAGATCTGTCACACCTGAAGACACCACAAGTGTCTGTTCCGACGTCGTGTTTGGATACACGTGAGAAGAAATTGCAGGTGCATTTTTCACTTTTCGAGTCAGGCTGGCTGTTCTCCCCCGCTCCCAGCCTTCATGCTAAGCTAGGCTAGTCGCCACCTGGCTCCAGCTCTGAACTTAATGCACAGACTGGTTTCTATCTAATCTAATCTAACCCTGAGACCTTTAGAAAGACAGCTGATGAGTCTCTCCCGCACAATGTATAACTGCACATTTTCTTCAACATTATCAAAGTGCTTTTTTTTTTTTTTTTTTTTTTTTTAAATCAGATGACCTTTAAGTGTTGGATTTTAATCCAAACACAAATCTCAAGATTAATGCTGTTGTTTAAATTGCTGAAATTCTTTTGTTAACTAATTAACATTGATATAAGAGAAAACCTCTGTTATGGTATGAGTATTTTGGATTTAGTGACTTGTGACATGAATAATACTTGTTATGATCAGCTTGTTCTCAGCAGTGAGATGTATTCACTGTGACTGGGTGTCTACGTGCTTGACTTACGCTGCACGTGATGGCAGTAACTAACTTTAACACAGAGGATCGTGTATGCTCTCAAGTCTCTAGAGTCTCTTTACTGCAAACTCCCATAAATCTCTTGTTTACAGGTCCGGAGGGTACAATAGACTTCAGCACACTTAGTGTGGAAACTCACCTCACCTCGCACCATTCATTCACCTTTCACCAGCATCTCATGAAAATAAATATGAACCTGTTCACATGCACACTGAAAACAGCAAGAGATTATGCATTCTGCAGTTTTTACTTTGCATTAACATGACCAAGCTTACACTTTCACTTTGAGTTGATAAATGCTGGATTTAGTAAATTTACTGTACAGTATGTGGTTGCAGCTTAGGATTCAGTGAGGAATGTATTCTAAAACATTTGCACCAAACCTTTATTTTTTACTTTTCTGTACAGAATCAAACTGTAGTCTTTCTGGTAAACCATTACATGTTCTAGCCAGGTGTTATAGACGCTATGTGTTTTTTGTTCCTTGGACAATCAGATGTTAACATTTCATGTTCATGGTGAAGGTGAGGACTTCATCACAGGGGTGCTATGCCTTGAAATCGGAAAATCACCATTTGACAGCCAGTCTGACTGTGTTTAATACTACAACTACCTTCCTCACTTTTGTCTCTCATGTAAACAGGGTTAAATTGTATGATATTGTTTGAATGTGTGTGTTAAGTCTCTGCTGTTAGCAAACTGTTCTCCAATAAGCATGAAGACCATCCCTGAGCACCGCACTGAACGGCGTGGAAATGGCAACCTCCCTTTGTCGAAAGCACGGGTTAAATTTGAAGGACAATACTGAAAGACAAGATGAAATACTGTGAGTTTAGGCTCATTATTTGGACTCATTGTTTGTGCTTATTTCTCATCAGCCCGTAGCAGACGCCTCTATGTCCACCAGTGATAAACAGTGAACATTTTAGACTGCATTTACAGCTCCATTTGTAATCTTACAGACTACATAACAGTGACCATTGTGAGTAATGACGATGATAATGATGGTGGCCATAACCAATCTTCAGTCCACATCCAGCCTCTGTCTTACTGAAATCTAAAAAGGACCACTATTGTATATTTAATTGATCTCATCTTGCTCAGAAAGATGTTGAACAGTGCTAATAATTTTACTTTGTCCACTGTAATGATAAACCAGCCCACTAATGGGGCTTCTGTACCAGGAAACATCTGCGGCTGTCAGGCCTACAGGACGGTACATAGCACAAAACTGTACAGCTCCTGAGCCCCAAGGTCACATTTCACAGCTTTATTGAATAAATGTTATTTATTTTATATATTATGTAGAAGGGATTCACTTTATTTGATGTGATTTTATTGATTGGTTAAAATAAATAAATAAATAGATGTCCATTGAATAATGTTTGGCCTGGCTGTTTTGTGTAACATGGGTTTGGCACCCTCTTCCGGTAGCTTGAAGGAGGATACTCATGACCTAGATTGTATATTTTTTTGTTTATTTATCATGCCAACTTATACACAAAGAAAGAGTTACAGAAGTTCAGATTGGATTAAAAGTATTGTATAACTGGGATTTTGGAAAAAGGGTCAAAAAGAAAAGAACAGGTGGGTAATTCTGATAGAGAGTTCTTTAAATTCAAATATAAATTTCAATACAAATAAAACAAAGTGACGTTTATCCCCACGCATTTATATCTTCTTAAAGGGGAGAACGTGTTTCAGCAGCATCTAAAGACCAAAAATACCGGTTAAATGACAACCTGCTGTTTTTCTGGGTGCGGTCGGGTTTCCCTACATTTCCTGAACGCGGCACTGGCTTGTAGCGTGCACAGCGACGAATCGGGGCCAACGAAACGTTGTTGCCCCGCCCTTTCTTACCCATCATGCTCTTCGCTCCGTTCATCCATCTGTTCTCAAACGGCCCCAATAACAGCGAATACGTTGGTAATTTCGCCGATAGTTGTCAGTATACACTGTCATTATATAACACACTGTAAAAACAGTAGTAGTAGTAGTAGTAGTAGTACTACTACTACTACTACTACTACTGCAGGCCGCGCACCCCTGAGCGAGGAACCTGCGACCTGTGCTCATATTATGAGATGTTCAAAGGCATCGTTAAAAAGGGCTTCTGCTGTGATTGGCACAGGAGGGGCAGTGAACGCTGCTCCCCCTGCGGAATCGCCATCAAGAGATTTCGGAAGCACAATTTTTAAACCAGGGGCAGCTAGTGATCACATGTCCTGGCGCCCCGCTCCACGCTGTCAAACACAAACCCGGGCGACCCCGGACCCGGGCAATGATGGTCGCACACCGAGTGGTGGCGGCTCGCTACGATCACGCGAAGGGTGCCGAGCTTTAACTCAGTTCACCCGATTGACAGTCAGGTGTCGGCTTCACATTCACGTCTCCTCTCCCTCGTGTAGTTTGCAGTGTGCAGTCACACTGCTCCGCTCGACACATGACAATAACACACTATACCAATGTGTCGCATACGAAGCCACTGGTCGCGATATTTCGCACATACACAATCTAAGAAAGGACACGGTGCATGATAACACATGGCGCCACTCAACGCGAAATGCTCTCCACCCCAACTGATGAAACGACTGTGGCCACAGTCATTAAAACGAGTTGCATTTGAATTTTATCCGGGTTTTACAAGAGCGTGAAAATAAGGCGAGCGCAGCTCAGCAGGAAGTCAAGCTATATCAGCGAAGTGCGCATGTGCCGCAGCTCTCCACAATCTACGGATGTGTTTCTCTTCATAAAACGGTAAGGACAAGTCTAATTTAATCTGTGTGCTTTTAAATATACACAGCGGTAAAATACCAGGCGCTCTAACGACACTAACGCTCGTTTTAGCTGGGGCTTTCGGGTACATTGCGGAGGGGGCTCAGCTAGCCAGGCTCGTACAGAATGGAGGGGCAACGCCGTCGCCGTGCCGTTGTTTGCTGTACGTGCCGCCGCACAGGGAGACGTCATTTTGAGGGGGAGCGGAGAGTTAAAATGCAGAGTTACGAAGGGACGTACGGTTCATAGACAAGCGGCACGTAACCGTCACACTGTAAATGCAAAGCTTTACCCGTCTCGGACAGTATAGTTCACAATACTGTCCAGTTCCCACACATCAAGTTACGCCCTTGCGTTAGCCATAATGGCTACCGCCGAGCCAAGCTGTGAGGATCCCAGCAGCGAAAAGCAGTCAGCTTGCCCGCTGCGGCCGTCACAACCCACCCAACTTTGGAAAATGAAGTCCTTTATCTCACCAAAAAGGATGAATTTAGCACCAGCGCGCGTGAGTTGCTCTGCTCACCCCGTGCCAGTTATCACCCCCTAAACCACCCAACATCTGCGGTTTCAATTCCCCAACGCGGGGTCGGGGGGGGGGGGGGGCGCTCCACACCAGCGTTACATTCAGCTCTGACAGTTTAGAAAAGCGGCATTTCATTTACAGCGATTCAAAGACAACCCCACGGAACATGGAGGATGTCAGTTCACCAAGTCTCTGTGGTCATGTGATAAATATAACTCCTGCTGTGCCCATCACCAAACCGTTACTTTGAAAATGACGTTTTTTTAATTTTTTTTTTTTTTTTTTTTAAATTAAGCTAGTCAATAATAATTGTTAATTATCAGACAAAAACAAATCCGTTTTTGGAACAGTCGAAGTAGGACTTTTTGTGTTTTAAATGAGTGCCACATTAATACCAAATGGATGTGAATAAATTGGTGAATTTGAACCTATTATTCTTATTCTACGAGTTGGCGAACGTTAACGAAAAAATGACACGTTTCTGAATGAGGGTTGGTATTTATTTTATTTTTGTTACGGTAGAGAGAGTTAACTGTGTTTAGCTGGCTACCAACTCTTAAAACAAACGGTATTAGTTTGTTTTAAACTGGTCTAACTGTAATCCGATTAAAACACATATGTACAATGACTTAGTTTTGGTTAGTTAGCTACCCAGGGTTATCTAGCTAAAGTTAGGCTATTCCAAATGTAGGCTTTTAAAGCTAGATCTTCATTGTGCATAATTGGTCTCATTTTTCATTTTGAAAGTAACTCGATTTGCTTCTCCGTCTTGATCCCACTAAACATCCCAAACTAAACAAAAAAACAGGTTTGGTATCATCTTTGTTTCTTATTCCTCCTCCTGCAGATGAACAAACTCCTGGATAGCTGTTCTGTGGACGCAGCCTCGCTCTGAGTCTTACCGTGAGTGTGATGGCGACCACTGACGAGGTCACCGTGTCCATGGGCGAGGTGGTCATGGTAAAGGCCGAGGGAGAGGGTGACCCCGATGACCCAAATAAGACTCAGGTCATCCTCCAGCTTCAACCAATCACCACGGGGTAGGTACTGAAAAGCAAGGTGAAACACGTTGAAGGGTTAGGGTGTGGTCTGAAGTTACAGCTGAGTTCATTTCAAAACAGTTTAACGTAACAAACATAGCTACGGTAATGTTGGATGATTAGTCATGATTAGCTTTTAGTAGGGGCTCATCATGTAGATTAGTGTATATATGTCATATATATGTATATATGTATCTACAGATACACAGCATCCTATATTACCTGGATGAAATATGAAAAGGTTTTTCTTTTCAGAGATGAGTCAGCTGAAACAGATGCAGCTGTCATGGCTGTCGAAGCGCATCAGGGTAAGAGATTCTCAGATTAATGTTTGTGTTGAAGTAGATACATTTTGTAGGTTACATGACAAAGATTGTTGTTCCCCCTAATCTCCTCGTGTTTAAGAATTGTGCACCTTTTTGTTTCTTTTAGAACAAACTGAGGGAGATGACGTAGAGATCGGCTGTCCCATAACATGTGGTGACAGTAAAGCTGTGTTGCTAGTGAAGAAGTTTGTGTGTCCGGGAATCAATGTGAAATGTGTGAAGGTTGGTATTCATCATGATTTTAAGTTCTTATCGAAGCAAAAATGGCAACTACATAATGTGATTCACTTTTGGTCTTCAAAGGCTCATGCATATGCAAATATCTTTTGGGCGAAAGCCTGTCACAAGGGACATAAGCTGCATTGCAACGCAAGAAATTAATACACAGCTGTTACCAGTCATTCCTGTACATGGCTAAATGTCAGTGAGGCCACTGAAGAGTCAGTCACTCAGCAGGAAATAAACTCATAATGCTGACATGTGCCTGACATGACGCTGTCGTTAATGAGTATTTTTCTATAGATTAATTTATTAGCTATTATTATTATCTATTTGTCACTTAATCTGAATGATACATTTTCCTCCAAAAAATGTAAATGACACACTGGTACGGTCAGTCAACTGAGAATAAGTCCAGAATCTGGCCTAGACGTTTTCCCAAACACCTACTCAGTGTAAATTCTGAGGCTGCAGACAGACCACTTTATGGCTTAATGGGAGCCAAGCACCAAAGATGACAATGAATAGACAACACTTACAAATGAAGTAATCCTTCACATTTGTTTGACTGATCACAACATACTGGTTAAACAAGACTTATAGTGAAGAGATTTCAGCTGTAGTTCATCCTCCCAAAGTCAGAGACACTAAGCTGCTGTAGGGAAGGGTGTTCAGCTCATTCTGTTAGTAGTTATTTATCACCGGTTCTTTTTTTTTTTTTTAGAATGACCAGTTTACAACGATCTGCCTCATTTACAATGAACTTTGATTATCAGACAACTTTCCTCTTAGCTCGTCCTAACACTTAGCTAGCTTCAGCTGCACAATAGTGTTGGGTAATAGAGAGGGAGTAAGACAAAATAGTTGTGTGTGACAGAAAAGTGTCTCTATTCTGTCGAACAGGTGGTTTGATGAAGTCCTTTTTAGCCTTTCACTTGTCACGTGTGTGTGAGTATGCAGCTGCACCTCACCCCGAGAGCAGAGGACAGAGAAGCATCAATGTATCAGTTGGCCATCACAAATAAATCAATGTGTGGGAAACGATGTGTTGATTTCAAATATTGATGTCGACACAGAAAATTATGGTGACTATTTGCTGCATCCCTACATGTGTCCAAGAGCAACAGCATTGAACCAGCTGTTTATTTTGTCTAAGCGTCTTAAAGCTTTGTGCTGAGTACAACTACAAATGAGCATGTGCAATGGCTGCCTGGGTTGAGTCCATTCTCTTTTAAGCTTAAAATATTTTCTGTTTTTCTTGCTGATTTTTTTTTTTTTTTTCCTCAAACATGTCATGAATGAGTCACATTGAACTATAACTACTATCTATCATAGCTGGTCTGACTGAACTCTGTAATGAGTGTTGAAGTACAACAAAATAAAATGTTGACTCAACAGAGCAACAAGCCTCACAGAAGATGAAGGAGGCTGCTGTCAGTGTCACAGGAAACGCAGCAGTTCATTAGGCTGTAAAACAGAACTGAATCAATCCATGGCTAACAGCATGCGCAGCTTTGCTTTTTTTTGCAAGATAGAAGACAAAGCATTGACTGGACAACACCACTGGAAATACAGGACAGGGCTATGAAGAAGAGTCTAGCCAGGAAACAAGAAAGCAAAGTGATATTTGTTGTGTTGATATGATTTTTGTGTGTGTGTGTGGTCGTGGTTGTGGTCGCACCTGCTTGTGTCCTCCATTACGAGGTAGATGGGAGAGAGAGAAGGGCGTTGGCGGGTAAAGTTGGAACATGAGGGAACAACACCAATAATAACAATAATAAAGATAATGATGATAATCAAAATAATTTGAGTGCTACCCCAGCAGCCGCTGAGCAGCCCAGCAGTGTCAGTCTTTGTATTGCTCCATTTTTAGATGATCTGTGTTATGTTTGTGCCATTAATGTTGTTATTGTTACTGTTTCATTTGTGAAGATTTTATTCTACTGGATCTGATGTTTGTTCCGCTTTGGGTTACTTTAGATTGTTAAAGGAAACAAATGGCCTATTGTGGGTTTGATTCCCACCAAATCTCTGCCACTTGATGTCACCGCAGCATGAGTACCAAACTAAACACTGTCCGGACAATGATGGCATTGGTCTGACTTTAAAATACCACAGTGCTGATATCACCATTAGAAATGAAAGGTCAATATTGACAAACTAGCCCCGTTTTGCATTTAGCCGTTCCCGGCATTTTATCCTCCACATTGCATTGAATGAACTCGGCGTGGTCGTTTAACCAACCCTCTCTCCACCAGTATGAAGACCAGCTGATCAGCCCCAAGCAGTTTGTGCACATCTCTGGAAAAGCCACTCTGAAAGACTGGAAGAGAGCCATCAGGATGGGCGGAGTCATGCTAAGGTGAGGTGGCTTACACATGGGTTAGTGAACCACAAGCCATGAGTGTTGCTCACTCAAATGACTGCGGGAGAATCGTGTCTTTGTCGGCCGCGGCTCCAACTTAAACACAACGCCTGGGTGAAGACACTGATTATCTCCTCTTTCCCTGCTTTAACATCTGGTGCTCGTACACCAGAGACACCACAGCTACGCTGAGAAAAAGTGTGAGCTGTAGTCCTCAAGTTTTAAAAACACAATCGCCAATCTGTGTGTCTCACACAGAAGCCATAACACTTTTACAGGAGCAACAACCCGAGGATGAGACATTTTTATCAGTTTGCACGGCACCTGAGCAGCTCTTTCTCCTCAGCCTCTGTGTGTGTACTCTGTAAGTGCATGTGGTGACATCGCTCCATGCAGTTGTGTATCCTCAGCCTGAGCTGAAAGGCAAACTGAACTGGCAGTGGAAAAGGGGTCATTTGGATTTTATTAGTGGGTTTATCCATGTTTTTAAAAAAAAAAAAAAAACAGCTAATTTTAGTGGAAAAGGAGGAAATGTCGGCCCCGTGAGGGACCGACGACCTGTCCTCATCCAATGTCACCTCTAATATAGCTCTACAATATGTCTTTCAGGTTTCAGTTAATGAAGCATTCACATTACCGTATCACTTATCACGTGTGTTTTGTCTTTAAAGTCAGCCACATAGGTCTGCATCCACACCTCTGGACTGGTCAGAAAACAGGACTGACACGTTGTGAGGGTTTATCATCATATCTGATATCTAATGATGTCAGATGAATGTCCTTGTCGGAAATGTCCACTTGCTATTCCAGTATCTCACTCTGTCCTTTCAAAACTCTGCTTAAAACTGTCTGGTAGCATCTTCACACATCCATGAATAGTCAGAGTGTCAGTTCATGTCCAATCACTGCCAAGAATTGTTGTCCCTCCCCTGTCGTGTTTTCTGTTGTGTGAGATGTTGTTCTGAACCTCGTGGCCTCAGTCGATACCAGACCCTGTGGGCTTGACAGCAGGAACCGAACCCTGCACCCTTTAGTATTTACAAAAATACTTGTCTCATAGAGCACCTTTGTCTTCATAGAGCAGCTTTAAACACATACACTTCTTCTGCTGCTGCACTGCCTGAACTGTATGGGCTTTTTATTGCAACCTGCTCAGATTGAATTCTTACTACCCAGACTGTTCCTGCATCAATCAGCTGTTCCTCTTCACACAGTAGACTACACTACAGCAGCACAATGCTGGAAAATGGGTGTATATTAAAATATCTGATTGTCATAATTAATGTGAACTTGTGCGTCTTTAGTGAGGCCAGAAGAAATCCGATACAATATTTATCCATATATGCAGTACTGTGCAAAAGTCTTAGGCCACCTTTAGATTTGTTGTTTCATCAATGCTATAATGATCATATATAACTATTCCTCGGTCTCTTTATTAGAATACAACCAGAAGATACAGGAAATGTGTAGCAGGATTAAAAATCAGAAAAAACAGCTTCTATAGACTAAAGTCTCAAGTATTCATTGTGACCTCCCCTTACACTTCCTGCAACAGCAGGAACCTGACTCTTAAAGTCAGTGGAGTGGAGCCATAATTAATGTCATTGTTAACACATGTATTTGTCCTATTTGTCCTGTTTTTGTATTTGCTGTTAAACCGACCTGCCCTTCCCTCCCAGGAACCAGTCTACCACCCATTACCCCCATTAAGCTGCCTGACTCTCCCTGCCTTCCCTCCCACCAGAAACTGCCTTCATTAGCTCCTGCACACCATTTCCATGCTGTGCATATTCTGTATTGTTGCCTGTTTTCTTGTCTGTATACAACATCTATTGCCCGTCTGCCCGTCCTGGGTGAGGGATCCCTCCTCTGTTTCTCACCATGAGGTTTCTCTTTTTTTTCCCTGTTAAAAGGGTTTTTTGTTTTGAGTTTTTCCTCAGTCGATGTGAGGGTCTAAGGGCAGAGGATGTTGTTATGATGCTATGTAAAGCCCTTTGAGACAAACTGTTTGTAAAAATGGGCTATACAAATAAAATTGCCTTGCCTTGCCTAAAAAGGTCCATTACACCAGGTTTGAGCAGGACATGCTTGAGCTTTACAGACACATGTTGTATGAGGTTAACTCATTGGAAGCTGCTGATACGTATAAGACCAACTTTCTATCTCATCATTAAAAATGACAAAGATCACAGATTTAACAAGGCCACTGTCAAAGGGAATTCTCAGTTTTTTTAATCCTGCTACACATTTCCTGTATATTCTGGTTGTATCCTAATAAAGAGACTGAGAAATAATTATATATGGTCATTATATCATTGATAAAACAACAAGTCAAAGGGTGGCCTGAGACATTTGAGCAGTACTGTATATCTGTATATATCTACATTGTGTTTCCATTGTGATAACACAATGTAAATATCAGTATGATCCTTTTCTGTGTTTTTCTTAATGTTTGATATCCTTCTGAATTTTCCTCTCTCCAGAAAAATGATGGATTCAGGTCAGCTTGACTTCTACCAGCACAGCACGTTGTGCACCAACACGTGTCGCAGCACCAAGTTTGACCTTCTCATCAACAACACACGGTTCCCGCCGGATGGCAGCAGACTTAACACACCCACGTCCTCTCAAGGTGAGAACATGCCATGGTCATGACTGGACAAGATTTAGACACAGCTGATATCCACCACTACGACTGTGACTTCATCTCGTTTCTGATTTTATCTATTTTATAAGAAAGAAAAACAAAACAAAACCAAATTTATTCTTTAAACAGATTTCATTTGTCCTGTATGTTGTGATTCTCATAGATAAAAATGAAAAATGTTGAGAGACAAAGTCATGTTGGGGTTTTTACACTTGCTCCCGTGAACTTGACTTCACTTGGAAAATGCACAGCTTTGTCAGATTAGGAGGCTGAAATTATTTTTGAACTGTAATTACACTTTGCCGTGTCATTGTTCTCTTTTGAAGCTTAGCGTCAGCCCCAGTTCACCACATTGTAAACACTAAGTGCACTAATATAGGTTTTACTCACCATGATTACAAAGGATGAGAAGAAGAACCACCTCCCCACAAACCGTTTGCTTCCAGATCCACGCAAAATTGTATTTGCATTGTTTCTCAGAAAGAGGAATTTTTTTTTTTATTGCCACAAATAACCTTAGCTCTTTAGCTACAGCAAGCTGGTACTGTCCTCACCTCAAATTCATTATTTAAAACAGTCTGTCTGCAGCGCTGACCCTCCAGGTTGTCAGTTCTTGCGCACCATAAAGAGCATAGAATTAAAAACTCAAGACGAATAGAAAACCAAATAATCCCACACCCGCTCTGTCCATCACTTGATATATATTATATATATTTGAATTTTTATTCATTTTAACATATCAACTTGTACGAATCCATCCAATACAAAAGTAAATAGTAAAAAAATCATGAACATCACTGTTATTTTAAGTTAAAAGTACACCCACACCCCACAATTCTTACACATATGCACAAATACTACATATATATATATATTATACACATGCACATGAATATAACGTCCTTCCGTCCACCAGCATCCTCTTCCCTCTCTCAGATGCTACGCCAGGAATATACACGATGAAAGTCAGCCACGTCTGGCTTGTTAGCTCAGCTCTCTGTCATGAGCCATTCTGTAAAACTCTGCCTGTTGGACTCCTCCAGTTGTGTAGCACAATCCTGACAGTTACAATAAAAGCTGTTATAATCAGTCCAAGCTCTGCTTTAGTGAGGCCTGGTGGCACAAGAGATTAACAGACACTAACAGACTAACAGGCATATTTTACATCTGTAAAAGCATAACATGGGTTCTCCACATGCAGAGAACACAAGCCTGTTGGGAGCCGCGAACAGTCAACCTGACCAATGATAATAGACACAGATAGATCATAGATGAAAGACACAGAAAATAAGTAGCATGTCCCAGTAAAAGACCATATGAGTGAATGTGTGTGTGATGCTTCATTGTTTGGCAGCTGCTGCCACTGTCAATGTCAAGACAATATAATAAACAATAATAACATAAGGTATGTAACCACATAAAACTAATGCTTGCTATGCCAACGCGCGCACGCACTCACACTCTGACCAGCTGACTTTCACTGAAGAGCTAGTTGCATGGAGTCCAATTCCCGGCCTGAATTGTCGTTTCAGTCTGCCTCTGGCGCTCTCCTGTGTAATTGCAGCTCAGGTGGTTCTGGGTAATGGTGGGGCAGTGGGCGAGGACAGACCGGACGTCCTGAGCGGGAAAGGGGAATGGATCTCGAGCTCGCTGGAGTCTGCAGACAAGAAGGAGTCGGCCGAGATCTCAGGTGGAAGAGCACTCATTGCACCACAGAGCACTCATCTCACAGTTCATGATGGTCGTTGTGGTGACTGAGACTTGTCTGTGTTGTGCTTCCACAGAGGACACGCTCAACTTCTGGAAGGGTATTGCTGATGTGGGTTTGCTGGGAGAAGTGGTGACCAACATCAGCACAGAGCTGCTGGAGCTGTTGAACAGCGTGCAGCAGCTCAGGGATCTGGCTGCCATACAGGACACAGGTACACAATTACAATAATATACACTGGCTGCTGGAAACTGCATCATCATAACACAGCACATGACCTAAAGGTGCATAAACAAATGGAAAGAAAGAACCAATTCGGCTGCTGCTGGAGGCAGAAAGCAGGAGTTGCTCTCTATAAGAGTATTGACTGAATACTGAATGATTCTTTACATGCAGCTGAATTAGTTCCTCCTTTCTGACAAAGTGACCCTGTGATTGATTGCCGCACTGATCCCAGATTCCTGTCTGGTAGAGGTGGCAGTGCTCAGTAACCTTGCCCAGGTGTTTGGCCTCCTGGACTCAGTGAAGAAGATCCTAGAGAAGAGGAGGCAGCAGACGGATCCCAGCCAGGAGCAGGTCCTCAGCACGCTCACCAGTGAGTACAGAGCAGACACGAGGAGCTGCCACACTGACTCCGAGTCCTGAACCATAGACTGGATATAAAGCCAATGCTGAAGAGCCTGAAACCTGCATTCAGCCTAATGTCCATCAGGGGGCGACTCCACTGGTTGTTAAAGAAGTCAGATTGTATTGAAGTCTATGGGAAAATGTCCCTACTTCTCCCTTGATTTATTAGCTCAGTAAATGTTTTCCTAATGAGTTTATGGTCTCGTTTTCTAGTTTCAAGTCTCTAATACAACATGATGTTCATTTTTTAAATGATGGTCCATTTAGAGGAAAATAGACCATAAAGCAGGGGATGAATTAGGGGGCGTGGCTACCCGTGGTTGAAACTGCGACCTGCCAGAGAAAACTCAAAGGTCAGATCCACCCCTCACTCCTCATCTTACAAACCAATAGGTGACATCACAGAGGGTTGACACTTGGTTGGACACTTTAAGGATCTAAAGTATCAACTTAAAGGATAATGCTGGATTTTTCCCATGATTGAATAGGTAAAACATAGTAATAATAATAATTAATAAACAGGCGCATCATAAAGCAAAAGTAAGTAACACAAAAACAAAAGATGAGCCCTTGGTATAACCAGCAGAGTTCACGAGTTCCACGGGCCTAAGTGAACGTCCAGCCTCATAATGAGTTAATAGCTCTTTAATGTAGTTTGGGGCAAGACCATCAATGCTTTGCATGTAGTTAGATGAATTTTAAAATCAACTTGAAATATAACAGGCAGCCAGTGTAAACTTAGTGATGGAGAAAGGTGATTATATCGTTTGGTTATTACCAGTGGAGGGAGCTCTGACTGATTCCAGCACAAGGTGTGTTTCAATCCCATTATAGTGTGTTACAGACCACTCATTAAGGGTCTGTGTATTGTTCATAAACGCCTATGTGGATGCTCTTAAGGCTGCCATTAAACCCAGTGAATTCTTTGTGCGAGCTCTTCCGGTTGTGCCTCCTGCCCGTGGATTAGAAGTTGCTCCGAGACAAGATCTCATTCCGGTGTCTTAATTCCTTCTAATTAGTCATTAAATTTAATGATGATGATGCTGTGACCTGAAATGACTTGTAAAAAAGTATGAAAATTTACATAGTGAAGATGCACAAACTCTGAGTGTTAATGAGTCAGTGTTGTCGTATGGAGACTTGACCTTTGCTGGTTTAAGCAACATTCACCATCTCTGATGAATATTGATATTACATATCAGCATTAGGAAAATTGAATCACAGGGAAAAAAAGCAGTAAGAGAGAAAAGAAGAAAGTGAATGTGAAATACCTGATTCCTTGTGTCATGTTGTTTGCTGTGTGCAGACCTGGAGGTGCAGCTGGAGGAGCAGAGGAAGCAGCAGCAGGTGCGGGCTCTGCTCTCCTGCCCGCAGCCTGCCAAAAACAAAACTCCCACCAAGCGCCAGACCAAGCGGCCTCGTCTCCAGAGGCCCGCCTCCACCACCACACTCCTGACCTCGCCCGTCAACACGCAGGCCACCCTGCAGCCCCAGCAGTTCACTGTTCTTTCACCCATCTCGCTGTCCTCCGTGGGTCAGCCGTTCACTGTGGCGGGACTGCCTATCGCCTCTCTGGCTCAGTCCTCCAACACGGTCACCCTGCTTCCCGCAGGCTCGCAGCTCTTCACTCGCTACATGGTGACCGGAGACGGAAAGGCGGACACCATCACCTTACACCCGTCCTCAGGCCTCACACTGGTGGGCACCACGGCCATGCAGGACTCCAGCCAGCTGGGCACGGTGGTGAGCCCCGTGGAGCTGGTGCACCTGAGCCAGCAGACCGGCAGCACAGAGGTGGTGCCCATAGAAGGCCAGGTGGTGGACGGCACCATGCTGGTGCAGCAGGAGATGATGCAGGGCGAGGTGGACGCTGGCCAGGAGCACACAGTCATCGAGATCAACCCGGCTCCGGTGGAGCAGGCGGTGATGGAGCTGCAGCTGACCGGGGAGTCGGCCAGGGACGGGGCCGCCATGGTTGTCCAGAGCGGAATGGAGGTGACGATGGCAGCGGAGGGGGAGGAGACGCAGTGCCAAATGCAGGAGGGGCAGACTGAAGGGGTTCAGGGGCTGACGCTGGATGCCAGCGGACAGTTGTCAGGTGTAGTCGTGGTGATAGAAGAAAATACTCAGGAAGAAAACAAGGTGAAATGAGACACACCTCCTATTTTATCCAGCAGAGCAGGTTTGGACTGAGTACTGAGCTACCACAGACTTGTCAAAGTGTAAATACACCAAATTTCCAAATCCACAGATGAACTTGGCCGAAGACCAAGCATTAGGGTAGCCATTTTCCTTTTTTGGTGTATGTGTGTGCGTGTGTGAGTGTGTGCGTGTGTGTGTGAGTGTGTGTGAGTGTATGTATGTAAAAGCTCCTCATTTTCTTGATTTCTATTGAAACAAAGAGGCATCGCAACCAAGGCTGCAACATACGCTCCTGTTTGTTTTGTACTTGAAGGACAGCTCCGGTCTTACTTTTCTAGTTTTGGCCATCGTTTGTGTCTGCAGTATTAACACTGTACTCACCGAGCTAAGTGCTGAGATCTGTCCACGTGGACGCCACTGAAAAGGTCAAAACAATCCCATGACTCAAAGACAGGTTGCAAACAAACCCACAGGTGAACCAAACTTATTTCAAGCCGTAAAAGACGGAAATTGGTAAAATTATGACCAAACTATCACAGTTTACATATGGACGGAAGTTTTAATTTACAGCTTTAAAGTACAATGACAAAAACATTCTGGCCCTGCAGAGCTGTGAGCAAAACAGGGCAAAAAGAATAACGATCATATAACATTGAACAGATTTTGATCAGCGCGCAAGGTCGTCAGTCTTCACCTACGTACGTCCACTCGCTCTGTGGGTGATGTATTCATGTCCCTGTTCCAACCGACCACAGGCTCACGTCTAAAAAAAAAAAAAAAAAAAAACAAACAAAAAAACAAAACGGGGACAGTTTGGGAAAGAGTTTGAAAGAGCTGGACAGAAGGTGAATGAGATGAAAAGCAGAATGTGTGGGGATTCGGACTGAAAACAGTCCTGCGTTGAACAGCGCACAGAGCTGAATTGATTGGAAGGAGGTTGACAGGGAGACGGATGCATTTTACAGCTCAAACACTGCACAGTTTCAGCAACAGTTTATAATACTCACGGATGGGACTTTGTGACTCTTAAAAGTTCTTGAGAACCTGGGTTGAACAGAAACGGGGCACCCAGGTTATAAAGTAATCCACCTGGAGCTCCTGTCAGATGACCTATTGGGCCCCAGCAGATGTTCTGCCAGATTGGACTCGCTTCTGAAGTCCCCTGTGAAAGCCTCCCCCACTGCACAGACCAACTGGCTCAATCTAATCATTGAGAGGGCTCAAATAATCCTGAATCCTTTGCCTTACAGTCAAATTTTTAATTTGGTTGGACGTCAGGTTGCAAATCCGTCAATATGAAATTGTCCTGTGGTGCAAAATAAGTTTGGGACCCCTGGTGTAGATAACGGCCTAAAACGTTTTGCTTGTTTACAACCTGTGTTATCATCTCACTGCTTATAGTTCAGTCCTTATCAGACTGTTGTGTTCCCAGGTCTCTGTAATTAACATCGGTTGGTGCATTACTGAAATTAAAAAAAAGAAAAGAAACGATGACCAGAGCTGAGAAAATGAGACCGAAACAGAATTTATCCTTGAAGCCTCCACGAACAACCTGAAGAGAATTCACTGTAACTGTAGAGCCAACGCGCAGGGCTTTAATGGTGCTGATGATTGGTCAGTTCACATTCTCTTACACACTCAGTAGCTTCTGGCTGTAACTTGCAGCCTGTAGATCAGACTCATTACCAGTTACAGCCTTGGCGTCGCTTGAGGCTGGGATTAATTGCACTGTCTGTTGTGTCGTAGTGTCTTATCCAAGCTGTATTGTTTTTGCACTGTGTTGGACGACAGGAAGATGTTTGCAACATTTCTTTACGATTTGGCCATACTATTTTCCGCCTGTTTCTCTGTGCATAGTTAAATTGCAACAACTTCTCTCATTGGCTTTATGTGGCTTATGCACTGTCAGTGGTTTCTTTACTGCCTGATTTCATTCACAAAACTCTTCTATTGCTTTTTCTCAGCACCATAGGTAGTGTGAGCTACAGGACTGATTGTTTAAGTCAATATATAAAAGAATATATATATACTTACTGTCAAATGTGGTATGCCTGTATTTTACACTTGTAAAAAGTAGTCATATTTATTAGTTTTCCATCTGGCCTCTCGTCGAAGGTGCAAACCTGGATGAATTTCTGCTCTCGGCTTCAGCTCACATCAACAAAGACCTGTTCAAGACTTGTGCATTTTCAATAATTTAATTTAACAAATGAGGGTATTTGCATACTGACTTTGTAATGTGTTTTAATATCAGATTAAAACTGAAAAAAAAAAAAAAACCTATGCGTGAGCGGTTGTATTAGTTTTCCGCCACCAGAGTGCGCTGTGTGCTCGCCGCACTACGGCCTGAAACTGGAGACGAGGGGTCACAGCTGCATTAATAGATGGAGGAAATGGGTCCGCTGCTGTAATCTCTGACTTTCTCCATGTGTCAGGTTTATTCCAGTATGTGGTGTAATCTGCACAGTCATGGGTGCTGTCCATGACGGGCAGCCTCTCTGGAGGCTGAGCCATGCTGACAGGGCACCGGGGCTCTCTGGTTATTACAGTCCTCTCCTCTTGTAGCCCCTAACACTCCCAGGCAGACTGTATTAGGGGAAGGCCATGAGGATTTGGGTTATACAAGCGCAAAAAAACAGGCACACAAATAAACCGCTAGGCTGAAAAAGACACCGAGATGAACCGCTTTAAGGTGCGTGAGGAGTCCAAAAGGGGAAACGTCCTGAGTTCAGCGGCTGAACGTGAAGCTGCTGGGGTGGGCAAGTGAGGGTTAAAAGGTTGAGAAACTGAGCACAAGGGGTCATCGTGAAGTGCAGGGGGAGAGGATATACTGTCCGAGTAAATGACGGAGGCGCCCTGCAGGCTGTAGGTTGGATTTCCGCACCAAGACAGCGACAACGGCAGCAGCGCGTGCATCGGTTACATGTTGTTAAAGTTTCAAAGGCTCCCGAGAGGTTGAAGGGCTGTTGGACGAGGAGCCAACACAGCCGGCATTTTGTCAGTATCACCTCGGCTATAGCGGGTTTAGCTGAGAATAGATGCAGGAGCGTGAAATCTCGTAGTCAGTGTATCTTACAGGCAGGACGGCTTCGAGCTCTATCTATAGCATCAGAGGAGGAAAACGGGCCTGTAAAAAAAAAACAACTCAAACATATGTTTGATTTAAAAAAGAAGTGACAGACAGTGACAGAACATGTACTGTGAAAAAGGGAAGGGTTTCAGCTGGTTTTTAAATCATGTTCTTTTAAATTTTTCAGGATCACTTATATAAGCCTGTACATTTATTCTACATGCTGAGTGTAAGCTAGCCTGCAAGTGAACTGGGACCACTGTTGCAATCAATACCCAGGCGTAAAACTAAGGGCTACGCATAGTTTTGAAATCTAGTAATATTTGATGTTAATGGTCATTAATCCCAATAACAACTAGAACTCTAAAACTGTCTGCATCTAAGACTGGAAGCATCTGAAACAGCATTTAAAACCTGTCACTCAACTAAGAAGAAGAAAACGAGTCCACAACGAGTTTGATTCTTGACAAATCATTGAAATCGACCTTCATTTATTGTCTGGCCTCTTGTAAACAGGAGATTAAAACTGAAAAGTGAAAAATCACTCTGGTTCCCTTGATAACAGGTCAATGGGATTTTTGGATGGGCTTGGATTATTGCAGAAAGCCCTGCTACAAACAAATGTTTAAGATGCTTGCATGTTTTGTTCGGCTCAATAATCTTCATAAAGGAACACCACTTCATGATTTGTAAAGCCAAAATACAATTGCCAGAAGCAAATGTAATGTCACAGTCGCATGAGGCCAGCTTCACCACTGCTTAAAGTCCAACTGGCAGATTGATTTAGCTCTGACTTCTTCTATATAAACTTTGGTCAACGCACAACACAAATGGGCTAGGGTGGACTTTTGATTAAGTCACTTTTCATGTTTGGAGTGATGACATTTCATGTCCCTGACAACCTCTGCAGTGTCACTCAGCCATTTGTTAGCAGCCTTTTTTCAGGCAAGTAGCTTGAAGAAATCACGACTGAGGTGAAACCAAGTGGCAATTTACCTCAGTTTTTAAGCCTCCAGTTGCATTTTGACCAATGGCATCTTTATTTTTCTTTTGAAATCAGAAGAATCATATTTGGAGGAGAAGTTCTCTATCCTGATTGGGTGGTACAGTCTGTCAATCACATTGTAGCCACGCCCTAATTCTTCCCCTGCTTTCTGGTCTATTTTCCTCGAAATGGACCATCATTTAAAAAATGAACATCATGTTGTATTGAAGACTTGAAACTAGAGACTGAGACCATAAACTCATTAGGAAAACATTTACTGAGCTAATAAATCAAGGGAGAAGTAGGGACATTTTCCCATAGACTTCAATACAGTCTGACTTCTTTAACAACCAGTGGAGACGCCCCCTGATGGTCATTAGAGAGAATGAAGGTTTAAGGCTCTTCAGCATTGGCTTCACTTTACAGACCCAGAGTCTACGTCCATTGACAGTGTATGGGTAACACACACGCACACAGCGTGAAAACGTATATGTTGTTACCCTCTGTAGGTGGCACTGTTCACGTGTTAGCAAACATCCAGCAGACATCAGGGTTAAATGCTAATATTAGCATGCTAACACCGTTGATCAGCAGATACAGTTATAGCTGCACCCACAGTCAAACCAAACAGTCTTTTTGATTCATTTTCACTTTATCTTTTCACTCTTTACATTCAGTCAGACAATCTCCATAGTTAAACAACCTCAGCTTGATCTTGCCCATTGTTTCCATTGTTGTATTTACACAGACATACTTTCTGGAATGAGCTCGCGCATTTAGTCAATTTTGTATTTTCAAGGCCTAAGTTCTGATTTTTAAGTTAAATTAATAGTTTTTTTTTCCTTCTTTGAGTTACCCTCTGCTTATCCCGAGGACAACTTATGGAGAATAATTATTAGTCTAATTTAAACCAAAGGAAACAAGAACTGCAACCCAGGCTAAACCTTTCTGAGTCAGAAGCAGCGCTGATGGCTGTAGCTGCAGGCCAACATATTTTATAGACCATCTTCACCCATAGTATAAAAGTATAGTTTAGTGATGTAACATTATATGATTTTTGGGTAACAAAGTCGCTTCAGATTCTTAAAAAGTGTAGACAGCAGTTCCTCTTGGGGTTGCCAGATCACAAGGTTGCCAGGCACAGGTGAGGCAGGTGTGACAGGTGTTTGAAGAGTAAAAACCTTTGCCACCGTCAAGTTAAAAAAACAAAAAAAAAAAAAACTCAGGTCTGAAGCTCTGCTAGTAGCCTCAAGAGGATCAAATCTTTCTTACACTTTACATTCAAAAAATGAAGAAAAAGTTGGATCGTGTGGATTTTGCCGTTCTTGCCGTCTTACCAGGCAGGCAGCCAAATGTAAATGTGTTAAGTTCTGTTTCTGCTCAAGATTCAAATTTTAGTGTCAGTTTTGACCGTTATTTCACTCAGTCAGGATAATGTTGTACCCAAGAAAGAAAATATAAGGGAGTAGAAATGTACAGCTTTTTAATTGAGAATAAACCATGTTACAGGGAAGTAAATCTAAAATTGAATGTCCATAATAAGACCTCCTCATTTAAGCATTTGCCTTAAGCAAATACAATGACATTATAACTGATAGATACAACGGCCAAAATTACAAGTACAGGACTCAAGTAAATGGAATTATCCTTAAGGTTTGGCACCAAAAGAAAGCTCATGAAAACTTGGTTCAACGTCTGGAGGTCGTTAATGTTCGAGGTAGAGATTTTTTTTTTTTTTACTCAAGTAGAAACTTTTACCTGATCATGGTCACGACTTTTCCATTCAGCTTTGATATACCTTGATACTGAGTACAACCTTTTAGCTTGGACCAAGTCCAAACACGTGGGGATTATTCCTCAGGGGACCATTAAAATATGTCAAAGGATAAGTCTGGCCATATGTTTTTGAGACAAAGCAAGTCATCAAGGACAACATTGTCATTTAAGTGCCAGCAGTGGTGCAAAACAAGGACAAATATTGACGCCGTAATCATCAGTGCAGAGCAAGAACAACCAAACTTATCTTGAGACTCGGTAAATGTTGGAGTATTCAGCTTTGGATCAAAGAGGTGGACGCACTTTCACAATTGCTGAATAACAATCCATCCCTATGGCCACGATTTGACAGACAATAGCACTGTGTATAACAGACCACACAACAGCTTCAGCACAATCCAGCATCATCTGCACTGGCAATCCAAGTGTGCATTCCTGGCTTATTACCTTATAACATGAGTTGTATAATCCATCATAGTACTATAATCCACTTTGCAATGTTTGTGTGTCAGATAAGCCTACAAGCTCATGCATCTGCTACTCAGAGTGGAATTCCTGGACCGTATTTCATTGTCTCATAGAAAATTGAGGCGAGCTGTGTGGGCTGTTCCACACATCTTCTGTAACTGAAGGAAAATCCAGCATTTCTTTGAAAAAAATGACACGTGTCCCTGATGTTGACTGTCAAAAGAATCCAAACTTATAGTTAGCATGACCATCTTCCACACAGGGATCCTTAGGTTTGGTATGTTTGTCTGACGTTATCCAGGTTCAGACAGTGCCAGATTGTGTAAGCAAGGTAGACATACATAGACATGCAATTTCAACCCATCTGTTAACACAACCCGACATCTGCTCTCTGTGCAGGCTGAGTAATTAATTAATTGTGGGTAAAAAAAAAAAAAAAAAAAAAAACATTCCAGAAAAATCTCCTATATTTTGAAACTGAAAAGTCATAACTTTAGTTAAAAGGTATCTGCTGAGAGAACCAGCAAAACGTATAAGAAAAAAAAAAAAAAAAAAAAAAAAAGATTGTATTGAAGTCTATGGGAAAATGTCCCTACTTCTCCCTTGATTTATTAGCTCAGTAAATGTTTTCCTAATGAGTTTATGGTCTCAGTCTCTAGTTTCAAGTCTTCAATACAACATGATATTCATTTTTTAAATGATGATGATGACTGTAGCACCCAATCAGGATAGAGTACAGAGCAGGTCAGCTCCACCCCTCACTCCTCCTCAGCTCCACCTTCTCCTCCAAATATGGTTTCTTCTAGTTTCAAAAAAACAAAATGGCGGACGGCCAAAACCAACAGGTGACATCATGGTGGGCTGCTACATGCTTCCAATGTGCTGTTTTTTTTACAGTTACAGACTTGTCAGAACCAACCACCACACTGTGACTCACCCATGGCCTGTGGTGGTACCTGAAACAACACCCCCACCACCACCACCACCACCACTGCAGCCCCTTTGCATTTCTTTAATACAGTGCTGTTTTCAGTCTGAAGGCCTGGCTAATACTTTTTATTTTGGCAATTATTATTATTATTATTTAGTATTATTAGAAATAAATGCCCATGACATTGAATAATAATGATAACTTAAAGGAGCAAATCCGAAACATAAAAAGAGCAAAGCAAAAAACAGACATGAAACACTGAAGAAAATGAGTAATACTTTTAAGTAAAATGCTAATATACATTTGAAAAGAGACAGTATCAGTCTGACACTACAAAAACTCCTGACACAAGAAGCTGAGCTGTTAATCCAAGCTACTGTATCACCCCAAACACTCCACTCAGTCTTGCTTGAAGGGATTTCTGGCTCTGAGGACTGCTGTGTTTACTGCACAGAGAAAGAGGATTGTGGACCTTGTCTGACTTTTTTTTTTGTACAACTGGGGCAGTGAGGGGAACTAATAAAACTCTGGCAGCGTGTGCCACCATGTGCCACCCCATCTTCTCCCCCTGCCAGCCATGTTGGCGTGCGCCCACAACAGACGGTGCAACTTCCCTTCTCCCAGACCTTGACAAGCAGACAGAGATGGGAGGGGAACGTGAGCGATGATGGTAGCCCCGACTGATGGACAGAGGTGTTAACCCCATCGTCGGGCAGGGAGAGATAGCGGCGGTCTTGTTTACACAGGCTGAGGCCAGATTGTCACCTTGTCTGTCAGGGAAACATCCTATCTGCCTCCTCTTATCTCGCTGTGAGACAGCCAGCTTCTCAGTGGGAGAGACCTGCTGCAGCTTCACATCACCATAAATCATTTCCCTCAGCCATACTATTGTTGCCTTTCATGCGATTTTTCCTTTCACTCCCCCAGATACTGCTATATTCCTCCACTGTCCTCAAATAGCATCAGCTTACACGCAAATTCTCCAGTTGTAGCCGACAATGGCCCTGTGCCCTCGTATGGCCACGAGGCACAAAGTGTACTTCCATAAAAACTGCATTGTGAGATGAAAACTTACCACAACAATAGAGGAGTCACAAGCATTTCTGTCCACCTCGATGATTAAGTGTGTAGCTTGTTCATAAAAACATTTACACAATACACTTTTTGCTATTACATTATGCTGGTTTTTATGAAACATTTATACAGTTTCAAGGTCCCATATTGTACAAACTTAAATTGACATGTGGTCTTCGATTATGAATCAGGTCCAGGTTCTATATTAATACAGGTAAAGTATCAAAGGTCTCAGTCCACAGAGAAATGCTCACAGCCTGTTTTCAGAAACGGAGCCTTAAAATCAGCCGTCAGGACTTCTGGAACAACCTTGAAGGATTTGGTTTCTCTTTGTATTTACCTGAAAATTTTTATTAGATCATTTGGAAAACAGTCAGCCAATCAGATAAGAGTCTTAGAGCCCCTCTTCTGATTGGCTCACCGACCTGTTGTCTCGAGAGCCTGAAACTGCACTGAGATTGTTTTTTGTTCTTAAAACCACAAATATATATATTTATGGATATCAACACTTCAAATGAAACACAGGAAAGCGTGTCACATATGGGACCTTTAAATGCTGTGGCCTTGCACAGTACCACTTCTTGTATCATCAAAGTGGATGCTCAGCATTTAACTTGACTTTTAACACATGCAGTTATTGTGTTAGCCTCAATGTGAGCACTTTGAGAAAACATCAGGATCCAAAAATACACGAGGCAGATTAAAATGAATTAAAAATAAAGCTCAGCAGGAAGGAAGCACATGGGAGTTAATGAATCACACTCTGTATAAGAAGAGTTTAAAGAGCCTGGGGATATGAGGAGGCAGTGCGGTTGTGTTGTTGTGGTGATGGACAGTTTTCTGGATATAAATTTCAAGGACTGAGGGGGCGAGCGCAGCAGAGAGAGGAGGAGAGGAGAGTCCCAGGAGTTAAACATTTTCACAAATTGATGACTTCTATTGTAGGAAGCATGAGTGGAGAAAAATTGATGAGCAGGGAGGATGAAGATTTTGAAAAGAGCCAGGGCTCGACTGTCTCTTATTCTCTTGTTAAAAAACGGAGGCGATAAAGTGTTATCAAGCCCAGAGTGGGACTTTAGCATTTAAAATTAAATAAGACAAATTTGTGTGTGTGAGCCACGGCTTCAGAGAGATAAGACGGTTAACACAAGATAGAGAGCAGAGGACGAGGAGACTTTGTAACATGGAGGTGCAGTTAAGGTCAGGCAGCTCTCTTTCTGCATGCATGAATGCCTATGTGAGTCCATATCTGTGTGAATGTGTGTATTTATGGGCACATATGGTTTTTGTACTTCACAAGTGGTGCTTAGTCACAATGAAACTGCCCAAACACAGATGAGTAATGAGGATAGTAAGCGTTGGCTGTAAGGCTGCGACCTTGAGAAAAAAAAAAAAAAAAAAAAAATGAAAGCATGAACATAGTGAGTATGTCTTGTCAAATGACTAAACCTCAGTAAAAATCAATTCTTTATTATCTTTTCCAAAACGTGAAGTGAAACTTTATTAGTTTAACTTTATTATTATAGAAAAGTAGGACACTGAAATGGCAAACAGTTCGGAGTACAGTACTGAGAAAAGACGTTCAGAAAGTATTCAGACCCCCTTCACTTTTCACATTTTATGTCACAGCTTTAATATACAATGAAACTGTTTCCCATGAGAACAAAGCAAAAACTGAAATCGTATACATTAGATTACAAAAAGAAAAGCTGAAATATACCTTTGATGTAAGTATTCAGACGCTTTACCCAGTGCTTGGTTTGAAGCACCTGTGGCAGCGATTACAGCCTCCAGTTCTCTGGGGTCTGACGTGACGAGCTTTGTACCTGGATCAGGGGATTTTCTGCCATTCTTCTCTGCTGATCCTCTCCAGCTCTGTCAGGGTGGATGGGGACGGCAGTGGACAGCCTTGTTCAGGTCTCTCCAGAGATGTTCGATAGGGCTCTAGTCAGGGCTCTGGCTGGGCCACTCAAGGACATTCAGACTTGTCCCTGAGCCTCTCGTGCGTCATCTTGGCTGTGTGTTTGGGGTCGTAGTCCTTTTGAACAGCTCCACAGTGATGATGCTGCCACCGCCATGCTTCACCGTTGGGACTGTATGACGCAGGTGACAGAGCGGCACCTGGTTTCCTTTAGACATGACCCTTAGAATTGAGGCCAAACTGTTTAATCTTGGTTTCACCAGACCAGAGAGAGGCTTCACTCTGTCATAAAGCCCAGATCGGTGGAGTCATGGTTGTCCTTCTGGAAGTTTCTCCCATCTTAACACAGGATCTCTGGAGCTCAGCCAGACTGAACTATCAGGTTCTTGCTCATCTACTCTTCCCCTCGGGTTCTTGCACCAGGCGTAGGAAGAAAAATATTTCAGAAGAGGTTGATCCAAACCATATCCCAGGTGTCAACCCACCATGACGTCACCCATTGGTTCGTGAGCTGCTGTTTTAAAGCCTCCAGTTTGTAATTTGTCCATCAGCCATCTTGGTTTTTTGAAACCAGAAGAAACCATATTTGGAGGAGAAGGTGGAGCTGAGGAGGAGTGAGGGGTGGTCACACGGTAGCCACGCCCTAATTCATCCCCTGCTTTATGGTCTATTTTCCTCTAAATGGACCATCATTTAAAAATGAATGTTGTATTGTATAGAGAAGACTTGAAACTAGAGACTGAGACCAGCTCAATTGACCACAGGCGGAATGAAGGTTTGCCAACTCAAGAATTAAGTGTCTAAATACTTAGGTCATGTTACTCATTTGAATAAAATTTCTGTTTTCACTTTTTCATTGTGATGAATTGAGTGCAGATTGATGATGAAAGAAATGAATGTCATTGAGTTTAGTGACCTATCCAGAGTCTTCTTCGCCCTCACCCAATGTCAGCTGGGATTGAATGAAGGTGGTTCAGAGTCGACTGGCCACAAGACTGTTGATGCAGGTCTGTGTTTATTTGTACTTTATTTACTGACGTTAGCCTGCAAAACTACAATATACAACAATTAGCAAGTGCACATTGTTGGTGCTCAGTCTCCGATCAGCCCCAGTTCTTTTTGTAAGTTTGATCCAGACAGCTTCTCCTTTTTTTCTTTTTATCTCTGCATGTGCACAAAGCCTCAGAGATGAAATGATTAGGAAAAGGTCAGAGACGTAATGTTCTTGTAGCTTTTCTCATAGATCTATAAACACCACCTCTGTTTTTCTCAAAACCCTTTTCTCCTAAATTAAATGAAAAAAGAGAGATTTTCTTTTTTACCTCATAAACCTCTCTTCATCCATGTTTTCATTAACTCCACAGACTTTCTAGCATGTCACATCCAAAGCAGGCCAGGTGCATCTGCCAAAGCCTGATCGAAGCAAGCGTCAGTCATTTGGCGGAGGCGAGAGGTGTGAAATGATGTGCTGTTTCAAGTGGAAAAGATATGATTTACCGCCTGACGCCTTGACGTGACTTGTGATGTTTGATCACGATGAGTGCAGATCATAAAGTGGGGCTGAGGTAAAAAAAAAAAAAAAAAAAAAAAAAATCCAATCCTCACTAATTTAGTGGAACTTTGGCGGTGGGTACTGTCAATGGGACAACCTCTTCTCACACAGGATGTGACGGATCAAAACTTGACAGATAAAATGCCTGATTTCTCATGAACAGCAGTAATTGGAAGTTCACCACCATGCAACTATCTACTGCTGCGTTCAAAGTCAGCTCAGTCCTCCCAAACTATTAAAAATAAAACAGATGTACCAGTTGGAAGGTTGCTGTGATGTCAAATTAGAGCTACGACACGACTGCCAGACTTTCCATCATTACTTTCAGATGATTATATTTCATTGTCACCCAGCGAATCAGTGCAGAGCAAACCGACATGGTGAGGTTAGCTGAAAGGGGCGTTTGGCATTGGGAGGTTTTCTCTGCCGCAGAGTGTGGTTTCTTGTCCTGTGAGCAGCCCTACGCCTTCAGGGCAGATTGGAGGCTACAACGAGCCACTCCTGGACAATAACCGGCCAGAGCTAGCTAGTCAGACATGTCAAGAGTTGACGCTGGCGTTACTTTCCATCCCTGGTGACAGCTCTTGGTGAATAAAGTGTAGCATAAGAATGAAGCTTGATGCTAAAGTCACAACTTTTCTTCTGGGCTGGTAAATAGGCTGATGCTAATGGATATGTAGCATTAGCTTCTTTTCATTTCTAACATCTAGGTCCTGCATCTAGATGCTGATGAGGAAAAAAATGAATTTGTGTAACTTGTGCAAATTGTTTGAGTGTGTGATTATTGTAATTATTGTATCTATTTACTGCTGACTGTGCAACAAATAGCCCCTTTTTTTTTTTTTTTTTTTTGTCCCACACAGATGCCTGAAGTTTGGTGAGATTAAGAAACTCCATGTCTCTCCATGTCTGAACCGTTTCAGAGGGAGGGTGAGTCTGACCTATTGCTCAGAAACCACTGATTGTTGACATCCTTGTGAGTTCAATGACAGAGAGTAACATTAATAAAGTTTTTTTTTTTTTTTTTTTTAAAACATGCTAAGTTATTGTAGATCCTCCTCACCTCTAACTCTACATCTGTCTTTCACCACAGCGCACAAATACAGTTTGCCCCGCCGTGCCCTCGCTCAGACGGGGTGCAGTTGCCGCTGTTTGCCACCCACCCACCGCCTGGTGTGCCCTGCCTGCTGCTGAGGGGTTAACTCACTGTCTGAAGTGGTTGACCAGCTCTGTGAGTGCCCAATGTGTCACCAAGCCTCAACAGCCAAGTATTTCATGAAGACGGGCCAATACTAGCTACACCAACTCCAGTCCATGGCAAAGCTGAATACGGTGGGTTGTGGCTTGAAATACAGGAAATGGTTAAACACAATTAACTAATATCACAAACCAGATCATAAAACTTAGTTTTTTTCAGTTTTAAATCTTTTAAATCATCCTCACCCTGCTTGTACATTAATGATTAAGGGCTTTATAAACTTTCCTGGTTTCCTCATCTTATGAATTAAGGGGCTTATGTTAAGGGTTAAGTGATTACAGGGGGTTTAAAGCTTGGATTTGGTATTTGTTGGCATAAATGCTTTTATTCTGCTTCATTATGTTATGGTATTGTCTAAAAAGATCTATCCGAATTTTCCTTTTGGTTGTCAAACAACAGTATTTAGAGCACCTTAAAATCTAAAAACTGTTTTTGTGTCTGTGATTCAAGATGGTCTGAAAATAACAGTAATGTAATGTAACCCTCTCCTGTTATTTCTACATGTTGATTATGTAAAATGAATTTAAAAAAGGACAGAATAAGCTGTTAAGCTGCAGGTAATATAAAAGGAAAACAAATGCAAATACATTGTTGTTATATAAAAATAAATTGGCCACACAGACATTCACACACACTATCACAAGGGACTGATATTTTTAGTCATGCTATTCGATCAACCTGGCTGGCCACTATAATGAGGCGAGGGAGATGGAGGCTGGTTCCTTTCACAGGTCAGCGGACTGACAAAGCCCAAAGTCCCGGTCTGGAGCTGGGGAGCTGCCTGCTCGCTGGGGTTTTGTGTTAGGTTGCGTGTGCCTGTAAGAGAGTGATCTGTATTCACCTCCATCGTGCTGTGGTCCGTTTCTGCTTAATATGGGCGTACTGTAGCCTCCCCGCCATCACCTGGCACTGCAGAGTTCATTCTCAGCGTGTGTTTTTATCAGCACCCCCGGGGGCATATGTAATTGCTTGGTGCTGATGAGAACAGCCCCAGCTCAAAGTACCATCTCATACCGCAATTACACCCATGTAAGAGCAAGGGGGAAAAAAACCTGAAAATAAAGAAACTACCCTCGTGTGGCATAGCAGGTGAAAGACTATGGCCTTTACCTCCTCCTGCTGAGCTGAACCAGGGCTGATAGAGGACTAAAAGTCAGCCATCTCCTTGGGGATAAAGAGTTTTTAAGCTGTTAATCCTCCGTATGTGGATGATTGAGGTGAACATCTGACATTTGAAGCCTTTTATGTTGAAGTTTCCAAAGCTGACAGCCGCACATGTGCGTGTACTGCAACGTAGCTTTGCCAAGACAATGAAGGTGGCAAACTTTCAGAGGAACTTCCTGTGTCCTGTGTGTGTGAGGTGTACACACAAAAAGGGGAATCTGAGCGGTGCTCTCGCCCAGACTGTGACAGCTTGCTGCTCCTCTGCTTATGAAAATAAATGCTGACGAGTGTTGAACTGGCTGGGGTGCTCGGGTGTCAGCCGGGGGAAGAGAGACGGCTTTGCAGGCTGACAGGCCGACGCGCCTGGTTTACATTGAGATGCATGAAGCAGCCCTTCGTCAGGGCCCCCCTATTCAGCCTCGGTTGCCCCCCCAGTTGCTGCTGTGTGGGTGGGGGGGGGTATGCAGCAGTTGGAGCAGAGCTGAGGCCGGGGCAGCCAGGGCTCACGGCCAAGGCAACATGTCCCCTATCAGTACCGCTGAGACGAGTGCTGATGCTGCCCTCGCTGTCGCGTCGCCTCCCTGCTAAACTTCAGCCTGTCTTTGTTTCGCTCTGTCATTGCACTTTTCTTCTGTCATCTGCAGCTTTTGCTTTGAGGCTGTCTTTGTGTGTGGGACTGTTTTTCCTCCCTGTGACTTTCAACATCTGAATATTGCTGAATTTTTGGCGGTCTGCTGCCTGCTGCTTTTGTTCACATGCCCTTATATTTAATGACTTGACCCATGCTTATATTAGGAGATTTAATGCAAAAAATAATTTAAATCATAAGCTGTCATATTCAATTCTGCAGCATTCTCTGTTTATTTTATAGCTATTGATAAAAAGCCAGTAAAGATGAAACATAAAGAAATAAAGAGTCTACAGAAATGCCAGCAGCTCTGGGGCTATACTCAGTCACAGCTACAATTTGATGTGAAACATCGGCATGCTAACATGCTCTCAAGGACATTGCTAACATGCTAATGTTGTTTACCATGCTTATAACTTTAGTTTAGCATATTAGCATGCTAACATTCCCTTTTTAAGAATAAACAAACTTCAGCTCAGACCGAATGTCAGTTTAGCAGGTTTTTGAGGTTTTTTACAAAGCACTGTTGTAAAAGTTAAGTGCTGTACAATGAGGTTACGGTTCATTATGAATTTAATGACAAGCCATTGAAATAGCTGTTAAAGTATATACAGCCTGGACCAAAGCAGTGGAACAAAGTGGAACACAGACCAACATAACTGGCTAAAAACAGTTTGGGGGTGTGGCTGAGGGTGGTTTTGTTGTGACATCACAAAGTTCCAGAAATCCTGACGGGTTAGGGTTAGGGCTCAGTGTCTGAATCCAGGCCGTGAGCATTTCTATGTGGACTGAGACCTTTGACACTTTCACTGTATTAATATAGAACCTAGACCTAATTTATCATCAAAGACTTGGACATCTACCTTCAGACTATATGGGAGAGAAAGAGAAAACAGAAAAAAAAAACATACCACTTGCATAATAATAGGTAAATTGCGTTAAACAGATTAATATACAAGTACAGCAACCACATGCACAAATTATGTCATGGGTTCAAAGTGTTAATGTTTTCTACCAGCAGCACAAAAAATGTGTTGCGCTAAAAAGTCAGCAAGACACCAGCACAGAACAAGAGTTTGGCCACAACAGTTCAAGTCTATACATAACAGCAGGTACAGTGAGCAAGCTGCACTCTGCCTCTGGCTGACTGATGCTACACTGTGTGACCTGAATTTGGTTCCTGATGAACACAGCTTTTGCTTTGGGAAAAATATCACCTTACAAGTTTATTCAGTCTGCGTTACGGCAGTTTCATGTGACCTTTTTCTACATTTGTCTTCTCCCTGCAGAGGAGGGGAGCGGCAGGCATTATTATTGAGCTGCAGGGGCGGAGAACCAACACCATCACAATTTTAGACAAACATTTCTAGGCTGGTTGGAATATGTGCCGAGTGATTTTTATTGTGTTTGTGAAGAAGCAGCGCATTATTTTTAGTCTCCACTTGCTGCTTCAACCTGACTTTGTTCTGCTATATATATATATTTTTTTATTCTTTTTTAGCTTTAGCATCGCTCACTATCTTATTGCTTTATATTTGTCTGGTTTAACTGGTGGGAGTCTGACTTCTCACCTTGCTGCAGTGATGTAAAGCTGTTCCCCAAACCCTATGGCATCACTATTGGACGTGGTTACATCAGACTGTACATTTAGATGGACGTGGCCTCTGTGATGGCATCCATAGCTTTCTGAAAAGCTAGAGAGTGGGCTCCATTCAAGAACTTTGAGCTTTTATAGAATGGTGAGATTGTATTGAAGTCTATGGGAAAATGTCTCTACTTCTCCCTTGATTCATTAGCTCAGTAAATGTTTTCCTCATGAGTTTATGGTCTCAGTCTCTAGTTTCAAGTCTTCAATACAACACGATGTTCATTTTTTAAATGATGGTCCATTTAGAGGAAAATAGACCATAAAGCAGGGGATGGATTAGGGCGTGGCTACTGTGTGATTGACAGACTGTACCACCCAATCAGGATAGAGTACAGAGCAGGTCAGATCCACCCCTCACTCCTCCTCAGCTCCACCTTCTCCTCCAAACAGCAGCTCACAAACCAATGGGTGACTTCACAGTGGATTGACACTTGGATAAGACTTAAAATTGTCAAACAGTGGTTCCCAATCTGTGGCCTGGGGTCCACAGGGGGGCTGTGGAGGTGAGCCTGGCAGTTTTGGTGAAAAAATCTCTAAATATAAATAAAACGATAAATAATAGTGTCTTAAATCATGAAAATGATCTTTAACTGCTGTAGAAATGTCCTTTTATTGTTGTTTTTGTTTCATATTCAGACCTTTTGTTGTGTCAAAGCCAATGACAGGACCTTTTAAGTTGTCAGTGGATGCACCTCATCATATCCTTGTATTGTTGTGGAGCCGCCAACCTTTTTGAGATTTTTAAGAAGGCCATGAGTTGGAAAAGGCTGGACACCATACTTTTCTTGACAGAAAAAAGACTATTAAACTGAGGGAAGTGGAGTTTGAAAGATAAAGGCATTTAACAGGCAGGGAAGGATGGGACTGAATGGCATTTTTGGAAATGTAGGATCCTAAGTTTTTGGAGCTTGATTCTTGGCTTCTGCTGAAGGTTTTTATAATTTTACCTGCGTCCATCAGTTTGTTTGCCTGTATGATAAAAGTACTGAGCCGATTTGCACCAAACCTGGTAGACGGATGGGTCAAGGAAAGAACCTGTTAAATTTTGGTGCGGCTGCAGGTAAAGGAACGTTTCCAGGAATGTTTTTATCACCCTCCTCAACATTTCTCAACATTTTCGTCAGTTTCTCAGAGAAAATGTTTTGATCTTGTATTTAAAAGAAATCAGACATATTTATGGTGTTGTTATCCATGGGTTTGTAGAATTTGGAGGGATTATTTGGCCTCGGCAGAGGAATGTGCTTTCTGAGCGCCATTCTATTTTGAATCTGTTCTTACAAGTCCCCTAACTTTATGGAAGCACTGAAATGATTTTCTCTATCGTCATAAAAAGCCAAAACTGTTCCATTCCTTTGCCACAGTCAGATGGTTACAACACATTGCAAACAGCTCACAGACATAACATTGCCTTTGCTAATGAAGCATATTTCAAATAACATATGCAGACATGCTTCTATTCTGGAAAGGTTTCACTGCATATTACCAGCCAGATGTTACCTCCCAGTCTGTTTCTCTTCACTGCTACCAGAAGACTGTACTCTGCTGAGTGGGACAAATGCTATTAAACTCCATTAAAAGTGATAAGTAGCTGTGTAACACCTTAATGTTAGGACAAACTGCAATTCTCGTGGTGCGCTGCCTGATATATGAGGTGGCAGTACCTCGTGTCTCTGTATCCATTACACACACCACCTGAAAATGGCCTTTGATGTGGCCAATATTTTCAAGTGAAGTGTTCTACAGGGGCGTTTCGCAATGGACATCCATCACAAGTGCTGGCTTGTACTTGATGTTGATATGCACGCAACGGAGAGCACACAGTCGGAAAGATGCAGCCAAGACAACAGATTTGTACAACGCTGTGCCATATCTGAGAACAGACAAGAAAGACAGATGCCCGAGTGCTGCCTCTGTGCGACATTTTCTCCATCATGGGGAAAACTGGAAGAATATTTAGAATTATAGAAAGTATTATTACAGATACATCAGAAAACAAACTTAATGTTCGGCTCAAATGGAAATGTGAAATAAATCTGTATTACTGTCCGAAATATGATGGAGCATATGTTAGGAGTTCAGCATCAATTTCATTCATTTGCTTACACTCCAGCAATGAAATCCCATTGTTAAATCTTATTTCACTTCGACTTTGATCGCAGGCATATCTTCTAGGATGTTAATGAGGAAGAGGAGCAGGTCAGGTGACCTGACTGCTCTCTACTCGTCTGAAAGGTGGGCAGGTGGGAGTGGCAGGGTCTGAAACAACAGCAGAATCACAACATATGCACACAAACGGGACTGAAACGCCAAACTGTGACAAACAGGGTGACACAGAACAAAAGCCACGGGGAGTTTACACAAGTCTGCATTTGAATTTTGATTTTCAGAAAATACATGACCTGAATGTTGGTGTAAAGACCTTGTAATATTTATTATAATTTCTCTGTGTGTTTGACTGGGTATTGACACGTTTTGTGTTAAAACTTGTTAGTACTTATGGATTCCCTTTGTCAGACCCAGTACGCTGTCCACGTTCTATGTGTTTTTGTTCAGTGTAGCAGTAATTTTAATTCCCAAATAAGCTCAAAGATGGGACGACACAAGACATACCATATTTTCATTAACGTAGATGATAAATGATCTTTTTACTTCCTTTACAGGTGAGAAAATGGTCACATCAAGCAGAGAATCCTGCAAGAAGCCAAACAGGGGTTAATCCTCTCAGTCGATGCAGAAATGTCAGTGGGGCAAGATAAAGACATGGTGGAAGTGACAAATGATCAGGAGCCCGGATGGTATCAACATACACTGTGTAACAGGAAGATGAATAACCTAGTTTATCTTTGTTCCAAAGTCTGTTCACATATTTCACCGTTTCGCGACAGTGACAAGTCACAAATTCATCCGAACCGATACCTTAGTTCAGTTCAAATTACACATTTATATATAATGAACAGTGACCGATCAATAAGTGCCCAATAGTGCTAAAGGTGCAAATAAAACCATACACAGAGTAAACAGTCAGACAGGTCTGTCCTGAAGAGACTATTTCTGTGGACAGTTATGACTTATGTTTATTTCATGTTTTATTTTGACATTACTTCCCAGTGTCACGTTAGTTTTACTTTCTGTCATTGTCTCGCCGTTCCCTCCTTCTTGATTGTCTGCCATGTCCTGATGTGTTTTACCTGTGTTCAATCACTCTTGTCTCTTTGTGCATTTAAATCTCTGTTTTCTCATCTGTTTTGCCACTTTGTCTGTTCCTTCCTTTTTCCTGTTTGTGTTTTTTTTTTTTTTTTTTTTTTTTGTTATTGCTGGATTTACTGTTTTTTGTTCCAGCCGGATTTTTTCTTTTTTTTCTTTTTGTTATTTAAGAAATCCTTTTTTCATCCATCCCTTTTTGTTTGTCTGCGTTTTAGTCCTTAAAATCCTCCTCCTGACACTAACCATCTGAATAAAACTTGTATTCGTTTCAGATACAGACAATCGAAAAAAAAACACCCCTGATAGCATTTAATGACATTTTTCTGAGGAATTATTCAGTGTAAGTCGTGTGAGGTATTACTGTTTTGCCTGATATTTTCAAGCTGAGTTTTAAAACATCCTTCAGCCTTTTACTGTTCCATCAACAGAGGGATATAGACCTAGTAAATCAATGACAAAGGTCTAAATACTTGTAAATCAAAGACGTGATCAATATTCTGCCCAGCTAAACCCTCCTTTAATGGGGTTTATTTTATGGAAGGACCTGGAACCAACCCTATTCTTTATTCGGGGGGTGGGGGTCTCCAAACACAGTTCATGGGTATTTGCTGTGTACATACATTATACATAAAGGATCTACTGCATTTGCTCATAACACAGGTAACTTTCCATCTGCATCTGATTCTTCTATTTCCTGTGTGCTTGCAGTAAATATTGTATTCACTGGTTTTGTTTATGTATTAATGTTGTGTGCTGAATATGTCAGTGACTATAATCATTTCTATCTAATAATGAATGCTGTATGTAATGTTTTGCCTCCACGAACAGCACCTATAAGTGGCGGTACACTTATTAGAATCACACTCTCTAACACTTACCACCCACATGTTTCCCTCCATAACACACCGGTTTTATTTTTCCTTTTGACACTGATTAAATTCCCCCGCAACCTAACTCAGGTTTATTGGAAAATTGATGTGTGGGAATGAAAACATTGTCCGCAAAATGCTCCATAATTACAGTGTTGGTTCAATACAACTGACAAGTGAGTGGGCTTTTTGCCACAGTAACTGAGCTACAAATGCCTGTGTGCTTTAGATTGTGTCACACTCTGGAAACTTTATCATTTATGTTTTTGTCATTTTTACTGGTTTTTTTTTTTTTTTTACTTTTATACTATGAACTTTGTTTTGAGGGGCAGCTCAGAAATGACCTGTGTTTGGAACTGCATGTGCTTTGATTGGGAAAATGAATATATCTTAGATGCCACATAGGACATTTTCTTCTGTCAGTATAAATATTCAACACATGCAGCAGAAGTAGGAGGAAAGCATTTAAATGGAAACCATAAAGGAGTAAAACATTCTATTAAATCAGTACATTACACCTGGAGCTATTAAATATGAAGATATGTTGTTATTCTAACTGTAATTACTTGCAAATATTGAAAATAATGTACCTTTGCAAATTAGACAGAATTTTTATTTTTTTTAATTTTACAAAATAGCCGATTGCTGAACATATAAAGTTGGATCATAAAACAGTTTTGATCTTCCTTGTTAACTCCTACGAGTTAACTTTTTGGCCTGTGTCTAAAGACACAGACTATAGAGATGGACACAATTGAAGGTTTGTATTTTTGTACTTTTTTTTTAAGACAGCAATGAAGTTTGCTTGTGGTAAAGGCAGCAAACATTTTGTTTGCTCAGTTTGAACCTCTGACAGGTTCAAACTGAGCTGTTCAAACATAAAGCAGAGCAACATGACTGACAGTGTGGGAGCTGGTTTGTCTCCTGTTACCAACACAGCGTGTTGTGGATCCCATTTTTTCAAAATAAAAGAAAATGAATTCCACTGAGTGAGTGTGAATGGTTGTTTGTCTCTGTATGTCAGTCCTGTCATAGGCTGGCGACCTGCCCAGGGTGTGCTCTGCCCTTGTGTCAGGGGAGGGGGAATCACTCCAGCTCCCTCCCCACCCAATGTGGAAAAGCGTATTGATAAAAAATATATAAATATATGAATTAATTATTCCACTGACTGAAAGTAACTAGTAAATACGTAAATACAAAAATAAAATTAAAATTAAAATAAGTAAATACTTCATAGATATGCAGTGGAGTTTAGTTTATTATAGCAGTTTATTTTGAAATCACTTGCCTTGTGTGGGCACTGTTTTACTTCCTGTCTTTGTTTTTTTGTTTTCCCTCCATTTTGATTATCTGCCCCGCCCTCATGTGTTGCACCTGTGTTTTCAACTACTCAGGCCTTCCTTGTGTATTTGGGCCTGTGCTCTGCCCCCCTTGTGTCTCCGCCGTTTGGATTTTGCGTTTGTTGTCGACACTGTGAACCTTCCTGCCTGTAGGATCTGCAGTGCGTCCCTGTGAGTTTGGAGCCTGCCAGTGAGTTTTGTCGGCCGTTCTTTGCTTCTTGACGCACACGCGCTGCACCTACACCGCCTTCCTGCTGTGGTGTCTGCTTTTGGGTCCAGTCATCACAACGAGTGACACAATCATCGTTTATATAGTGTTTTCAAAAAAAAGTGACCTTCAAGACGACTTTGTAGGAGACTGAATCGGCTTCCTTAACGTTAGCAAACCCACTTGTTAGCCTATCAGCTGCTGCTGGCTACTGGCAGGCGAGCGACATTTCCGACAGCCCCCACTCACGTTGACATTTTGACTCAAGTAACAAATGGCGCCAATGAGCGAGCCTCTACTGGGAGGCCTGTTAGCTGACCTAAAAAAATTAGCAGGATATAATATTAGCAGATGTTTCTGCGATTTCCTCAGTTGCTCTCATGAGTTACTTAAACACGTCTCTCTGAGTCTAGTAGATGAAGCCTCCTGATGGAGGGAAACAGCGGCTTGAAGAAAGTCTTGCGTCATGGAAGTGGTTAACCCGTCCCTACGTTTTCTTCGACTTGATATTCTCATTCTTCATAGCTTGTACAACATTCTCTTCGTATGAACAACTTTTTTTTTTTTTTTTTTTTTTACAATAGTCCTCTGTAAACCTGTCGAACTTGCCAAATGAGTACTGCCAAACACATCAGTCTCTAGTGAGGCCAAATGCAATCCTCTGCCACAGAAAATAATGTCTGACTGAATAATGGCACAACAGCAAAATGGACAGTCAGGCTGAGTATTAGTCCAGCTTTATAAATGCAGCTTATGTTCATTCTCTGGCTGCATGGTGTTTCAAGGACAACTCAAGATGAGTGACAAGGACAGACGGTGGAGATGTCCTCTGAAGCTCAGAATGCTACATATGAGATTTCACGATTTTGTATTGTAAGACACTTAAATGTTTTCATCAGGCTTGTTTCTTTCAGACGCTGAAGGCCGAGACTTGTTGAAGGCCGTACTGTACGATCTGAAGAAAAATCAACACCACAGTACATTACCCTTAACCAGCCTTAGAACAGCTGCTCAGACCAGAGAGAGAGAGAGGACAGGAGAATAAAGATGGGGATGAAAGAGAAAGCAGTTTGCACATCAAGAGTAAACTTGAGGTGAGCAGTGCCACAGTTTAACATAGAGACTTCCACTGTATTTTGTTTCATAATCACTGCATGAAAGCGTGATGATTGAATGATTGATTTCACTGCATTGTCCTCCACTGCAAAGACGACAATGACTCATTTTAACCCCTGTAAATTGTGTCATTGCAGTGCATCTACTGCAGTCATTGTAAGTCTTTCTCGTCAGCTGTTGAAAGTGTTCATCTGATGTTCTCCTGACGACTTCCACGCGCTGCAAATGACTGATTATTGACCTAAGTAGGTAAGTCTCAAAGACTGGATTGCATAGATAACTTTAAAGCTGCACTCAACATTGGCTCAAAGGACTTTGGGGACTGTTATTTTAACTCTGTCAGCTCATATTCTTGTTCTTCTCAAACGTTGAATGCTTTGGTTCAGTCTCATTTCAGCTGTGGCGAGCAACTGTTTTCAATGAAAAGCTTCCTATACAATACCCATCTAGCACCAAATATCAGATTGGCAAGGTTAGCAAATAGACAGTGAACATTGTGAAGCCCTTAGCCACTAAATTCAGAGTTGGTGGAGACCAAAAGGAGAGTGAACATTTTACATTGGACAAACATTAACCCAGCAGCCGTGACACTTGACTCCATGCTAATGTCTGCTGGATGTGTAAAAAGGCAATTTCTTTGCTAACATGTTCACCACTTATCAAGTTTTGCATAGAGGTTGTTCCGCTGCCAGCAGTTACCGAAAATATGAATAAATGGTGCCTTTATTGTTATGTGGCACAAATTGAGGTTTTATGTGCTTATGGTTTTCATTAATATCACGATTTACAAAAAACAAACAAACCCCCCCAAAAAACCAAAACAAACAAAACTTAAAGTTTAAAATTTTACTACACATTTCCCTTGTTATTCCCTGTTTGCATCCATATTGTAATTTACTGCCCCCTTGTGGCTGCAGTTCATCATTGTCACTGGAAGCTGGGTTGGCCATCAGCTGGAAATCTAGAAAAAAAAGGGGGTGGGGGTGGGGGGTAGAAGAGTAGTTCATTAGCTCTGCTTGCCGACAAGTAAAAGTCACCACATGCCACTGGGCTGGTGTTTAAAAAAGACTACGGCTGTAAAAAGAGTTAACTCCTCAGACTTTACTTTGCAGTCCTACAACACCAGGCACTTTAACCCACCCACCAACACTACTCCCTGAAAACAGGTGCATTCACAACTGCACTGAATGCCCGGTGCTTGCATAGCTGAGGCCATTATTTCTCACTGCACACTGTAACAGCTGTGAAAAAAACAAGCAACCAAAACATTCAAATGCATGAGAGAGGTGCAGTATATGTGGATTTCTCAGTGCCAGTTTAGATTTGTCAGGAGAAAATCCTCTAAATACAATAACCGTGGGGTGTAGAGGAAAGTACAATCCAGTGTGACTGTTTTAGCACATGGTTGATTAAACTGGGGCCACCCTAACCTGACAACCAGGCTGTGTTTATACCAAAATAACAGCAGATCCGATCTATGCAAGACTATTCATCAGTAACAAAACAAAACAGAGGCTTGCTATGCCTCTGCTCTGATGAATTATGAATCAGCCCAGACCTTAAGTTGACCTGTGACTTATATCTACTGAGCCCCTTGTATACAGAACATATTGTGGATAATAAAACCGCCGCTAAAGGCCTGACTCAAGCACTGCATCGCAAAAAGTGCCACTGCAGCAGCTAGGGCATCCGCATGCTCAAAAGCTTCCTCTGCAACCCTTCATTTACCTTTCCATTCATATTAAATCACTCCCAATGTTATACGTACACCAAAACAACTGCAGCAGTGGACTTCTGTTAGGTTGACCTCAGCTGTGCTCATTCAGGGGAAAAAAAAAACGGCACCAAAACCAGAGCACAGTCTCTGCAGTGCAGCACTCTGTGATATACAGGGTTTACTCGTCTGCCTTCTTAGCACTCGTCTAATATCAACATAAGAATTTGCTTAGGGTTGGTTTTGATTTACTTACTCGGTTAAAACTGCAAAAAATGCAAACTGTATATAACGTTCTGCAGTAAATACCTAGGCAATTGTCTTATCTCTGGTGTGAATTTTTGAGCAGGCAGGTACTAAAAGTAATATTTCTTATGGTGATGAATCAATGGGTAATATACAAAGGGCTGAGGTGCTATGAGTCTAATTTCCCTTCACTAAAAGTGCGTCCGTTTAAAAAGACCTTTTTTGAAGACTGTACATGCTGGAAAAGATTCTTCAATGATGTGTCGTCCAAACCTGTAGACAGACAAAAAGTGTTTATGGCTATTGGCCAATCTTGAAGGCAAAGCCTGCTGCTCATCTGCTGTAGGGGAGCGAGTCGTGACAATAGTTTAAATACGGGGACATTACCACAAGCTTTTGGACGACTTTTCCTGTTAAGCATTCATGGTGCCGCGCTCAGTTGTAAGAGCTGGAGAGAGAAGTGTGCGCCCTCCATACTTCCTCACCTTTCTTGCCAATTGCTGATTGAAGTGGGTGTGGTAAAGGACCATATAGTGCTTTCAAGTCTTATCAAGCACTTGACACAACAGTCATGCTCCTCCATTCACACGCTGGGGCTCAGTGTCCTGCCCAAGAACAATTTGACACGTGGACAGGAAGAGTCGGGAACCAAACCACTGACCTTCTGGTGAGGAGACAGCCCACTCTACCATTTGAGCCATAGTCACCTCCAGCTCGTTAATGTCGGATATTAGAAGGTTACAAAAATTGTCTTAGTCAAACCCTCAATTCTAGTGATGGAAAGGTGCAGACGAAAGGTCAAAGACATTAAAACACCTGAAAAAGCGACTGCTGCCGTAACAGCAGCTAACCCCTATCCTTTGTATGGCTGCTAGTTAGCCTGGTTTGCTACCTTCTACTTTCTGAATGGAACAGAAACTTAAAAACCAGGCGGTTATATTGTTATGTTATATAGACTTGGAAAAAAAGGTATCATAGACTATATATAGTATGGAAGTTTGTTTGGATAATATGTGTAATATGTGTCCTTGTTTTGAAAAAGAGAAAATGATGCAAAAACAGCAGCAGTATCATTTTATTTCTTTAAAATCTGAAGAAAGTTCAACTTTCATCTTAAATTTTTAGAGTAGCTATTTGTAATGTTTGCTATTGTTACATTGTTCAGCATCAAACTTCATTCCTTTACTTGCCAAGAGTAAAGATACAGAATTACTCATCAGGCAATCTTCCTGTTTCTATTTCCATCACTTCTCTTGTACTAAAGTTAGCATGCTAACCAGCTAGCCCCGATCAATCGGACAGTCTCACAAATCACAAGCTCACAAATAGCTCCTTTTAATGTCGAGATAAGATTGTTACCGTCAAGTAAGTAGAATCACGTTAATACTTCTTTGTGGCTGTTTGGCTCAGGCTAATCACAAGCTGGAGCCCTGGGCTTACACCCTTCATAGTTTCCAGCTATATTACAGGTGACAAAGCTGACATGAAATACAGCAGGATTAATATGGGCAAATTAGCTGGTTATATAAGATATAATATTAGCACTTTACGAGCGAGCTGTTAACGTAAGCACGGAGCAAGTTATTAGATTTGAAGGGCATGTGGACCAGTATATCACTGACACCAATATATCAACCTCTCCTCATAGTTTAAAAATTTACATTGAATTATTGCAGCCTGGCAAATGAAGCAAGCTCACAATATGCCCCTCCACTACCATCCACTGAGAAATAAATATCTCCCAGACACAAGTTAAAAGCCCAGAGGCTACAAAATCAATATTTCATAGGCAGGAGGTGATAAAGAGTCTTGATCCAGCTCTTCCTGTCTTTGAAGCAGCCAGTAGTCCAGTTGTGAGCAGCAGGATGGCTCGATGCCATCTGAAGCCACGGCCAAGTGGATTTGGGCCACTGCACAAATTTAACAGGTATAGGGAAGAGTTGGTCACACTTCACTCTGCGGTGTGTTGATAATTTTGGAAATAAAAGCCTAGGTGACCATCGCGGGTTAGATGTGGAGCTCTTTATTATGGAGTGACCCTGGAGAGAGTCAAAATCCAAGGGATAAAAGTATCTCGCACAGGCTGGATCATTACCTTCACAATGTTACCTCCAAGTATTCTACTACTCTGCCAGAGCTCAGGACTAGTTTAACTGTCCAAATCAATATTATGATGAGCAGTTCAAGTTAGTTTCAGATCCAGAAATGTTCAAGCCCAAAAAACATGAGTCTTATCTGTCATATTTTGGCATGCAAACATAAAATCTGTCTCACCTCATAGCGATTTTATACAAACTGTGTGCCTTTTATGTGGTTTTTATCAATGCCGTTATTAAATCACCATGTTGAGCTAGATTTAGTCAATGAGAGAGTGTAAAGGCAGTTGCCTTTAGCATAGATTCTGATTTAATTTCACTCGCTGATAACCACGCTGCAGAACTAGATGAGAAGCATAGTGCTGCACATGATCAGGCTGTATCATGCTCCAATTGTGTTTACATTCCTTCACTCACTTTAAGATACAGAGCAAAGGCGGGCTGCAGATATCCACACAAGTACATTACATTTTTGAGCAGGTTCATATGCATCTTATTCAGAGCTGATACACATAGTCAGCATATGTATATTGTAGTTAATGCATCTATAGTCTAGAAGTTCTAAAGCTACTGTATATAAAATGCTGAGACTGTCGATGCATTAACTAATATAAGGGAGATAATGATGATGTGATATCCTTTTTTTCATACCTGTCGTTTGTTTCATATTTCCTCTGTAATAGTTCTGTTTCATGTATTGAGGAAAAAGAATCATCCAGCCTTTCATGCATTTATCTCCAATTGATACAAATGAAGCGTTGAAACAGTTTTCGGATCCTTGTGCACCCACTCCATGTTATATGAGCCAAAGCTGCTGCCATTTGTGTAGTTTTTTTTTGTTTATTCTTGTTTTTAGATGGATTACCTGCTAAACAAATTTGACAACTGCCCTGGGGCCCCGAAGGCTCCAGGTTCTCTCTGTGATCAATTTGCTGTAATTTGGTAAATTTGTTTGTGCATATACACTGATACTGAACGTACTGAAGCACATTATCAGCTAAAATGATGAAAGCCTTACTGCTACACCTGCAATATTACCTAATCTTGGGTTAAAATGTAATTTTCTGGCCTTTTTATTCCAGTATACCTGTGCTTATATGATGCAATTCATCAGTGCTTAATATATACAGAACATATGCACAATTCACACAGAGAAAAAAGGAAATTGCGGCCAACAGGGGCCTGCATTTTGCATGCATTCATTTTTTTAATGAGTTAATCTGACCCTGGCTGTTGAGTTTTTTTCCCTCCTCATACTGCTTCATACAAAGTATATTTTACAGCTGTCAAATGGGTGAACGGATTCAATATTTCGCAAGCAAAAAGTAAATGTTAGAAAATAGTCAAACAATTCTTTTTAACTTTCTTATCCTAATGACCCCTCAGATATTTCTTAAACCCTTGTGGGCCCTGCCCCGTGGATTAGGAGCCATTGATGTACATGGTGCATGTTCATAAAAACTGAGAATAGATTTAACAGTTGTTATTTTTGGGTAGTTTGTTGGGGGGGACAAACATAAAATATATATATATAAGCTATTATGTGATGAGTACTGAAAGAACATCAATGCATTGCACAGGGTTTGGAGAAATGTGGGGTCCATGTTGGGGCCCACTGCACATTTTTGCCCAAGGGTTCCCCTACTGGGTTAGTCTGGCCCTGCTGCTGCGATAAGTGTTTTGTTTTAGTTCCCTTGTTGTTTGCAGAATAGACAAGACAGACAACAGACAAGACAATAAACTTAAACATGAACTAGGTGACTCAGACAACTAGCAGAAACCAGCATTTAAGAATTAAAAAAAACAAATCTAGATAAAAAAATATTTCTAGATAGATTTAACATTATGGTGATACCTGCTAAATAACCATTAATTAAATCGAAGGCCATAGGGAAGGTCAGAGGTCGGGGTCACCTGCTGAACAGCTCTGCTGGAGCTGAAACGGGGCCCAAACGTTTGCTCCAGGCGTTTCATCTGTGGCTTGAACCCAAGCTGTCCGGGTAAAACTCATTTTTATCACATTGCCCTCCCGCTGCCACAATCCAGCATGTTAAATACCGCAAACAGCTCCTCATTCATCATACTGAGCAAAAAAAAAAAAAAAGCCACCAAGCATGGACACTGATTTGGTAGCCTTTGGCAAGATGTTACTCCCCAAATACCCCAGCAGAGGTGAGTCAGAATTTAATCAGGTGGTTTTTAGCATAATAATGGAGAGTAACAGCCAAACGGAAATTGGTGTTTGGAAGCCAAGAATGCACTTAAAGGGAACATGGGGGGAAAATGTCCCCTGTGATGTGACAGTGTGGTGACCTGTTGTATATCTAATAACTCACTGATCCATTTGCCTGTAGAAACCGCAGATGTAAAATGCAAAGGGGTGTGTGTGTGTCTGTCTGTGTGTGTGTGTCTGTGTGTGTGTGTTGGGGGTGGTGGTGGTGGTGGTGGGGGGGGCTGTTAGATCCACCCGCTGGCCACGTGGAGGCGCCGCAGACCCGCATTCCTGCGTCCCGCTCGCTCGCTTGACAGTGCAAGCAAAAAAAAAAAAAAAAAAAAAAGTAGTGAAGCCGTTACAGGAACGAGGAGGGGGGCTCTTTCTGAACGCGTTAGCTCGAGATCAGATGCTCCCTGTGCGGGCTGTGGAGGGAGCAGGCAGCGCTTCTGCAGGGGGATCCGGCGATGAGTGGAGCTGAGCGCACAACTTCTCTCCAGTCCTGTTCCTGCTGCTGCCGCTGCCGCTGCCGCTGGAGTTTCCTCTAGGATTTTTTCTTCTTGTGACAAGACGAGCTGGACTTTACTTCCTCTGCCAACATGTATTCGGCAGCTTTTCTGCTGATGCTGAGCGCCGTGATCTACGCGGACAGCATGGAAGGACCAACAGGTAAATAAACGCCTGGCAGTTTGGATGCGTGTTTGGAGATGCACCTGTAAACCCCCCCCCCCCCCCCCCCACCCGCAAAGTTGCTGTGTTAAAGTTAATCTTACAACCCCGACATTTTTGCTCCTTGTGTGGTTTCACAACTTCAAAAAAAAAAAAGAAAAAAGAAAAAAAAAAAAAGAAAGTTGACTCTGGACTGATTCAGCTGTGGAAATCAGACCCTGGCTTTAACCCGGTGGTGCGAACTTTCTCCTTTTGTGCATGAAGAGAAATGATCCCTGGGGTGGCAGATGATGGAGGGGGGGGTGGGGGGCACAAGACCGTGGAAACGCCATCCTCTGACTATAATCATAGTATCATTTCATTCCACATCTCGGTGCTGTTTGGTGAGATTTTCTGGGGACATTTCCCCTTGAGATCAGATCTGTGGAGTTGGAAATGAAAGTAGACTGAAGGTGAATGTTACCCCCCATGGCTCTCTGTCTCTGTCAAGTGCATCCTGCATCTTGGCTGTCATGTTTTCATTGTCCAGGCTTCAGCCTTTCACTGTGTCACCCTGGAAGCTGTAAATCACATCTCAGTGATTAGAGTCATCCCTCATTGGATTTATTTTTTTTTTTTTTTTCATTGCTGATGTAAATGAAATGGACTGCGTGCTGGCCTGCATGTTAATAGTATTGATGGAAGCATTTTGCATAATTGTGTCTGAAGCGTGGGGTGGGGGTGGGGGGTAATTTGCTCGGCTGCCTCAAATTGCGGCCGAGCAAACTTTGGGGTCCACAAATCAAGAGGGAGTGCGTTTTCTGCAGCCGCACAGCGATACAGTGGAGATGAATTAGTCATGTAAGTGTTGTTCCCAAAATAACAGCACAGGCAGCTGATCCAAATATTCTCCGTGTGTAGCCTATCAGTCAGAGCTTGACAGGCAGTTTAAACGCGTTTTCTCAAAGAGGGGGAAACTGGGACTTTGAGCTGTAATACCTGAAATCCACAGAGTATCTGATAGGAGTTTAAATCCTCTTCACATCGCCTGCAGCAGATTTAACATTTGAATGGCTGAAGCATTTTATTTTATTTTGAAGCTTTCCAAAGGCCACTGATCCTTGTCTTTTGAGGAATGTTGTGGAATAGAGTTGGGGAAAATAACAATAATGATGATGATAATAATGCTAAATCCTAATAATAAAATGTCCGTGGTCACACCCTGTTAAATTTGCCTCAAGTAAAAGTGCCAGTTGGTTTATTCCAGGAATGCTTTGCCAACTCGGGCGAGCGTTGTAGCTACGATATAAATACTCGGGTGCATGGGTATCAGTTACGCAGCCGCCAGGAGCAGTTGTTGAACAGACATCGCACAGAGCCACTCCCTGCTCTCCAGGACCAGATCAGTTCTGTGGGCAAGGTTTAAGCCAACTGTCTGAGGAGGTCACAGACAACAGCAGAAGACTGCCTCATCAGCAGCTGGGGCTAGCTCAGTGTCTGGTGTCAAGAATGGACGCGGCTTGAGCGGAAGCGGTAACGACGGAGCCGGTCCAAACTGAACTTCAGTATTTCTCTGAGCACAGGCTGGAATGTCTGTAGGAGTTGGAATCATCTAGCTTAGTCAGATTAATCCTGTTTACTTATTCTTTATGAGATATTATAAAGATTTCCTGATTGAAATCTGTTTTTTTTTCCTTTATTATCTTTATATTCTTTTATATTAAACAATTTAAGGGATATCTTCTATAGAAAGGCTGCATATCAGTGACTTTTTCAACTAACAATGAAAAATACCAATCAGAATTTCCAAAAGCCCCTTCAAACGCCTTGTTTTGACCAACTAATGGAGTATTGTTTGTCTTTTGATGATGCTAACAAATTTGGTAGCTGGATAAAACTTTGAACTTTACTTTGAGACATATACATTGTGCTAGAAAGAAAGAAGTTTCTTGATTTAGAGACTTTCTTGATTTTGAGAATATGAGATAAAAGAACACGTTAACAAGGCCAAAGTGCAACACACATTGTCTGTGTTGCGGAGGGTTGCATCATTTGACACATGTCTGTTGATGCCCGTAGCCAATCTGAACACATCATAAAAACAGTCGTCGAGGTACAGTAGCCGGGGTTTTGTCAAGCAACTGTGATAAAGTTCTGCTTTCCATGAAACAAAGGTCCTGCCAGACACAAACTGGAGACGTTGCACCTTAACCCCTGGTACCTCTATGCAACCCCCAAACTGCTGCTTTTCAAAGGGTTGACGCCCGTGGGTGCGTGGTATACATCGATGAGCGGTAAACCCTTGTTGGCATGTGTCAGGATCTGGTGCTGGTGTGTTTTGGCGTGTAGTCAGATGTCACTGGTGAGGGTTGCGCTGAGGAATCACACCCAGGTTTCAACACTTGTTGCTTCTCAGTGCTTCAGACACATTTTGGTGTGTTCTTAAAAAGTACTGAGGTTTGGAACACAGCTCTAGCTCGAGGTGAAAATCATCAAAGGTTGTGCCTTGCAGTTCGTTGACGTCATGCGGCGGGATCTAAGGGTGCTGAAGTTTAAACAGTTGCCTCTTTGCTGCCTTTTGGGGCTGCCAGCAAGTGCTGTCATGCAGCTTTAAATTTGAACGGGGGGGGACAAAACGAAGGGGACTCTGAATTTCTTCTGCATGTGAGCAAATGCTCCAGTATCAAAGCAGAGCGCCTGTGTGAGGTCTCTTACCTCAGCTCCATCGTCTCGCGCTCAGTGTGATTGCTGAGGTGAAACCGGGCATGTTGTTTAAGTGCACCCGGCCCTGTTAGTGAGGGCTCCAAGGAGTCGGAGCAAGGAGGTAATTTAACCTCGAAATGAAACTATATGAGTGAGCTCCCCTCTCCGACATACAACATGTACCTCCAGACACTCACAAGGAGGTTAGCTCGGTAAGACCGCTCTGAAACGGGCGCTGACACGGGGAGGTGGACTGTCACGGACTGCTGGGAGCATGTAGAGAGGCTCCTCGGTGTGTGTAGTGGTGTGGGTTCGGCTCAGTGTTAATCCAAGGAAAAATAGCCTTACACACACAACTCTCTTGGGGCAGCTGTGGAGGCTGTAAATGGGGAAAATGGAGCGTATGCTCACACAAAAAGCAATGATGAAATGTGGTTGTTCTGGAGGAAATAACACAAGATTCTTTAATAGAACAATGGTGAATTGCATAATGGCTACATGCTGTTCAAGAAAATGATTACGCTCTGTAATTATAGTTCATGATAATGAGATGGCAAAGGAACAAGGTTGTTTCAACACCTATTTTATAAAAGAAGAAAAAAATCTTAGAAATCTATCAATATAACACGGTTCACATCGTTTACCAGACAGTTACAAGCCTTCAGAGCCGTGGGACTGAATTTCACAAGCAGCAGACTAAACAATCCCAGTTTAATTATCTGTTTGGCTGAAGAAAAATGGATGCAATTAAGCTTGAAATGGATAAAAATGACCAATTTGAAATGATAAAGTGCAGCCCACGTTTCACTCCTCACCTTTCTGACGCTGATTGCATTTTACAAAGAGGCTACACGGGCCTGTTTGTCTTCTCTTTAAATGGACTATTAAATGGTCAAGCATCAAATGCGTGGACAAAGAAGCCTGACGGACGGAGCCAATGAGAGCGAACCAGGCCGGCTGAGGTGGAAGTCAATAAGGCCTTTCCTCCATATATGTCTCACTACTTTGATGGCTTTTGAGCCATTTTAATTGCGTCTGCTGTTAGTTGCCAGTCATTCTGGTCGTCTCTGAGAATTTTATTGGCAGTGCGGCTGAAGCCAAACTTGTAAAGGTGTTTGACAGAATTGAAGTTTTACTTTTAATCATCAAAATGGAAGACCTCTGGAGGCTTGTGGAAGTTCTCAGGCTAGTGAATAGCTGAGAGACTTGGCAAACTTCGGTGCCTTTATATATGGCTGCAGCATGATTACTTCTATTTATCTAAAAATGATTTTCCCTTATCATTGAGGGAGGAGCCATGGCTGCTGTTGTGCTACTGAAGTCAATTTTCTCCATGGGAGTGGAGCTGGTGAAATGCAATGTCGCCTCCAACAGACTTTATTGTATCTGTCTAGGCTGAGCTCCAGCTCCTTCTGCTCCATCTGTCTTTACATCTAGTCTATTTAAGTAGTCATCAGTTGTCAACAGTGCTGGGCAGTAACGCAGTATGTATTACAGTGATGGGAATATTTTTTTCCCTAACTAGTAAAAGGGTTTACAATTTGAGATGTAGCCATCTTTCCAGTTACTGTAATGCTGGTGATGCAGTATTACTTTGACATTTTGTGGGTCCTCTTGTTTGCTGTTTTACCAATGGAGGGTTATGTCTGTGTCTCTTCAGGGGACAGATTGGTCTGTTGACTGAGCTAGCTTGGCATAGGGGATAAAGTATAAACTGTAATTACCAACAAATAAATTGGAAAAAAAATGTTCATTTCAGCCTGAGTTGTAATTCCAAGCCATTTTGAATATCTTGAATGTCTAACAGTGGCAAAAGTTCCCTGTTGGTGAGAACAACAGTGTCAACAAACCAGTAGCAAAATAGCTGCAAACCACATTTGCTGTCAATTCTATCAAAGTAAAGTTCAATATTAACACTAATACAATGAATTTGGCTAATTTAAAAAGTGATAGAAGCAGTTGGTCACCACCACAAAAAGCTAACTCAGGCTAATTAAAGAAGCTCTTTGTTCATTTTGCTGTTGCTGCATAGTTAATGTTAGCATTAACAGCTATTTACCTACTAGTCTAGAAGAAGAGTTCAGCATCAAACTTTCCTTTACTCATCGAGAGCTGTCTCTGTCGCCTCTAAACTGCACTACACTTATTTTGACAAAGTGTCAACCCACCATGATGCCACCAACTGGTTTGTGAGCTGCTCCAGTTTGTAATTTTGCCAGCATCATCTTGGTTTCTTGAGACCATTAGAAACCATATTTGGAGGAGAAGGTGGAGCTGAGGAGGAGTGAATCTGACCTGCTATCCTGATTGTGTGGTTCTGATTATATCTGATTGTACTTTACTGGTGGTTGATTCTCCATCTTGTCTGACTTTAACATACTATGCTATTTGGTCAACAGGCCAAAAGATTGCCACCATTAATGTCCCCCATAATGTCATAATGTTCAGACAGGTAAAGGAGGAGTAAGGGGTGGAGCTGACCTGCTCTGTTCTCTATCCTGATTGTGTGGTCCAGTCTGTCAATCACACAGTAGCCACGCCCCAATTCATCCCCTGCTTTATGGTCTATTTTCCTTTTGAATGGACCATCATTTAAAAAATGAACATCATGTTGTTTTGAAGACTTGAAACTAGAGACTGAGACCATAAACTCATTAGGAAAACATTTACTGAGCTAATAAATCAAGGGAGAAGTAGGGACATTTTCCCATAGACTTCAATACAATCTGACTTCTTTAACAACCAGTGGAGTCGCCCCCTGATGGTCATTAGAGAGAATGAAGGTTTAAAGCTCTTCAGCATTGGCTTGACTTTCGTCCATCTTTGGAAATAGTCTGATTATAACCTCTCGCCTTGTAAACACAGTAATGGCAGTGGGTGTAATTCTGTCAACAGTTTAAAGTTGGAGTAGTAGTTTTCTTGCTTGAATGCAACTAATAACGATTTGTACTATTTGATTTTCTGGAACTAATTTACACAGGCAATTGTCGAGCAGGGCCTGTGTCTGAAGCCACATGTTGGCCATTCATGGTGGTAGCAATCCGAGCATCCTTGACCATTATCGCCTCCTGCAATATGTTCATGACATTAATCTACCAGTGCGGCTGCTGCTGTTGCACACACGTGCCTGTCACGGCCATGCGTTGATAATGGAGCTGACGGCGCTGCCAGAGCGCCTTGGCCTGGGCCCACGAGGCGTCTTTGTGGAGGGGACCGGGACCGTTATTGCCTCTCCAGGTGTTAAGAATGTGTTGCCCCCCTTCGAAAACAAATCCTTATTGAACAGATGGAGGCGTGCCAGCGCCGCGCTGCCCGTCAAGCTGATTGCTAAACAAGGTTTAGACAATAAAATTAATTTGCTCAGCTTTAAACGTCCTCACGTGTTGGCGAACGACTGTCTCGGTATTCACTTTAGATTACTTTAAAGGAAACTGCTGGGCTTGTGATTTCCGGCTCTCACTCTTCTCTGTGCTACTCATCTCACTGCTTTTACAGCTCTCAGTTTTATTTCAACAAGCTATATAATGATCTGCTGGATGAAAGAATTCATGAGATCTGTGAAATAGCTGAAGTGAATAAATTCACACTGAATGCTTCAGCTGATTGAGAATCAGCTGCTGGTGGGATTTGGATCCGACTGTTGCAGGTGTGCAGTGTACTGCTAATTGTATGATCTCAGAGACCCGGCCCTGCTGAAAGGCCAACAAAAGCCAGAGAGCTATAAGCTTCCAGACTTTCCATAACAGCTCATAGTCAGACATCAGCTCTTCTCACTCCTCCAGGCGCTCTCTCCTTCAGCTTAAGAGCTCACCGTCTGCCTGAGATCACGTCTCAAATTGTCCACAGAGCACTGAGAGTGAGGACGATGCTTGACTTCACTACATTTCATGTCACCAAAGTGTCTCTTAATTCCTCAAACAGCCTCAAGACAGGAAGTATCAGCAGGCCGGGCAGGAACGCGTATCTTGTCAAATCTGAAGGAATGAACCTCGAACAGTCGCCTTGAAAAATTAAACAGTGTTGGGTAACAGCTGGTGGTGCTGCGCCTCGCATTCCTGGGCCTTTGTTGTATTTGCAAACGAATCAGGATTGATACTAAACCTGCCTGATTTGAGTCTACCTTTAGTCTACACTTGTACCACAATGGAAAGCTGCAAAACATTCAAGCAAATTGCACATGGTAGTGAGGACATGCAGCAAAGACTTTGAATGATTACGGCATGTGATCCAGGACAAGCAGCAGAAAGATTATTATAAATAATTCAATAAATGATGAATTCATTTAAATATTCTAAATTAAAAAGAGAAGTCCAAGTATGATAAAGTTGTGATGATAAATGACTCAACAAATGAAACGTATTAAAGTGAAGGCAAATCTCATATGTGCATTATCAGGTAGATTTCTATTTCTTCGGTCTTGTTTTTCATTAGTTTTAATGATTTCAAATATTGCATAACTCACTTGGATACACTGCAGATCTATGGGATGGTTTCAAACACCAGCTTGGCGTAATATTAACATAAGTTTTTTTTTTTTTTTAATCTGAAGAATATTATATTTTGCCATTTGCAAAAAAAAAAAAAATCAAACCACTTAAGCACTGCACCCTATTTAAAGAGACCATGATCCGTGGTTTCAATATCAAGGATACTGCTCCAACAACTAGTATTTATTTTCATCATCAATTAATCTGCTTATTGTTTCCTGATTAATCCTGTGCTCTTAACTGTCAGTGAAAAGTGAAAACACCCATCACAGATGTGTCCAAACAACAGCTCAAGCAGAAACTAATTACTTTCATCATTTATTTGCTGTCAAAATGGCTGCAGAGTTAAGTTTCTGTCGACGGTCTAATCAGTTAATCAGCTGATTAGAGGGTTTAATTGATGCACATTGACACGTATTGTACCATTTCCCACTAGAACAAAACGATGCACTGCACGATGCAATTATTTGTTCTCCAAAAACAATATCCTAATGTTAGTATGTACACCAGTCAGCCATAACATTATGACCACCTGCCTGATATTGTGTAGGTTCCCCTTTTGCCTCCAAAACAGTCCTTACCCTGGAGGCCTGGACTCCTCTAGACCTCTGAAGCTGAGCTGTGGTATCTGGACCAAGATGTTAGCAGCAGATCCCTTAAGTCCTGAAGTTGTGAGGTGGAGCCTCCATGGATCAGACTTGTTGGTCCAGCTCATCCCACAGATGCTGGATTGGACTGAGATCTGGGGACTTTGGAGCCAAGTCAACACCTTGAACTGGTTGTTGTTCCTCAAAGCTCCTGAACCATTGTTGCAGTGACAGGGAGCATCATCCTGCTGAAAGAGGCCACTGCCATTAGGGAAGACTGTTTCCATGAAGGGGGGGACTTGGTCTGAACCATGTTTAGGGAGGTGGGACGAGTCAAAGTAACATCCATGTTGTTGGCTGTTCACTTGCTGCCGAATATATATCCCTCCCACTGACAGGTGCTGTAACGGTGTAGTACCAACTGTGCACTGCAAGTCTTTCGTATCTAGTATTGAAAACCAGATCAGGTCTTGGAAGTTCATGTCCTTTCTCAGGGGTATTGGGAAATGTAGAAACCAATTTAGAAGTAGGACTGGGTATTTAACCTTGAGTGCTATTTTGGTGCTGAACAAATATTGTCCCTGTCACTGAGAATCAAGAACTGTCAGCGACTGAAAGTTGTCTTTGAATACCTGATTAGATTTACTTTAGGAGCAGTTCTTGTGCAGCTGCTTGTGTTTAGACAACATTAAAAAAAAAAAAAAAAAGTTGGCACTAAAATTAAAATACTTTACCCTAATTAGTAGAAGCAGACAAAGCAGATTGAAGCAGAACGGGTGCACTGAATACACGAAACATCACAGATTGATGATAGATTACAGTGTGTGAGGGAGGATCCATTCCTCTCAAGGACGATTTACCCTGTGGTATTGAAATGGCCGCTCTCAGCACGCAGACTTGACCAGCTTGTAGGGATTGTCAGGTGAGACCGATGATATAGAGTTGCTTGGTTTAGCCACGTCTGTGTGCTTGTATTAAGGATGAGTTAGACACGCGGATGAGATACGCAGGAGCATGACTGTTCTGCAGCGATGGCCGCCTGTCCATTTAGTCCAGTGCCGCTCTCCGTCAGGTTCGGCTGCTGCTGCCATTACCTCCCAGATTTGTCACTGCCACTGACTGCCAGCCATGAATAATCTTTATAAATATTCCTCTATTGCTCGCGCTGCCTGGGTGACGGTGTGTTTACACTGTGTCCCCGAACCGATTGTCCAAGCTTTTCCAAGGCTGTGAAACCTGTGGGGGGGACCTGTCACAACTGATGACAGGTCGAAGCGAGTCGTGACGCAGGCAGCAGAGAGGAAACTGTTGCTTGGTTATCGCTGCAGCGCGAGACAACCGAACAGCGGATTCAGCAGGCGGGGGTCAAAGGTCAACCACAGGATGGTTTTTGTGGCGGTGCTGTCAGCAAGTGTCACTTTAGATTGAGATGACATCTGGGGCCAAACTGCAGGAATTGCTTTCCTCTCGCTTCTTTTCCTCTCTGTAGCTTCTTGGGGGGGGGGGGTAACTGCATGATATCAAAAGCTATTTCTTTCCAGTTCTGCTCCTTCCTCCTCAACTCTTTATCTCCCAGAGTTTTCCCTCTCAGGCTCACATGTTTAGTCCCCCGTGTCATTAATGTAGAAGACCACAGTGCTGATAAACTCAAGTTAGATTAACTGCCAGACTACAAACTCGTTCCTTCTTATATCCTTCATTTTCAAAAGACACAAAAAAAAAAAGAAAAGAAGGGGGAAAAAAATCACTGATATGGAGCAGGACCCAGGGTGTGAAGGTCTCAGGGTAGCTGTAGATATTACGCTTTAAAAAGTAGACGTTTAAAGTTATCAAACCTGTGGGCCTCCAAGTGTCCCTGTGGCACACAAGAGATATTAAAAGTTGAAGGCAAAGTTGAAAAAAAAAAAAAAAAAAAAAAAAGTCAAATTATTAAATAAATAATATGAGATGTCCCACAATGGAGTGAACAAGGGCACTGCAGCAGTGGCCGTTCACCCCTGTCAAGGTTAGCAGTGACCCTCCTGTGCACAGCAGGGGAGGTTATGCAGCATGAGCAGCAACACCTGTGTGTCTGCTATCACTGCGGGACATCTTCATCACCGCCGCCTTCACTTCCTCCTTCTGCACGTAGACTCTGGATCGGTGCCAGTTTTTGTGGCTCGGAGTTGCCCTTTTCCACAGAATCTCACTTTGTAATGATATATATGAAATGTCAGCGCCCCAGAGTGCAGGCTGGAGATGTGGTGGTGGTGGTGGGGGGGGACTGATGACTGTAACTCTTCCCTCCATCTGTAGCCACTGTAGATGAGGGTTGTGCTGGTGGACGGTGATCATCGGTGATCGGCAATAGCTTTTACCTTTGCCAACGTCAAGAAGATATTTTGCTTCTTTCCCTATTCACGTTTTAACTTATTTGCAGTATTAGATTAATAATAAAATGAATTTGCAGACACCAGCTCATCGTCATCAAAGTGCTTTCTGTGATTGGTGCGGCACTGAGATAGACAGACGCGTCACTTCTTCATTTGGTTTCTTAGCCTGCTGCTTTTTGGTTGTAAGCAGCCTTTTCATCAGCATTGCCTAACTGGGCAGTGAACGGACAGTCACTAAGACAATGAGGTTAGCATGCTAATCAGGCAGCCATGACCCACCATAGCCTCCAATCTGCCTTGAACATGTAGTGCTGCTCAGAGGACGTATTATAACCTCTTGTCTTGTAAACACAACAATGGCCAAAGCGACAATGAGGAAACCACGTTCTGCGGTAGAGAAAACGTACAAACAGCCTCTGTTAAATAGCTATAAAATGCATATTTGTCATCATTCGTGCTATCAGAGAAAGCACGAGAGTGAGTAGTGAGCAAAACACAACACCCTCTGGCTCTATGGGCAACCCCCCCCCCCCCGATCCCTATGGGATCATTCTGTCATTGATGATTTCACAGCGGTACAACTGGATGGTCTGACTGTCAATAATATACCGCAACCCTTCCTCTACCTCCAGACTAGATGTCGACTTTGCCCATGCGGCGCCTGTATGGCTGGCATGTTGTCCAAGCTCATTGTCCGACCAAGAGATGGTACGCTCTGATCCAACCTTTACTTTCCTGATACTGACACAACTCAACCAATAGGAGGTGAGATATGGTATCTGTATATTATTACTAAGGTCAGGGTTGACCAGATACTTGTCGAGAGCTTTTTAGTGGAAAGATCAAATTCTAAAAAGGACATTACAAAAAAAAACAGATAATTAGGGCCACTCATCTGATCCATCAAAACAAAGCACTAAGTAGTAGTTGTGTTAAGAGTAAAAAAAAAAAAAAATTCTTGAGAGAAAAGTTCGAATCCTGCATACTTTCTTTTCCTTCACCCACCTAAGTGAAATTGTGCGCGCTTGTCAGATTGTTGGTTTCAGAAAGTTACAGAAATTGTCAGCCACAGCCCCCCCCCCCCCCGATTCTGATATCTGAAAAGTGTGGGGGAGGGGGTTTCAGACGCTGCACAGCGATCTAACATGCACTTTGGTTGAATCATTCTGACAGCTTTACACCAAGCAGCTCCCACTGTCATTGGGAGGAACTGTGTCAATTTGCATCAGGACGCGTGAAAGAAGCTGCCTTTTCTTAGATAAATAGGTTTCAAAGTGAAATTAATAAACACTTCTGGTGTTGGTATTTCCTGCTGGGAATCGAACCATTAACCCTGGCAGCATTAGTGCCTTATGCCCCCATCTTGGACCTCTCACCTCCCAGCCCATCTGTCCTCCTCCTTTCCTCTTTTAGAAGTTAGTTGCCATGCATATTTTCTGCTAGTTCAGTCCCTTCTTTCTTCCCCACCTCTCCTCTGACTTCTATGTGAAGGGGACACCTTGGCAATGATTCAGACAATGGCGGCCTTTTGGCAGTTATGAGAAGCAATAGCACCTGGGCCAACATATGTTGTGTTTGCCTTCCAAACGCTGTCTGCCTCGGTAGCAAGTACAGGGTTGGTGGCCCCACGGCCTCTGAACTCAGACAGATAAACGTAAAGGATTACATTCATGAGCAAGGAGCTGATGGATGATGCCCTGCATGCGAATGAGTCAGCTGCAGCATCTTTGCATTCACACAGGAGCACATTAGTCTAGCAATGGATGATTGGAACCATATACCTCTAAAGTCCCTATTCTGTTTTATGAGATATATTCCTGCCAGTGCCTGTTTTTTAAGATGTTGTGGTTTTTATAAGCTTGCTGTTGCACAGGGACCTAAACCATTGATTCAGTAAGCAAGACCTGCAAGTGTAGGTGCAGCATCACAGGCGGAGGTGGAGAAGGAGAGGCAGAGAGTAAAGGGAAGGAAATGGAGAAATAAAATGAAGAGAGGGGTGTGCAGAGAATAAGAGGGGGGTACGGGGATTATTGATGAAATCAGTGGGTGCTGTATGAAAACAGCATGGAAATCAGCTGGTGGGCGGCTTTCTGTCTGCGCTGCAACTGTGCACATCACCTTTCATCTTCTCACCGCCGTCTGATCTCGCAGGCCGACCCGAGGTGAAAGTGACTCTGGGGCAGGCGTCTCCAGATCGGCCGCCGAACATGTGTGTCCCTGTGCCCTCCTGGCCTACACCCCTAATCTCAGCATCAATAGAGTCTGAGCAGATGGCGCCGTGGCCCGGGTCACCAAGCCCATACACAATAATAATAGGGCATGAGAGGATGATGAGGCTGGCCCAGACACTGGAGGGATGACGCTGAGATGACCTGAGTAGACATTAAAAACAGATCTACTTTGTTTGCCCTTGCATCAGGCGGCAGTTGACATATGTTGTTTGCGAGTTGGTTTAAACACAGCCTCCTGCATACTGACCTAGAAAAGTGATGAGAGCAGCAGAAAGCTTGCCATCAAACGACTGCACTGGTTGATTTATTTATTTATTTATTCATTTTTTGAGTCTTTGTTTCATGTAGAAGCTCCTTGCTGCTGTTAATGTATTATGAAACTAAAGAAAATCCTCTGCCACAGGAGGAGCTCTGGCTGTGGACTCTGTGGAGGAAATAGGTTAGGCCTACTGATGAAGTAAAAGTGATTTTTTGAGGTAGCATTCATGTTTTAGCGTGGATCTCGCTGGTGCTCGTCAGTTTATTTTGGTTTAATTCATCATTCAGGCGAAATTTAAAATGAAATAGTTTCCTAGAGTTAACATATGAATTACAGTTGTTTTTTTTTGGTTTGTTTAGTCACTAGAAGTCATAAGTGGTGTTTCAATTTCAAGAGATGGAGACAATACCTGATGGCAAACAATGAGTAAACAACCAAATCAGCAACAGTTTGGTAGTAAGAAAATGCTCCTCTAATTAAAGTTTGAAAGCATTGAGTGATGAGCCGTCTTCAGCCCCCACTGACTCTGACTCAAGTGATGTCACTTGAGGTTATTTGTCAGACTTCACCCTCCCCTCATATACATGATAGGTAAACTGTGCGATATAGTAGACTTAGACTGATATTTGATATCAAACCTTATTTTCATAGTATAAAAAAAGTCTGCCCTGCTGCCAAGGCTGACCCTGTTTTGTTTACTGTACATTTTATCCTGTTATCCTTGCTCATACACAACTGAAACACAATGTATCCATACCTATACCTATATCTAATATTGGGTATTGCTATATTTGGGCTGGGGCGTATTGTGATATGATGCATAATTCTGGATGTGACCCAAGTACATACCACTGCCTGTAAACAGTGTTGGATGTGTGAAATTGGTCCAAGTTTAGACTGCAGCAGTAAAACCACTGTCTACACTGAATTAAGTTATCTTGGGTTTTATAGCTTAAGTGCTGTTTCTTCATACGAAAGATACATACGGCTTGCTACAATTGCCATGGACCGAGTTAATATAACTTTTTAAGTATTCTCATGGAGGTAGAGTCTGAGTCATCTACAGATTTCTGTCCTGGAGGCAGTTTCTCAGGTCTGTTATTTCATTGTATTTATTGGGCTATAAGGGTAGGTAAAGCTGGGTGTAAGTGTAAGAAGTATCGCACTTATGGATAATGTGGCCTGAAGGGAACATAAAAATGTAGAAGACACTGGGACCAAGTATAAAACCTTGGGAAGGGGACAGGAAAAGGCTTAAAGCGAGAGGTTAGTACAGTTTCCTGAGTCAGCTTCTAGAAGGTCAGTTTTCACTGTTATGCTAATTTGCTACTTGACGTCCTTATTCTCTTCTGCTTCTGTTCATATCGCACTGTAAGTCATGTACTTAACAACTAGGTAACTTTAATTTGTCAGTAGCCTGCTACTAAAGAGGGAGTGGAGGGGTTACGGCGGCCCTGATGTGGTTAGCAGAGCAATGCATATGTAGAGCGATGTATGACAAGTTTGTCATTGTCACTCGAGGGACAGTTTGCACATAAATTACTTCTGCCTGAATCTATGCAGCCACGCCTACGTGCTTCTGTAGCAAGTCCCAGACATCTCTAATTATATGCACACAAAAGTAGGCTATGTATTGTTTTCATATCTCCACCTCACCCCCCCCTCCATTCCCCCCTTACCACTCGCCAACTCTGTCACCCACTTTCTGCCAGGCCGGAAGACCTGTTGTTAATTAAACCTGCCAATCACACAGAGACAGCAAAGGGAGGTGGTGGGGTGGTGGGTGGAGGGGGGGAGGGAGTTCTGCACTTTCCAGAAAGTATTTTACAGCAGTTCGTACTTCACGGTAATGGAGTCAGTCACATCTTCATTTTAGAGCCTGTACCCAAGGACGGCAACAGTTGACTTCGACAGTGTTTACGTGTGGATGTTCGTGTGTGTGTGTGTGTGTGTGTGTGTGTGTGTGTGTGTGTGTGTGTGTCCCTTTTTCCCTCTCTGTACACGCATGAGTGCATTTAGGGAGGGTGGAGCAATTAATAGTGGGCACAGATTAGGAACACTGTCAAAAGTGACAGCTTTTTTTTTTTTAAATTTTTTTTTTTTATTTATTCTGTCTTCAAACTGAGGAAGAGGCTGAGTAAAGGAAGAGGCTGACACCAATATGAGTCTCCCTTTGCCACTGCGTCCTTGCCGCATGGACAACGTCTTTGACCCCGCGTGTTGTCCATGTTTAATTAAGAATCTGCTTGAGAGGGATTACAGTACAAGGCAGGGTCGGTCTGTAAAGGCAAAGAAGTGAGAGCAGAAGTAGAATCACTAATAAAAAGGTTTAGTGTGGCTGGTTGGCTGGGCACAGAATGGATGGGGCTGGGTCGGAGGGTTATTCAAACATAGGCCAGCGTGTGAGTGAAGGCTAACAAGTTTCTACTATTTCCTGGCCAATATGTTTTTTGGGGTGGCTTACAGTAAATCCTTACTTCAGCAGCGTCCCGCCTAATTAACTTGATTTGTTTGTGCTTAATTAGGCTGGAGGCATGCTTGAATTGTTCACCTGCTGGACTGCTAACTGCAGCACAGATGTAAGAATGCCCCCCCCCACTAAAACACAAACGGTGACGGACACGCACACGAAGGTTAGGGAGGGGCTTGTTGAAGGCACCACAACCATAACTGAGCCAGCATCACCGTCACTGCTACTATGCTAATTAGTGCTTCAGCTATTGATGACTCCAGTAACACTGTTAGCGCTAACGCTGCCGCAAAGCAGTATGTTGTAGCTACTACTGCTGTTAGTTACTGCCGCTCCACCTTCCAACAACACTACTGCTAATTTCTTTTCTAATTTCTTGTACTAATGCCACTAATGCATGTGCTGCTAATGCTCCTTAGTAGTTTAGTTTACTAAGGCCTCTACTACAGCTACAGCTAATGCTCCTGCTGCTGCTGCTTTTTGCTAATGGCTCTATTATTGCTCATGCAATTGTTTCTATTACTTCCTGATACTTCTGCTGCAACTATTGCTACCAATGCTTCGTCTGACTGCAATGCTGATTCTTTGAATTCTAATGCTACCTTTGCTATATTACAATAGTGCTTATATAATGTCTTATTACTAACAATTACTATAGCTATAACTGTAACTGTCACACAAAGAAGCAGCATTGACGGTCAATGGGAAACAAGCAGCAGAACTGTCCGACCGTGACCTTCTTCCTCCTTGTTATTACAGTCACTCGGGGTCTGTGTCACTTGAATGTAAACATGGTCTTTTGGGACAGTTGCTGAAAGGCTGATACATTGTCTTATTACGACTGCTACATGTTCCTCAAGAGTAAAGCTCAACTATGGCTCGTAATGAGTTGTATGTACACAGCCCATGGGATTGAGTTTTTTTTTTTTTTTTTTTCTCCTTCCCCATGGGATACAGTCTCTGTATGTTTAGTGCTAGTTTTATTTCTATTACTGCAACTAATCACAACTTTGTAATTTGTTTGTTGGACATCTTGGTTTCTTGAAACCATTAGAAACCATATTTGGAGGAGAAGGTGGAGCTGAGGAGGAGTGAGGGGTGGAGCTGACCTGCTCTGAGCTCTATCCTGATTGTGTGTTGCAGTCTGTCAATCACACAGTAGCCACGCCCCAATTCAGCCCCTGCTTTATGGTCTTTTTTCCTCTAAATGGACCGTCATTTAAAAAAATGAACATCATGTTGTATTGAAGACTTGAAACTAGAGACTGAGACCATAAACTCATTAGGAAAACATTTACTGAGCTAATAAATCAAGGGAGAAGTAGGGACATTTTCCCATAGACTTCAATACAATCTCCCCAGTGGAGTCGCCCCCTGATGGTTTAAAGGTATTGGCTTCACTTTTCAGACCCGTAGTCTAAGTTCACTTTTATATACAGTCTATGTGATAAAGCCTATAATTCGTTAACATTCCTCAGTTTCTCCATATGCCTGCTGATATGTGTAGCTATAGTTTGGTGGCATAGAACTGCATTAAACTCATGGGCTGCTGTGTTGGCTCCCAGCATGGCTCCCTCAGCTTTGAACCTGCGATATTGAAGCCCCTGGCTCTGAGGAGAGACCTGACTCAGGACTGACCTATAGCTTTTGCTGGTGCAACACAAGACCCAGGGGCTTGTGGGGATTTTGACGGCAGGGTTTGCCAGAGGGCTCTACCCAAACTCTGACTAGGTGTCTGCTGCCGGGGAGAGGCAGAGCAGTATCGGGACTCGGCGAGCGCGTGGGCCTGTGTGGGTGTGTGAGATTTGACCTAGCCGGCGGCATGAATAAAAATGTCCAGTAATTGCCTGACTCTGTCACTGAGATCATTACCACAGGTGTTTGAGCCCTTGAGGATGCAGGTGGGGATGTAAGCCTGTGGAGCTCTGACAGAAAAACAACCATTTCCCCATATTTTTTAAAGACTCGGCATGAGGTTGTAATGATTAGGTAGGTACGGGCCCTTTCACTGTCACTGAATTTGACAGTTGGTCTTAATGATGTTGACATTTCAAATATGCTGGGGAGAAAATGTTGTTCAGAGCAATCGCCCTCTCCCTTCGTGTTATGAAAAACAAAATCACTGGCATGTGAAATTTGCGTGGTGGAGGAGGAGGAGGAGGGGAAGTGGTTGAAGCAGGAACTGGGAGGAGGGCACAAGTTTTTTTTCTAGTTGATTAGGCAGCTGAAATCATCCTTTGTGAAGGCAGCGCAGGCAAGGGAGGGAGAGGAGCTAAACCTCCCAGAGGAAGGCCTTTTGGGTTCATTGCTGCTGGATTGATGCGGGCGGGGTTTTGTTCTGGGCTTGGTTTCAGAGGCGTGGGCCCATTCAGAGGCGAGACTGGAGGCTCCTGGATTTATTCCGGCCCAGTGGGTAGCTGCGGCGGTGCCGGCGGGCCACGCTGGAGGATTTAAACTCCTATCGCAACGGCAAAAGCAGCATGCTACTTGCAGAGAAAACGAGAGCAGGGAAGCAAAACCGTACACTCTCATTATCAGAGTCTACAGGAGACTGAGACGGAGGGATGGACAGGCAGAGATTGCGGCAGGAAAAAAAAAAAAAAGAAGCAGAATGAGCTGAAGGAACAAAGAGTCACAGAGCAAAGATGGAGGAGGAAATAACAGAGCAGAAACTTTGCAACGTGCCTCAGTAAAAAAATATCTGTCATCAGCTGCAGGCTGAAGGAAGGCTGGAGAAGAGAAGGCGATTAGGAGAGGAGGAAATGAGGAAGATGAGAGGGCTACTTAGTCACTATGTGAAGGATAGAGAGCCTGTTGTCCACTGTTTGGACACAGCAGAGCCACTGTCTGCAGCTGCATGGTCCCTGTGGCGGAGCTCCATCTGTGGGACTATCTGCAGCCATACAAGCGCACACACATATGCACACAGAAAACCTGCACTGAAGGGAGCCTTCTCATTAATGTGCACAGCAACACAAGGCTCATTTTAGAGACCATTACATCCTGCTGCTCGTTTGTCAAGATCCAGGAGTCCAGGAATCACCCTTTGTCTCCCTTATTGTGGTCATGCAAGTCCACAGATACTTTAAAACTGGGACTACATAATTCATACAAATCCATCTATTCTCCTGGCTCTCTGCTGTCTCTGCTTTGAAACACCCAAGGGAGCCACCTCTTTTTTTGTGAACCAGGTGCAAGAGACAGGGAGCAGTTGTGTGTGTGTGTGTGTGTGTGTGTGTGTGCGCACGCGCGCTGTAACTCTCTGTCTATATACAAAGTTCAGTTAACGATACCTCCCTCAGCTTGGGGATGAGCTCTGTGAGTTTTCTAGGGCATCTTCCCTAAAGTGGTGCCCTCCAAGTAGCACAACCGCCGTCTTAAATGTAGACCTGATGCAGCAGTGGGGGCAGTTTCAATTGGGGGCTGAGGCGGCGGCTGCCTCAGGGTTACTGATGATGAATGGATAAGCTCGAGGCCTGTGTCCTGGAGTGGAGAGTTTTCCAGGACTGTACGGCGCGACCTTGGAGCGAATGTTGGAGGAGATTCACAACTCCAGTCTGACAGATGAACTGTGGAGCAGATCTCTCACCTGCAGGCTCAAAGTAGACCAACAGTTCTTACACTGATGTGTTTATCAGGTTGTATCATCCACTGGTGGTAGTTTGGACATGATGCAGACTGTCATTATTAAAGCGTTTATTTCCAAATCCATGAAATCTGCTTATTAACAAGCTGAATAATTACTAGTTAATTGAATTCAGCTTTCTCTCATTTGCAAGGAAGATTAAAGTAACTAAAACACAAAGAACTTCTGACCTTCTGCTGTTTGAGAGAGGAGAAAAAAAACTTTAAAGGCAGCATGATGACTGAAGATTTGAAATACTGATTAAAATTAAAACACATTGAGATAACTGCGCTTTCTTATTATATCTTATTTTTCATGAATTCTACTCCATGCTACTGGATGTGTGAGATTTCCTGAAAGGAACACGATCATCTGTCCTGATGATCCCTCATAAGGAGAGTCGCACCTCTCTTGGTCTTGTTGGGCCATAGATGCACAGTTCACTTGTGTTACACAGTGATGTTTCTTCTCACAATCAAACGACAAATTGCAAAGTGCAGACAATGGAAGCAAAGTCCCAACAAGCAGGAGCGGCCAGTGATGTCTCTCATTTTATGTTTTTCATGTCTGGGATAAATGGTTTCTACATTGCTTTTTGCTAATAAAAAGCGGCTAAGGAGGAATAAAATGTTTATTAGTGTCTGAGTGTAATGAACGTTGGTGTCTGTTCAACCAGGAACTGGATCCAAACTGGCTATGGAACCTAATGTGGACCTTAGTGACCATCCGTTCCAACCTGAATGACCACACAGGTCATTTGTTAGAGCCCTCTGATATGACCCATAGGAACGTCTACTGAAATAGCTCAAGTTCTCATTGTTACAGCAATAAATATATGGCTTATACCTCCTTATACCTCTGTTGCCATGGTTACAAAAGTACAGTCTTTGCTTTGCTAGATTTAGCCTGAAAAACTACTTGGTTAGGTTTTGGAAAATATGGTGATTTAGGTTAGAATAAATAAGTTTGGATGATCTTTGTTGCTCTATACACTACGTCAGCACAGTTTCCCCTTCGCCCCTGTCATCATCACTACAACCACTAGATGCCGCCTGGCAACAAAACCTAGCTATAACGTCATAATAACCTGCTGACAGACGACCTGTGGGCTCGGTTTCTAACAGAACAGTCCAGATGTAACAGATTCCTTCATCCTGAGGAGAAAACAGTGGGATCCAAGTTAAATCACAGATTCTTTTAAGAGAAAATGCTTTGCTTAAATCAGCCTTAATCCTGCTCAAATTGTGTGATTGGTGTCACTGAATGTGTCCGCTGGGATAAATGTGAACTGTCATCACGGACAGACAATTCACAAACAAGACTGGTGAGTCTAATGTGTGCGGGAGGCTGTAAACACATCAGTCAGGTTTAGGCTGCATTCGTGACAGATCGGCTTTCCCACAAATACAGTAAGAGCTGCCAACTGGAACGCTGGTTAGTCCGTGACAATGTATGGTACACAAACGCATCCCATATCCCACTTTGTACTTTCACTAGAATAGCTATTTGGTCCACTTTAGCAGTATTCGCTCTACTTGTCTCGGCCATTGCACTGTCTGTAGCTTCCCGACCGCACCAGCACCTGCGTGGTGTTTGTCTGATCTCCCACACCTGACTCCTCGGATCACCCTGGAACGGGCCTGATTACTTCAGCCAATAACACAAGCAGATCTGATTGTGGAGACCCTCAGCCGTGAATAAGAGTGATTATCAAAAATTTCTGCAAACTGCATTTATCTTGGGATAACACACTGTATAATCCATGGCTGTAATGTGTCTTATGTTCTTCTGATTGCCAAGTTTCTCAACTCTTGTTGAAATAGATGATAATTACAGCTCCACTCTGACAGATCATAGACTTTGCTTTTTTGAGTGGTGAGTGGAAAATGAGAAAATTGGTGGTATTTTGTCTTTAACAGCAGCTTTTTTTTTTTACCCCTCCACCCCTCTCCAAAAAAAAAAAAAAAAAAAAAAAAAAAAAAGCATAAAACAAAACGCACCAGCAATCATTGATGCTTCATTAACAAGCCAATGATCAGCGCCTCGATTAGAAGAGGACTGAGGAAAAGGAACTGCTGGCCCGTAGTTGGCATATCATCCTTCTCGCAAATAAATTACCCACTTTCTCAATGACTCACATACAATAGACTCTAATTATAATCATTCTCAAGGGTTTGGAGGAATGTGTTATATCGCTAAGTAAGGCTGCCCATGCTGAGAGAGATCCCACAACTCCGCAAAGCCGAACGCTAACTGTTGATTCCGCGGCAACGTGTGGGTTTATTCTAGTCATCTAAACTTAAGACAGGTTTATGAGGGTGGTTATTGCCCCGCGTGCCCCCCCCCCCCTTACCCTTTTCCCTCTGATGTTCTGCTAAATTCGACTGAATATCTTTAGAGAGGCATCTTCTCAGAGGAATGCGCTCCTCCACAGGGGACTGGGTATATTTGTAGAAGCGATCTGTCTACTTGAAGAATGTGTCTCCTGAGTGTCTTAGCTCTCATTTCTTCTCTTACTGGCGAAATGAAAGAAGACACAGCGCTGCCTACCCATTATCCTCAGGGCTTAGTCTCTCCTGTCTTCTTAGATGAGAATTAAGGTGTTTGTGTTTGTGTGTGTGTTTGTGTGTGTGTGTGTGTGTGTGTGTGTGTGTGTGTGTGTGTGTGTGTGCGTGCGCGCATGTATACATGTCTGTATGTGTTTGTCTGAATGTGGTGCATGCTTCTGCCACTGAGATGACAATCACACCTTGTGCATCTCTCAAGGAAAAAAACCTTCAGATATTTACTGGAAATAAATTCCGTAGGGGGCAGCACGGTGTAGCAGTGATTGGTGGTGCAGGGGTTTGAACCCCGGGCTTGGGCTCTTTCTGTGTGGAGTTTGCATGTTCTCCCTGTGCGGGCTCCCACCAGGTACTTCAGCTTCCTCCCACAATCCCGACACATGCAGGTTCAGCTAATTGGTGACTTTAAATTGCCTGTAGGTGTGAGTGTGAATTTGAATATGTCAGCTCTGTGAAAGACTGGAGACCTGTCCAGGGTGAAACCCGCCCTTGCCCAATGTCAGCTGGGATTAGCCCCAAGACCCTGCACTGATAAGTGACGTAGATAATGGATGAATGATCAATAAGGTATCAATAGTCGAACACCGCAAAGCAAAAGTGCTTTTTGTTTCACTAAACTCCAAAAACCATAAAAATATGAAGCAAATCTGCCACCGTCCTGACATTATTCTAACGCATTTCAATGCAAATGAACTCCTTTAAAGAATTTTCCAAACTCAACTATGATTTGTCTTGATTCTGCTGCAGCGATCTGCCCCGTTCTCTGCTGTTTCAGAAAACTGACACTCATCTGCATAAAATTCTCAGGATACATCAATTCATATTTTAACCGTGTTAAAATAATCTTACAGCAGTGGCAGATTACTCCACCTATTTAATGAAAACAGGAGCTTTTTGGTTGCATAGTGCACTTCTTTTTGCATAAAATTGTAATAAACTTGTTAGAGAATGGAAATTAGCCTGTTTCTGATTTATTTGGAAAACTAGACATAGAAAGGATTTGAAAGGTTGCATACAATGGATACTTGTGGCACATCTGTTCCCTGTTACACAACATTATATTGCATCACATAATGTATTTTACACGGTCAGATTATTCATATAGAGTTCAGTTTGAATGTGTCACTGATGATAATAAATGTGATTTTTATTTTTTGTGCCACACAGTAAAAGACTGTAAACGATTACTATACCCGGAAAAGCCTCAGAAATGCAGCACCTTAAAGGCAAACTTGGAAAATTTCATTTTTACCTGAAATGTGGATGGATATTCCTGTAAACAGGGTCATTACAGGTGTGTTAATGCAATCATGTAAAAGACTTAAATAGGCTGCTGCCTTCACAGTTCATACAAAGCACGGGCTGAATGAGGAAAGTGGAGTCGTTATGCACATCAGCTATAGGTGCAAGGCAATTAGAGACGCTACACCTTCAATTTCCAAAATTATTCAAGTATAAGGAGGCAATTAAAATCGGCTTGTAAACGGTTCTGTTGGCACGTATTTAGTGAGGCATGGTAAATCATGGCTGACGCACATGTAGACGAGCCACTGCAGTTGCACCTCTGATCAGTTTAGAGGCTCCAGTTCATCTAACCTGCCTGGTGACGGGCGGCGGGAGAAACCACTGGAGCACCAGGGAGAAAACTCACAGATATGAGGAGAGCGATCAAACTCCAATCACACCTCCAGCCTTTCTAATGTGACGTGACATCTCGGATGGATTTCCAGCAAGTCTGGTTCTATTTATCGAAGACCACTTATTTTACTCAGGCATCCAAAAATAACAGTGTGCCAGAAATCTACGGAGGCATCGTGATGTAAAACCTGTGATTGATTGAAAGGGTTAATTAATAGCAATGATTCAACTGTTACTCAAGCAGGTGTTGAGGTTCCTGGCTTTATCCCCCAGCCCCCTGTTGTGGAGCAAACCCGCCCCTTGTTGGCCCCACTGCACCCCCAGCTGCTGGTCCTTTCAGCTCATTGATGGATGGCGCAATGAATGAGTTTTAGCAAGAAAAGCGAAACCGTCTTGTCCTCAAACCAGAAATTAACGCTGACAAAGTGGCATTTTATTACAGTATTTATCGGAGCATCTTTGCACGATGACACATACTTTTACTTTTGCCAAGCAGTAACGTCCAGGGCTGAAAAATAAAGCCAACACTGAAGAGCTAAAAGCTGCAGTTCCTCTAATGTCCATTAGAGTCAGTCCCCAATAGACTCCCATGTAAAAAACTTTATACCAGAAATAAACATGTTTCCAGCCTGGTACAAAAACAGTTTTGGTCTCTTCCTCCATGACAACTTTACAAGGGTGATTTTTAAATAAGTTGCCTGCAAACTGACATTCATGAATCTCTGCTCCATACATGCCCCTCCTCCTTGTCCCTTTATGAATTAGGGAGCAGTTGGGGCCTGAATCAGGCACTGCCAAGATGGCGACGGTAGAGCAGCCTACTCTGAGCTCTGAAAACACTCTTAAGAAACCTGTGCTTGCCGTCACGCCCATTTTTATTCAGTCTACGGTCCTCACATTTTCATTTGCTCTCAGCCACATTGACTTTATTGTTTGTATACTACAGCATAAACGACTTCTAACAGCGTCGCCCCAGGCTGCACTTTTTGCAGTAGAGTTTGATAGAAGTAAGTCTTCTTAATGCAGCTTCAAAGCCTTCATGTGTACAGTGAATTTCATAAGTTTTGGAAGTGCAACATATTCTTCTTCGCAGGCACAAAGTTGGCAACCCTGCAGTGCCAGTGCCCTGTCTGTATGAATAACACATGAAGCCTGAGTTGGCAGCTGTGCCGTTTCCCACGCAAAGCCCTCAGCTGACGGCTTTCCTCAAGGATCAGCTGCTCATTAAAACTATGTTGTTGCTAATTGATCGGCGGCATTGGGCCTGGATGACCACCCGCCCTGCCCAGAAGTCGGCCATGTCTGAGAAAGAGATTTTTTTTTTTTTTCTTTTCTTTTTGGAGTAACTGGCTGAAGCTCCAGCATGACCCAAGCAGCATGAAGCCTCAGATCTACAAGTCATAGAAGGAGACAAACAAGAACAGCCGAAGGCGCCTCTTTCTTCCTTCCTTACATACATGCACATCCACACTCACTGCACCTCCCCACAGATACACTTTTATTTTCCCTTCCTCCCTCTGCTTTCTAATGCACAAACACACACAGGTTTTTTTTTTTTGGGGTTTTTTTTTTTTTTGTGTGTGTGCTTTGCTGCTACCCACCCGCCAGCCCGCACCTCTTGCCTGTCCTGGCCATCAGTCAGCTTTCCCACCGCGCTGCTGATGTGACAGAGGAGCCGTCAGAGCATCTCAGTCAGCGGCTGTGATGGTGAGCCAGAGTGACAGAGCGACAGGGGGAAACGCGCCAAACAAACAGCCAGTAATATTGCCCTGTCCTTTCACTTACAGCTCTCTGTCAAACCAGAGTGCTGACAGAGTGGGAAAAAGTACAGACACGTTTACGCATGCACACACACCCATGCACTATGTACACACATGTGCACACACAAACACCTTAATGCAATATACACACAGCTGTTTGCATTATAATTGGATCATTTCAAAGAAGCTTTCTTGCTGATGCATATTGAGTGATTTCCAATAGCTTTTCCTTGCAAAGCTCTGTTAGCCAAACGCAAAGGATTCATGAATGCCAAAACTGTATCCCTGACATTCAGTGTGTGACTTTGCCGTCATAACCCCCCTCTGAGCCATGCCGAGTTATTTACACAGCTTCGGGTTAGGATTATGTCCACGGGCCCTGATTGTTTCCCATGCATGACTGGCATTAATGTGTCTGGGTAGCTAAACAGGATGGGCAATGCACAGAGACACGACTGGCTCTTACCTCAATCAGGGCCTGGATGATCCAGGATTACCGTAGATCTCATCCATTCATTCCCTATGGGCTGCGGCTTGGTCTGTCTCCAAGACGCCCGCCTAGTGCTACATGCTAATCACTGCTGAGAGGCAGCGTCTGCAAAAGACTGTACTAGGAGATTGTGGGAACACTTAGGAAAGAAGAGTATTCTCACATACTTGCCATTTGTTGTAGTATAAGAGTGAGTGCATGCTCTGATTCAGGAAACATCCAAAAGACTTTGCCTTGTTTCTATAAATGCAAGACTAGATTGAAGAGTCCGTGACAGACCTACCTGCTCATATTCAAACATGCCATTTTATAAGCACACATTGCAGGGATTGTGGGAACTTTCCTCTGCTGCACCATGAGACTGCCAGCTTTGACAGTCTCATTTTTCTGTTATTTAGGGTAGAAAATAATTAAACCATGGAGTACCATTATTGAATTTAATGTGGAAAATCAGACCCCTTTCTTCCTGAAATAGTCATTGTCTCCTGGTTGAGTTCTGCGGAACAGTGACAAAAGAGATTAAGAGGCCCTAATTCTCCTCAGAAATCCACTTTAGCCCTACTAGAGAATCTCGCCTGAGGGTTGGAGAAAGCTTTATGTCCCTATCGCCAGGCTGAGCTCCTCTTAGCTTCACGTGTCCCCCGTTTCACTCCCGTTCGGTGATGACAGGTACTTCTGATTGCGTTCACCTGGGCCGAGTGAGTGGGATTACTTCCTGGACGCAAACTTTGAAGACCTTCTGACCTCCAGACAGACCCAGCGGATTCTCGGACATCTGATTGACTTTGAAAGATACTATTTCCATATTAATATGGGATATAGCTGCATAATTCAGTGCACCGCCGTCCTCTTGGTCCACTGTTTGGTGACCTTCGACCTGTGCACCCATACAGATCTGGTTCCTTACGCTGTGGTATCATATTCAGGCACTAAGCCCAGATGAAGCAAATGGTCTTTTGAGCCACGTGTTTCTGTTAAGTGCAACGTTGTCAGTCTTGATTGTACTCAAGCACAAAGAAAGACGTGTCCAGCAGCATGACTGTAGGCCTTGAGGACTGTGCTGGCCGCCTCACAGAGGTGACACCCATGTTCGCTGAGTCGGCAATGAATTATTCTCTCCTTAATCGGGACAGAAAAGACGCTGTCCGTCTTCAAATGGGCTGCACGGCCGGTGTCACTTGCGTCAGGGATTGCCATAAATCACGTCACAGACTTAGTTGCAAGCATGAATCATGTGCGTGTGTCGGGCAGGTTGGGCTTTCACGGCGCACAGCTCCTTGGATCTCCTTACTCTTTGGGGCTCGTGGCCAGTTGGAGCAGTTAACAGGTAGTTAATTCACCCTGCAGCCATGACAGATCCCTCACTGGAGGTGGAGCAACTCCTGGGCAGTCGGCAGCTAAATTAATTTCTACTCATTCCTTCTTTTTCCTGGAACCTATGGATTTTAAGATTGTGACCTCAGAGAGTAATCCCATTTAGAGCAACCTATTTGGTCCAGATGTATTTATATGTTTCATCTCTTTGAGAGTGAATGATTCATTTTATAGTGTCAGGCCTCTGTCTGGATAAAGAATTAGCAGGCAGGTTAGCCTAATGTGATGCTCCCTTCTGGAACTTCCGTCTGCGATAGCCTTAGGGTGCAAACATAAGTGGATTAGAAAACACACACATGGAGAATCCACTGTCTGTTTTATAAAACCTGCATGTCCCAGTGTGTCTAGCTCAACCCCCCCCACCCCTCCTTTTTTTTTTTTTTCTTAATACACACCAAAGCTATTGCAAACAAGCACATGCATAAGCATGAAAAGACCCTCATGCTGGAACATTATTCTGAGGCGATGCATTGACGGTGGCCTTGCGCTGAGACTCTCAGCCTCTTGCTCCAGTCCGCGCCGTGATGCTAACGCGAGGTGAAGTGTTATCCCGGCACGGCCCGGTCATGAGGCTTGCCCTCTGCGGGGTGGCACGGCACCAACTGTGCAACCGCGGACAAGTGGGCACAACCTCAAGCAAGGCAGCAGGAGCGAGACTGAGACCCAGAGATAATGATGCAGCGCGTGTTGCTCCCCGTTTTTTATTTATTTATTTATTTATTATTCTTGCCGTCGTTATGCTGCCTGCCTTGTGGCTTTTTCCACAGGCAAGCCATTAGTGTGATGCGATGGCGTCCAAAACTTTCTTCAAGTGACAAACATGATTTAATTCTGCTGCGTGTTGTATCTGCATTTGGAAAAAGAGAGGATGTGGTCTTGTGACCAGAACAGGATACATCATTACAGAGCGACATGTCCTCCGTCTCTCCTTCAGAGTTTCCAGATAGGTCCCAGGGGTCCTTGTGTTGTCTGGATTAGATAACAGATACAGTATTACTTCCCCACACACACACACACACACACACACACACAGAAAAACATTCCTAACTTCCACATTGACACTGTGAACCGTAAGGCCCCCATGTGTGTTAATATGTGAGGGGGTGGGGAAGCTTGTTTTCGTTCAGGCATGGCCTGAGCTGAATGTCTTCAGACAGCATTAGACAATGTAGGCATGACAGGGGCTTCACTTAATTCATTGACCTCATTCCTTGATCTTGTTTGTTTGCGTTCCTCTGGCTGCTTAGAGGGCTTCTCTTAATGACGGCGGGCAGCTCAAGCGGCGCCGCAGCTCAAGGTAATGCTGCTGAGGGTGGATGTGGTTGCTGCTGAAGACGAAGTGAAGTTAAATTATTTCAAACATTATTTCAGCTCTCCCACTCATCCTTGGGGTGGGAGATGACACACAAAACCAGGAGAGTAATAGACTTTTAAACTAACTCCGTGAATGGCTGATTTAATGCCTGTATTGTCAGGATGCTAAATCAATACCTCGCCCCACCCTCGGGCTCAGTACAGCAGCTCCTATAGGATATCCATAAATTGAGTGGATGATGGCGGGCCAAGTCAAAGCCACCTACTCCCATTAAACCCCATCATGAAGAGGGACAGGTATAGGTCACATTGTCCAAGTGCTGACAGAGATTAATTGAGGCCGTGTGACTTTGTGCACCCGCAAGGCCTCAGGGGGCCGTCTCTGTCCCTGCCCTTAAATAACCTCGCGGTGCCCAGCCACCTTGCCGACAGTTACAGGTGAATATTTTATGAACCACAGGGATTTGAGAGAAACCGCTACCTTTTTTTTTTTTTTTTTTTTTTTTTTTCCAAAGATGGCAGCTAATGGCTTTAGCTGTTAGACAGGGAGTGGACTGGAATTTACTTTCCCTCAACTCAATCTGAAGATTTGCCAACCTGCTCCACAGACAGCAACTGTCTCGATTACTTTGGGCAAACTGAGCGTCGTGTTGGTCTGCCGTGACACTTGGAGTTTCTCTGTTTCTTCTTACAAAGGAAGGCCAACCACAATCAACTGTGCAGGGAAGTGTGGATTTTGAGAAAGGCACAGATGGCTGGGCTGGAAGTAAATGCAACAACAAAAGTGCAGTGGAGACTCTATCTGACATTTGTTTTTCAAATCTTCAGCTGCCTGGGACTCTCTGTCTTCGTCTGCTAATGTCAACCTGTCTGGCTGTGACAAATGCGGGAGTTAAACGGCTTTTTATCCCTGTTTGTGGGTACAAAGCATGCGGGGCCTTTCATAATTCAGCTGGTGATTTTCAGCCAAAGGCTCATTTGTGAGGAGCACTGTGCAGCTTCACTTTTAAAGATGCACCTCTTCAAGTGTTTGGGTTACTTTTTGTCTACAGCATGTTGTATTTGACTCCATTTCAAAGAGATCACTGGTCCTGTTGGAGTTTCTATGCGTGGATACTTGCAGTTCATTACAACCTGGGTCTTATTTTGCTCGACTGGGCTGAGATCACGCCACACGACAACATCGCTAAAACAAAAAGGTTTGAAAGGCCAAGAAACAAGAGCAGTCACATAATCAGAATTTTCAATAAACCTGCGGGTTGCAACATTTATTTGGAAGAGAGTGCAAAGGCAAACCATGAAATCAATACCAAAACCAAAGCCAATGCCTTTTGCAATGTACCTGAGGTATCACACAGATTATTACCAACACTCCTGGTGTTCCCACTTTTGGTTTTACTGCAATAGATTGTGATTTTGATGAGGTGCGAGTTTAAGTAAGACCAGTGACTGGTGTTGATTAATTTGATAAAGCCTGACAATTGTTAAAGGTCTCGTATTTTCCACCCTTCCAATGTTTTATCTGAAGTGTTGATATCCATAAGAAGATATTTGATATATTTGCGGTTTTAAGAATCAAAAACCATCATCAGTGTAGTTTTCCTTCTTCTCTCTCTGACTTCTCTCTGGAGCTCGAGTAACAAGGGTAAGTGAACCAATCAGAAGACAGAAGTGCGCTGACTGCTTTGTTGTGACATCACAAAGTTCCAGAAGTCCTGACGGCTGGTTTTAAGGCTCAGTTTCTGAAAACAGGCTGTGAGCATTTCTCTGTGGACTGAGACCTTTGATACTTTCACAGGATTAATATTGAACCTAGATCTGATTTATAATAAAAGAAGACCTGGAGGTCTACCGAAATTGGAAATTAAATGACCTGTCTTGACTCAGGACTTGGGCCATGCCTGCAATACAACGGCTAAAGTATTTGTTGAAATGAACCTGATTGATCCTCTAATCTCTTTGGGCTTCATCGCTGCCCAGGAAAATGACCAAGTTCCATTTATTGCAAACCAAAAGACTGAAATGCATCACTTCCTGTGCAACAGAATATTTCTTCCAGGAAAAATAAACCAGACACTGAGTTTTCAGAGAACAACACTGATAACCTTAATGAACCGGTAATAAGCAGTTAAAGCCCTCCTTGATTTGACTTGCACAGGTTTTACTGAGCTCCATAGATGTTAAAATAGAAGCTGGTATTTTTTTTTTTTCACCCACTGTGCTGTTATTAGTCTGGAAATTAAATAACGGTAATTTGCGATACGGACTGTTTGTTTCATTTTCTTTAAAAATAAGCCTCCTAAAGCATCACTGCATCAATAGCGACACATTTTGAACATCCTCCTTCAGGTTTGTCAGACATTGTTTTTGCATAGAGAAAAAAAGTGTTGTGCATATTTATGCTGAGTACTTTCACATGTCTCTGAAGGTTTAGGTGTGTGCACACTCTTGCCTAGGTTAGGATGTGCGCATATGTGCGACTAAACAATGTGTGTTCTCACATTTTTGAATGTGTCTCTTCACTGCATGTGTATCTGTGCGATTCCATCTGTCTCTGTGTTCGAGCTTTTAAATTGCTCTCGGTAAACGTCAGAGTAGAGTACATCAAAAGGCCCATTGCCTCCCCTCACGGCCCTACCTGGTGAAATTGCATACACCTGCTGCTCCATTCAGAGTAAATTACCTTTTGTACACAAAGATGTGACATGTCGTTGCATGAAAAACATCTCAGGTTTCATCACTCTTTCCGACATCTCGGGTGCTCATCCTGGCCCCCTTTCTTTTCCTGTTATTTTTTTTTTTTTTTTTGCAACTCATTTCCGTTCTGATGCGCTGCGGGGTGACGAAACCCGGGAGAGGAAGCTGGGAGGTGGTGCGGGTGTCGTCTAGACGCGATGCTTTAAAGCCGAGATGGGAGAGGGTGGCGTTAGGATAATTTCTGCACCCTGGGGAGCCTGAGGAGAAGAAGGCTCGGCTAGGTTTGCAGAGGTTTGTGGGGGGTAAATGGAAATAATTAGAGACATTTTGGAGGCACACAGGGGGTCTGAGTCATCAGAGGCCGCTCCTCCTCTTCTACATCCTTCCTTCCCTTCACACATAGAATAAGATGCAGTGTTTGCTGCAGTTTAATGACCGCAATGCAAATAACTCTGAAGCAAACACCTGCATCCTCATGCGGCTGCTGTTTTGCAAAGCCCCCCCCCCACTTCACATATGACTAATTACCACTTGTGACTGAGAGGGATGCTGCAGTGATGATAGCCATTTGGCAAGGGTACCTCTCTGCCACTAGGGGCAGTGTGCACTCCAGGGAAAACGCAGAGTTAGATTGCTTTTTGAAAAATTAATGGGGAAAGACACCGACGCTGTGTTTAGAGGACTCTGTAAACAGCAGCTTCTGACATGGTAAACACTTTATTTCAGCTTTCAGTTGCTGCAAATTACTTTTAAGTACTGATCAACTTTCTGGTTGGTGTCACCAACAAGAGCAGTCAAGTGGAGGGAACAATATATTTCTAATTAAACTAGCTGTCAGCTCAGGGAAAAGTGCAGGGATGTAGTTTCTTTTTCTATCTCATGAAACTTCTGCTCTGCTCATACACATTTAATCCAATCCAGAAAACCTGGCCTGTTAATAATCTGTATCATTGAATCTCAGATTTTTCTTGGCTGGTTTATTCTATAAAATGTTCAAAAGAGCTTAAAGTGTGGTGGCTTCAAATGACTTGTTTTTTTCCAAACAACAGTCCAATATCGAAATTGATTTTACAGTGATATAGAAAAAAGAGCAGAGCATCTTCACATTTCAGAGTCGAGGTGATTTTTGGATATTTGAACAGCTTTTAATGTTTCGCCTAAAACTTTTATTTAGTTCAGATAGATACATAGATTGTAAAGTATAAATGAGCTAAATGAGCATGAACATGAATATAGTGCAATGACTTTATCACAAATATCAGTTTTTGTTGTGCAAATGAAAAATATTAATTACGAATTTTCTAGACCTGCCCCTGCACAAAACAGGAAGCAGAGCTGAGCTGAGTTAAGGATCAACAGTGTTGAGCGGTTTGATTTAAGGCTGACTTTAAATGCATGAGGGAGGCAAGGGAAAGTTTCAGTATTGAAAAATTTCAAACTAGAACAGGAAATCAAATAAATTTCAGTCGTTAATGATACAATAATAATAATAACGATGATGTAGAATTTCAAGGAACAAAAAAAGCCTTTGTACTTGTACATTCACCAAGAGTATGATGGGAAATAATCAGAAAGGACAGGCGGAGTCTTTCAAATAGTGACCCTGCAGTGACCCCGGTCTCAAACAAATTAAAACCAAAAACGCTGAGACTTGCAGCACATTGTCTTTAGATGTGACGTGTCAGACGTGAGTCCTTTAAAAGTCTTTTCAAAGTCTTCTCGCGTGGTAGACATTAGTTCTCTCTGAAGAAAACTTGTGGCTAATTGGTGTATGTGTAATCGGGGTGTAATATCGCTGCGTTTTTCTCTCGCACCGTCTCCTAGTTGGGTTTCAAGAAACTCTTTTGTTACACTGACAGTAAATCTGTGAGCAGGACAGTTTTCATCATTTTCCACTGACTTCTGCTGCTGGATGAGTTTGACTGATTATCATTTTCTCAATGAGTGTCACCTTTTTTTTTCTCCCTCCTTCCTGTCAGAAATCCCATCTAGTTTGTCGTGCCATTTTGCTCCCTCACTAACCTGAGGAGTGACTGCTGTGCCAGTGTTAACACATCCTGTTTATTGCTCTCATTTGAAACAGACTCATTCAACTTTAATTCTGATCGGGCCTGCAAATAATGATTATTTTCATCGCTGATTAACCTGCTAATTATTTACTTGAACAGGTTAATTGTTTTGGAATCGTGAAGAAGTCAAAGGTGACATTGAAATTACTTTTATTTTGAATAATAATCCAACCTGCCGACATATTTCATTTACTATCACAAAGAGCAGGAAATTGTTACAATGAAGTGCAGCGGTTTTGCTTGAGAAATAGGCCCATTAACGATGAAAATACACACCAATTCATTTTTTAAGTTAGTTGATCAATTAAGTGTGGTCACAGTCTCCAGCCCTCGCAGTCCCCCTTTCTGCTGATCGATTAATTCATCAAAAAATTGTCCCAGCGCTACCCAGAACTATTAGCATTTTCAGCAGTTTCATATACCTGATGAAATGTATCTAATTACCCAAACATAATAAGAAATAAATCTGAGAAGCCTCTAGTCCTCGCTCCGCTACTGCAGCGAATGCAGCTCAGACAGCTGTGTGGCCACAAATGGGTTTTCCAGTGAGACGTTCGACCTGCAGTTGGGACCAAATGATTTCATCTGCTCGGGCGGAGCCTACGTGTGGGAAGCACTGGATCATCGGAAATGAAATCAAGTTGAGATGAGTTGTTTTGGTTTGCACGGGTTAAGGACTGTGGTAACTTTGGCGTGTGAACTCCTTTAAAAATCCATACAATTATCGCAAGAGCTATTGAATCGGATTTACACGCACAGAAGCAACGTGGCACAGTACGCTGCCACAACAGCAGCAAACACAGCAGCTGAACCTGTGTCACGGCTGGAGCTGATGTGGAGCAAACGTTAGAAACCCAAACTCGACAGCAAGCAGTCAGGGCTGGAGCACTACAAACATGTTAGTAGCTGTTGTTGTTGTTGTTGTTTTTAACAATCAGGCTTCTTTTCCAGAGATATTCCCCCACGACTCGAACACAGCTCAAATGTATGTGTCTCTTTCTGTCTTCTCCGCCTCACCTCTTCTGCCGTGTCTTGTTTCTCACTTTAGACGTTCTCGCCTCTTAAGCTCTCTTGAGTCTTCCTGTCGTGTGCACGCTCTTGAGCACATACCCTCTCCTCGTGTTTGTGTGATAGCCTGTGGTGTTTTTTTTTTTTTTTTCCCCATCAGTACAGATAATAAATCCAGTCTTTTTGTCTCCTTACTCCTTTAAGTTGTTTTGCATCGCACATCGTCTTTCAGATGATAAATTAAAGGAAAGTTCAACATCAAGTCTCATAGACTAATGGCCCTTTCCTTCATGTGATATCAGGGTTATTTCAAGTGAATGACGTGAACGTTCACCTGTGTTTTGAAAGAGTAAGTATCATTTTGACTACAAGGGACAGATTTTTCGTGGTCTGGGTTCTGCTGTTGTTTCTTCTTCTTGTGTGTTTTGTTGACATCAGTTGTCTGCACGCTACAACATCACCAACTGTTTCTGTTAAGATCCAGAAATGATCATGAGTACGAGGCTTGTGAACAGGGCCACAGATGTAAGTGTTACACTCTTGGCTCAGAATAATTGTGGGCACTTCAGATTTTAGTTCGCATCTGTGCTCTTTAGTTAGATTTATCTCACTCTCCCGGATTAAATAGAGAAATAACTTCATTTTATTTTATTTAAAGGTCCCTGGTTTCGGGATATCTTAGACAGCAGCTCATATATAACTGATTTCTTAAGAAGGAATGCAATTAGTTATTATTGTACAGGAAAATGAAGATGGTGTCAGTCTGATTAGTCGGATATCACTTAGCACATCAGCTCATTTAAAAAAAGCTAGCTGGCTCGAGCTACTCCGACATGAGGGTTTTTTGCTTTTCTGTTTTTGAAACAACAATTCAATATCTTTGGATTTCTGTCCAGATTTCTTTCTACATTTTTGACAGATTTTACCATATAAAAAGATTGTTGTTTTTTTTTTTTTTAAAAAACCAAAAAAAAACAAAACTAATTGGCAGTTGCTTAATACAGGTATGAAGTTTGAACAGATCCAGGGTCCATTCATTCAGGTTTTTGCAGACCTTTGAATCGCATGTAAATCAAAACCATTTATAGACACTTTAAAATTTCTTAATTTTTCTATATGAGTAAAAACGGAAAACTGAGAACACTATGAAGAAATTATGGGATCTGTATATAATTATATTTTTCTCACGTATTAGTTATTAGTTGGTATTTTTACATTAAACATAACATTGTTAGGCCACAATGTGATCACATATTCCCTATTTTCCTCATCCTTGCTGTGTATCTGCTCTGATTCATTCCTTTTTTATTTTTGTTTTATTCCTCTTGTATTTAGTTGCTGCAACAGTTCAATTTCCCAGAGGCGATCATGAATGTTTTATTTTATCTTATCTTGTCCTTTTTTTTTTTTTTTTTTTACTCCCCCCCCCCCCAAAGTACCTGTATCTGCTGCCTTCTTTTTACTCTCCAAAGGACTGAGCTGCAGTACAGTGTCGCTGCTTCACAGCCAGCACCCGCTGCGCTCTCAGATCAGCACACGACGCTGGGTTTCTGCCTGATAAAGCAAGGGCTTGGGCTGGAAGACTCAATGATCCTCTGGGGAAATGGCTTCACAGCTAAATAGCAATAGGATGGCACAGAAAAACATGCAAATGTGTAAGAATGCAGCACATAAAAATGCTCGAACAGCAGCTGGCAGGATCCACAATTGTTGCTAATTGAAGCCGATCTTCAAATAGCAGTTAAATCAGAACAGTATCTTTCCTGCCTATTAAGACTGTACTCTTTGTTTGGAATGACACGTTATGAGCATTAAAGGGGGACTCCACTAATTTTACACATGAAGATCAGTTTACTTGTCATGTAAAGTGCTACTCGGCCTGTGAAAACAGCTGTATAATGTTGTCTCTGGCTCTGCGGGAGCTCGGTTATATCATCGCGGTTTGACTGACTTAAAAATTCATAGCAAAAAGCCTGAAATATAAAATATAAGCATATCAAGGGACAATTGGAATTGTTGCATCTGAAGGAGAAACGTGACAGTTTCTCCAGTGATGCATAGTCAGCAGTCGATTACTTGCCACTCTATAAGAAACGTTGTGACCTCAGCATCAAATTTCATCCTTTACTCACCAACATCTGTTTCCAAAGATAGAAAGTAATGGCCAGTGATAACCCTCATCGCTGTCCCATCTTTTCTTCTACTGAAGTTAGCATGCTAACCAGCTAGCCCTGGCCCGCCTCGTCACTTTCCAACAGCGACTCCCCGTAGCCTTCAGTCTCCCTGAAGACATGGCTGAAGCTCTTTTTGAAGCGACAATCGCCACCACCACCACCACCACCCGCGCTGGGCAGGGAAACCAGGTTTTGTTGGCAGAGAAACCTTAGAAATAACCCCTCGAAAATCAGTGTTTGTCAGCCTCTGTTGCACCAGTCTGTTTCAAGTGAGAACCCAGCTTTACAGAAGCGCGTTGATGGTGAATCAGTGGTTTAGCCTTTTGAAATACACAATTGCAGTCTGACAATTGGACAATAAAAAAATTAGCTGTGGTGGAGATGCCAATATCAGTGCGAGGGTGTGATAATTCGTGTTGGAATGCTTGAAAATAAGTAAAATAAGTTCATAAGGGCAACTATGAAATGACAACTCTGTTTCCTAACAACATAAAACACATTTGACATCTCTCTAACACTACTGGCTGACATACACACAGATAATGACATATCTGCAATAAACCAGCTGCCATTATCAGCGTAGCTCTGATCCACAGGGCGTGATGGGCTCTATATCAATTACACAAGTCTTGTAGAAAATAGGAAACGCGCACACACGCACACACGCACACACACACACACACACACACTCACACGCACACGCACACACACAGCCAAAACAAGCGCTTCATTTTACCATTGCAGTCTGTAAATCTCATCGTGTGACATTTCATCCTGAAATGAGATATGCAACGTTTGAAAAGCTGGGGGATGCCTGCTCTCGCAAAATGACCGACGGGATGAAAGTGAGAGGATTTGGGTTTTCATTAAAATCATAATGAATACAGACTTTAATGGGATCGAGTGAACAGATACACATATTGAAACAGTCGGCAGAATGATGAAAAGAAATCAAGTTAAGCTAATGATTCCAGCGTAAACGCTTCTATTGCTCTGGACCTGATGGGAAATACTGTGGGGAATAGCACTGGATGCTTCTCGGGCATTTGTATTTTACAGCAGGTCCGACTGCTTGAATTCTCTTATGCTCATTAAATTTGCCATTTCATGTCATTTAATAAGCCCAGGGAGAAGAACACCTAATGACTGTTTCTGAAAACAATTTAGCAAAGACAGATTGTCCTGATACGAGAGAGAATATTTATCCTCAATATGTAAAGAAAAGCCCAGAGGCTCAAGTTTATCTTGCTCCGTGAGTTATGCCACAGCTCCCTTCCCATCAAAATGAGAGTACAAAGTATTTTCACTTCCATGGAGTCAGATGTGAGGTGTGAGGAAAACCAGATAAAGTAAACACTTCCTTGTTCTCTTTTCATGCTTATTTGTAAAGACTCCAGCTTTACAAACCCCCTCCTTTTTTTTCCAATCCATTTGCCTTTGAATGAAGCCAAGAAAGCGGTCAATGGCTTCAGTGAAACGGGTGCTGAGGAGGTTTGGGCTGATTAGCCCCTGGGAGACTCTGTGCTAATGCTCTTTTTCATTACTCTCCAAGATTATCAAAAGCTACTCTCTTCCACGCTTGTTTCTTCTCTGCTGTGTCTCGTGCTCACTTACAAATACTAATAGTCCCCTCTTCATAGGGTGGAGATGCACACACACACACACACACAAGCGCGCGCGCACACGCACATCGACTGGCTTGACTTTGGTTTTTCTGTTAGCACTCAGAGATGAGAGCGAGACTGAGGCAGAGAGCGAGCGAGCGAGAGAGAGAGAGCTGGGCTGATAAGGGAGATGGGAGGGGAAACGAGGGAATAAACTGCTCTGGAAGGAAAATGTAAAGATCAGTAATGTGCCTCCATGTGGTGATTAAAAGGACCCAGGGGGTGGTAGGAGTGGTGGGAGGCCACGGGGTTAGTTTTGTAGGAGCCAAGGATCAAGGCCACATTGACAGCTCCCAAATTCCCTTTCACCCCGGCTCATTTCCTCAATGGTTCAGCACTCCTGGCTCCCTCTCCTGCTTTTTGCTACGATACACACTCTGCTACAGAGACCGCCGATGGTCATCATCACCCATGAGCGCTCTGCAGGGTTTCGAGGGTCCTTTCTAACAGTCTCCATGCACCAGTGTCTGAGTGAAGCCATCTGCTCATGGCCCCACCAACTGTAGTTCCCCGGGGCTTCTCTGGTTCTGCCCAGCTCCTGCTGGGGAAAAGGAAAAGCTGGGATGGCATCCTGTTGCTTCAACGTGTTCAGATGGTTGGGACAATAAGAGGTGATGGTTCAAGCTGTTACTGTAATGTGTATTTCTGTCCAACATACGATTGCATTACAGAGTAGAGGGGCTTCAGTCATACCATGGATGGGGCATGTAGTGGGTTATCTTGTGTCAGGAGGGCGGCAGACTTCAGGCAGGGACGACATAATTCAGAAAAAAGCCTTATTATAGACTCACTGATGCATTTGTGCTAGCCAACTAGTTTCTAGGGCTTTAAACTGTTTGTTTAAATGAGACCGAAATAGCAATATTGCCAAGTAGGTCTGTGTGATATGCAAAAAACATCACATTACTTTGGCAGATAATGCGATTGCAACTTGCCATATGATTTCAGTTGGGGTGTTTTTGTTTTTCTTATATTTATATTTATTCTATAAAATAAATTGAATTTTTTTTTTTTTTTTTTTGGGACCAAACGCATCCGACACCCATCATTTGTAGGTCAGGGCGTCTCTGTAGCACCACAGTGCTTAAGGTGCTAACAATGCACAACAATGTTTTGACACATTTTAAATTTGGACTTTAAAATGGACTTTGCATTTGGTCATATTGCGCTTTCTGTTATATTTCAATTAATTGTGCAATGTCCAAATCGCAGGAGCGGCAATTTTTTTTTTTTTTTGCTTCAGGTTAAATGTTTCATTACAACAGATTATGATAAATAAAGCATTGTGGGACTACAGAGATGTCTTGGCCTACAAAGCGTATTCTCCCAGTGTAAAGGAACACGGCTTTTGTGGTAAAGACACTGGCTTTTTCAATGAAAGTGAAGTGCAAAAATAGCCACTCCATTTGTGATAACCGACATTTTTTTCTCATATCGCTGAGTCCTTGTAGCTACAGATGAAAGAGGTCAATGCAGGACTCTTTGCTTTCAAGGATCTTCTCTTTCAAGTCCCCAATCATGTTTTCTGATTTAACCTTCGTGGTATTTGACCTTTTTTTGTAGCTTTTTGCTAAAATATTAAAACTCCTGCCACCACATTAATACTATGTAAAGATTGAAAAACATTTTTCCCTTTTAAAAAATTCAATACCGACATTGGGCTTATTGTTAGGTCTGGGTTGATATTCCATATTTTTCATAATACGGAATAGAAAAACTAAACACTATAAAAACTGTTTCTTTGGTAGAAAGTATTGTTACTAAAAAAAAAAAATTGGTTCACATAAGGTCTGCGCCCAGTTGATCCAACCCTGACATTATCAATGCAGGACACTGAAAACCTTCTTCACACCACCCTAGTAGCTTCTTCTATAAAGCTAATGTGTTTTACACAGCTGGTAGTTTGATATAATGTTAACACTGCTGTGCTGCAGAGCCAATCTGAACCCCTGTTAGGTTAAGTGTGGATGTTTAATGGGAGGTCACTCTCTGTATTCTGCCTGCTGACACATACAAGCTGAGCAATGGAAGGTGTAATGGATGATTTGGTGCCCCACATCTTTTCGTACACTACCTGCAGAGGGCTAGGTGCTGGCTAGATGCCCACCCCCTCATCTCCAAAGGACACACAAATACATCTCTGGTAAAGGTGTGTAGTCAAGTGGCACTGTGGGACTATTTTAACAGAGCTTTTTTATGCTTTTGCTTTTTTTGTCATTGCTATTAATGTTGTATAGAAAATATTCTGCCTTTAAAAAGTTTTAGTGGTGTTGTTTCAGTGTCCCATTATGGATCTTTTTTTTTTTTTATCTTCAGTGGCAAAAAATTACAGTTTGGGGCATAAATGTTTAAATTGTAAGATATTACGAAAACTTTTATTGTCTTTAGGAAGCCTGAACCATGTATCACACTCGCATTCAAAGACTTAACTGCTCGCACTTGAACCTGGAACCAGAGTTGTGTGGTTTGACTTGCTCCACGTGTCCTGATCAGGTTATGGTTCCACTTTATTTCCAGCTGTTCTCCCACTGTGCTGGATCCCATCTCGGTGAATCCCATGTTAAAAAGGCCAGATGCCAAGTGGTGCTAAACGAGGAACAAACTGACGTGACCTCGCTTGATGCTTCTCCTTTCAAGATATTGGCAGCTGTTTGAGAGCACTGAATGTTAAATGAGGATGGGATCCGGCCTGTCGGGGGGTGGGGTGGGGTGGGGTGGGGGGCCCTCAGTGGTCCAGGCTGAGTGATGGATGGAGAGCTTTAAAATATTATCTGAACAGCGGCTCAAGTGTCATAATGGATATAACCACATCATAAACTTTCACTCCCTGCTTAATGCGCCGAAGATGCACACAGGCTTCTGCGCATGCCCCCACACATGCCCATGTGGATGTGTGCATTCTCGTGCACACGGGCTGCCATAAACGTGCACACGCTCGCACAGGCTCTAGTTAACCTCTACAGAGTCCCAGTTGTTCTGTAACTCAGCCCAGATGGCCATGTGGGCTGTGGGTACTGGCCTCTATACTGGCCGCTATTAATATGCAACACAAATTCCCAGCCCTTGTAATTCTTTACCCTTGCTCTACAGTCATTAAACTCCTCTCCAGTGACGCGACAGGCCCGCGTATCAGATCTGTACTTCTGTATGACCACAGCTAAGTAGCTAATTATCAGCTTATACCGCCCCGTGAAGGAGGTTATCGGCCGCCGTCGGGGCAGGCGGTGCATTGTGTCGACGTGGGGGTGGTGGTGGGAAGGAGACTGCTTTTTGTCATTGCCGTTGTGGTTTCTGAGGGCCCTTGTGAAGGTGTCAAGGCTGGCCCTGTTGAACACAAGAGCGTGAGTTGAGCAGGGCCCCGGCTGTGGTAATTACAGGCCCCGCCACAGAATCTCAGACAGACTCATCTTGCCGCCTTGTTGTTTTTGGTACAATATCTCAGAAGCAGTCTGTGCCAGGCTCATTTGTTATATATTTGTGCAGTTGTTGCCTGGTGAAGGGCTGTAATCTGTGAAGCGCCAAAAAGTGCTCCTAATGCCGCCGCGAACAAAATAGTCGAAAACATTGAGTAATTAAGCTAAAATGTGTCATTTTGTCAGATTTAGATAAATCTGCCCTTAATTAACATTTGAGTTAATTTCACATTTTTGGCACATAGCAAAACTAAATGAGGGAAAGTTGCTCATGTAAACCAACATAATGGGCTGTGTGCTTTTTACCAGAAGATACCAGAGGGATCAGAGAGCCTTGTGTTGTTTAAAAAAAAAAAAAAAAACAGTGATAGAAATCATTTTTTCACTTTCAGTGCACAATGAAGATTCCATTGTGACTGCATGCGTAACAAACCTCTTGTGTGTGACTGATGGGTGTTTTTCTCTTTTCTTTGAGCCAAAACACAAACTGAAAACAGCCTTTCACCTGAAATGTTTTTATAGTGGATTCAAAATTGGAATTGACGTTAGTTCACTTTCTACGATTTGATGGTGAATTTACAGTGAAGTTAAAGGCTCCATATTTTATACACACACACACACACACACACACACACACACACACACACACATATATAAAATATATAAAATGAAAAATTTATAATCAAAGACCTCGTAGACATCTACTTTCAGACTATGTGGGACCTTTGAATACTTTCACCATCATTGATGAGTTTAAGACTTCATGTGAATAGGTTTCCACATTGACACACAGCTGTGAAGAAGGCGGTAAGGCAAGAGTCACATTTAGCAATGCGTGGAGAAGTGTTTACGAGGCATTTGATATGATGGGTTTTATAGTTCAGTGTTTATTTAGAAGTATAACAAGTTTTATTGTGGGAAAATGATTCGCTTTGTGTCACAAGCTGCGCAGGTTTGAACCCTCTACCTCAATGTGTGTTGAAGCCTGACAAACACTGAGCTGCAGGAGCACATGCAGCAGCCAGCGCATCACGTTCCGCACTACATTGTTATCTGGCAGTTATAACTTCAGTTGCTACAATCCTGTTGGAGTGAGTTTAATATTTTTCCACTCGTAGACATTGCATACGGTCACTGAGTCATCAGACCTGTGACAGTGGGGTGTTGTGGCTTTGAATGGATCCTGAAAACCCTTCAGGGGACTGTTTGATTTCGTACACCTCCTTCTTTCTCTACGGGCGAGCTGGTTGAGGGGCAGAGAGCCTGGTACATATTCTGTCTGGCCTGACCTTCTCTGTGCTGTTCAATCTTATAACTTCGACCTCTGAACTCTCCAGTTGTCTGTCAGTCAGTTGTTGCATGAGGCTGCTGTTGAGCAACTTGGCTCCTTGTGCTGAAGGGGGCAGAACTAAATGCATTCGTGAAAGTTATTGTTGATAATTTTAGTCATTTCTTAAACTTAATGACTCGTCTGTGCTGGTGCTACATTACAATAAGTTTGCTGTTATTCCATAATTGTCTCTTGTGGCCAGTGGTGGAAGAAACACTGAGATCCTGAAGTAAAAGTCCTAAGGCAATCAGGGAAAATCTTACCAACTGGGCAAAGGTTCACTGTTTGTGAGTTTTTTTCTGTCTATAATACTGCATCACATGATATATTTGATCATATATATATTTTTTTTTTTGTAGTTTTGCATATTTTTCCTTTCTGCTGAGTCTGATTCTCATCTGACTGCTTTGCTTTGACAAATAAAACTTTGAACTGCTGCTTAGTGGCAGCATCACTTATACCAAATCAAATATAGCGACATTAGGCCTGGCATTAAGATATTAGGTTTTAAATATTGCCCAAACCCACTGCAGAGTGACCAGTAATTGAAGTTTAATGGAGCCAAAAGCACAATATTGGAGTAGAAGTAAAAAGAAACATTAAGTGTAAATGCTCAGGTGAAGTGGAAGTGTCTTGAAATGCACTTATTTCCAATACTTGAGTAAATGTACCTAGTTAATTTCCACCACTGCTTCTATTCAACAGAAGTAAAACACTCGCTGATCTCACTTAAAGACTGAAAGAAATACAGCTTGACTGAGCTGCATTTGTTCCTCATTTTGCTCCACGGATCCAGATTTTAATTAATGGCCTTTATTTTTATAAATGTGAGGTGTTTGAATATTCACGCACAGGATCAATTCAATACTTGAATTTTATGTGGCACCTGCTGAATAAAAAGAACAATGATTTTTTTTTTTTTTTTCCTTTCCTTTTTTCCTTCCTCCTTACTCCAAACAACAGCAGGCATTACTTCCTGTGTGCTGGAGCTAAGCAGCTCCCAAAAAGTCTTCTAAAAGATTGAATAGCAATTATGTCTGTTTTGGACATTAGGTAATATTTCTCTCTCGTGATAATGGACAGTACTCCCAAAGCTAAGCCTCTTATTACAAGTGCTCATTTAAATGTATATGGCGCAAAAGGAAGCGCTGCTTATAATGTGATGTAAAGCCTCTTGTTGCTAAAGACTACTTTGTGTTGCCATGTCTCACAGCTCTTACATGTGCAGCTGAACGATTCAACCCTGCGCCGCTGCTGCAAAGGTGCTCGACGGCTCCTCAGCCACGACGCCCACTCGGCCAGGAGAGAGGTGCGGGGTGAGAAATGGAGAAAAAGGGAGGGAGCAGAAGACAGAACGGCTTAGAGAGAGGGGAGTAAACGATGCCACTGGAAGGGAAAGGATCAAGTGTTCCACAGGGCATCTGAATCAAAGCCCTCTCTTCTCTCCTCCGCGGAGCGGGAAGGGAGGTGTGAGCTGTAATTAAGTCGAAGCAAAGACAGTGTGACTCTCTCCGAGGAGCACTGATCTCTTTCAAAAAAAAAAAAGGGGGGCTCTCATCGCCGTGGTTACGCTGCCCTGTTATATGAGTTTAGCATATTGTTTGTGTGTGCAAATGTGAGCGTGTGCATGCTGATTCCTTGAAGTGCTGTCGAGATAATAGGTTCTTTTGGTCCTCTGTATTTTCACAGTTGGCTTTCAGTATATTCGACCCAACTACAACTACAGCACCAGGCACCTTCCTGTTTTGCCTGCAGAGAAGCCCGAACCCTTTGGCCTTGATGAGCTGGAAGTTCGTGATACGTAGTCAGAGACACATTATCAGCATATGTGTTGAGTAAAAAGAAACTGCTACAAAAAAGCTAAATATATGCTTGTAGTAATTCAAGAAGGCTCAATATTACACTGTAGTGTTGGCAGAGGAGCAAAATATCTCACGCATATCTTGCTAACTAAATGTGAAATATCTTTATCACTGCTATTCCCGCTATATGCAATGTTTTTTAAGGATCAAAATCTTTTATTTGTTTTGCCCAGACTGATTTGGTCTCTCATTTCATGTTACACAAAACCTGAACCTGAACACTGACTTCATCAGACACTACAACACATCACAATTTTTTTTTTTTTTTTTTTTTTTTTGACTGGACTGTCTCAAGATATTAGATTTAGGATATCATGTGAGTCTAATTCACTGAAAATTGGCACCATTACATTTTTTTTTTTTTTTCGTACGACTTTATACTTTTTATGACGCTACAGCTCAGGTGAAAAAATTTTACCCTTCGCTCCCTGTAGATTCTGGTTATTTGTACGAGACACGAGTATAGTGTACATTAAAGCAGCAACAGTCTTTAAAATGTTTAGAATGAGTAGAGCTGCATTCACCGTATTGAACGTATGATCAGTGACTAAGTCATTTTAACAGTGTCAAACATTTGATGATTCCAGCTTCTTATGTGGGAACTTGCACATTTTGCACATTAATACATCAGTAAGAGAAAACCCCTCCCTCATGCCCCCCTCTCCAATTACTAACCTTCCACCCCATCGACCGAACGTTTGCACATATTTTGACTGTACATACTCATATTTTTTCACTGTAGCAAATATTTTGACTTTATTTTATGGTTACATTTTTCTGCTTGTATTTAAGTTGACACCTTCATCATTTCCTTATTTATATTTTATGTTTGTCTACTTTTTTTTTTTTTTTTTACTGTATGTGAGGTTTTTTTCCACCAAAACAAATTTCTTGTACCCTGAAAAAGCTACTAGGCGATAAACAAGATTCTCATCTGGATTTTCTGCTTTTTGATAGTTTCAGTACATTTTGTCAATCACATAATTTAGTTTTTACTGCAGTGCCTTTATTTGTAGTAGTGTTTTTATGTTGCAGAATTGTACTTTTAAACTAAAGGATCTAAACACACCAATAAAATCCCTTTTCTAATTTATGTAATACTAAAATGCTGTTGCACTCTCTGAACCTGGTCTTGCAGGAGCCCACTGTTTGCATAAACCGGGCGGTGAGCTAAAGTATATTGTCTAGCCATGTGCCTGTTGGGACCAGGATGGCAGGAGGCTGTGCAGTCAGGGCCCTGTCTCAGTAATGGAGGTCAGGCCCCTGCAGCTGCCTGCGGTCCTCATGGGACGAGCTGCAGCAGCAGCGTCGGGGCCTGTGGAGCTCTGAGGGAGGGAGGGAGGGAAGGAGGGAGGGAGGG
>CM076663.1:19918248-19984351 GCA_038496675.1 Rachycentron canadum | reverse complement strand
ATGTGTATAAGAGACAGCCCCCCTTCGCCTGACTTATTTTTCTGTACTGAGAAAGTAAAAAAATAAATAACAAAAAATTACAGACGGCTTACCCAGAATTCTGCTTTTGTGGCTGACCACCTGCGGTGAGTACCAGGGCTGAGCACATAACACATCCTGCACCCAACGTGCAGAAGAAAGCCGCCAATAAATAACCATGATCATCAGTCCTCCTGTACAGTTGCTTCCTCATTTGTGGTCTTACATGACTAACTTGAGTCTGCTTGGAGCGATTCTTAGCATTTATTTTTTTTACCATTTGATTGTAGGGAAATCAGCGTCAGAGCCCGGGGGGCAGTTGGTTGCCGTTGCATCATGCAATCATGCGTGTAGTGTAAATCTATGCATGTCATTACCATAACTGCAAATAACATCCAGCAGAGAGACCCAGGCTATTTTTGAGGCCCCTGGATTTTAAGTCTTCAACCACAGATGTGTTTGATTTGTAGTCGGCATACACCGTTTCCGAAAAGTATCCCGTTTTTTTTTTTTGTTTCCTAAGACCATTCATTAATATGTAGCGTCTAATTGGCAAGGAGGAATTTAAGAGTGGAGACAGTAATAATTTCCAATATGAATACATCACCACTAAACAGAGATATAAAGCTTTCAACTAATGCATTTAGGTCAGTCCTGAAATGAATATTCCTCTGATGCCAGGGACAAAAAAGACTTGACATAACCACTTAAAACGGCTTTGCACATGAAGGGAAAAAGTGTCTCCTCCAGCACTCTTGATTAAATTTTCATATGTAACTGTAGTTGAGTGTATCTGTCATTTTCCTCCCTTTCTCCATCAGGGAAACGGCTCTGGGCCGTAATGCAGGTACTGAAGAGAAACCCTCCATCTTCTTAATTAGTGTGATTTGAGCCTCATCGGACAAGGTCTGTTTTTATTCATCAACCTCTATTCATGCAGCCCCCTCTCCTCATGACATCTCTAACAATAGCATTAACTGGCGGAGCAGTTCCGATACGTTTTTACAGCGCAGCTTCAGATTACGGGAGATGGAGCCCTGTAATTGATGTCTCTGTGGAGGTGTGTGGGGGGGTGGTGGTGGTGGAAAAATTAAATGAGAAATGAAAGAAGAGAGCCCCCCCCCCTTAATGAAAGTATCTGCCCTGTTTGCAGTGGGCGCTTTGTGACTCTTTTTCTACACCATCTCTTGGCCAGAACCTTTTCTGCCCGTATCTGTTTTTCTGTCTCGCTTGCTGGTTTATCATTAAGCCGCCCATTTAATATCACCGTATGTGGACTGGTTCATCCGTGTTGCTATGTTGGGTCAGGTCAGACTGTTACCAGGAGCAAAATTGTAGAAGCGCTGATTTTTCTTCTTTTTTTTTTTTTTTGGACAAGAATGTGGTCAAATTTGAAAGTACATTAGGCAATCAATGACCTTTTAGAAACCGCTAATAAGAACTGAAGCAAATTCTTATTTAATTTTCTGGTGTGAGTCATTTAGCAGCATATATCAACAACCTTATCAACCTCTGGAAGTAGACTGTGGTGGTTACTTTGTGCCACCAGGCAGTGAAACCTCATCAATTACCCTCTTTAAGATACTGAGATGTTGAAGAGTGTTAACGACCTCACAAAGTGCCGGTCCTGGCCACAGCCGGGGCGACTGGGAGTTTCCCTAGTTGCAGTAAAGGACTGGAACCATTGCGGACTAGTAATGAAACAATTTCACACAACAGCATATGCCCTGCAGTGCCAATCTCACCATCCACTCCCAACTCGAGCAGGGAAAGTGCAGCATACAGTTAGAGGTAAATTAGATTTTTACCAATTTCCGCCTTGTGTGCTCGTCCTAACTGCTGTCAAATCTGCTGAATCAGAATGTGGTGGGTTTGGACAGAGGTGGTTCGAGAAAGCTCAGATTAGAGAGAGAGAGAGAGTGGAAGAGCAAGACGAGACAGAAGGAGGGATGTTCATGAGAAACATGGATGAAGCTCACAGGAGAGAGAGTTCATCCTCATTTAATGGAGACTTATGGCCGAGGTTTGTCTCCGGTTGGACAGCCGTGTCACCATTACCAGACATTTACTCTACATTAAAGTAAAGGTCACAAGAGCACAGCGGTTCAGCCCATCAGTCACGACATGCTTAGATATCTCCAGTCAAATCCCTGTATGATGATGAATTATGATAGATTACGATCCGCCAAGTACATTTTGATCAGTCTCTCCACACACGTTCAGTTTGTTTGGTCACAGAGTTATCACAGATGGCATGAAACCACCACCGGTGTGTTTTCACTGGTTCAGGCCCATGATTGAGTTTCTCTGGTTATAGACTGATTTATCACTCCTCTGATACACTAATACCACAACTTTGCCTATGAGTGTCCAGTAAAACAAAACAAAACAAAAAAAAACCAAAAAAAAAAAAACCAGATGGATCTGCAAGCAGGTTCCACAGGAGAGCCTGCTGTTTATTTCCCTTTTGAAACCAATGGCCAAGGTTATTTTCTTCTTCTACCTGTTCTTAATTGTATAATACTATAACCATGTGTTGGTTATTGTAACCATGGTTACGAATGCTCTCTAATCTCAGGGAAGCACTTCTTTTAACGTAAACCACAATCTGTACTTTAAACCTTACCAAACCTGAACTGCATGTTTGTTATTATTATGAGGGTCGGGTACGCCTGCTGCTGGTGCGCTCCAATCTCATCATCAACACTTGACGCCGTGAAAGATTGTGGACACACAACTTTATCGCTCATTTGCATATCAATGCCTGTGCCTCTGCAGCTCCAGTCTTTAGAGCTGTCAGGAGAATAAAGGCAAAGAAAAGTGCCGCCTCTCTTTTATCTCTGCTCCTGGTGACACACTGGTGGCCACTTACTGCCCTAATATTATCACACACTCTTGGCGTGTACCTGGAAACCGTCACTGACATTGATCGAAACATCGGTTCATCATCATTTAGTCTATGGTAAAACATTGTATTTGTTCTGCTTTGCTGACTTTTTCAGGCACAGTCAGGATTTAGGGAAAAAACGTACGATTACACATTTGGAGAATTTTATCAGTTTCTTAATATATTATTGTGTTCATAACATTTGAAAAATGTCAATTTTTGTCCATAGACAGTGGACTTGAAAATTCCTTAGACTGAGCTGCAGAATGATTGAAGTTTTTTTCCCACCAAAATAAAGCAATAGAAATTTTGACATGCAGATGAAGAAAAAAAAAAAAATCTACCATCTTACACACATTTGGGAAATACACTGAGTCAAACTTGGGACACAAAGTTAGATTGAGACTGTGTAATGGACATGAGCATGTACTTAAAAATCATTGATTATCACCAAGGAGGAGTGAGGGGTGGAGCTGTCCTGCTCCGTGCTCTGTCCTGATTGGGTGGTACACAATCACACGGTAGCCACACCCTAATACATATTCTGCATTATGGTCTGTTTTCCTCTAAATAGACCATCATTTAAAAAAATCAACATCACGTTGTATTGAAGACTTGAAACTAGAGACTGAGACCATAAACTCATTAGGAAAACGTTTACTGAGCTAATAAATCAAGGGAGAAGTAGGGACATTTTCCCATAGACTTCAATACAATCTGACTTCTTTAACAACCAGTGGAGTCGCCCCCTGATGGTCATTAGATAAAATGCAGATTTAAGGGTCTTCAACATTGGCGTCACTTCTCAGCCCCGGACTCTCTGGGCGCTTTCATAGACAGTCTACAGTTGTAAACAGGGATCATATGGAAACAGATGAATGAATGGCAATAAAATGATGCAGCTGTTTAAATACAAAGATGAAAGACTGCAACAATGACGCAAAAGTAACACAAGTAACCAACATTAAGTATCTCTTTAGTATCTCGTTGGTCAGTTCAATCAGTATTGATTTCCAGTCAGTCAATAAAACTGAATTAATCTTTCTAATTCGAACCTACCAGCACCACTTAAAGCTTGTTAAAGGTTCTTAAAGATTGGGTTCACGCCATCGCACCGATCAACAGTTGGTGGCAGTAATGTGACAAGGAAGGTAGCAATGTGTGTACAACAAAGTAGGAAGAAGGCAGGGTGTAAATAATGCATGAGTTAAAATATTTTTTCTTTTTAAAATTGGCTTTGTAAATGTTTTATGAGCAAAGAAATGCGCTCTACAGGGATAAACAAAATGTGTTTTGCTGAGAAAACTCATTGTAAACATAGTTTTTGTTGGTTTACAAGAAAACTGCATAGCACCTTTAATGTGGTGTGTACATGGTTTTCGTGCAGATGCATCATTCATGGCCTCTGGTGTCTGGGTTTCAGTTAGTATAATGACTGTCTCAATGCAGCTGCAGGGTACAAACAGTGACATTCACTAAATATTCTTATGGCATGAGGAGGTCATGTCCATAGACACCATGTGAATTTAGTCCCAATACTGCATCGGTGTCAGTATTGTCAATCAGAAATCTATATTGATCAAAGAATGTCGTTTTTCTTTAATAACCTTTTACTCATTCTTCTTCCCCCATCCCACCTGGTGCAGCTTCCTGTCCTCCTCCTCACTAAGGCTTCTGAAAATGCAGTGCCTGTTATTAATGGTCTGAGGAGAAGCAGCATTCGGATGATTCTTCTGCTGGCTCAGTATTGATGAGCCGTACAGCTGCATCTCTCTCTTCCCCTTCCCTCCCCTCCTCTCTCCCATCCTCTCCCCCCCTCTGCGTAAAGTAAACTTGTCAGGTCTGATGCATTGCCTGCACACGCTCAAATGCAAATCACGCAACAGCGGAGCTTTATCTCAAACCAAACAAGAGGAGCGGCAGAACATCCTGGATCCTCGGTCCCAGCAGAGCTGCTGTATCTGAGAGGCTCTGATTAAAGGAGTGCCAGCAGAGTGCTGCTGCTGGTTACACAATATTAGGTGCTTTGCCTGAGGAATTCGCTTAAATGCAATGGGAAATGAGCTTAACAGATTGAGCTGCCTTATCAGCACAGGACAAGATTTTTGGTCAGTCAAGTCGAAGTCAGATTTTTTTTTTTTTTTTTTTTAAAAGGGAAGATAAGTGAAGAATGGTGCACTGAGAGAAAATAGTATCTCATATGCAGAAGAAGCACTCCTTAAGTCAAACTGAAACATAAGGAAAAAGAGCAGTGATGAACTGAGGGAGGAAGTCCAAGACTATCTTTTTAATGGAGGAGCAGTAGCATTTACAGTTCAAGTTCTTCAAATGAGTCGTGAAGGCAATCTTTCACACTGGCAGCCATCCACACTAGCTGGGATTTATATTCCTGAGAATCTGCCTGCTCTGCACTGTGTAATCACTGTTATCCTTGTAAGAGTAATTGCAAATGAGTGTCCTTGTTAAATCTGTATATAGATGATTTAAGCCTGCGTGTGAACAGCATTGGGACAGTGTGATCAATAGAAACCCATCCTCATCCCAGCCTCCTTTGATTACCTCTTGGTGTTTTATACAGTAGCATTGGAGACACAGGAAAAAAAAAAAAAAAAAAGAATCTTGTTTTCTATGAATCCTCTTGTTATACATGCTCATCACTGTCTGTGATTTGTTCTCATTGTCCCCGCCCCCTTACGCTTTGCTCCTGCCTCTCTTCTTCCTCCATTCGAGGGCTCTTCACCCCGCCCACGGTTTCTGTCTCGTCCCTCTAATTTATTTCTCCCTCTCCAGGATAAATGCTATGTAAGAGGCTTGTGTTTTCCTCCCTCCCTCCCCATCACAACGTATTTATGATGTGCCTGCTGTGTGGGGCTATTAGTCAGGGTCGTGGTGTTCACTGTAGAAGGGAAGCTAGGTCGGACAGTCGTACCTGGGGTCCATCACAAGCACTTTCAGGCTGGTCTGTACCTTCTCCCATTAATCTCCCTCCAGGGCCTCTCCTGGCTGCCTCACAGCCACTTTGTGCAGCAGACTTATGCTCTTCCTGCTACTTTCTGACTTTCATCCCACACACACACTCCTAATAGGATTCAATTAACACCTTGTGAACCACTGGCTGGTTAGAGAAGGCATCTATCACTGTAAAGGTTTGTTCACCTAGATTACTTAAACACTTACCTTGAATGGTATTTAGCCATGCAGATAGGTCTAGTTTTGTCCCAGGTTTTAAAAGGATTTGTAAGTTTCCTCTGCCGCTGAACGTGGTTTCTTCTCGGGAGCAGACGGCGGAGATTGTCGCTTCTGTCACTGCTGAAAAGACAGGAGGTTGTAATGCGTCTTCAGGGCAGATTGGAGGCTACAGCGTGTCCCTAAACTGACGACAGGCTGGGCTAGCTGGTTAGCATGCCAAGATGTGATAGAGACAAGAGTGAGCGTTTCCACTCCTGGAGACAGCTCTTGGCGAGCAAAGAAATTAAGTCTCCTGCTGAACCTGCATCGTTTCTATTAGACTGGTAAGTTGACAGTTGTTAATACTAAAGTATGTGGAAAGAGCATAACTTTCAAATAGCTTTGTTAAACCTCTGCAATTAGGTATTCCTGCCAATTCTGAGGAGACAAACTAACATTTCCCCACATTGGTACCACAGAGCATTGACCTAAGGAAGAGGTCAAAGTGTATTTGACTTCCTGTCACAAGTTTTTCCATATTCATGAAGTTTGACTTATGAAATTAGGAGTCAATGTCTGACTTGTTGTTCAAGAACTATTTTTCCCAATGTTGGAAAATATTCAGTCTGTCTGCTCAAAAGCACCAGAAACGCTTCATTGCAAATTTTTAAAGAAGTTGATTGAAGGTTTTGCTATTGCTACATAGCCAAATTTATCATTACCTTTGAGCAGTTGAGCAGAAACATTGCGATTTTCGTGTCAAGCTTTATTCCTTTACACTTCCTCTAGATTGGAAATTAAACAGTGTCAATGCTAACCTTTGCCATGTAATGATAGCAAAACTTACAAATGGCTCCTTTAAGTTCCAAGCCCCAACACAACACAATGGAGGTGAATGGAATTTTATTTCTTTCTTTCATGAAAGAAAACTGTGGTTTGGCATTTGGATAACTCATAAAACTCAGTTTCAGTAGAATTACATTCTTCAGATGAAATGGCACGAAGGAAACTGCTCCATCGGAGCAGAAATGCCAAAGATTGATATCTTGAAACCTTAGCAAATAAAAAAATAGTACTACAGGGAAAGTAGAAGGAATGTGGGTGGCTTTACCCTGTAATTACACAGCGAGGAAAATATGAATAATAACCATCCTCATTCTTCTAGTTTGACCATTTATCCAAAGAAAGTCAAAAAGATGACTAATATTGGATTTTCCCCTCAGACATATCATGGGGGAAACCTCTGAAACAGTGTTTAGACCGTTACTGAAAGCTCTATTAATGAGATTCTTTGCTGCCTCTTGCAGGCTTTGGCAGCTAAATCCTCTCACATCACACAGAGGATTTTTTTGATCAGCGCTCTCATAGAAAATTGGCAATAAGAAAAACACTTCATTTCTTGCTTGTGTGGAATTTGGTGAAAAACTGTAGCTGAATTAGGATCGAAGCAATAAAGTGACTTGTAAATGAACATTGGGTGATTTATATTTTTAAAGTCTGGTTTTACTAGGTTATAACAGTAGTGAGGTAGAAGTGAGGCGGGAATTTGTCTTGTAGAGGAACAGAATAAGTCTCACAAAGTAGTTTTTTCTTTGCCAAGCATAAAGAATAGCATAAAGAAAGAGCTGAGTGTGTGTTGGAAGTTGAGACGGAAGTACAAGCCAAACGCAGATAACACATTCCAGACATAGTATCTTACGACAAGCTTGAGTCTTGTTTCGCAAATTACCTCCCCTATCTTTCAAAGAGGAGGGTGCCTCGTTCATGCACATTTATTTATTTCTCCCTCTTTGTTCTCCTCCTGAGAAACTTGTCAGCTGTGACAGCGGCTCACTGAAGTTATCTCGGGCCCCGCTGTCCACGGCTCTAAGGTGTTATTGCTGCTCTGCACGGCGGCGCATTGCTCCGGCACTGCGCCGAATGGTGCTGTGCTATCGCCCTAATAAGCAATTAGCCTTCGAAAACTGCCGCTTTCTCTCACATTCATGTTATTACTGTGTGGAAATTCAAGCCATCTCTGCCCCACGTTGGCCAAGATCCCCTGTCGCCGTGATGAACACAAATAATTCATTCCCACAGTCGTTACAGCTTTAGCCTGTGTGACACTGACAGATTCATTATAGTTTTATTCGTTTTTAAGTAAACATCAAAATAGCAAACAACCTCAGCGAACCACACACACGCACGCACACTCTACTTACGCACACATTCCAGGAAATGCACACACATCAGTAAGAATTCAGCAGAATGCGTGTGGCTTTTCTAATTACATGGGCTTGCCCTCCTGCTGCCAGAGAAGCTCATTTGGGCACTGAGAGGAACGTGTGCGCTAAAAGCAAAGGAGGCTGGGAAGGATGAGTCTTAATGAGGGGAATCAGTGGAACGTGTCTGATGGTGACATTTCTTCCTAGAGCTGGAGGGCTCTCAGTGAAAGGCAGGCCTTCACCGTGGGGCCTGCTCCACCACTCAGCCCTCTCATCCTCAGATAACCGGGCATGGAGCTGCACAACAAGCAGCCCTCACACAGGAGGCAATTAAAACTCTGATCTGCTTACACACCCGGAAACGCTCGCATGGCTGCAGGCGGAGGGGAAGAGGGACGGGGCGTTGGGGAGGGTGACTGGTGGTGGGGCGCTGATATTTGTTTGTCAGCAGGAACAACGAAAGTGGTGGTCCAAAATTAGCTTAGTAGCTTATTGTCACATGCAATATTTCTTCAGACTCAAAAGTTATACATTAACAAAGAAAACAGATGGAGCCTCCAAACAAAACACAAAAAGCAACATTGGGGGAGAAGGCCAAATGGGATACTATTAAGTAGAAACTGGCACAGAGTCAGAGTAGCTCTTTAACACCAGCAGAACTGCTGCCAAGCCCTAATACAATCTGTTAGTGAAGAGGGTCCTGGGACCACAGCGGGCTCAGGGCGGTAGGAGTTAGACAGAGGAATGTCTTGCAAGCCTCGGCCAGACTGAGCAATGGCCAGTTCAGCGAATTGGTGACAGGCCCGTGCAGCACTGTATGTCTTATAAATGAGCAGCTCCCCTGGATCCCGCTGCATTATTCCTGAGTCACCGACGAGCAGCAGGTCCCATGCTGTTCTCTGGGCGGGTGGATCTGTACAAATCACACTTTCTTTTGAACCTCAGTTGACATTTGGTTCAGCTGAAGCACTGGTTCTTTCATTAATTCTTGCTTTTCCTGCTTGAGCAGAGCTTGCAAACCAACAGAGATGTTGGTGCTAAAACTATTAAATTTAGCTAACCTGTATGGTTATCTCACTGCTAATGGTTATTGCCCCATTGGACATATTTTTTTTTTTTTTAGCAATGGCACCATGTTCCAAAAGTGTTAACACTTTTCTGGTGTGTTTTATTTGATTTTTCTTGATATCTCAAGAAAATATATATTTGTGGTTTTAAGTACCAAAACCATCTGTGTAGTCATATCCCCTCTCTCAGGCTTCTCTGGAGCTCTAGTAACAACAGGTTGGTGAACCAATCAGAAGAGAGGATCTGAGGCTCAGTTTCCGAATACAGGCCGTGGGCATTTCTCTGTGGACTGAGCTCTTTTAACCTAGACCTGCTTTTCAATCCAAGAAGACGTGGACATCTACCTTCAGAATATACGGGCCCTTTAAATGACACTGAAATGTTTGGTTCGTGAACATCATCTCTTCCTCTCTTTGTCAGTCTAAGGTTCTGAATAAATCTCGCTGACCTGAACCTTGATATCCCAAATTACAGAGATTCACAGATATTTTGACTGTTAGCAGTAAACCCACAGGTGGAACTAACAACATTACTGATACTCTGGCCCAGTAATTATTGCACTGCATCAATCAGTGTTATTATGAGGTGCAACTGTGTTTGACATGCAAACAGCCTATTCAATTTTTAGTTTCACTCCGCCGTTTTCTCCAAGGTCATGTGCACCTCCTCAGATCCTCAAACTGTTTTCTTAACCGTTGAGTCGAAGCCTAAATCTGCAAAATAAAACCCATCTTTTCCTTTAAATGTTTCATCAGTTATGAATCAACTAATCAGTTTTTGCTTGCTCCAGCTTCTCAACCCTGACACGTCTGCTTTTCTGTTTTTCTATCTCTTTAAAATCAATATCTTGTGGGTTTGGACTGTTTTTGACAAGACAAGCAATTTGAGCATTTGAAGGGGGCTCTGGGAAGTGATGGGAACCTTTCACTATTTTCTGTCATTTCAAAGACCAAATGATTGATAGAGTAATCAATGAGGAATACAATAGCTGGTTCCAGCTCTGACAGTTGTGCAAAAAAACTCACACCCATGCATGACCACAAAAGGTTTTCCAAACTGCCCCTGTGCTTTTTGACCAATTAAAACAAAGACACTCACAACCACCCTCCCCCTTAGTTTGACAGCTGAGCTGGTGGCTTTAATAGCCTGTGGTTTGTGCGATAAAGACAGAATAGTGAATGCAACCATTAGTGGCCAGACAGGGTTGGGTCACCTTCACAGGCTAAGAGCCAGGCTGTTGTTGTCCTCCATCAGATGAAGAACCCCACCCTCCCTCTCTACTGCTCTGGCACCGTTGCCCATTATTTCTGGCTATCTGGGTGACCTGTGGCTGCTGTGTCATTTTCACACCACAGGGCTAATTGCACCAAATGGTGGCAGATTTTGAGGGAATAGATGAGATGGGCAGTCCATGCTGACCACCCAGTGCCAACCATTAGCTGTAATTTCGTTTATGGCTGCAGAGATTCTTCAGGCATTGACGTATTAACACATTTACAGTGAGCCTGTGGTGATGCAACTGAGCAATCATTTCTCTGATGTTTCTCTAATAGGGACTGAGATGCCTTCTTTCCCCACTTTCTCCTTGCAGCATGTAGCAAAAAAAGTTTTGCAATAGCTAGAACTTTTGTTTTCTCAGTTTTGCCTCTGATGACACATTTTGCTCTTTCCTCTCTGCAGCTGGCTGCACCTTTGATGAGGACTCAGACCCTGGCCTGTGTGAGTACCGACAAGGCCAAGAGGATGACTTTGACTGGCAGCTAATCAGGACCTACAATTGGCCACACCCGACCCCGGATCTTCTGCGAGGTAGGCTTCAAAATCAAAAAATGTCGCGGTCAAGGCCTTTGACCACACCACCGTGGGCCTTTTGGTAGCACATAATCCAAATCGGCAGTACTGACGGGGGAAAATGTAGCTGTGGTGCGGTTGCTGTTGACCACTGAACATGGCGCACGCCTGCTGCTCACTACAGGCCAGTTATGGACTGTGCTCACAGCAGACACCTCATGTGTGAAAAGCAATAAGGGGAAATGAACATGTGTGACTAGGCAAGTGAAGGCAAGTTTATTTGTGTTGCATCCTTCAGCAATGAGGTGTTTCATGCTTTATAAAAAAAAAAAGATTTTATGATGTTTTTCCCCTCAGTTTTGCCTCTCAGGTTGCATACAGTGACTGTATACCCAACTGTGTTGCTTGGGTATATAAAGACCCGCCGACACAGCTCATTGCTGAGAAAAGTCACCTTCTGTGCATGTTTTTCTATAAAAACCAATTATTAACAGTTAATGTTAATGTTCCTTTAAAAAGACACTACTATTCAGTAGTAGTATCAGAAATGCCAATGCACCTGTCTGATACCGTGGGATTTATTCATAAGCTTCTTCACAATCGGAAAATGGCATCACCTCACATAGGAAGTTGCTCTGCACAACGTTGTAAAATGGCAATATGCTACACTGGAAAGTCCCACCAGTAAAAAGCAACGTGTATAATATGCACAGCTTTAATTTAGGTGTTACGACAAGTAGAGGAGGAATTGTCATTTATTCCTAGAATATATATATATATTTTTTTAATGATTGGCAAACAAATTAGATAACGAAAGAAAGATGGTACAGCGAGGGAGACATGCCATCCAACAATGCCGGGTGAGTGGTGTACACCTTTCAAAAGAGGTATTAGATCGCTACTTCCTACATACATCTAATGACCATCAGGGGGTGACGCCACTGGTTGTAAAAAGAAGTCAGACACAGATCAGATACAACGTGATGTTCATTTTTTCAATGATAGTCCCATTTAGAGGCCATAAAGAAGGATATACATTAGGGCGTCCAGCCCAGAGCTCCTCAGCTCCACCTTCTCCTCCAAATATGGTTTCTTCTGGTTTCAAAAAAAACAGCATGGCAGCTGACGAATCACAGACTGCAGAGTTCAAAACAGCAGCTCCCAAACCAACAGGTGACGTCGTGGTGGATTGACACTTTGTTGAAACGCAAGTTCATGTATCGTAAAGAAAACAACGGTATCTATGCATCTCTGGTATTGGATGCCAACGGAAGATATAATTGTAAAGCCTTTTACCCTCTTTGTAGTGAAGGTGAAAACACAAAACTAAATATCATCATATTTAGCACCATTATAATGGAAAGTACAATCATTTGTATGTGTTTGGAGGAACAGCCTCTGAAAGCCCCTCCCATCACATCATCTTTCCAAAGATGGAATAGAATCAAGAGCTGTGTTTGGCATGAACTTTCCTGCTCTTCATCCTGCCAACTTGACACTAGGTGTGTGAGGGTGTGAAAGTCAGCACAGTTTGGACTTCCCTCTCAAGATCTTCTTTTTTTCCCTGTCTATTAAAACCTAGTTAAATGCCATGAATTCCTTCAAGGACAGACTCTACTTTGCGACACTGTCCATGTTCAGAAGGATTCAGACTAGTTATTAACACTTCAGCCTTTAAGCATAGTAGGAAGGCACTTTGCATGAACCTACCTCTGCTTCAGGGGAAAAGAAAAAAAAAAACACTTTCTGACAAACAGCCACATTTGTGAGTCATGATTTGTGGAATATCTGCTAATGGAACAGGAAATGTCACCAAGGGAATCGGCTTCAAGCAGAGTAACTATGAAGATGTAATTTTCAAGGTAAAGTTTACTTGCTAATAATATCATGGCCAGACAACCCACGGTCTTAGCTCTGCAGTCAGGTTCCTGAAGCAAGCATTAGGGAATTAAAAATTCGTAAAAACAAATATGAACCAAAGGGAGCACTGAGTGTCAGCAGATATTTGCCAGCTAGTCTAGAAATGGAGTTATAAACAATGCTGTTTGGGTACAAAACACAACACAGTCACAACAAGCCACCAAACTACTATAAAGCAGACTTGCCGCAGCTTTTATGTGCTGCGCTATTTTTCAGGCGGTTCATTATGGGAGCCGAATAAAATAATGGCACGTTTAATTAAAACAAATTTACAGCAAACTGAACGGGACTGTGTGTGCAGCTTTCTGTCAGTAACCAGAGGGGAACTTCAAATCCGAACCGTGAGTCTCAAATCTTTTTCAGAGCAGCTCAGGCATGATGACTGTATGGTTTTCAATTTGAACGGCCCACAGATGAGGAGCTGCTTTTTTATCACTGCCAATGCTGTGAAAGTTACTTAGAAAAGTAAGATGTTTCGGACAAAGTTACACAGGTACCTCAGCTCCTGCTCAGATTTTGAAACTTCTACCCAGACTTATCCTTGTTCTGTTCAGCTGAGACTGACTGCAGTCCACCTTCCCCATAACAATGCATTTCAGATGTATCTGCATTTGTGGTCGGTTTTGCCTCCCAACTCACTCATGATTTATAACTAACAAACCTTGACGACTCTTGAAACAAACAAACAAAAAAAAAAATCCTACATATTTGCTTGGCCATGCAGCGGGCAGAGAGACACAGTGGCTGCTGGGTATTTTGCCTCAGGGAGGCTACGAACTTCATCACCTTGTGCCGAGTTGTTTGACAAATAGGTTGTTTTCAGGTGCTGGTCTTGCTATATGGTATGCATAACACAAAGTTGACTATGTGGACCTTCAGCACAGACAGGGATATGTCTGCCTGCACTCTATTCCCCCCCAAATGAGCAACCGAGACCCATCTGATTCCTGTATTTTAGCTGCTTCCGCATCTTTATTGAGTTATTCACTTATCAAAGAAGTCACCCAAAATGCCCTCTGGTGCAGAGAATAAAAAGGTTCCTAGATATGCAGGAATGTGCGAATGATGAATAACTAGGAGCCTTTCTGTCCAGTCTGTCTCAGTCTTAAGTCAAAACTGAAAGTAACAGGGTTTTTGTCAGTTGGTGTTGGTGGGTTTGTTGAGCGGGGAAACTGAATGCAGCGGCCATATCAGATCTTTCAGCTGTACTAATCAATATTTTTACTTATCTTTTTTACATTATCTCAGTAGACCTAATGTTTAACTTTAATTAACTGTCTTCCAGTAGCTTATTATTTTGGTTTTGCAACCTTAAACACCATATAAAAATAAAGCAAATGCTGAAGAACCTTAAACCTTCGTTCTGTCTAATGTCCTTCAGGAGGTGACTCCACTGGTTGTAAAAAGAAGTCAGATTGTATTGAAGTCTATGGGAAAAAGGACTTACTTCTCACTTGATTTTATTAGCTCAGTAAACAATTCAAGTCTTCAATACAACATGATATTAATTTTTTCAATGATGGTCATTTAGAGGAAAATAGACCATAAAGCAGGGGATGGATTAGGGCGTGTCACACACAGTGACCTGCCTGACAATCAGGACAGAGCACAGAGCAGGTCAGCTCCACCCCTCACTCGTCCTCAGCTCCGCCTTCTCCTCCAAATATGGTTTCTTCTGGTTTCAGAAACACAAGATGGCCGATGGCACGTCACAAAACAATGTGTGACATCACGGTGGGTTGACAACTCGCTGGTGAACATCCTAGTACAAGTACTATAAGTATTAGTATTTTATTATCATAACTCAAAACGTAAATCCATACAGTAAAAACAAAGTTATGGTCTATGTATAAGTTGTAACTCAACAGCTTATGCTCATATACGTCTGCCTTTGTTTTTATAGATTTAGCTCTGCAAACCATTCTCCTGAAAACGCATTTTTTAATTTATATATTGGATACCCTGATCAGCCATAACATTATGACCACTGACAGATAAAGTCAATAACATTATTACCTGGTTACCATGGTTACCTGTCAGTGGTGGATCTATCGGGCAGCAGCCGAACATTTGGTCCTGAAGTTGATGTGTTGAAGCAGGAAAAATGTTCAAGTGTGAGGATGTGAGGGACTTTGACCAAACTGTGATGTTATGGACAGAAACACAATTCTGAATGAGAAGAAACTTCTGCTGGATTTTCACTGTAACAACTGTATCACCCATCAGTGTTGTGTTTGCACTTTGTTCTGAATAAACAAATTAAGATTATCATCTTTGCTGTTATGTAACTGTAGCTGAAGAATCGTGGACTTATTTCTGTCAGGGCCAGAAACAACTCAACAACAATGCTCATGTTTCATCTACAAGACGTGTAAATACACAACTCTTTGCCAACACATTTTCCATCCAAAAAAACCCCAAGTATATTCAATTTTCTTTCATATCTGACAGAGATTAGCAGATCCTCATATGTGAGAAGCTGAAATCTGGAATTGTTTGACTGAAGCAATAAGAAATTACCAAAATAATTATGATGGATCAGCTGTCGACCACCTGATGTCTTCAGAGCTGAAACTTCATGATACTGCTCATCTGAGCTTGTACATCTCCTCCCTGATACTAACAGTCCAAAGTTTAGAAAATGATGCAAGAATTACTCAAAACACGATCACCCTGGTACAAAGAAAGAAGCAGCTGACTCATGAGGATTACACAAGCATGTTGCTGAACCCCTGTAAAATCCGGCCTCTCTCACGAGGAATCACAGCAGTCTCTTACTCGTGTCTTCAAGAAAAGTGCGAACTTGCTTTATTTCCACTCTGGCTGGATGCTAATGGATGTTGAAATGGGCTTGCAGCCTACCTGTGCGTGCTCGCCGGGTCCCCTCAGTGATTTATGCCAAGCAATCTTTAGTACCTTGATCCCGGTTCCAATCATGAACCTAGTGACAGCTTGTTTTCCCTCGTCCAGTCCCTTGCTGCTTTTCTGTTTAAGTTTGTCATGCATCTGCATGGGTGGCCTGCTTCCAATCTGCGCTGACATTTTCCATACATGTTTATTTAAAACCGCTCTGTTTTTCTCAGGAATCGCTGTGCAAGCACACATCTGAGAGGAAAACAGCCAACTGTGAACGATGCCGGCTATAGGCTGCTGACTTGCGTAAACTGTGGCGATTCATTGAAGGGGGCTGGCAGACGTCCGGGATTTCATAATTCATCCACAGTTATCAAGCGCTTGTTCCGCTGTTCGAGCTTCCCGGCGGGTGGGGAGCTGTGCCTGGGATGCCCTGGGATTGGTGGAGTCTAGCATGGGTCATTGCTGATTACACTTCCTGGTGTTCCTCAGGGGTAGGCAGCGCCACAAGGGGACACTTTTTCATCTTCTTTTCGTCCATTAGAAAAGGTCGATTTCAGGCAGGATGAGCACATGCTCGAATGACTTGAAAGTTCCTCTAGGAGGAGGCTAAGAGATGAAGATTTGATATGTAGCTGTGTGACATCCCATCAACAGAGAAATGTGTGAGGGTTGCACATAAACTACAGGCTGTGTTAATATCTAGTAGCTCTTACTAGATTTTGCCTTTGAGATATTGTACTGTATGTATATAATATTAAGTCTTACCCAGGGGTAACGTTAATGAAATGCATCTATTTGAGTGCTGCACTTCCGTATATTTTTTTTACTTATCTGTACTTTATTGAAATATGATACAAAATATTTTGAAACTTCTGACTTTTACTTTCGCACATTTGAAAGACAAATATTATTCTTTTGACTCAACTACATTTCTATGATGTACTTTTAGTCAGAGGAACTCATTTTCTTTTATTTTGAAAAATGCACACTGTTTGTCACAGGAGACAAATCAATCACAGCCAACTCCCACACTGTCAGTCATGTCAGCTTTTTTTTTTTTTGAACAGCTAGGTTTGAACCTGTCAGAGGCCTAATGATAATGTATTAACATGAGCCACCAGAGGCCCGATCTTAAGACCACGTGTGATCTTTTTAGAAAAAGATTTCTTTCTCTTTTCATGTTGGCTGTGTTTACTACAACCAAACTTCATCACCACTTTCAAAAAGAGAACTGCATAAATGACAGTCACTCCTTCTGTAGATTCAGTTGTGTTTTTATGTCCATCTCTAGAGTCTTTGTATCGTATTCTACAAGCTTTTAATTCTACATGTTCTACAGTCAGTAGGTAGATTCAGAGTGAGCTGGTTCTGTAAATGCTGAAAAATAATTTTGAATACTTATGTAAAGGAATACATTGAATACTTATTTTATAGAAAAAGAAAATGTATTGAAGTAATATTTGACCTTGAGTATCTGTATTTTGACTCTAGTTAAGGATCAGAGTCAAAAGTAAAGTAAGAAAGCTCTGTTCTTACTTTAGTCTACGTAGTTATCTGATATGTAGCTTGAATGATAGTAGAGAGAAATCTATTTCAACTCAGCCGCCATGTGACCAACCTTCAGTGGTGAAATGTGGGTGAAATGTAATTTTCAATGTTGAAACTACTTTGAAGCAACATTTAATACTAATAGTTGACGCCACAAAACCTGTCTCATCAAAATCAAAACCTAATTCAATAGGCATTCAACCTTGACGCACGATGTTGATTCAACAGTAAATAAACAGCGGGGAAAGCAACACGAGCAATTAATATCAGTTAGTATTTGCTAATATCGACTGATATTGAAAAATGATTGTGGCTGAATGTTTTATTTCCTGGCCCTGCTGCACGGTGTTAATTACCTACATTAAAGATGAGCTGCTTTTTAAACTTTCACATGTATTTTTCTATGCGTGTGCGTGTGTGTGAATATATAGAAACATACATGTGAAATTTAGAAAGTGTAATTGAGTAAATGTCAAGTCTTAAGTGTCGCACTTCCGCGCCTCATCTCAAGTGTGAAGTTAGCTGTGTCTGATATGTTTTCATACATCAGTGAAAAGAATCCATTTCTCCAACCCTCTGGTTGATCCTGCAGCTCAGGAGGAATTTTGAAGGTCAGGGCTTTCCAGAGGGGACTTGAGGTAACATTGCGAATCCACATCTCACCATGACTTGATCCCAAGGGCGTTAAATTCTTTCAGAGACGCTAAAGACACTGAAATTGAGACAACAACTTAGTTTATTGGGCACCGGCAGCTCAATAGTATTGATCTGTGCCCACCAGCCAGTGGAATACCAATGACATGAAACATTGCAGCTAAAAAGGAACATGTCACGCCTCTTCAGCTTTGCAGTTTTTTCCCCCATGATAGTGTTTCAGTCTGCTTATCGGCATTGAAATGCAGGATGTTAGGTGCCGTGGCTCGGTGTCTGGAGCTATGTGGGAAAGCAGACATGATAGCTGTGCATGATAGGCAGTGTTTTTGCTGTTCTTTTGATAGTAAAATTGAACAGGCCTGTGCGAAGCAAAGCAAAGCAGATTCAGAGGCCCTTGAGGGAGATTTTATTGGAGTTAAATTAAATTGAACCCACGGAGGACTCCAAAAAAAGATTGACTAAAGATGAGTCGATATCGCTACGGTTGGTCTAAGATCAGAGGCTTTATGGAGGTTTTCAGCTGGAGAGCAGAGGGGTGGGGGGTGAAGATACTGCAAGAGATGAAAGGGACAGGTACACACCGGTGTTGTGTTCGAAAAACAACGGTATGTAAGCTGTTGTAGTTTGTCCCACTGAGTTAGTGCTGCAGCAGCGGCTGTGCCACACGGCACATGGCGACAGTTAAAGTACTTTAAAACTGTTAGTGTCTGATTGCCACAATTTGACAGAAATCTTACTTCTTACACCAATCTGGATTTGTCTTTTTTTTTTTTTTTTTTTTTTTTTTTTGTCCCCCTCTTTGAAAGTTATAAAATTTAACTTCCAGCCATTCTCAAACCTAGAGTCGTGATTTTTAATCGTGGTAAGACTTTGTTTCACTGGTCCCCTGTCAAAGACTTTTTGACCTTTTGTTCGTGCATCAGTGTTTTGGTTTCAATACTAGAAGCTTAAAATTGACCTCTGTCCAAGCCACATTTTTAAGGTCTGCTTGGTTGTCTTCAAGTGTCCTTGAACCCAGATGAAGGATTTCAGTCAGAATTTGGATCTTAAGTTTTCAGAGAAGAAAGCTGGAGGTGCATGATTAAGAAAATGTCACAACTTGATTTGATTTCAATTTTTGGGCTCAGGATTAGATTCAAAATAAATTCTTGATTCAAGAATGATAATAGGTTATACACATTTAGTCCTGAAGTTGATGTGTTGAAGTGTGTGGATGTGAGGGACTTTGACCAAACTGTGATGTGACGACTGAGTCAGAGCTTCTCCAACACTGCAGCTCTGTGGGATGTTCCTGGGCTGCAGTGGTCAGGACCTACCAGAAGTGGTCCAAGGAGGGAAAACCACTGGACCACAGACAGGGTCAGGGGTCAAGGCTCAGTGATGGTGGTGGAGAGTGAAGGCTGGACCGTGTGGTCTGATCCAACAGAAGAGCTACTGGAGCTCAAACTGATGAAGAAGTTCATGCTGGTTCTGATAGAAAGGTGTCAGAACACAGAGGATCACAGTTTGTTGTGTATGGGGCTGTGTAGCCTCAGACCGGTCAGGGTGTCCATGCTGACCCCTGTCCACCACCAGAAGATCCTACAATGGACACAGGAGCATCAGAACTGGACCACACTTGTTTCTCTACTTTGTTGAGAGGTCACCTAATGTCGTCCTCTCTTATTTTCTTGATATGATTCAATTACATTTTGACCCCATAGCATATAACAGCTTATGTTATATATTTATATTTTATGCATTGTCTGTAAAATCAATTCATCAGTTAATTTAATCACAGTTGAATCAATCAGTCTGTGGACAAAACCTCATTACCTCATATTGTTTAGAGACAGTTCAGCCACATCTGTAAATCAAAGTGAAACATGCCTGCATTTAAAGAGCAGGTCGTATGCATATCAGCTTTCAAAACAAATGGAAAAAAGGGAATGTTTATTTATTTTCCATATGCCGCTCGTTGGAAATGTAGGTGGAAACACATATTAGTGTGGAGGAGAGCGGACCTTTTCACATTTAAAAAGAGCAGCAGAGGAGCCGCCGTCCATGCAAAGAGATAATGTCTGCTTTTAGATTCTTCAAACACTCAGCCCTGCCATTTCAAACAGACAGTATGCAAATATCATGTGGCTCGCAGAAGTCATCATTAATGGCAGCTTTGGTTCAGCATAAATCACCTTTGAGCCATGAATGCTGTGGCGGCGCTGGTCCAAAATGCACAAAGCTCGGCAAAGTGGAAGTAAAGCAAACTAAAACTTCTGAGGCTTCCTCTCCCTTCAAACTTCCCTCTTGGGGTTTGAACATGATGCTCATTTGCTGAGCAGAACTTCAAACATTTTCTGCTTTCTTGCCTCCACCCCCTGCCCTCTCGCCTGTCCCCACTCTTCTGGCTGCTGGCTTTGATGAGCTCGGCCCTAGACTAGAAAAACTAACTAGAGGAGGCAGAATGACTCTTTGCATTTAAATGGCACATTAACAGAAAGAAGTTTCTCCTGATCCCATGACTTATTTGAATTTGTCAGCATTGGAGAGTCTGTTGTTGTGGAGGTACAGTGAGGTCCATGTACTGCTGAGGGCCCGATTCATAAATACTGCTGCTGGGGCGGCTGGTATCGACTTTATCCATATATCCATATACTTTCAAACGAGATATAGGATCAGAGATGTTCTTATTGATTTAGGATTGATGTTGCGTTCAGGAACTAGTTTCTCGCATTGTCTGTGCAAACCCCACTTGCTCACAACTTCTGCAACAAAGACGACCTGGTTCTGAAAAAGGAAGAAAGAAAATCCTTCAATTATTTGGAAATGGTTTGGGTTTAAGAGATCAGATGATCTGAGAGGAGGGATCCAAAAGTGGATGCGTTTCAAATCTCAAAACATCGGCATAAACCGACTGTGTTTAACTTGGTGCTGCTACAACCCCGGCCGAGGCGCCTCGCTGTTTTTGCTCTGTTGACATTTTTCTTATTTACACAGCTGAGTGGTTTTGTTCAGCAGGAGACAAAAACTTGTAAATGAATTTTTAATCAGTATGTTTCTGTTGTTGAAAACCACCGAAGGACGGCTCAGACATGTGAAACTGTCAATCAGTACTATTGACCATGTATAGAGGAGAAATCTCTGACCTCAGTGACCTAACCTTGGGAAATGCATGTTCTGCCTTCTTTCCGCAAGTTAGATGAGAATAATCATTTTTATGACGATGAATAAAGACTCGACGCAGGAAAGAGACTCACCTGCCAGCTCACGAATAACATGTAATGTCATGTTTGTGTGATGCATATTTTTTGGTTTTAGCCCCTAATTACAGGTTAATGTAGCTATTAGTTGTTTTTAAACAGGTTGCTTTCCTTTTTTTTTTTTTTTGTTATTAACCTTTTATTTACTTTGGACACACTCGGGCTAGTTTTTTTTCTCATGCTTCCAGTTTATGTTAAGATAAGCTACGCTAATTTAAGATAGTTGCTGCCTGGTTTCAATTTCCTTTTTAATGTCCAGATATGTGCTGTTAATCTTCTCAAAGAAAGCAAGCAAAGATGTTTCTTTTATTATTTCTTGTAGCGGTGTAGCTTTTGAACATAAACCTAACCAGAGCTTAATCATTGGTAAAAGGCATCAGGATGTTTATTTTTTATTTTATCTATATAAATGCTGTGTGCATTTTGAAAGGCTCAGACAAAAACATCCATCATTCCACCTATAGAGGAAGCCAGTGGTGACTCATGTTTAGTCAATTCTTGAACAATTTGCATACTTGAATAAAACCTCCTGTCATCTGAGAGCCGGTAATTTGAAAATCGAGTCATTAAAATGAAGCCGAGCTAAAGTTACGGTGGGGAAAGCAGCAATCAGTCTGAAAGTAAACATCGAGTTCTTCTCAATGTGGGCTGTAACGTCAGTGCCAGACAAAGCAGAAAGGGACCAGTGATGGAGCTGCATTTTTCAATGGTGGTTAGAATCTCCACTCTCGGTGAAAGTCGGTCATCGCTTTGTATTTTGAGCTATTTGCAATGCAGCTGTTGCGATAAACAGCGACTGGAGAGGGATTTAAAAAAAAAAAAAAAAACCAAAACTTTTTGTTGAGTCAATACAAATTTGCCACTGCTTCTGTGAAGGAACATTTCAATGTACTTCCAAATGAAGTCTGCGTCCATGAGCTTGGTGGTTGCGTCAGATTCTGGCTGTCACTGGCGCCATAGATAAACCTTACTGACTGTTCAGTACAATACTGAGCCAGTTCTTTTTTTTGTTTTGTTTTTTTTTTTTCCTTGTTGAAGTTGTGACACTTGTCACTGCAGCCGTCTGTTCCTCTGAGGTTCTAAATCTACTTTCTTTTATCAGACTCGGGGGGAAGTTAAAGGGAGGACATAAACCATCTGTGTGCGTATCTTGGGTAAGACAGACTGAGCCCACTAAATACCACAACAGACCACAGACAGACTCGTCAAATGAAAACGGGTCGGGGAAAAAAATACACCGGAGGAGAAAAGGCAATGCGTTGCGGGGATGCCAGATGTTTCTGCACACAAAAGGGAGATTCAGGAGTGATATGCTGACGGGGGAGTGATCGAGCTTTTTCTTTTTTTCTTTTTTTTTTTATCAAAGGAGCAAGAATTTTCCATGTGGAACTTTTACCTGCCTGTTGCTTTCTTATCCTCTCGTGAATTGAATGATAAAGGCTCCGGACAAACAGTGGAATTGCACTTTGTGGTAGAAGACGACCGATGATAACAACGTCCTGGCTTCTCTTCCTATAAGACTTGACCCTGACCCTGCCTCAGCCGCCATCAAGGAGTGAACGCACGTTCTTATCCGCGTGAACCAACCACGCGGCTGTGATGCTATAGAAATGATGTTGACATGTTGATTGGCTTGTTATGCAGCGAGACAGAGATGTGATTAGGCGTGCTCCATCTGATTCACTATTGTCTTTGGAGAACTGCTGCTGACCATTATAATAAGTTGATTCAAGATGAGAGATTTTTCAATGGCAGGCGATGACTCTGTATCTGACCAATGGCCTGTTTTTTAAAAAAAAAATAAAGAAAAAATAAAGACGTAGAATCTGGGTCTGAAAAGTGAAGCCAAAGCTAAAGAGGCTTAAACCTGTCAGGTTGTATTGGTGGTATTAGATATTCATTTTATAGACTGTCTGGAAAAATGGACATAGACTGCAGCTCTGAAAAGTGAAGCCAATGCTGAAGAGCCTTAAACCTTCATTCTCTCTAATGTCCATCAGGGGGCGACTCCACTGGTTGGAAAAAGTCAGATTGTATTGAAGTCTATGTGAAAATGGCCCTACTTCTCCCTTGATTTATTAGCTCAAATAGACAGAATATGCATAAATGGACAATATAGAATATATTCAAGACTGATGAGTGGGAGTATACATCATGACTGTAGTGTGTCTGAGGCAGCTGCTCTGTATGTTTCTACTTCGACTGAGTGATACGCCGTTGAATTAGGCCATTGGCGGAGGAAGGGAGAGCAGGTCACGAACTAATCTGAAGGCTGTGGTTGTGGCTCCTTGTGATAGAACAGTGCACTATGTACAGAAAAAGCACCTTGAGTAGTCAATAAGACTAGAATAGGACTAGTTTTAGCACCATTGTGCATAATGCTGCAAATTAATGAACAGGACTGTTCTGTGTTTGTTTGAATTCTGATATATTGACTTTAATCCAATTAGCTAATTTGACTTGATTAGCTGCTCTTGGCTTCTGTTCAACATCAACATTGTTCATTATTCAGTATTTTTGTTAGCTAGCTACCACGATGACCAAATGGGCATTTGATAATTGGCTCTCACTGTCCTTAGTAGTTTACTTTTTCAGGTTGAAACAATGTGTAAGTAGGGTACGGCAAGAATAGAAACTATTATGTGCCTCTTGCATGGCTTTTTAACTTCTGTGAAGCTGTTGAGTTCGCCTGAAGCTTCTATCAAACTTACCTGCAAGCATAAACCCATAGTTTGTTTGCTGTGAATGTGACTAGTTTTTCAATTTGTCAATTAGGTGTAAACAGCAGTCCACAAACAGCTTGTCCATGAGCTCAGGACCTCCCAATTGGCTTCCATAGAGTACATAAATGTTACCTGAAATCCACCTATGTCCTATGAAAACTCATTTTTGCTTCAGCTCGCAGTTTCATCGTCTGCGAAAGTGGCTCCCGAGTCTTGCGCTAACAAGGGGGGGGGTCAATCACAGTGCCCTCTCTAAGCTCTCTCCAGTTTATGAAAGGCATTTAGAGTAGATTTGCATTATTTATTAGCTTCGCCAATGCCCTTCAATGTTTGCTTGAGCTTTTAATACCTGGTATTAACAGCACGTTGCACTGCAAGTGACAAACAGGTCCCATTCCTCCAAACGGAGCCTCTGTTGCTGTCGCTACCACTGATTATAATAAGGCTGCTCTTGTTGGCTTCTTTCTCTTCTCGAACATCACTTCACACCCACTGAAACACCACAATGCCGCCTCTGACTGTCTGTAGCAGCTGTCACAATTCTACACATGTAAACAGCCAAAAAATCCACACGAAAAAAGTTGACAAAGTAAAAATAGTAGAATCTTTTTCAAAATAGATGTGTTGGTGAAATATACAAACCGAAACTCTCTTGAAGGCTGTTGATCTAAACATACGTGACTTGAACCCCAATGGGGGAGCAGGGGTTGACGGTGCAGAGATTTTCACATCCAGGTGTATTTATGGTAACAGTCTACTGGAGTAAAGAATACAATATAAATGTAAATAGATCTGGATGTGGCTCAAGTCAACAGTTGATGTGAGGACTGTGAGTAAGAAGTGGCCTCCTCGACTTGTCGACTTATTTGCAGTATTGTTGCTAACAGCTCAGCCGAAGCTGCACACATTTTCCTATCCTGACCACAAATATCTCAGTTTGCAGAATTAATAAAATAACTCAAACATTATCTTATATATATATATACTACTGACAAAGACACCACAGACGTGTTAGGGTGAGCTCTTATGTTTAGGACTGAAATAACTCTAAAAGTAAAAATGTACATATTTTGAACTCAAATAAACAGGTTCTTCACTTCACTTTGTGAATAAAAAAATCACAGTCACACAGTCGTAAGGGAGCGACAGCAAATATACAACACATATAAAATATAAATGACCTGTATCAGGTCGGTATGTCATATTGTACTTGGATTCATATTAATAGTGATGTGATCATTCCACGATTTGCGGCCATTTTTCTTCCACTTTGACTTTTATAAATGCACCTGATGTCCTCAATGGTGATGGAATATAAATATTCATGTTTCATTTGTTGGATTATTGTTTTGAAAGGTGCTGGATGGGGTTGTGGTCATTTTAGCACCTATTAGAGTTTTATTTCTTCTGGATTTAATGGCTGCTCTGTGCACTGTGCTCGTTGAGGCTGACCTCTGTTTCTCTCCATTATCCTCATTATTACTTTTTCTGTCCATTCTGTCTAATATCTCGTTCTCTTTTTCTTCTGATTTCTTTAATTTTTTTTTTTTTTTTCTGCGTTTGGCATCTTAATCCCTTCTCTTTTTCCTCCTCCTCCTCCTGTCCCTCAGGTGCTGGCAGGCTATCTTTAGGAAATATTTCCATATCCCCTCACTGCAAACATCACACTGTCAGTGTAATTGATATATTATACATTATAGGTTCCAGAGTTAGGATGAGTCATTTGCATATAATGGGGTGATAACTGATGTAATAATGAAAGCCTTGAGCCGTGCACAGGAAGGATGAGGCTTGTGAGACTAATGACCATTTAAATAATGCACAATAAGTGATATTTTCCATCCAGGTCAAAACCTCTGGAGCTCTACAGCCAGCAAAAGGAGAAGAGATGGGAAATTTAACAGTTTAACTGAACTTCAGAACAAAGTCTGAACCCTTCAAAGAGCTTTGTCGACTCCTTAACTCCCTTAACTAGCACCTGCTGAGACCACAGGGACTCTGACCGCTGATCCTTAAAGTCCAGACACAAACATTTTAAAACTACCAAAACTGAGAGACTTTTTATGACCAGTGATAATGGAAACTACTCTGTGAAGCCTACGGACTTAAACATGACAGAAACTGCTACAAGTAGAATCGAGTCCATTAGGGGTGGTATTTTTTGGTCTACATCAGCTTTCAATATGCCAACAGATGTGTTCGTAATCTCCCAGCATCCACCTGTTTTATTTTTTTTTGTTTCTCCCTGGTAATTCCTGCAACTTACACAACCCTCAACCTTTATTATAAATAGACATCATACATGGCTCAATACAGCTTGTGTGTTTGTCTGACATGCCTCACATGCAGACTCTTGTAAGATTTTATAATTTACAGATGCTCCTTAAATGCGTCACATGCAGGGTGGATAGATGCTCGCATACATCATCAGGGGCTGTATGCAGCGTTACAGAGTGGTTTTGGGGCAACAGCAATGCACTGTAGAGCCTTAATGGGAGGTTTAAAGAGACAAATGTGCCGATATGAGGGGCCATCATGGGCCCCTTTCCACCTTTGAGGGGCCCCAAGCATATACCTGGTTTGCCTTTCCTGACAGTACGTGGTGTGTGCAGCTGCAGAACTAATGAATTATTAAATGAAGACATTGAACAAGATAGAAAAGCTCATGTGTTCACCATGTATATATGTAGAAATGATTTATTTGCTTTTAACTCCCAACCTGGAAAAAGCATCCAAATAATAATAGTAATAGTAACACTGTCACTATCACAATTGAAAATGCCCGTAAAACTAAATTTAAAGAACAGATAAAAAGCAGTGTTGTCTCAGGCTCAGTTGCCCACTTCTCATTTCACCTTGTGCGTTTGTAACTGAAATTTAATCAGATAAAACAAATACTGCTGCTGCACCGTGAGAACCAGCTGCCTCTGACCTGATGGTGAAAAACCCAGCGCGGCTTCATTTCCCCCGTACGCTCACTCGGGGTATTCCTTATTTTGGGATAGCTTCCGTTGCCTGTCTCCAGTATCTGACTGTGAGCCCATTAGTGTTTCCCTGTCCCTGCCTCATGTCGACACGTCCTATATCCCTGTAGAAAGCATCATCATCTCCCTGGTGTGTGTGTGTGTGTGTGTGTGTGTGTGTGTGTGTGTGTGTGTGTGTGTGTGTGTGTGTGTCCTCTAACACTGCTTTTCTGAGGATGATGTTTATTTCCGTTCGTACAGAAACAGTCAGGTGAACTCTCCCCTTGCTCCCCGGTGCTCCAGGAAATACCCAGGTTCATGCTGTCTGGTAAATGTGGCTGTAGGGGCCATTTCAGGGCTTTCAGACTGACGTGAGTGTGAGTGCTGGAAACATTAGTCTTCCGACTGACAATAGCTGCCCAGCAGAATAATGCAAGGAGCGTCATCAATCAGCACTGCGAACTTCTTCCCCCCCCCCATCACCCCCAACTCTGAAAAATGTATTATTTCTTGTGTTTTTGTTTCAGGGTGTGTGCAGGTTTTACAAATCTCAACCAATACGGTAATAGAATTGAAATTGATGAATCAATTTTAACTGGACATCTATACATTTTTTTTTCCCCAAGTATTGATCGTCTGCTGCTGCTGACATTAGGCTGACATTAAAGAGTGCTGCAGCTGAAGTTGACAGGGGGTGTCCCTCTGCCGCAGCACCACCCTCAACAAAGATTACATCTGCAGCCGTTACACATTGAGACCAAAACGCTGAGATGATTTATTGATTTATCAGCACATCGGTGGTTTAATTACTGTGAAGCTAAAAAAAAAAAAAAAAAAAAAAAAATCCTCTTCTATCTTTTGTCTGGAACAGCAAACAAAACTGTTATTAGTTTGTATGTCTTTGTCCAAAAATACACCAGGAGCAGACATGATATATTGTGTTGTTTTATTCTGAACACTGAGCTGCAGCTTTTTTTAACTTGGTTAGCTGATATTTTGTACTAATATTGAATGTCTGTAAACATTTCATCCTGTCCAGACTGGGAATCTCGGGCAGATTACAAATGATACAAGCAGCACAGGGCTATCATAGCCAAAGCAGTATATTGGTCTAGTCCTGGTTTTTAATGGCTGTAACATTCTTCCTCCACACTCCTCCTTCATGGGCTGTGTGTGATGAATCCCTCCGTGTGTGTTTGTATTTCACACTACTCCATTTCCTTTCAGCTTGTGTGTTACATATCAGTTGTCCCCGTGACGGCCTGACTCTCTTAATTCTCGTCTCCGTCTGAGGCTTGCGGCTCTTTTTGGCTGCAGGTTGTTGTTGTTGTTGCCGCCGCCGCCTATGCAGCAGCAGTCTTTTCCCTCCAAGTGGAAGATAAAATTCTGGTTGACACAGAGGGATGACACGGGAGGGTTATCGAACGCAGAACAGGCAGCCTCGGCTTACCACTTCCACATGGTCGACTTCCCCACGTGGGTAATTGGGGTTCTTCTTCTGCTCCTTCTCTTTCTTCGACTTCTCGCTTGCTGCCCACTGATGAGTGCTTGTCGCTATCTCTCTTTTTCTCTCATTCACACATGCAGCTTTTTTTTTTTTTTTTTTTTTTTTGCGCTCATGTCAGCTATGGTGAAATTGAAAGTTCGTAGGATTAAAATTTGAAATGGTGCCGCTAAATATCCTCTGCTCTCTGCTTGGCGTTTGAAGAAGCTGATGCGACTTGGGAAATGAGGGCTGGGATTGGAGGCTGGTGGAGATGATGATGTCAAAAGGAAATATTTTCTCTCAACTGCTCACATCCAAATGTGAAAGCTCTGTCTGGGGATGGAAAGACATCCTTATCTTCCTTTTAAACCTGTTGAGGCACCGCTTAAGTGTTAGCTTTACTCTGCCCAACTTGTGACCTTTTCTCTTGAATGTACTGTAAATATTCAAATAGTGCTCAGGATTTATATTTACAATCTACTTATATATTTTATTATGATGTTGTTAATGTTGGTGCTTAGTGCAAGTTTAAAGCCCCCATACTTTACACTTTCTGTGTTTTATCTGTTTACTTTGAAATGCATTAGAAGATATGTTTGTTTTTATTTTGTTTTAAGAACCAAAAACCATCTCAGTGTAGTTTTCCATCTCCTCTCTCAGGCTTCTCTCTGGAGCTCGAGTGACAACAGGTCAGTCAGCCAATCAGAAGAGAGGATCCGAGTCTTTCTTCTGATTGGCTGACTGAGTAATCAAATATAACAAAAATATAGAAAAATATGGCAGATTTCAGATAAACACTCGGAGAAACCAAATTCTACAAGGCTGGATGGTGGGTCCAGGTGGGCGGGGCTTGGGGGTCTGGCTGAGGATGGTGACTGCTTTGTTGTGACATCACAAAGTTCCAGAAGTCCTGACGGCTGGTTTTAAGGCTCAGGCCCTTCCTCTTCCTTTCTTTGTGAGCAACTCAAGATCACTCAAGATCATGTGATTGTTGTTGAGCTGGCTGGTACAGTCGTAGAGAACTGTGAAGCACTTGACAATTGAAATGACCTCTCTTGTGGCCGAAATGAGAACATTGGGTCTGCAAGTGGACAACAGTTTGTTTGGTAGTCGACATTTCCTCAAGCATCCTGGCCGGAAAGTGAATGAGCTGTTTTCATCCACTCCCAGGAAGCCTTTTCAGTTGTTTGCTTTCTTGTTTTTTTTTTTTTTTTTCCAACCACTCTTGCTCCTGTCCCCTTTCCTGCTCTATCAAGACCAGGCCATCCATTAATCAGAAGGACAGTGGTTCAAACCCCCGGCTCCTTCAGTCCGCACGTCTACGTGTCCAAATCACCCCAATGTCTGTTCCATCAGTGTATGAACGTGTGCGTGAATGGGTGGATGAGGCATGTTTTGTAAAGCGCTTTGAGTGGTCTAAGACTATAAAAGCTCTAGGCGAGAGAAGTCCATTTACCATTACCTGCATCTTGCATCCTTTGGATCTCTACTGATAAGCTGCTGTTACTGAAACTCAACAATTTCTCCACATATGTTGCACATTAAAAGCCTTTTACCAGCTCAAAGGACCCGAGCCCATTGAAACCTTCCTTTTATACTCTTTGTATAAAAGGAAGGTATTTTCAACATATATATGGAAAATGACTTGAAGATGTTGTAAAACATCACTTGACATCACTTGAAATATTATTCTGATGGTTGAAACTGAAATTGTTGAAATATTTGGTGTTGCTCCTTTTTTCTTTATCACTAAAGCAATACATTTTAATGTTTGTACTTTTTTTTTTTTTTTTTAGTTTTAATGTAGAAAAGTGAGAGGAATAAATTAATAATTGTAGTATAAAGAGAGGTATTTGTCTTCCAATGATGAGAGCAGAAGTGATTTAAATAGTGAATAAAATCCTGTCACTTCCATTTTGAATATTTGGGATTGTAAAGCTACCCTCAGTAAAACCTCCTGTACTGATGCTTCACATTAAAAGCTCAGAGGAGAAACATCTGCAGGAAGTATAAAGTTGTATTGATGGTCACTTAATTAGATATGAAAATCTGCACATTGTGACTGGAATTAATTAGCAAGTTAAAACAAAATCCCGTTAAAAAGAAAAACTCCGACCATCAGATTTGTGAGTATGCACCTGGGTATAGGAGCTGAGGGGGATTATTTAAAGTAAAGCCATTATTCAAATATCTTAATTAGAGAATTTATGGCATGTGTACAGATTATTAATTTCTTAAAAAATGACTCAAATTTAAAAAATGTTTCACTTACATGGGATCATCCTCTGGTGTTTGTTCTACTTTATAGAGGAGGCCTTTTCTCTTGAATGCAGCCCTGTGACAACTTGGCAGTTACCGCTGGTTTCTGTCTTTGGACTTGTTTGCCTGCTTGTCTTTGAATAACCACACGCAGTTCCCACAGTGCCTGTTCAAGTCAAGCTGACCACTCTGAGCGATGCTGGGAGGTGCACCCGTGGGTAACTTACGGTTCCCATGCTGCACTTCAGCAGTGGAATTGGGGGGTTGGGGTTGTCTTGGCTTTTCCCCTGGCGGATCTTTATGCTGAGATGAACTGACATGCTCTCCTGCAGCAGCCGCTGGAAGACGAGAGAGAGAGAAAGCGAGGGAATCTACACTTGGCAGGCCTAATCCAGACTTCAGGATGTGCTGTTCCAGGCTGCTATCTTTAACCGGGGGCTGCAACTCCCACAGAGAAGAATGCAAGACTTTGATTGGGCCGCCCACACTGGTGCAATGTTTTGGCCAGAGCTGGAGGCTTAGTGGTATCATAGTTGCTACTGTGCACTTTTTACTGCAGGCCAGAGTGAAACAACGAATAGAAGGTTGTGACCTTGAGAATTGCCCTTGGCTTAGATAAGCACAGACTTTTGCTTTTCTGCACACACTGCTCCACGACGAGAACAAAGCACTCAAAGAGATACTGCAAAAAGGAAAACTCCAAAATCTCAGACAGAAAAACAGTGGACCAGCGCTCCACTGTAGAGACGCTCAAGAAAAATCTCCAGAACCAGTTACAGACAGTGTTTTCGTTTATGAACAATAGCTGAATGAGTCTGAGCTGGTGCAATTTATTCTGTATAGCTTTAATTGAATGTGGAACAATCTGCTCTGATTAGACCAGGCTGGATGTTTTCAGTTCGCTCTCCAGAGTAAAGTTTGAAACGCCCCATCCATCAGGAAGGGTGAAGACTACCACAGCGATGGCATAGAGAGATAAGGACGGTTTATTTCCCCAAACAGGCGGAAAATTAATTGGATGAGAGAGGGTTGTGTAATCCTGTTTTTCATGGTCCGTAACCACCCTCATCCCGGGACCGCCGACCCCAAGCACCCCAGCAAGCCAGGCCAAAGAAGAGCCGACGCAAACCCAGAGATCTCAGCGGCGCATCTCCTCTACCCCATCTCTTCTTCTTCCTCTTTCTTCCTCTTAGGTCTTGCTGTATCTTGCTTCCCTTTCACTGCTTCACACTAAAATATTACAACGATAGAGAAAATGAGAGCGATAAAGTAATTAAAAGTCAGGAAAGTTTCTCTCGGTGCTGCACACCAAATTAGTTTTTTGAGTCGTTTTTGCCTTCAAGTGGTCTTTGAATGCTGCATTAGCCATATCTCTAAAGGAGTTGTAATGAATTAGTATTAAATTTGCACAGGTCCCCATTTTCTTTTGTTCTACCACGCTTCTAATCGGGAGGCGGGGTCCCTAAAAGATCATAAAACTATGACCGGTACTGTAAGAAATTCCACCTGAGCAAACGGGAAATCCGGATGTATCAAAGTACCCTTCTTTTCAATTTTGGGTGAGGAGGTGGCCGTTGAGCATCTCTGTGCATTATGTGTGACCCCCACTCCCCCCCACCCCTCACCTGCAGATAGTATTGTGTAGTGTTGAGTATTGCTATAATTGTACTGGAATGAAAATGGTTTTATTATGATTTTCCACATATTTATCTGCACTACAACATAATGGACCCTGGCGACTTTGTTGGTCGATTAATATTAGTATTGCTCAGGTCTGACAAGGATTGTCATCCAAACAATTCTGAAGACAGACACACACACACACACAAAACACCATTGCCATTGCCATCATTGATCCAGTGGCCGCATGTCTCTCCGAGAATCTGTCTCTCCGTCAAGGATCTTGTCTCGGTGTGACGAACTGAATAAGTTTTCAGTTTCTCTTCGAAGGCATTCAAGGTGTTGCACATGGGTTGCGCACGTGAAAAGTGGCAGAAGTTGAGTGAATGAAAAGCATGACAACCAAATCCAGCCTTTTGCACCACTGCCCGCCTGCTCAATCACTAAAGAAGGTATGATTATTGGATTGATTGGTTTAAAAGTAGCGCTTTTACTGGTGGAAGGAGGTTTCAGACACTTCAGACTCCAGCCTTTACTTTGTTTGAAAAATACTGACAGCCGTGAAGTAAGGCATGTGATTGGGTTTCGGTTTTTGAAATGTGTCCACAGATTTTCCAAAAACTCCTTCGGAAGTTCCTGATTTAAATTTTAAATATTTTGTGGCCACTTTTAACATTTGAGAACTTCAGCTTTTGAGACATTTCTGAAGACCAAGCTGTCAAAAAAAAGGTTTGTACTGAAACTCATAGGTATCATATCCACGCTGTCAAAAGATTTTAATCATTGTGGGTCCTGATAGTGTGTATTATTAACATGAATTAATTAATCAAAGGGCTAAAATCATCACAGTCTTTGGATTCCTACAACTTTGCCAAACCGTTGACAACATTCTCCCTTTTTTGTTGTGAAAACCCCAAAAGTGAATTTTTGAATTGATCCACTCCGGCCTCTTCAGTTTCTCAGCCAGCTTTTGTTTTCCTTCTCAGCTCAGCTGTGGCAGCGGCTTTTTTTTTTTTTTTTTTTCATCTCAGCATTTTTTGAGCTTTGTCGTTGTTCAGAGCGCAGAACACGGGTGTGATTAATAGAGTCTGTAATGCACCAAGCTTATACGCTGCTCTCCCTCAGTACACCCTCATAAATAAGAAGAAAATGAAAAATAATGCGTGTAAGTAGCAAGTGGAGGGATACGTTTCTTTATGTGGAAAAATAAAAGAAGGTGTCTGCATTGAACCACTGCAAATGTCAAACTAAAACAAATGAATAAATAGATATATGAAATTGAGATGGAGCAGTCAAGACCAATCTGTTCTGGGCAAATTTGTTTTTCTCTTATCGCTGATGTGTAGTTTTATTTTTATGATCTAGACTGTCAATGGGAAATTAAAACGGTACACAGACTGGAGAGGATGTGTCACAGTCATAGCCCACGACAGGCATCTGAATGGTTGTTTAATAGAGGCCAGGGTCAGGCCCAGATGCCCCGGGGTACCTTGGGGCAAAAATTACTTGTGTGCCCCATTCACCCTCCACCACAACAAGTTAGTTGAGTCATATTTTGATGAAATGCAAATATATTCAAGAACATGCACCATGTCAGACTATTATCAACTGAATTATTAAAGACTATTAAACATGTAAGTTACCATTCAAATATCTTGGCACTAAACTTTATGCAGCAGTGTTGACGTACCATATGTGCTGTGCATGTGTTTCACAGTTGCCGTGTAAGTGTGTATGTATTAAATCTTATTTTCCCTCCTCCCACTCATTCTGCTGTTAGTTGTGCTTGTTTTTAGACCTTGTCGGGTGTCAACAAAACTCGAGTGGGATGTTATGAGAAAGTGTCTTCTCACCAACAGGATCTCATTATTTTCAAGGTGCCCTGGTTCTTCAGTAACAGGAACAGCAGCACTTTTCTGCTTTTGCGGGGGGGGGGGGGGATACCACTGCTCATGTTCCCGGAAACCAGTGAGGGCGCATCGAGTTAATGCTGTACTTTAGGGACTGCTTTTAGGGAAAAATACACAACTCAATTTAGCTTCCAAGTAGTTGCTGAATAAGAATAGTGCCCCGTTTACCCAAATAAAGTTGAATTTTCTTGGGTTTCTAGGAAAAAAGACACGGAAACTGAAGGACAAACTGAAATTCTAGCTCACCGGTGTTTTCAAACAGTTGAGGTACATGTTGGTGAACCTAGACAAAGCTTGAGCAGGCTTTAGAGAGGAGAAAGCAAAAGTCAGACAAGAGAAAAAGGGGAAACAAAGTGAGATGGGATCATGCGACAGTTTATTATGCAGATGAGGAAAGTCAGCGACTCCTAAACTGTCTGAGCGTTTCCCAATTCATCACTGTCGCTTTCAGTGTGTGTCTGTGTGCGTGTGTGTGTGTGTTACTTAGGGTACAGCAGAGCATCAGCGTGGCAGCCACCAGCTCTGATTGATCACCCCTCTGCAGACTACACGAGCACATTCTTGGGGCTGTGCCTCGCCCGTGGGTGCTTCAGAGCCTTGATTAAGGCTGAGACGACCCCAGAAATGAGTGCCATTGGAGGGTTCACCCTCTGAGACATTGTTCTTTCTCTTTCATTCTCTGTCTTGCCACACTTCAGATTAATCTACCCACCCCCCTCGTTCACCCATCTGCTCATTTCGCTCTCTCGTTTTCCTCCCCTTTTCTCTTGTCCAGCCACTTTGTCACCTTTTCTCAATTGACTTCCCTTTAAATTACCCACCTCTTGCTTTCTCCTCTGTTCATTCTTTCACTATTTCCAGAGTTTTCTGTTTAAAACAGCATTTTGAAATGAAAACGATCTCCTGCCCATGGTAACTCACCTGAAAAGCCATATCACATGACCATTAATGGACACTGGGCATGCATGTGGCAGTGTAGGATGTAGCCTTTCCATCTATCTTTGTCCCCCTGTCTCCTCACTCAAAGCTTTGGCTGCACCATGTTTTTTTTTTTTTTTTTTTTTTTTTTTTTTACATTGTTGACAACATTGTCTGCAATCATTCATGTATCCCACATAGATTGTTAGCAACATGCTAATATTATTGACCTTCATGGAAAGTCACTAGTGTTGTTTGGTCAGAGCTCCATGGGAACATTTTCCATTAGCTGCACTGAATAATGGCACCTTTGTTTATTTGCTATTTCTGCTTTTTTGGAACAAAGTTTCTCTGTGTTATGGTCTGTTTCATGTTTAGCCAATAGAACAGCAGTGTTCTTTTTCCACTGACCTTTTTAGTAAGTAGGAATTCAAACTATCTGGCAACATGAATAAATAGTGTGATACTAAAACATTTGATCACACTGTGTCCAGAATTTCTTTCTTTCACCAAGCCTAATTATTAGTTTTTAGACAAAAAACGTATTTAGAAGCGAAAAAAAAAACCTTGAAACTATCACGCTTGAAAATTTGATGACCGTTTAACCATCCAAACAATTAACGTTTTTAATAAAATCAAGACCATAGTTCCACAAAAACAGCAGCTAGTTTTTGAATTAATTAAAAATCACTTTTTAGCTGTAGGCCTGACTGCAGAGTTAATCAACAGATAATGCAGCTAGGATAGTATCTTCGAAGTACGTATCAAAGTATGGGTTGGCTTGTCCTTAGCCGTAGCGCAACTTATCTAATACTCCGAACCAAGCCAAGCTACATTGGTTCCAGCTACATTACAATGGTCTACTCATCCCAACAGTTCTAGAAATCCACAGCAACTAGGTAGTTTTTATGCTTCCTGCAGTGCTGAAAAAGTCAAAAATGATCTGAAGATTCTGAAGAAGTGTGTTGATAGAAAGAACAGATTTAGCTCCAGTAGCTCTTTAAGTATCATTGTTGCCCCTTAAGCAAATATGTGCCTTTGTTTCTTGGTCTTGTTTTTAAGTAAATATCCCAATGCTTAACAGTGAGTGTTTAAGCATCACTCAGGAAGTTGATTGATAGGCTGGCTGCCATTAGGGAGTGGCAGGTGGCAAGTTTCTTCTTGACAGCTGACAACATAATACCACTGAAGCCATCATGTTCAAATTGGACCGGTCATAAGGATTTAATGGTAAATCCATACTGAATCCCAAAAAGCTGCAATTATTTTTGACTTCCTCAACTGATGGCCAGCACTTGCTGTGATGTGACTGAGTGGGACAGTGACCAGATGTACAGCATGCTCCTCGAAAGTTTCAGTACATGGAGAGCCTCGGAGCAGAAGTCGTCTTTCCTCTGAATCGACGTAGATTCACCAATTTAACAGAAGAGTCTATTAAATCTAGACATGGTCGTTTTTTTTTTCTTCTCCTCCTTCCTCCCATTTCCCTTCTCTTGATTCGTTTCCACGCAGTGGTGTGCTGCTGACACTGGAAGCATCGACTGACGGCTCTGAATTTGTCTTCCATTAGACTGGAGTGTTCCTCAGGAGTGTCACTGGCTCGAATCATACGGCTGCTATTACTTCCCACAGGCATTACATTATTTATCTTCCCAGCTGACACCTATCACCCGTAGTGACTGCTCCGCAGCCCTGCTGACATCCCTGCTGTCACCCCACCGCCGCAGTCCATTTGCCCCACATTAACATCTCCAGATCCTCGGGGGAGAACCCAGACTTGCACCTTTCCCTAGTTTCGCTGTTTCACTCAGCCCCCAAACTTCCCCCCGCCCCCCTAAATGATGGAGGAGGTAAGGTTAGAAACTGTGGCTGTTTGCCCCTCCCGCCTCAATCAATCAGTCACATAAAACAAAGAAAGTCAGTGGTGCTGTTTATGTACAATTTGGGAAAGTTGATCATCCTGAACTTGAAAAAGGGTATGTGGAGAAATGCCAGCAGTCCAAGTACGTTAGCTACAGTTTGACTGTCGCACTCGGTTCTGCATAACAACCACTGCCTGACCTTGATCCAAAATGAATGCAGTCGCCACATAACCACACACACCACTCCCTCTCTCTCTCACACACGCACACACACACACACACACACACACACACACACACACACACACACACAGACACACAAGGGTCAAGGGGCAGTGGTCTATTGTTTCCCATCTCTTGTGGTTTTTCCTGCACTGAGGGTCTTCCATACCCTCGCTCCTGTCATGGATTAATTGGATTTTTGACCCAGTTCCAGTTTGCGCCCCTCCTTTTCCTTGTGTGCCGTTTAGGCACTGTCATGAGATTGTGTAAAATACTTCTGTGTGTGTGTGTGTGTGTGTGTATGTGTGTGTGTGTGTGTCGTCAAACGTGTGTAGAGGATTTAGTGTGTTGTTGGCTACCTCGTTTTTTAGTCCGTTGGGACCCTTTGTATCCCTGCCACCCTCCTTGTCACTCCCCCCAATAGGAGGGCAACAGCCGGCGAACAAAGCCAGACTCTCTGTTTGAATCCCTCCACACACACGCACACACAGACACACACTCTTACCCCCCTCCTTCCCTTCTCAATTCCAGCCACTTGCTGCCTTGTCACAACTATAACAGCCACTGCCACTACCACTGCTATTGTTCTCCTGGCATTCTGGGACCACGCTGGGGGGCTGTTGGCGTTAAGTTCATCTGCAGTGCACTGCCCAGAGAGCCAGTAAAGGAGAAGAGACAAGGAATTACCCTGCCTGCATGGCTGAAAACTCGTGTCTTTTCTTTATTTGTTGTTCTACCTCTGTCGCCCTAAATCAAGCCCCAGCTCTCTGTAATAAAACCGATGAGAGGGCTGTCTTGGGAAGTCTCCACTGCTTTTTTTTTTTTTTTTTTTTTTCTGCAGCTGATCATGCATTATTGTTGAAAGTCCTATTTTTTTGTCTGCAGTAGAAAAATTTTACAGTAGAGTACATGACCTTGTGCCAAACACACTTTGGTGTCTTTTTTTTTTTTTTGCAGCTCGGGAAAAAAAAAAAAAAAAAAAAAAAAATGAACGTAATCGCTGCAACTCTGTGTGGATATTTCCCTGTGGGCTTTCATTAGGGTTTTTCATCTCGGTTTCGCCTGTAATTACAGACCTGAGGCTGCTGCGGGTGCAGGGTCAGCTTTTGCAGTCCCTTTATGGACATTTGTCTGCTCTCCTGCCTTGATTTGTTGCCTGCCCGAATGGCTGCGCTCCCAACTTTAGCAGATGCAAGGATTAAGAGTTCTGCTCATAAATGTCAAATGATAGATTTGAGAACAGCGTGCGTTTCCCCTCCAACTTCAGCTGAGATGCTTATTATGCTGATTTATTACTATTGATTTCAATTTCCAAGGCTTTATTTGCTGGAAGCTGTACCATTAAAACTGCAGCCACGCAGGATATGAATTAAGATCCTGGGGATTACAACCGCCTTTCAATTGTGTCTGGCAGAGCAATGACTTTTGAATGAGCAACACTGTGTGAGTGTGTGTATGTGAGGGTGCATCTCTGAAAGCAAATTAACTCAAAGTAATGTCTGCTTTTTGTTTGGCCCGTTTGAATCCCGCACCCAGGCTATTGGCTGGCTTTATGTCTCCTCGCAGCCAATTGGATTCAAGCGTGGGTGATTTTGAATAACTCCCAGCAGTCTCAGCGGACTGTGTGTGTGTGTGTGGTACGTTAAGCCGTTAGTCCGTTGCTTTAGTCCCAAAGGGGGATTTTGAAGGGCCCCTGTCAGTTAACGGTCCGCCTTTCAGTGGCACATTTAAAATTTAAAACACTCTGCTTTTCTTTATCCAACAGGCTGCCATGTGTTTTAGCTGGAGATTAGGGACACATACAGGTTCATTGTTATTTAAACAACCTTAGTGACTGTTGCAGGCAAGCATTAGTGTGCCCCCTACTGCCAGACTGGAGCCCCCCAACAATGTCAGGTAACAGACTGAGGGCTGCTTTTCACACATTAAATCCATCATTTTATTTAGTTGTATTCATTTTTACTCATTTGGATCATCTGGAATTAAGCTTCCATAAAGTTAAGTTTAAAGGATTTCTGGGGTATAGTATATACCCCCAGAATGAATTGGTATATAAAATGACAGATGTAACAAATAATTTACTTTCTCCTATTGAAACCCAATGAAAACAGTTTCTGAAGCCAAGTCCAGCTAACATTGGGCGAGGGCTGGGTACACCCTGCACTATCAGAGGGGCGATGCATAAAGACAAACAACCATTCAAACTCACATACGCACCTACGGCCGGTTTAGAGCCACACGTTAATCTAATGTGCACGTATGGGCTGTGGGAGGAAGCCACGCGGTACCCACGCAGGAAAGCTCCACATGGAAAAGCCCCAGCCCCCGGGTTCGAAACCCAGAAGCATCTTGCTGTGAGGCTAACCACTGCACCACCATGCACCTGCTCCACCCTAACCTAACTTTACCCAACTGTTATAAAATGTCTTTTTTTTCGATTTACACTGTGGGAACTTAATTTGTCCCCATACTATGACTAGTTTAGGTCCCCACAACCTTAGAAAAACCTGGACACACAAACACCCGTATGCGAACACACATATGGGATGACATAAACTGTTAGTTTTATGAGACACTTTTTTTTTCAGTTTCATGGTTGATGACATATTGTTTTGATTCATTTGTGTATCATTTCAAAATGTTTCATCATTTAATTGTATCAGTGAATGAATATGAATTTGTGTTTGTCGGCAGCCTCATTCAAATCAGGCAAAACTGTTCCCCTCAAACTCACAAGCTGCTGCTGCTGTTTCTGATTCTACATCCAGCGTTGCAGCGCTCTCCTGCCCACAGTCACCCTGCCTGACAATATGTTCCTGGGGTCAGGGCTAAGGAAGGGACAGGTGGAGGGAAAGAAGTGCTGGTCTCTGCAGCTTGAAGGTGATCTGGACCAGATGGTTGCCTCCCTCTCCTTTCCATATCCGCCACTGGCACGCAGTAGGACTGTAAAAGATAGGGCCTTATCGCAGCCACTCTGTGTGTGTGGAAGGTGGGTGGAGGGGGGTAGTTGGGTAGTGGGACCTGCAGCGGGCCTTGATCCAGCCTGCCAGATCCAATACCCCCCTCCTCCTCTTCTTCCACACAGATGCTGCAACTCTGCACTGCACCAACTGATGAAAATCTGATTTTAGGCTATTGGCCTCAAACTTCCCACCCACTTCTCACAGTTCCTATCAGTGAAGGGCAAATACAGCCAAGAAGCCGGCTTATCTCAAGAGGAGATGGGTTTGGGGAATCGAAGGCTTTGTTTGTCTTTGCCAAGCAGAACGGAAGCTGAGGACTCAGGACTCGGGATGGCTCCACCAAGGACCACTTCTTTTCATTCTGGCGTCTACCCCCCTCTCACCTCAGGTTACTCCACCTTAGCACTTGTTCTCATGTTGCATTGTGTCGTGTGCCTCGCACTTACAGGATATTGTAAGTCTCCTCTTTCTTTCACCTCCTCTTGTAACTTGGATGTCTGAGGGACTTCTGGGTCATGACTGTGATAGGGTCCAGTTTCCACTTTCAGCACAGAGATGCACCCAATGGGAGTCATCAAGAAAGTGATAATGTGTCTGTCTGAGGATGATGCATCCTCTCTGAGGGATGTGTTTTTCTCATCCTGAGGGACCACAGCCTCAGTCACATCCATAAGTCCTTATCAAGACAACATGTCGTGGCAAAAGTAGAAAATAAACACACTTGGTCTCAGATAATGCATTTGTCCTTTTTTCATGTTTAGCTGAGGAATTAATCCAAATATTATCTATCGCAATGCGGCCAAGTGGAAAATCCAAATCACAGCAGCTGCAATTCTTTTGATAAAGGCAAAAAAAAAACCAAGAACAAGCATGTTGGTGCTACAGAGATGCCCCCGGTCTATAAATCACGTTCTCGAAAAACACATTTTATTTATTTTTTATATTTATTTTCAGTGTCAATGAAATGCAAAAATGACAATTCCAGCCTCATCACAATATCTGCCAAAATAATTACAATATGTGTTTTTTTCTTTTTTTCATATCATTAAGCCCTCCAGTCTGGTGAGCCCTGTTCAGCTTGTCATTGATTTGATTTGTAGTTCACCTTCTTCACTTCCTCCTCCTGGATCACAACCACAACAAGAGAGAGCGAAAGGAAGGGAACGGGGCCTGGGAAATGATATGCTCTGTTCACTAACTGACCAGAGAAACTGAGAAGAAATAGGGCAGATAGAGCTGGTACGATGAGCACAGAGAGAACCAGCTCCCCAAAAGCCCTCCGGGACGGAGGGATGAAACAAACAGTAGATCACAGGAGCTGGATGACGAGGCTGAGGGCGGGTGGTATATATCAAGATGCAGCTGAGGGGCGGAGAGCTGGTAGTGGTGTAAGGGATAGGATAGTCAGCCAGCCCACACGTTGTCACTGGGCGGCTGCTAATGCACTATTGATTTCTGCCACTGAGAAGATTCCCCTCCGCATCCCACTTCCACTTCCATACACTCACGACTGTCAGATGGCCTGGACTCTAACTGAGGCCCAAGGTTTGGATCAGGGTTAGATTTATTTTTGGGGGATCCTGTGAGCAGCAACAAAAAGTCCAACTTTTATCAATAATGCTGACGCTGGCCGCCAATAAACTTTTTTTCATTATCGGCTACAGGGAGCCAATCAGATTTCTCTGCTGCCTTATTCTTGTGCTAAAACAATGCGTTTATTGTGCTTCGGGAACAACAGTTGACTCTAGAAAGAACAAAATAACTATAGCCATTTCTATTTGCTTTGCTACATGTTTTATCCAAATGTAATTTTTGGACAGTGTGGTGGGTCCATTTGTGCTACGCTCATTCACCTCCATTAGCGTTTAGCAATGGCTGCTCAACTCAAAGCAAGACCATATGTATGTTGTGGTACATTAACCTGATTTTGAAGTACATACTAATGATATAGGCATTGTTTCGCAGTGTGACATATCTCGTGGCAGTTCTGATTTGTTGCTTTGAATTGAATCCATTAAATCACAATATCTGTTGTTGGCCTCAAAGACCTCAGTCAAGTACAATTTTTATCTTCATTTCTAGAACCAAGCTACAAAAATGAGAACCAAATGACAAGTCACAAAAAGCAGTGAAAGCTTGAATGGCAAATGAACCTTGACTGGAGAAATTAGGTTTCCATAGTAATAACACTTTAAAGGTCCTTGGTTTCAGTCAAATCCATTCTCATATTTTTATCAATTATGGTCGACTGGCATTTTACTCACTACCTCAACTATGAGATTTGGGAGACGGACATAGAGTGATATCCAAAGCGTTATTTTTCTTCTCAAAGATGAGTGTTTCAAAATTATTTCTGGCTAATGGAAAGCTGGAAGAGGCTATCATCCAATCCTGCTGCAATCCATGCTTCTCAAATCTCATCACCAATAGTCCAACCAAAAAAACAAATGAACGAATAAATGGATTTAAAAAAAAAAAACAAAAAAACAATTCATCCAATTTCAATGACAAAATACATTGTTTTTAAATGCTGTTTACGGCAACACAACATTTTCTGATCTCATTTTCTGATCTGAAGCCCCAGCAGGAAAACATTTAAAACCTCTGTTTGTGGTTTCCAAAACCATGAAGTGACTGGTTTATTAATGAATATGCCCATTGTATGATGTGATAATAATAGTGAATGGTAAATAGATTGCACTTATAGAGCACTTTTCTACTATTATAGACCACTCCAAGTGCTTTTCAATGGAGGCCAGACACATCCATACATACACACACTAATACACTGGTGGAACAGACATCGGAGGCAATTTTGTGTTCAGTATCTTTCCCAAACACACTTTTACACATAGACTGGAGGAAACCGGGATCCACCACCAACCTTCTGGTTACTAGATTAACCATTCTACCTTTTCTGACCCGCCCAACCTCCTGAGCCACAGCCGCCTGATAAAATGGTTGAAGTTTGGTTAGGTTTGGTATCTTGCCCAAGGATACTTTGACCTGTGGACTGGAGGAAATGGGGATTGAACCACCAATTATCTGATGAGTGACTGACCTGTTCTGCCTTTTCCGACCTGTTCAACCTCCTGAGCCACAGCCGCCTGATAAAATGGTTAAACTTTGGTTACCTTTCGGGAAAGACTGTCGCCTGGGATAAAATGAGGGCTTTGCTGAGGTTCTGGCCTCATCGTCATGGTTACAATAGAGGATACTTGGCTAAACTCAAAGAGAAATCATGAGAAAACCAACTTTGACTGTTGTTTGAATGTGACAAACAGCAGCTTCCTGTGTTTGAGTCCAGTCCAATTTTTGCTGCATTTACAAAGAAAACTAACTCAAATTAAACTGGTTACCGATGTGTGATCAAGTGGAATGAGTTTGAAGTCTCCGACAGCAGATGAGGTTGTTGCTGCCACTGAGCTGATCAGGCTCTCGTTGGTGTGCTAATTAACTACGGTATGTCTTTGAGATAAGGCTAAGGAGTGAATAAACATTCCTGTGTGTGTGTGTGTGTGTGTGTGTGTGTGTATAATCCTGCAGCATAAACAGAGCAGCAGCTCAGGTAAGCCCGTTGCAGTACATGTGATGCAGCATTTGCATAGACAATAAAAGCGACAATGTTGGCACATTTCACTCAGTATGTGATGCTAATCGGTGCATCTTGGAAGCGTCAGTGTAGAAACACGGTAATGACTCTGTTGTTGTCAGCGGTCTCCAGGTTGTCCGCTGGGCTCTTGAGTCTCACCTGGGGAATTCATTAGCTGGAGTTGTCAGCTGCAGTCAGACTCGTATTGTTTGCGGGGCGTTTAGGCGCCGTCAGTATCGCATTCATGACCAGCTGCTGTTGGTTTGCAGATTTCCCATTTGCACGGTGTAAGCACTGTGTCACTTTGTAAATGGCAAAATCTGCATTGCCTTTTGGCTCCAGTAAACAAGCCCCAGCCGCAGTGTTCCCGCCAGCCGAGCAGATCACACACTACAGCCAGAGATACAAAGAGGAGCAAACAGCGAGACCAATCTGTGCCCTCCCAATCATCTACGCCCGCCGCACTTCACTTCTCTTGTATGTGCAATATCATCTGAGGTCACCGTGGCTCTGGGTTGCAATATCAGAAAAAAAAAAAGAAAGAATAAAGGACAGAAAGCAAATGAAGATCTGAAAGACCAAATTCAGACTCCAAATTGAAAATCTTGGATGACCTTCTCCAGATGCCCTGGAGGAGCAGGGTCGAGGAAAATAGTCTAGCTCTCTCTCACCAATCATACAATCTCATTTAACATCAGCAGAAACCAGACTGTTAAGCGTTACTTGTGGCGGGTGGGGGTGGTGGCAGCGGCAGCGGTGGGAGGTAGACAGCATTAGATAAAATTTTGATTAAAATGCATCAGGTTTTGCTTGGCCTTTTCCAAGGAAAGATGGCGTTGTCATTGTGTAGAATGGGCCCGCCTGAGTTATACAAAGCGTTATTGATGGCGGTGGAGGGAAGCTAACGAAAAATGACGGAGACAAACATAAAGATAAAAGCCCCTCGCTATCTCTTCCTCTTTTCTTGCTGCACTTCCCCGCCCATCCTTTCCACTTTCGGCTTCTCTGCTTTTTTTTTTTTCTTTCTCGGTGTAAGTGTGATAAAAGCGGGCAGACCTATGACTCAGGTTTCCACCCCACATTCTGATATGAATTCAGGGAGCTGAGGCCGTCCCCTAATCTCTTAATGCATGTTCCCTCGCCCTTGGCAGGGTCATGGGAGAAATAGATGGAGCCTTATCAGCTTTTATGGATTTATGGAGAATTTCTCAACACTGGATGTATTTTTTTTTTTTTTTTTAACACCAAGCTGTGTGTGCGTATACAGTATGTGTCTTTGTGCACGTGTGAGTCCTCAAGGATGTTGAATAAGGTTATCAGAGCCAGTAATATCTTCATGAAAATTATCAAGTTTCTAATTACTGCATCAATCATGTTGACTTACTCCATCATACTAAAATGAAATGAGACGCCGGGCTTGTTTTGACGAATTTGTGCCAGTGTGCTAACCTTGAGCCGCTGATCTCTCATCTCTTCTCTTAGGCTCGTCTATGATTTAAAACTGCATCAATCAATAATTTAATATTAACAATTGATCAAATGGCTGCGTGCAATGTGAAAGGTGTTACTCATAGTGAGAATTTACCCTTGATTCTGTAGTTCCCTTCATTTCTACAGAATTTTTTCAGCATCGTTAAACTTTTTGTTTTGGTTTGCCAGTCAATGGTTTTACTGTTTCAATCGACACCACTTTCATCAAGCTCTTTTCGTGGCCACTCCAATAAACCCGCTGCACTCTACCCACCAAGTACCAAACAAGACTGGGACAGGACCTAGTATATGAACGGACTGTGTCGTAGGCTATTTGCCACTTCTGCTCACATATACAGTGTTAATACAGCCAAGTTCCCAAAAAGCTGTTCTCATTCATTTTTCTGTTTCTGTTGTTTGGCAACGGGACAACTATGAAACTGAAACATTTAGACACCATGTTAACCGGCAGTCTCTTCCAAGCTGCTGCTCTGCACCACTGAAATACTGACTTGTGAAGAAATCATTAGATTGGTTGCCAGATGCTTTTTTGTGAGCTGAAAAATTGGTTAAAACTAGCGATGAAAGTGCTAATTTAGCAACATTGCTTGTTTGCGCCCAAATAATTTCAAGCAACAACCAATAGAAAGCGTTTGTGTACAATTGTGTAACCTTATCACTCAGTCAGTCAGTGACACTAGCATTTCTAGGGCTGGTCCTGCAGCTGTGAAGTTGGCAGTCAGCTGGTGATCGCAGTGGAGCATTCGGTTTAATAAGTAAATGTTGGACTTGGATCTGTCAGGTGATCACAAACATGACTAATCGTCCGCCATTATAACTTAACCAGGCTATATCAAAAGTGTGCGATGTTTAGCTCGTTGAGGAGCTCTTCCCAAAAATAGCCCAGAATGTGATTAGTCTTCCAGATGTTATGAAATAGACTCTCAAACATGCTCATTTGAGATAAATTCTGCTTGGCATGGAAAGCTGAAGAGCGTAGGCAGGTGTAGTAGGGTGAAGTGATGAGAAGCTAAACTCAACTCAGAATGATTAGTAATAATTGGTCGCCTAATTGTTCCGTCCTTCACTGAGTCATCAAAAACTATTTTTAAAATCACTTTCTGTGTAATAGTCCTAACCTGCCTCATCAACATTTACTATGCACTTCTTTTTTTCAATTCTGCATCCGATCTCCTTGCTCTTATAAAACATTGTAGTACTTGCACTGAAGCTTTAGTGATGTCCCTCACTTGTAAGTCGCTTTGGCTAAAAGCATCTGACAAAGGAGTAAATGGGTGTCAGATTCTCTATCCACTTAGCTGCAGATTGGAATGAATTTGTGGCTGTTGAACTGTACTGTATGTCTATTATTTAGCCCACTCATGAATGGGGTGAACAAAATAGTTGGAACCAAAAAAAAAAAATCACACCTGATTGAGGGTTGCATTGGCATTAGACTGTATCTGAATATACGTTTGTGACAATGTAAATTTTTTAACCTCGGTTTAAAATCATTTTGAAAAACCTAAAAGAAGAATATGAGAAAGTCATTCGCCTCAAACTGAAACGAGAAACATCAGTTGATAGTCATGTATACTGTCATCACAATCAGGTGGAAAAGTAAGTTGTATTCGTGTCATGAATACAAAACAAACACTGCTTTCAATTTGTTTGCCATGGTTTAACATCACTTTGTACATATCTTAATAGAGATGCTGGTCTTAAGGATCAGTACTGCGCCGATCCAGAAACATATACTGAATAAATGTTTGAAGTGAAGACTTAAAAATCTAGATCTTTAAAAAATGGCAACTAATTAAGCAGAAAACAGACATATTGTTCACACAGATCAGTTGAAAAGCAGATGTTTCCCATCATGCAAAGCAGTGTTGCGGTTGGTTTTAAGAACAACAGAAAAACTTCAGCTGCCTTGATGTCATGAGGGGACTACTGCTGATGTCAGCATGACATCACAGCAGGTCGGGATGAAGTCGGGAAGATATCGAAGTTGCGTGTACTTTGTGGTGATTGCCAGCGATGAAAGCTTGCATCATATTTGGACAGAGAGGCGTGGTGTCTTAATTCATATGGAAATAACAGTTCCCTCTCTGGAGAAAAGGTTTCAAAGTTTCAAATGAAAAAAAAGCTTCATTTCGTTTACCAGAAAGGAAAAAGTTGCTTGAAGATATTTGAATATAATGTGGAAAAAAATATAAAGTGGCATCTTTGTTCACGAGGCTGTTTCCTCACTCTCTCCCCCCTCACCCTCCCTGATGCAATCCTGTCATAAAGACGGCTGGAGACTTGCACTCCAAGAGTGAGGGGGTCCAGCTCTGATAGCTGAAGAAAAAGCAATTTAGCCACAGAGCCTCACTCCCCCTCCCACTCCCCCTCCCACTCCCTGGGACGACTCGCACATGAGGGGAAAAGGTGGTGGTGTGGCGCACCAAGCCAGAGCTTGCCCAGCTTCGCCTGTGAGCAGGTGAGGGAGAGAGAAAACATTAGCGTTGTCCCAGAACACCCGCCGGATCTCAGAGGACAGCAGCTGCTGGGTATCACAGGATCTTTCTGGCAGTTTGACATCTCATCCGCGCTTTTGGGGCAGGGGAAGATGGAGCCGAGGGAGGGGATGGACCGTGTTCAGGGAGGCTTTGCGATATGCATTTTAAAATCCCTTTATAACCAGACTGTCCGAGAAACTGAGCCAACTTTTGACCTCTTTCGTTTTTTTCTTCTTTCTTTTAGTTTTCTTTTAGTTTTCTTTCAACCTAAGGACTGATGACAGGAATCTAAAGGCCCCCTGTAATTCGGAGCGAGCCGGCAGGGCAAATCATTAAACCAGACTCCTGGTGACATGCCTTTGCAAACCAAATCATGCAACTGTGTCACGAGCGAGACATGGAAAATTACTTGATAACACAAACTACATGTAGTATAATTGAGTTCATTTCACATTTGCTCATATGGAAGATTTCTTTTTTCAGGGCACATTAAAGAGTAAAGAGACTGTCTCTGGTTTGTTATCGGCCCTCTACACACTAAAATCTAAAATAACAGCACCAATTATGTCTGAAACTGAGTCTGCACATCACCTGTTAATGAAACACCTTCACAGATATTTCTCTTTGATGATTGGGTTTTCTTTTCTTTTTTTTTTTCCTTTTCTTGAAAACAAAGAACAGATGGTGCATCTTTGTGTGTAAATGAATACTGTTTATGCTTGTTCGAGACTGTTTGCATTTCAGACAGCGTGGATGAAAAAGAATTGGGGTGGGGGTGTAGAAGATTAGGGGGTGGAAGAAACAGAGGTGAAAAATTCAGTAAAGGACAAAGAAATGAGGAGAAAATGAAAGTAAGATGATAAAGGAGGAGGAATGATGGGAGGAAGCTACTTCTCACTCATGGGAAGGTCAGTGGGATTCAGCTCCAAGTCTGCTTGTGGGCCTGTAAACACTGTGTGTGTGTGTGTGTGTGTGTGGGGATATGTGTCCTGCATGTCAGTGTGTGAGTATTACAGCCATCTCTCTGGTTTAAGCATTCCCCTGGTTGCCATTATGGCCTAATAACCGTGTCAGTATGATTAATGCGGGAGGCAGGGCTCCTCCGACTACAATACCTAGGCAACTCCACAACCCACGATCCCACTGTCTCTGCTCATCCACCCTGTGCTGAGAGGCGGCCGGGCCACCGCGCTGCATATGAAGGTTATACTGCACGCTTAGCTTCCCTTCGCCCTCCCACCCTGACGGCAGCATCAAAGAGCCAGTGTGATGATGATGATTGGGAGATTAGAAGTTGGGGAGGAAGCTATTTCCTCCCCAAGGCCACTTTAAGCAATCTAAGGTAATACACGCAGACAGCTCACTGCCAGTGGTTTTGTCTCTTTGTGTTTATCTTCATCCCCTGTTCAGCAGCTGTTTCTTGAAAGTTACAGAGAAACATTTCAAAAGCATCATGAACCTCAAGTTTCTATTGTTCCACACAGACCTGGCTGGAAATTCAGTATTATCTATAATATTGAATTGTTATATTTCCCACCAAATTAAATATTTTATATGATAGTGGCAGCATTGTTGCTTCCCTAAAACATCAAATATAATAATATAATTATTGTATTATAAGTGTGGCAATATCATATATCACAGTATTTGGACAGTTTACTGGTTAAATGCCTAACAGCCTAAATTTAAGGAGGTAACACACATGTAATTCATTTCCATGATCTGATTTGTGATTATTCATGCAAACTTAAATGAAATCTGTATATAAATGTGGACGTGGTCTCTGGGTCTGTAAAGTGAAGCCAATGCTGAAGAGCCTTAAACCTTCATTCTCTCTAATGACCATCAGGGGGCAACTCCACTGGTTGGAAAAAGAAGTGATATATATGGTTCTGGTTTCAAAAACCAAGATGGCCAATGGACAAATTACCAACTGGAGGCTTCAAAATGGTAGTTCACCAACCAATGGGTGACATCACGATTTGTAGCCTCTTGGGTTGGACTTCATGGCAGACGCTCTTTTAGGTGAGCCACTTCTGATCTGGCGTTGCAATATGGCCAGAAGATCATACCACAATCTTTAGAAATCATTGAACTCAAAGATACAACTCACAAATCTCTGCATTTTTCTGCCCCGATTTTCCTGTTCAAGTCTGTTTGCTTGACGCTACTGTTCTCCCACAAAGCAAAACAATCACACTAGCTCATGTGGAGTATTTGTTTGGACAGTGCGGCTATTTTTTATGAGGTCATTTATGTAAACAAGTGAAGGTGCGAAAGACCCTTTTAAGACTTCAACGAAGGGGTACTGAGAACTTTAATTTGAAAGTTCAGACACTGAACTTTCAAATTAGACACTGAACTTTCAAATTAAAGTTCTCAGTACCCCTTCGTTGAAGTCTTAAAAGGGTCTTTCGCACCTTCAGTTGTGGTTTGGATTGTTTTATATTTGTGCGTCGCTTTTTATCAACTGATAGCACCACCACAACACTAAATGAATATGTCGCTGGATCCGGCTGTGTTGTGGGTTTAATTATATTCCCCCGCACTGACTGTGTTTCCATTTTTCATTTACTGCGTGACATAGATCGATGGTTGGCTGCGTCCATACTTATAGAACCAGAGTTACATCCAGGCAACTTCCCTTTTCCCTTGTCTCATTCCTGAATAAATGACTGCAGCTGTGCAGTTGTTGTGTTTATTTTCTTTCATTCAGAGCAGAGATTATGGCGAGGGGAAGGTTTGCCGTGGAGATGGCTTTGCTGGATATGCGGTATTGAAAAGAAACAGATTGCCGAGCCTTTCTTCAACTTGCTTAATGTTGCCTTCCGTGAAAAAACAACTTAAAGGTGCCCTGTGGAATTTTGCTGCAAACAAAAAAAAAAAAAACAACTGTATTTTCACATTCAACACATTGAGCGTTTCTCACCAAAACACATTGTGTGTATCTTTGAGGTCTAACAAATATGTTGAGTGCATTTCCTTCCAGATAAAACACATGCAGAGCCAATATTTTAAACCAAGGTTTGTTTATAGCCATGTTTACTTGCTTGCAGTCTGTGCTGGCACATTGTTGCATACGTTGGCACGTTACCACCACCTGTAGGTCAGTGGAGTAGTGTGAAATAATTGGCAGCAATGTCTATTGTGTCACCCACGTGCATGTGTGCCTTTGTGTGCACACACAAGATAAACCAAACGGGGACAGGTGGAGGGATTATGCTAATTTTGGTTTTGATGTTAAATACACAAATCACTTCAAATATTAAGCGTCAATTTGTAATTTTTGTGTTGGTATTTATTTTTAAATAGTCATCCAACTGCGGCAAACCTCCCCCCCTGCTCTTCACGTTGGCGCCCGGAGATCTCTGCTGTGCTGCCGGGATGAAAGAACCAGTGGTGACTGTGAACTTAAGTCCAAAATGAAAGCCCAATCTGACACCCAGCGCCGCAGCTTTGAACCGCGCCACATCTGAGACAGCGCTGCGAAACTGACGGAAGCCCTGTGAAAGCAGGAAGCGGGGGAGAAGCAGAGACAAATACAGACAAATAGCCAGAGAGGATTGCAAAGATATTCTGGGTAACAACCTTGAGCCTGTCAACTTTGGCTCTCAGGCTCTTTTTTCGGGAGATTTAAAAATAAGGAGAGAGCAGTCGTTCTTCAGCGGTTGAAAACTAACATGACATATCTATCCCGGGCTGAGGTGTTACAGGTGAAGCCCAAAGAGTTGGCGCTTGTTATTTTTTCATACTTCACTCAATTCAAGCTGGCAGTTGAAAATGCTGAAATGGCTGCTTATTGTGAAGGATACCATATAGGTATAGCAGCTGCTGTATAGAAGAAGTAGTCTCGCTTTCCAGACAAGGTCAAGCTGCTCTTGATCAAGTCATCTCGGTCGCTCAGATGATGACAGCATGCCAATAATATTTGAACCATAGAATGAGCAGTTTTAATTATGATAGTTTCATTAAATGTACACAAACTCCTCTAACCTGTCCTCCCCCCTCCTCCAGGGTCTTTCATGATGGTCAATTCCTCGCAGCATTTCGGGGGCCAGCGTGCTCAGCTGCTACTCCTCCCGCTGAGCGAGAACGACACCCACTGCATTCAGTTCAGCTACTTCCTGTACAGCCGCGATGGCCACAGCCCCGGGGACCTGCAGGTCTACATTCGGGTCAACGGGGGTCCCAAGGGCAGCGCTGTTTGGAATATTTCGGGCTCGCAGGGACGCCAGTGGTACCAGGTGGAACTCGCTGTCAGCACTTTCTGGCCCAGTGAATACCAGGTAAGAGACAATGACAAGAGAACAGCATTGCCCTGCATAAATCACAGTGTGCGTGTTATTAAATATTTAGGTCAGCTGATTTTGAGGTGATGACAGGAAGGAAAGGGCCCGGGCTGGATTCAAACATGGGTCACTGCGGGTACCTATTATGCTTATTTCCTGCTCTTTATTTTTATTCTGGGACTCCACCAGAGTTCAGTTCAAAACAAGTCCTATTTTCTCTCTTAAACTATGTGTTATATGGCCCCTGAGTTTAGCCTCTGATGGAAAAAAGGCAATATTAGCTCAGGCCTCCATCAGGAAGTGCACCCAGTGCGAGCACAGGCTCGTCTTCTTACCAGTGTACAGAGGAAAGTATAAAATATATAATTGATTGAAAAATGCATGCATCAAGCTTGAATCTGATCCGGAATATGAGCGTGGGCAGCAGCCTTTCTCAAAGTGTCTGTGACCTGGGTGGTCTGAAGAAATGAGTTAAAAGATCATGTTTAATGTGGTGTTTCTCACTCTGTCAGAGTGACGACAGAGCTACCGAGAAGTGCGAGGCTAAGTGTCGCCTTCAATGTTACATCAACTCGTGCAAATTCAAACACTGATTTGTCTGTTTTACAGTGTTGTCCATCTTCATTGTATCCGATCGTTTTGCGACACCAGTGTTTCATTTTATACATCAGCAGTGATCAGCTGACATTAGAGAGGAAATGTGGATGAAGCTAACGGTTAGCTAACTCCTAGCATCAACTGAAAACGCCGACACAACGGACACAACAGGAAGTTCTACTATGACGTTGTCACCATGACTGAGACTTGTGGTGATTTCAATGACATCTGGACAATTTGCGAACGTGTCTGAGTTAAGATTGATGCCATATGAAGAGCATGGCCTCTTACCTTGCAGTTTGAGTGGTATGCGTCCACAGTGTTGAATAGATAGCCAAGTGGACACGTCTCATTATTTATGAGACCCCGGTTCGATTCCTTGTCAGATGGAGTCTTTGCTGCTTTACTTTTCTAATCTAACATTCCTATTTTTTCACTGACTTATCCAAAAAAAGACATCAAAATGAAAAAAAAAAAAAAAAAATCCATAGTATTTGACCTTGCTGGCTCTCCCCACAGGACTGTTGAAGCAGCCCTCTTTGTCCATGAGTTTGCCACATGTCCTTGAGTTTTATTTTAGTGGCTAAATGGTCCTTGGTCTGAAAAAGTTTGAGAAACACTAATCAACAGCAACTAAGGTAACAGCTTTGTTCAGAAAATATTACACCAGTTATCTGTTCATTGTGTCACATTGGTGGATTCAGTCTTTCACAATCCATATTTAAAAGGTTTGATATATACCCCCAGTTAATGGGTGTACATGTGACAGATGAGCTAAAGTGGAAAGTGCCTGCTGTGAGGAAACACAAAAGCTAACGTTGCTAGTAAAATGTTATTCCGCTGTTGCCAGATGACTGTATTGTAAACCTGCACCATCTGCTATTTGTATGCTGGAGTACGTTAAATGCCTACAATACTATTTAAGTAGACTATTTTACAAGCTGTGCTTGGATGGGATGACTGTATAAAGAAATTAGTGATGAGCTGACGTCAGCTTGGGGCAGAGGTGAGAAGGAAAAACCTTGAGTAAGAGCAGACTGAAGCCTGAGCTTCTGTCTCACAGGGAATTTTGCATTAATTTACCTCATTCTTCGAAAATTGGCCACATTTAATATAGACATCCAACAATGTAGCATGACTGAAAATAAAAAGCATAATAGATCCAATTTAATGCTATGTGCTAAACCACTTGAGCTACCACAGCAGTGCTTTTCATTTTTATTATATGGAAGAACATCTGTAGCCGAAGCCCAGTTTGGTCAACTGGACTTTGAACAATATTGTTGTTCTTTAATGTAATAAATATTGATTTGATATAAACATAGAAGCATCTGACACTTTTAGTTAAAAACACCACAGACTGTATCAGGCCAGTTTATTCTACTGCTACTCAGCCTTCAAAGACAGCAGCCATCTGCAGAATTGAAGAGAGCTCTCTAAACTGAAGTCAGGGGGGTTATGTCTGAAAGACAGAGACACTCGTAAAGGAGGGGAGACGTAGACTCTAGGTGTCAAAAGTGAAGCCAGTGCTGAAGAGTACTGAAGTCTATGTGAAAATGTTCCTACTTCTCACTTGATTTATTGGTTCAGTAAATATTTTCATAACAACTTTATGGTCTCTCTAGTTTCAAGTCTTCCTCTATACAATATACGACATATCCACAGATAATATTTTTTTTTAAATTATGGTCTCAGTTAGTGGAAAATAGACCATAAAGCAAAAGGCATTAAAGGTATGTATTAGGGCGTGGCTGTCGTGTGATTGACAGACTGTACCACTCAGGATAGAGGACAGAGCAGGTCAGATCCACCCCTCACTCCTCCTCGGCTCCACCTTCTCCTCCACATATGGTTTCTTCTGGATTCAAAAAACCAAGACGGCCGACGGCCAAATAACAAACTGGAGGCTTCAAAATGGCAGCTCACAAAACAATGGGTGACGTCACGGTGGGTTGCCACATGATCTGTGATGACCCCCCCTCTGTAAAGAACATGATTGTAATGAGAGGCCTGTAAATAGAGGCCAGTGTGAAGCTGGTCACATCATCGGTGAGCGTCGGCAATATTTTGGCAATGGCGGCGCTTGATTGGCACAGGGATATGGAAGCTCTCACTCTCACACTTAGCATCATATATATGTGCTTCAAAACGGTAGTTTACTTGAGCCTGACCCACGAGGATATATCTCAGCCTATGCTGCTTTAATTTTGACCATCTCTAATAGCTCGATTTATTGTTTTACATATCAATGAAACTGGTCACAGGTTTTCAACGTTAGAATGAATAAGACATTAGTGTGGGTCTGGGAAACTGTGATAGTCATTTTTCAGTATTGGGGATGTTTAAAAAAAAATAAAAGAGCCATTAGTCCAAAAATAATTATACATGCATAATTAATGAATGTACTTGTCAGTTAGTGCTGACCTTTGATGATAATGATGCTGATTGATTGATTTCATACACTACAGTGGAGTTGGTTAAGATCAGGGCTGGATAAAAAAAGAATTGATCCTTACATTTTTTTGCCTTTTCTCAGTTAACATCTGCTCTAAATGTGATTTTGCAGTGGTTACTTGTTGTAAGTGGTTCCATTAGGGCTGAATCATATGGCAAATGTCTGATATATTGAAACTGGAGTAATCACAGCATCCAAAAACAGGTTGCTTGAAGTTAAAAAGCATAGATGATAGCCGGCTGTATTAGCCGCCTTCAGTTATGGCAGCCTCGTGAACTGTGACGTGAATTAATTACAGCCTGTGTGGACTCTCTGCAGTTTACAGGACTGTCGTGACTCAGGATGGTTACTGACTCTGGATGTCTCTTAGTGACTCTAGTCCATCAATCTCACATCTCGAGGGACAGATAGAAAGGTTTGTTGAACAGATATTATCTATGAGATGTGAGGGCACAGAACTCGACGGAGCAGCGTGTGGATTTTCCACCAGCCTGGCCTGTTGTCGGCAGATATCAGGCCAATGTGTTGCAAATGAAATGGCGAGCAGACTTTGTTTCTGTCTTGTCTGTGCTCAAAGTGATAATTAAAGTGATGTCTGAAGCATCTGCTACTGGCAGTCCATGTGTATCTGTACGGGAAAACACTTTAGTTTTGTAAATCTGCATAATGTTGATGCCCGTTTTTTGTTATTCTTGCTCAAAACATTTGCAGATGTAGGCCTCAAGCAATATTGATGTGTCATATTTTAGTCATTTTGCATTTGCCAAGGAAAGTCAATCTCTGGTCAAAACTGTGAAATGTTGTCTGTAATGTGTGCTTTACAGCCCAAGAAGAGTTTTACTCCTTTTTTACATATATACATAAAAAAGTTTCCAGGATAAATTCCAAGGAGGAGCTTTATACAAGACAAGTATATATCTGATGTGACAGCATCATCAACAAATGAGCCGAATCAAATGGAAATGAATCAACTGTAGACTTTGTGAATGAAAATCAGATCAAATCATTAGATCATTGTTGATATCCAGCCAGAGTGAAGCTGGTGAAAGTCACATGAGAGGGTCTGTGCAGGAATTCAATAATGTCCTATATTGACTATATAAGTGAAGTCATAGATTTACCACAGACTGTATATAAAAGAGGATGTTGATGCCGTGGATTAAAAGTGAAGCCAATGCTTAAGTGTCATAAACCTGCATTATATATAATGAGTGTCGACTCCGCTGGCTGTAAAAAGAAGTTAGACTGTACTGAAGTCTATGTGTACCAGAAAGGACGACTTGCTGGAGAAAGCACAGAGCAGGTCAGATCCACCCCTCACTCCTCCTCAGCTCCACCTTCTCCTCCTAATATGGTTTCTTCTGGTTTAAAAAAAAACAAAAAAAAAAAACAAGATGGCTGATGACTAAATTACAAACTGAAGGCTTTAAAACAGCAGCTCACGAACCAATGGGTGACGTCATGGTGGACTGACTCCAGAGATTTACATTTATGAAGAGTTCTGTCTGATGTCAAATGCATTATATTGATAAAACAGTATGGTATTGGTTAGTAATTTCATCCATGCTAGCAGCCGTTAGCGTGGCTGTAGACTCTTTTGGTCGGGGACCACTGAGCTGATGGGGAATATGATTTGGGTGTTGCACTGGGTCTGAACTAGGTCTGATGAGACCGATGTAGATCTCCAACATTGGCCACCAGTGACGTCGCCATACTGGAAAATGAGCATCCGTACTTGTAGTTAGCCTTGTCCTACAAACTCCCCCTCTTATTTCCTGTATTGGCTGTGACATTACAGCCCATCCAGGATCTCACCCAGACTCTCAGCTTTTTTTTTTCTCCTGTTTTGGCCTTTTCAATGCAAATGTCACTGCATATAAACAGAGCTGGGTGGCGTCCACGTTTAGATGCAGGAACAGGTGACAGTTGGTCTTCCCTCTGGATTCGCTGGGTCGTCTACTACTGGAACGCCTGTTGTTAGTGAGCAGTCGCTCAGTGTGTTGTGTTGTGTAGTGGTTCCCAACCTTTTCCAAATCAGAGCCCACTTGAAAATCACAAATGTTGGCAGCATCTGACCCCATAACCAAACAGAGGCCAAATAATATTCTCTGAGAGCACTTTTTATTTTAACTGAAGATTCAAGAATTAACTGAAGCAGGAAAAGATCAATTTCTCTTTTTTTGTTCAATTCACCATTTGACTCTTCCTGACTCCACAATGTGAAAATGGCAACATAAAAGTTCCTATCAGCACTAACATGTTGGAAACCACTGGTCAAGTGTATTTATCAGCTGTAATTTCTTTCCTGACTGTCAAACCCTAGTTGGTGGAACCTTTCTAGGTTTCCACTAGTCATGAACTTTGCCCCAAGCTTTAGTCTTGAGCACAAATATTGTGGAAAAAAAAAAAAACTATTATCAATATTATCATGCTGATTTGAACCAAACATACACATTGGCCAGTCTGAATCATTAGCATTCCTCCCTTGATTGAAAACTTGGTGCCACTTAGCAAGGTGCCAAACCACCAGCTGCTTCATCGAGCTGCTCTGTGGTCACCAAATACCATGGTTAATGTCAGCTTCAACAGCATTATTATCATCCTGCCCATCATTCAAGCCACGGGAAAGAATTAGCAGATTGCTACTGAGTCATATATCATGGTGGCTCAATAGGTGTGTAATTACAGTGGGCTTGTGTTTGCATTGTATCTTTATTTATTAGTCAATTTACCTGCTTGCTGCAGTGTAATCAATAGCTCAGTTTGATGCCTGTATTGTCTGGGAAGCATTATTAGCACTGTTGTGTAGCTTGTAGGATTCTGATGACTGGATGCAGCCCTGCCTCACCTCATTACGGCCAATAATTTATCCCCTAATGCTCCCATGCCTGCATTCTCCCACCACCCCCGCCGCCAGGCCCCACCCCAAAACAGGCATTAATGAGAAGGCAATGGCTGGTGCAAGGGATTGTGGGGAGCGTGGGTCTGCCGAACAGTCAATTGACCTCAATTTCATGTGACCCTCAGTGCAGGGAGCGGGCCCGGTGTTTGCTTCCATAACCTTGGCGCACTCTGGGCCCCATCTCAATAAATCAAGAGCCAGTTAATGAGATTAGAGGGCTGCACAGATCAATGAGGACAGCCTGCACTTTACCATCCTCGGCTCTCCCGTCCTGAGCAACTCTCACAAACAGCCAAACTGATTTAAAGTAATGATTTTCTTCCCCTCCGTGTGGATGTTAGAAGTTTGTCTGCCACGCACCATGGCAGAGGAGGAGTTGGAGGAGGTGGGGCCAAGGGGAGGGTGCTATCAGATGGAGGGGGGGGGGGGAGGCTGAGGTGTACAATCAGACAAGTCGACCCAGGCAGGGAGTTTGCTTAGCGCCGCAGTGTTTACCATTTGGAAAGGCGTGCATAAGCAATGTAATCTACTACGCTCATGATGTATGTCCAAGCTGCCTGATTGATGAGAAGTTGCTGTTCTCTAAAGTCCTCCCGCCAGGCAAGTAGACGCAGGACAGATTGCATTATTTGTCCTATAAACCTGGATGATCGGCAGCAGGTAATGAAGCAGGTGAAGCTGTGCAGATGAATGAAGAGGCTTAAACATAGGCCTGAAGGAACAAAGTGTGTCGATCTGCTGTGTCAAGAGGTACAGGAGTGAGCCAGAGTGAGGCTGGGTGGCTCTTACAAGTGCTTTCTCTCACTCCGGGAGAGCCACCCATCGCCCCCACCCCCTCACCAGCTCCCACCGCTACGAATCAAAGCTCAGCACAGAACCCCAAGGGGCCCTACTCATCCATCCAGTCCCATCGATAAAGATCATTGTCCTGCACTGGCAGCCAACAGATCGGCCCCTCCAGGCCACTGTGGAGCAGACCCACACAGGGAGCGGACTACCACTTCAGAGGGCTCTGGGCTTGGTGGAAAATTTAAATATATCTAGTAATCTGTGAGCATCAACACCCCCTCAGGAAAGACCGACTGCTACAGAGATGTGCTGGACTGTGATCAGAGGTGTGCCAGTCTTTTGCCTTCAGGCTTTCATTGATATGAGATTTTAAAATTCAATGCCAATATTCCTGAATTCCAGATGTCCACTGTTGATAGTGCATTTTATGCTATAAATTAGAACATTTTCTGCTTCATCCAGCATTTTAGTGATGGAGTGGCTTCTCTGACAAGCTGCAGATCAGTTCAGAGAAAATAAAACTTACACAGATCATAACTTTTGGGACTGTGTGAGCTGGCAACTGTGTAAAGAAATATACCAAGGTATATTGGCCAACTGGTCAACTTATCCATTAAAGTGGCGCTCCAGTGAATGAGAACTGCACTTCCATTAGGTCCACGAGAGGCAGAAAAAAAAAGAAAAAAGAACTAATGGAGCAGATGTTCAAACTTCCAAAAAGCTTCTTTTATAAGACCACATCCTTCAAACTCCATGCATGCTGCGTTTTTGATATTAATTTATATTCTAGCCTAGATCTCTCTGATAACATCCTCAGGGGTTATTTTCTCTGACTTGTCAAAGCTCCTGTGGAGCTTCAGAGGAAATAATAGAACTGTGTTCACAGCCGAATGGTCGCCTCCATGATGAGTGAACTTGACCGACCTTTATGTTGAAAATTGGAGGCGTTCCCTTTAAAATGCATGAGACATGAGGCAAAAATATAATCATTATTTCTACTGCTCCATGCTAACACGTTAGCACTTTGTCATGTCACTTTGATATGTTTTAATTGATGTTAAAAACTGCAAGATACGACCTTCAATCATCCTTTTTATTAAGCATCTGTATTTTAAATCTGTCGTCTGTTAAGTGTTAGCACAGATGCTTGAGCTTGTGTGAGTCAACATATTCCCAACAGATATGACATTAGTTGACTGTTTCTGGCTAGAGTGAAAAATTTGCTTGACACATTTGAAGTCTTCACATGACGATGAAGACTTCCCAGATATTAGGCCCCTTATGAACAGCTTTATTTAACCCTATTTAGCCCACAGAAGCATATGCTTCCAAAAATCAAGATGGATTTGAATTATTACTTTGTGACAGTTAAAGCTGGAGATGTGTTTTTTTTTCTCCTTAGACTAGAGAATTAGCTCTTTCTGCTTGGCCCATTTACTTGAACTTCACCCTTTGTCTGGAGCATCGCTGCTTTACTTCTTTGTGTTTATGCATCGGTTTTCATCCTCCAGCTTTGCTACGGACATCCAGTATCACGTCTCTACATGGGACACTCCTATTGGCTCCGGGGGGTGATGTCACAGCCAATCAGAGTGTCTCCTTCAGAGGCCGAGCTGTCAGCTGCTTGTAGCCAAAGTCAATGGGATCAATCCTGTATTTTTCTGATCTCAGAGTGAGGAGAAGTTGCTCTGAGTTTATTGTAGTGACAGAATAAAGACGAAAAAAGAAAGAAGAAAAACAGACTCATTGTCCATTACTGCAGGAATCTGCATCTCCTAGTGTCTGGATTCAGTCAAAGGAAGAGAACAAACATCTTCAGTCAGTCATGAAACATGAACAAGTCAGTGAAGCGACCAATCACTGATAAATCACCATTATCTGCAGAAGTTTTGCAGTTTTTGTTATGTTAAATCCATTTAACTTGATTCTGCTGCATTACCAACATTTTCTGTACAATTATCTTTTAGACAGGAGAACTGTCATATTGTCATGTTGAGTTTCATTTAGGCTGTGTGTCATGTTTCATCACTCAGACAAACCCCTCTTTATATACTTATTATAAACAAAGCTCCTTTTGTGTCTGTGTCTCTCCCCTCACCAGGGTTGAAAGATTTTTTTTTAACCTTTTTATTTCTCTTACCACCGGTGTCCCTGATACCCTTTGAATTTCTTGTCACATCATGAATATTTTGTACAAAGGGCAAACCTTGAAGCAGTGTTCATGGTGAATTCGGAAGCGATGTGGCAAAAGGTACATGGCGCATATTTGTAAAAGCACAGACACAGCTGTCTGCAGTCTGTCTTAAAGATAGTGTAGGAATAAGAATATAATATATTACATTTTGTGCAACCAGATAAGATGAAGAATAGAAAGGTCTGAAAAACATGAAAAACGTGTCTTAAGGAAATCAAAACTTTAGTTGTTGACAGTTGATATGACTCCAGTTGCCAAATTGCAGCTGTTTATACAGAAGTATTGCTGCTCCTTACACACAGTGTTGTCTGTTATTCCTCTCTCATTTCCTTCAATAAACACTTTGACATTGGTGTTGCTCTCTGTCCCCTGGAGAAGGCTGTGCAGAGCTGGCCGTGAGCAAACACTGGCTGTTGGAGGCAGATACCAAGTCGCTCATTTTCTTCCACTGAAGAATAATTACCTGACTTCTGCGCGCAAATCTCTTGCGTTTGGCTTTTTCACATCCCGCTGACTGTGCTGTTACTGTTGTTTAACCTGTTAATTCCAACAAAAACTGTACTTCTTCTGAGTGAGAGTTACTGTTTATCACACAGTAAATGCCCAAGGGATAAAAAGAACAGAACGACCAAACCAGAACTGAAACCAGACAAACTGTGGTCATTTGAAAGGCCATCAGCAGCACCCAAGCTTATATTCTGAATTGTAAAGAACTCTTAACACTGATTTTTGTCCTGCTACACAGTTAACACCTTTTAAACTTGCAATGTCCATCAATCTGATTGGATCAGAGGGTGTCATCTGACCCGAGCTCATGACCCTGCACCCTCAGAGACGCTGCTCGGCTTTGGTGAACAGACCTTTCCTCCTTCAGACTGTGAAGGACGGAGGAGGAAATTGATCAGACCGGTTCACTTTTTCCCCTGTCAGCTCAGATTTGGGAAGAACAGTGGGCGTTAAAACGCTTCTCCTTTGGAAATGCTGACTTCTTTTCTTTAGATTTATTTTCTCCTGATCCAGGTTGTCCTTCCGTCCCTGACCACTGTGTCCTCCTTATCTCACTGTGAGATACACTGGGCATCTAAATTAAATTTAAATTAAATTTGTTTGTGTTGGTGGGGGTTTTGTTGACATTGGAGTTGGAATCATGAGACTTTCATGAAACCAAACCCTATTTGTGATGTTTGGTGGTTTACCTGAAGTAGCCATCCAGTGTATTTAGATTCTGTAACATAGTTTTATTGGTAGTGGCAGCTTGCCAGCCCCATGCTGCCCTCCAAAGCGCAATTCACTAAAAACTATGTATTCACCCACAGTGTGAATTAAGCTGCTAATGGCAGAAGCAGAACTTCCTGCAGCACATTAAACGCGAGCCCTCAATACAAGTACAATACAATTATGTACTATATGTGTACTATGTACAATAGACAAAGTCTGTTTAAAGTCAATGTTTAAAATCTTTAAGAATATTTGTTCTTATAATGTATATGTAATGTATAGTTAGTTTAGTCATCATCTGTTTTTTTATTTTACGTGTTACTTTTATTATTGTCCATATTTACTAACTATATTTTTATTTATTTTTCTTTTTATGCTACTATAAGGAACTAATAAACTATAACTGAACTAAAATAACAAACTAATTTCAATCCTTGATATGCAATGAAAAATAGCAAAACATGGGGTGGCTTTTATTATGAAGCACTCATGGGAAATGCAATGTCCTTGTCACTGAGTTAAGCGCTGACAGCAAATTGTCATCAAAACTGCCTCTTCAAAACGAAAAGGTCTGTCAGGTTTTAAGACCAGATATAATGAAATTTGACAACTTAGAAATGAAATAAAAACTAGTTGGTCTGAAAGTTGGAACCCACTCATCCCATGACTTCCTGATATCTATATAAAATTCATAATTGTTTTATATTGTTTTTTATGTAACTATCACTAAAGAACTAATATACATGATGATGTAAGGATTCAGATAATAAATAGATTCAATCTGTGCAGGTTAAATAGGTGGGAGAAGTAGACTTTGATAAGCCTCCATCACATCCTTTCACAAACACACTATTAGGAATAAAGCAGTGAGAACACAGTGCTTTTCATTGAAAAGAAAGTTCATTTCATTCACCCAAAAGAAACAAAACAACTAAAGATAACAACTACACACTAAACAAACTGACCCGAGATCATTAAATGAACATATACATATACCGTAGCTGGCTAAAGCAAATAACACACAAGGGGAAGACAAGAAGGACAACAACTAAAACTAAATCCTCAGCAAAATCAGGTGGCAACGAAGAGTCAGCCCACCATGACGTCACCCATTGGTTTGTGAGCTGCCTCCAGTTTGTTTTGGCCCTCTGCCATCTTAGTTTTTTGAAACCAGAAGAATTTCTATATAGAACGACTATTTTCCTGTAAATGGACCATCATTTAAAAAATGAACATCATGTTGTATTGAAGACTTGAAACTAGAGACTGAGACCATAAACTTATTAGGAAAACATTTACTGAGCTAATAAATCAAGGGAGAAGTAGGGACATTTTCCCATTGACTTCAATACAATCTGACTTCTTTAACAACCAGTGGAGTCGCCCCCTGATGGTCATTAGAGAGAATGAAGGTTTAAGGCATCAATGTTTTTAGACAGTCTAGCTAAACTATCCATCGATCCATTATCTATACTGCTTAACTGTGTAGGGTCAAGGGTGCAGGAGCCAATCCCAGCTGGTTTTTGGGTAAAGGTTCTATCACACGGCCAATATTTTATAAAGACAAATAAACAAACAACCATTTGCACTCACAGTCATGACTATGGACAATTTAGAGTCACCAATTAACCTTATGTACATGTCTTTGGACTGTGGGAGGAAGCTGGAGAACCTGGAGAGAACCCACACAGGTACAAGGAGAACATACACAGAAAGACCCCAGAACCTTCTTGCTGGCAGCGTACTGCACCACTGTGCCGCCCCATGAGCAAAATCAGCTACATCCCAAAGCTCTCCATCACATGTTGGCACATGGTTTGGCCACACCCTCTGCTGCGCCAGAGAGAAAGACCTCCCCCGACAGCCATGGTAACACAAAGACACAAATGATTAATACAAACACAAGCCTGCCCATGTAACCCGGGTACAGTTGACTGAAAAGGAAAAGAAAACGAATGAGGTGAAGAGGGTGGATTGGAATAATCGTGTGTGGCCGTGGCCATCACACACACACACACTAACACCAAAAAGAAAACATTAAGCGTGAGCCACCTTGTCCTCAGGCAGCCACACTGCAGTGCTCACGTCCCTGTTTCTCGGACGGCTCAATTGCACGTCATATATTTCTATGTTTTACCGCCACAGTGCCAATATGGATCAATAGCCTTGGCCTCGTTCTAGCTGAAGAAATCAATTAACAGAACATTGTAGCAATTTTTGTTCAACTCAAACGGTTGCATGTAAGTCATTAAATTAATTAAAGTCCTCATGAGGATTGATGGCATCCACGCATCAGCTGGGAGCTTCATCATTAGTGCACGCACATAAATAAATTCTGCCGCCCAACTAAAAACTAAGAAATATTAATTACTGCGGACTCTTGTTTTTAATGTGATCCCTTTCACTGCTCTTGATTTTGTGTATTCGCTGTGAGGCCTCCTGGGATGCAGTATGGATTTTGTTACTCTACACCATCAATTCTCCAACGCTGGACTTTATGAGCCAAAACTGTGCTGCAGGAGGCGCAAATTAAAATGCTTGCATAGTTTTTTTGTTTTTGTTTTTGTTTTGTTTTTCCCAGCAGCTTCTATCTCCGCGATCACTGACAGTTGCCAGAACTTCCTTGATTTGGATTTCTCTCCTGTGTCATTTCCATTGGTAGCTGACAATGTCACGGCGCTCCCATCCTGGGAGATGACACCCTGCTGCTCGCACTAAACCAAACCTTTATTCATACTTCACTGATTGCGCCTTCGCAGCGCTGCAAGCCTCTGTTTTGTTGCCCACCTTTTCACCACAAAAGCCTGAGAGAGAATGAGAGGAAACTGAAGAATGACATCGCCTCAAACTTGATATTGTCCATTTGACCAATCCGTCTCTTATATTGTTGGCAGAAATAGATTTTTCCTTCGTCCCTACTTGTTGGGAAAAGGTGAAGCTTTCCATCAAATATTAAAGATGCTATCGGGCCGTGTCTTGACAAAACAGTATCCGTGTGGCTTAAAGCTGCCAACCTCCACTTTTCTCTCTCCACCTAAGCAAGGGCTTCATCCACTATGTTTTCCAACTTCATATTTTCATGCACTGCGACTTAAACAAACACGCAAACAGTCAAAACACATCGCTCCAGTAAACATCTGCGCCAATTTAATAACTTGTGCGCATTGAAAAAGAGAAAGCTACTGTGAAGAAATATGAAGTGTCCTGCAAAAAGACAGCACAACCACACTGAGCCTGGATGTATGAACAATAAATGAAAAATCCCTTTTCTGCAGTTAGGGGAGACTGGGTGATGCTTGCAATGACTCTTCCTCCAGTCAGACACATGCTACTGCACATGCTCAGTAAGACCCTCCGCTCAAGAAAGACACAAGACACATTCAACTGCTGCTGGAAAAAAAAAATAGTTGTCTTGCACGTGTGAGTCACTTTTTTTCATAAGCTGTATTTTTATCAAACTGACTCTTTAAATTGCTCTTTAAAACTTTCTTAGTTTGAATGATTGTCTTGTTGGCTGATAGGTGACATGTTTCCAAAAAGCCAAAATATGCAGCTGATGTTGTCCCATAGCACAACAGATGCAACAACTTCATTTTATTACATAAAAAAATGTTAAAAGTTATTTACATAGTTATGATATATTTATTTTTTCTGTTTATCATAGGCAATAAAATGGATACATTATGAATATTTTGACTCAAGGTAGGCGCTTCTATGTAAAACAAAACTGTTCTTTAATAAATAAATATTATTATAATAAATATTTTTCTTATGTGTGTGTGTGTGTGTATATGTATATATATATACATATACACAC
>CM076663.1:19807010-19917983 GCA_038496675.1 Rachycentron canadum | reverse complement strand
ACACACACACACACACACACACACACACACACACACACACACACACTACTATGGTAATACTTACTATAATACTATTATATTACAATAATAGTATTGTTAAAAATGAAATTATAATATATGTCAGAATACTATGTTTGAGTTAAAAAGCAAAGGTTACTTTGTAAATTAATTATTGATTAAACAGTTCAAAGCAACCTAAGGCCATTTCTGCTGCCTATAGCGAGAAGGAACACTGCAAACTAAAAGTATTAAGTACATATTTAAGCCTCTTCCTGTTATTTTAAGACACAGTTGAACATTAAGCATTTGCTCTGTCACATATCCTGCTGGTAATAAAATAAATTCAAACCGGCTACAGCCTCGTCTCACTGTTCTGTCAGTGTGCTCAACTATCTGGAGGAAGTCGAGCTTTAAACCCACACTGACCCACTTCCTGCTGTGTTTGACACAATTATCCTGGGAATGAACTGACTATGGTGCTTTGTTACTTTTACTTATCAAAATATGAACTAAACGTTAAATTTAAATGAAAACTGTCTTGTGCTCTGGTCCCTGTCAGGAGTTAGTCAGGGCGTATTTCCAGTGAGCTGATTGGTCAGTAGCCTGGCTGTTGGCCGGTTTTGATCCGATGATCTGTAGTTAAGAGTTACCAGTGCTTCACAGGTTACCGTGGTAACAATATCTGTCAGTGGTTTTGAATATTCGCTAATGGCTGCAGACTGCTCACGTCCTCCGGAAACACCACATGTCTTTATGTGGTTGTACTACGTTGTGTTGCTTGATTTTGTTTGGCAGCACATTTTCAAACACTGTCGTTCAACTAGGGTTAGGGTTAGTGTTACTTATTTATTTTTTAGCTACAGTAGCATTAGCAAACTGTTTCCTCTGCATCGGCCAGTCTGGATGTACAAACTGCAAGGGGATCCCACTGTAGCTATTTGTATAATTGCTTGTGTTTTCATGTGCACAGCCATTGGATGCCAAGGTTATTCCTCAGCGTCTGGCGCAGTCGTAGTCAAACACACTTTTCTATAAGTGAGGGCAATGCAGAGGAGCTTAATGATGGCTCAGAGTGCGGAGCTGAGTGAATCGATGGTGGTGTGTGTGTTGACGCGTGATGAATTGAAGAGTTAATCGGTCAGACGTCTCTAATGGCCCGACATAGGAATGAAAAATAAAAATAAATTAGTGGAAAGAAAGCCTTAGTCTGTATCCATCTGCCAAGGCCTTTTGTGGTATTGATTGGCCCTAGGCACTTAAAGCCTGATGTATTGTCAACATTGCAATCTATTGCCCGTCTGAGTGCACGGTCACAGTCTGACTTCCACTTGGCTTTGGCATAGATAACTAGAAGTAGTATGAGTGGGTGAAACACTGACTGCCACACACACACACACACATGCCTGATGTAGTATACAGTTACAGCTTTCATCTTACCGACTGTTAATGCACTCAACCCCTCAAGTTCAGAGTTTTTTGCGCTGCAGTATAAAGTGAAGAGTTGCTCTGCTGACTGTAATTACTACTTGGAAACCCAGAATGACTTTGTTGCACTGAGGGAGGCCTCCAGATTCACTTTGAGGCGCTGCATGCGCCCAGCTCATTTAGATGAGTGAGTGAATACTTAAGTTGTGTTTAAGGACTCCTGCAGCTGCCATATGGATTGATAAAAGGGACAGTAGAGTTGGAAAGAAGGATTTATTCATGCATTGTGGACTGCTTGATAATGTACATTTACAATAATCAAATAACCCCCCAAACCTTATATGTGTTGTTATTTCATGTTTCTTTGAATTGACAAGAATTTACATTTATACTTGTAGACAAACTCATCTATATGTATGAGGTTTCCAGTCAAGCCTAATCTCAACTGTCGTCTCATTTGATCTCTTGGAAGGTTTGGTTTAGCTTTAAGTTCAAATGCAATTGGGTGCTTACTTTCTGATGTTGCCACTCTACTGGTGCACAGGTAGCTTACCTACCTGCTGGGCTTTAGCTTGTGTTAGCTTTGCCACACATTTACATTTCAGCACCTGCATAGAACTCAAAGTTAAAGCTTTCCCCACATTATATGCTAGAAAAGAAGCAAATTGATTGGAAGGCTGAAGTAAGTATTGTAATTATTTTGGCAGATACTACGATTGTGATGTGAGTCACAATTTTATTTGTCAATTATTTTATGGGCATTTTACTCATTTATTTATTAGTGCAGTATAGACAGAGTTACGACGGCCGGGATTGAGACTGGGAACACCTGCCCAGATCTTATGCACCTTGTGGTATGCCCCACAACCATTCAACCATTGGGGATCATCCCATGAGTCACAACTTTAGTAGCTTTAGTCATTTTTGTTTTTCATCTTTGAAAGAAATCTAAAAATAATGATGATATGATTTTTGCTGGGGTCTTGCACCAAACTAGGATGTTCCCCTACATAACACCACAACCCTTCCTTCACCCCCTGTGTTTGGATATTGCACTTAGCCATATTTCGATTTTTGATCCTACCGCTGAAAAGGCTAAGTCTGTTTCTTTTGAAGGTTTCCACAATACATCAGGTGGCATTTTGCAAAGTTAGCCATCAATCGAGTCAAAGTTATTGCTCTCTGTATTGAACTCCAGTAGTTTGTCAATGCATCATACACAGGCTGCATCCAACCGAGGGTCACTAAATGACACCCAGCTAACATCACTGTGCAGCCAAGGGTCAAAAATATTGGATTATTAGAACGACCTGAGCGGTGCCCAAGATTTGACTTTGGGGCCTGGCTCACTTTGAATTCTCTAAATGTTATCTAGTGTAGACTGAACATTTGCAGGCATAGCTGTGTTTGTTGTCCCGTCCTGTTTATTCAAGAGTTTTACGTTTGTGTAATAGGTTGAAGAGGAAGTTAGAAAGGTTCACGATTACCCATTAGGTAAGAGTCTGAAGGAGCTTTACAACCTGTGCAGCATTTAACGCCTCCTATGCTTAGACCCTCGATTCAGGTATAAACCTGATCTCAATATCCCTTATTTAAAATTGAAGAAACATCAGGATGGGTTAATGATTTAACTCAGGTCTGGGTGATGATGAGGATCTGCATGACAATCAACTTTTATTGCAAGAAAATTAAATTGGTAATGTGTATTTCCATGTGTATGATCTATGTTGTGTATATGGGCGACACAGTAGATATAGCAGTCCAGCCTGTTTGTGAGCACTGAGACGCACAACATAAACCACTGTGTTGTGGTTGCTTTGCATTCAGAGCTGTTCAGGCAAGTGTTGGTGCAGAAATTGATATCTTTGCCTCATCTGTGAAACATTCTCCCTGTACGATCCCTCTGACCCTCTTTGTATAAAATAGAGCACTTGTTTTTTGTTCTGAGGGGCTTATACCACATTTTGATATTTGCTCATTGTGGCTGGTGAGAGCTTTGAAACATACCACACAGCAGCATTGATCGAAAGAAAAAAAAGAAAAACAGACATATTCCTGCTTACTGCTTTAATGACAATATCAAGTTTTACCCTGGATATTAAATGTGTGCTGGATTTAATGAAAAAATCTGTGCATTTCTGTTCTCGACAGGCCTTTAGACCCCATCCCTTTAATTTCCTACACTGCCAATTTTCTTGCCACTCAAGATGTAATGGCCTGTAGTCATTTAAATTATCCATTGTCTCCACAGGTCATCTTTGAAGCGACTGTTTCCGAGGAGCGGCAGGGCTACATTGCCTTAGACGACATCGTGCTGCTCAATTACCCCTGTTGTAAGTAACGCACTCTGCAATGCTCATGGCCCTACTTGCTGACCTTTGCTGAGAAAGTGTCTGGCTGAACAGTGGAAGCCCAGTTCCAGAGAGCCCAAACACTTTCCTCAAGGTGATTGAAGACTGAGTTTGTCCAGCAGACGGGAGGGAGGGTGTGGAGGGGGCAAGTAAAGGCACATATAGCTGGTACCTGTCCGAGTGTCAGAGCCACAATAACGCAGCAGGAGGCTTCTCCTTTGTGTTGGCAGAATGGATGACCTTTTCTTCTGATCGCTGTGCTCCCAGCCGAGTGCTTTTAAAGCTAACATGATGTTGCAGACAGGAAAAGGATAGCAAGTTGTTGTACTTTGATCCTCTCCGGTAGTTTTCTTTTCTCTTTTTTTCCCCCTCTCTTTGTCATCACTGAGATATCAAGGCCTTGGAGCTTTATGTTTGCTGGTAATGTTAGATGATGTTCTTTTCTGTCACATTTACAATTACACCCCCCACAGTCTTTTAGTACAAAGGCTCTCTGCAGATTTTGTATCTATCATAACAGGCCCCTTTTCTTTCACTGCTGTGCTGTTTCTGAGATGATTAGCTCTATTTGGCCCCACAGACAAATGCTAAGTCTGCCACTGAAAATCTCCACTGACCCAAAACGAGATCACATGGAGCCATGGAAGCAACTCATAAAATTCACCTGACGAACACATCACTATTGGCTTTTTATTCAATAATAGGTTTGTCCATTTGGGTCCATCAGTTTGACCAAATTGTTTGCCCAACTGTGATATGATTGAAATAGTTAGACTGTATAATTGCTCTGTAATTAGTCACTTCTACACTAGTCGACGGCCATTAACCTAAATTGAGCATAAAGCAACCTTTTAATTAGATTCAACACATGAATGGATGGATGTTTTGTTGTTTCTCCCGTTCCTGCTACTAGTTGTAATATTTGTTTTAAGCAAGGTCTGATTTCAGAGGCTTTCTTAGCTGCACAACAGTGAAAAGCTTGATTTCTTGCAGGTTTTAAGGTATTTTTTTTTATGTACTTTTACTTTATATACAGCTGCTCAAATATAAATCTTAAAGCTGCACTAATTGGTTTCATATTAACAAAGAATCATGAACTACTATGTGTTAGTGTTTCATTTCTTTGCACAGCTAAAATAGCCAAGTATTTTCCAACATTTGGTATGGACCAAAACAGAGCTAAAATGAGGGTAGTTAGTGAACTTAACTTCATCGCGTTCTGAATGAATACTTATTTTGTTTGAGTGGCCCGCTGCCCCCTTGTTGCCAGAAAATAACTTCATACAATCATACTGTGAATCAGTTAACTGCAGCTTCAGTCCTGCCACACTGACATTGGTATTTCTGTCAAGTATCGCTCCTTAGATCCACATTAACCTTCTCTGAGAAATGTTTTTTTAGTTGCATAAATGTGGGAAAATGTTACGGACTTATAACAATTGCGCCATTTATGAGCTCATAAAATTCAGATACCATTTTCAGGCTGTCCTGAAAACAATCAGGCAGGCTGCATGCTATAAATCATCGTATCCTGACTAGGAAACAGGGGCTGAAAGGACTCTTTATAGAACCAGCTTTGATTCTTTTTTTCTTTTTCTTTAACCCAAGCTCATCTCATAGTTTACCACTTGCCCTCTGTCACCCCATCCTCAGTAGAGCAGGATGTGTTTCCATGGTGATTTTGGACAGGGTTTTTGGGTTGGTTGTGTTGCCAAGGTCCCTTGGTATGTGACTCAGGCGTTGTTTAGTCTTTGTACAGATGGTGGTGCTTGGACCCTCACAGTGCCTATTAATTTACATTAGGGGACAAAACTGCCATTTTTGGCATCTACACCCAATAATTTATAATGACAAAGTAAAAAGTCTCTTGTGCAAATTTATTATAATTTTTGCTAATTTATGAGAAATCAAAAATTGAAATTCTTTTTTACGTAGCATTAAATATTCAGACTATTAATTCAGTACTTTGTAGAAGGTAATTTAGGAGCATTTATAGCTTTAATTTTTATTGGGCAAAAGCTCTAAAAGCTTTGTGCATTTACCATTTACTCAAAGTGGCTTCCATCAAGCCACTCTGATCGATGGAGAGCTGCTGAGAAGGTCATTTTTTCAGCAGGTTCTTCCATGTCTGCAGAGGACTCCTGGAGCTCTGTTAGAGTGACTGTCAGGTTCTTGGTGGCCTCCATGTCCCTCTTACCTGTTTACTCACTTCAGTCAGATACTTAACTCTTGGAAGAGTCTTGGTGGTTCCAAATTTTTTTGGAAAGAAAAGTCACAAAAAGTGCAAATAGTGAAGGGGTGTGAATAATTTCTGAACATATGAATCATAACGCACAAATGATATATACTAAACCACACACTCCTACTCATAAACAAACACGTGTCAAATACAGACAAACGCTTACATATGCAGTCACATCTTATTTGGAAGCGGCAAGAGCAGTCACCTTTAACAAGCCTTAAAAACATATACACTCACACAAACATGTAAGTAAACATCAGTTAAATAAATACATTTCCCCACAGGCAACGAGAATAATTGCATGCCCCCTGAAGAAAGATTCAACCAAAAGGTAACAGCTATTCAGCTTGCATTCCCACTCATTTGACATTTGTGTTGTTTTCCTCTTGAGTCCACGTCTTTATTCTAAACACGTGTTTCAGTCAAGACCAATCTCTCCTGCAACAAAAATAAGAGGCAGCATTACTAATCTAAAGAACCAACATGTCAGACAGTCGGAATAGATTTGAGACTCAAATTGCTTTGCCTCCATATATGTTTAGTGTTATTAATTAAGGCGAGACGGGTCAAATAACCACACCACTGGGCTTTTAGGTTTTAAATGAAATTTTCTCAGTAACTATTAATGCTGTTGCCTCTTCCTCAGATGGCTTACTCTGTAATTGGGGCTGTAAACGCTTGCCTTTAAAAAAAAAAATGACTTTAAGTAAAATAAAAATTTATAGCAGAACAAAAATTGATGTGTCTGTCAGCTAGTGTTATTTAATGTAGCTATACGGAGAGCGGGATAGTGAGTTAGCTACTTCCACTAGCTACCGATTATTTGGTGTTCATTGTAAAGCTAGCTTTTGCTTTTCGCTACGCTTGACAAAGAAATCAGCTATTTGCGAAAAGGAGGTGCCAGCCTGCTGCTAAAAACATTTTCACGTGACTTAAAAAGCAGACATTGTCACAGAATGTAAATGTCATGCTGCTTTTTTGCAAAACCTCAGCTGCTTTGTCTGCTAGTAGCGTTAGCATTAAAATGATGTTAGCTACTTTTAACCGGCTAGTATAAAGTAAAATTTCATTGTAACCTTCACACACTACATATAGAACAATAAACCCCTGTCACTGAAGCCTTTTCTTCAGACTTTTACAAAAAGGCCTGTGTTTGCAGCTTATTCTGTGAATAAAGTTCATAAAGGGTTTCAGTGTTTTAAAGGGCTAATGCTGGTTCAGACATTTCATTGCCTGCCAAAAATACAACTAATTGTGGTGAGAGATGGGGACTGTTTACAGTATTTGGCACAGAATTTGAGTTATATATTAATATAAAGTATAATTACTGTCAGCTGCGGTTTATCTCAGAACTTTTTTCGGTTAAACTTTTTGTGATTAACACAGATGGGGAGAACAGGGCATTGTTGATGATACACTGTGTGCCAACTTTGACCTGAATCCAAATGTTTGAGGGTTGAGTCAGATACGGTGAAGACCACGACACATTTTTAGTCTTGGTAATTCATTTGAATCTTGATGTGCAGCCAAGCAAGACTTTATGGAAGTTCCTAACTACCAATAGGTGCTAAAAAAGGTTTCCCTTTCATTACCTTTTGCTTAATAGCATTTGTAACTGTAAGTCATATTTTATAATCAGTTGCAGTTCAGTTATTTTAATAATACCAAATTATTTTGAATAAAACACGTTTTTGAATGTTTTATGGGAAGCTGATTTTTAAAAAAACTAGTACTACTATTTGCCATCCTGCTTCTTAATAGCGGATTTTGTCTGCATAACAATAACACAAATCATAATGTCAGACTGACGTATTAATAACAAACGCACACTACTGAAAATATATATATATATATAATCTTTCATTGTGTTGTGCTGCTTGCTTATTGATCAGAACGGAGCTGAAAATGACAACCATCTGGCAGGAAAGTAGTAAAACCAGAAATCAAAATCAACAGAACTGACAAGCAGAGATTCAGCCTCTAAGTCAAGAGAAGAGGGCACAAATGGTACTGAATGTATAAATAGTTTTTTAAACAGTTTCAACAGATTTTGAAAGTTACCGAGTAAGTATTTGTCGAGCAATTTTCCAAAAACTGTATAGTTATTGTTAGAGGTGCTATGTAGGAGTGGCTTGATGATGAAGTCTCTGTCTATCTTATTTCTCTCACATTTTTTCATGTTGTTCCATGATACTCAGCAGTTGAAGCCAAAAATAAATCCGGTATACAATATATATATATATATATATATATATATATACGTGTGTGTGTGTGTGTGTGTAAAACAGTCTGACTCCAGATGTGGAAGTATATGGGCCAGTACTTGGGCCCTGGACCAAGGCATGTGTTGGGCCAGAAGTTTCATTTTGCTACACCTGGGTAACACACAACAAGAAATGTAGCAACATACCAATTAAAAAGTAGGGAAGAAGAAGGCTGCTAGGAACGAGGAGGCTTCAAAATATTCAAAATCAACCTTTTTTTTCCCGCAAATGTTTCAACTTCCTTGTTAGATCTCAAGCAAAAAAAAAAAAAAAAAGATGTAAATTTGATAAGTTTTTGTTCACAGATAAATACACTAGGCACCTGAAATTTTGGTCCACTATATTTAATGGCAGCAGTGTGGGTGTATTACTTCTCCTCCATAGGAGTCTCCATATGGTGTTGCACACATTACAGTAAATAAATGTACTGATTTTTGTGTGTTGGCAGAGACTAGCATGACTAATTGTGGGGGTATGTCATTCGATAAACTGAATGCACATGCATTTCAACAGATACACAGCACTTATGCACGTCCATCTAAGCTTGCAGATGACATTATTCAGGAAAATCACTTGGTGAAATTATCCCAGTTCTGCATTTCAGCTGTAGCGATTTCATATTTTATTAAATTGCATTATAGACTAATAATAAACAGCATCCTTCAACTGTCATAGAAACAATAGGGCTGTAAAAGTAATTCAGACTCCAGTTTCAGAAGTTTGCTAACGCCAGGAGAGTATAGCATTTGATGCAGAAGGAAAACAATGTCTTTTCATGATCATAGGCAACTGTGCCTCTGTCAAACTGAATGGAGAATATGTGTGTGGCAAGTGTGTGGGCGTTATCTTCAAAACATGTCTGTCTTAATAAGTTATTTAGTGCCATGTGCAGCCTTATGACCTGCATTTTCTTAACACGCGCACAAGTGGAAACTAAAGTGAATGTGGTGAATGTGAGATGATGGTGATTGGCGCCAAAACAGCCTCAGTTTTATCAGATAATGAGACGTTTAGATGTTTTTGCAGGTTATGTATGTATACTGTGGGGTCAAAGGTTGATATGTTCACTGAATGTGGCTGCACTATATGATATGTACGCATCCATGTGTGCGAGGCTGCATCTCAGGGCGAGCGTGTCGTTATTATACAGCCTCTGCATAAATTACAGTTCACATCTGTGTGTTTAATATATTTAGACAGTGATGCTGGGCTCCAGATGTGCCACTTTCATCATCATGAGTGTGTGTGTGTGTGTGTGTGTGTGTGTGTGTGTGTGTGTGTGTGTGTGTGTGTGTGTGTTCCTTTCCACAGACAAGGTGCCTCATTTCTCTCGGCTGGGTGACGTGGAGGTGAATGCCGGGCAGAATGCCTCGTTCCAGTGTGTCGCCACAGGCAAAGTTTCTGAGACTGAGCCCTTCCTCCTGGAGGTGAGAAGTGTGTGTGTGTGTGTGTGTGAGAGGGTGTTTTTCTTTTCTTTTTATTTGTTATCCTTGCCAGTGAAGCCAACATCCCAGCACCTGGATATCAGAGGATGATTGGGGCGGCTGTGGAAGGAAGAAACAACACAAAAGGAAAAAATAGAGAGATGCTTTACATGTTTGGCATTTAGCTGACAGTCTTATCCAGAGAAGCTCACAGTGGTTACATTTACATGCATGGCTGCTGGACGTGTTCCCATTTAAGTCTTATTCAGGCTGTTGTTAACATGAGCTTTTCTCACTGTGACTAAGTCTAAACCAGTTAAGAGAATATTCCCGTCTGTAGATGTTCCAACGCAACAGAGCCAGAAAAACATTCGCTTACCAATGACCATGCTCTTTGGCCCTAGTAGTAGTAGTTGTATTAAGAAGCGCTTTCACTTCACTGCTTTTGGACACAGTGAAATATGGCTGAAATGTACAAACACATTTTGCTTTGATAATAGGTTTCCGAGAAGGGACAGTTATCATAACCAGGTTTCACCAATTCGAGTCAGAAAATCTCACATTTAGAAAAGGAGGCACCGGGGCTATTTCCCCAGAGTCCTCTGTGGGTCGACGTCATGGACCATGGACCAGCTTTCAGCCTTTTTGTCTGCACGTCACAAATGTTCCAGATATCCAGGGTGTTAGGGTGTCAGGGTTTGGCCATTATCAGGTTAAACTGTACAGTCTGATTTTGTCTTTTGGCTGATCTTTCCCACCAAGTGCAATATGTTTTATTTATTTATTTTTTTGGACCTGAAATGCAGAATGCAATAACATTATTATAGATTATTCATTCTGTCAACACTTAAGATGACATTCTGCCTTTTTGACACTTTTATTTTATTGATCATGAAGAAGACTGCTCAGCCTGTAAAACCATTATTTAATGTCTTCTGTGAAAGTGTTCCCATTATTTTATGCATTTTTTTTTTCAATTTGTGCATAGAAAATCTGAATGAAAATGCAAATGAATTCCTGTTTGTTTGTTTTTTTTTGTTTTTTTTTTGTTGATTTTATGGAAATTTGTTCTACATTTTCAGATGATTATTGAAGCGATGCATCTTTCACATCTTGGGCTTGTACACTATGATATTTTTATTTAAAAGCCTGCACTTACAAGTCGGGGCATGAAGCTTGAAGGACGTGGACATTTACTAGACAGTGAAGGTTTAAAGAAATGGTTTTATCATCTTGCATTGTGGGAAATGTAGGTGTGGAGCTAGCCCTACTTAGCAGACTATGAGTCTGGATATCTAGGATTCTACAGCACCAACTTTCTCCCACAATTCCCTGTACTTCATAAAAGTGCAACACAAACTCTCAGCTTAGATCTAAACGTTGAATGGTCTGAGAACAAAGAGCTAGAATCACCTCATCTGACCTTGTGATCAACTGCAGTTGTTAAAGGAAATGAGAGCCATTATCTTAGGTGTTGTTAGCATAATAGCACCAAGTACTGTAATTTGATAGTGTTAAATAATGCAGTAAATTTGTGTTTTGTAGGGAAATGAGTCATTTGAGAGTTTGGAGGATTATTAAGTTTGCACCTCTGCTTTTGTTGCTTTTTGATTGTGACGGCATTTAGTTTACTAAAAGCCCCTAAAGTCTTTTTTTCTCTCATGCAGCTACTGAAAATAGTTTCAATTTTCCTAGTTTGAATATATGAGCTAATATTAGTCTTCAGAAATCCATCCCTGAATGCCTCTACTCTTCCTGTGGCCTTGAAGCCCGCACATCTAAGTGCTTTTGAAATGATGGCAGCAGAGAGAAGGCGCTTTGCAAATGAGATCTCAGTATACGTGGTGATCCTTCCCTTGTGTTTCCGCCTGATTTTATTTCACCCACCACCCCCACTCCCTTTCTCTCTCTCTCTCTCTCTCTCTCTTTCTCTCTCTCTCTCTCTCTCTCTCTCTCGCTCTCTCTCTTTCTCTCTCCCTCTCTCTCCTCTGAATTGAAGCCTTTGAAGATCATCGGCATGTGAAAGAACCAATTTTTTTTTTTTTTTTTTATCAGTTTCACAGTTTGCAAATTTGTTGACAAAGCTACACACACACACGCCCACGTAGACAGATGCAAACAAACAACACGAGGCTTGTCTTTTATAATTTGACAGGAGACTACGGAGAAGTTCTCCGCTTAAGTCAACCCTCACTTCAACTCCTCCCCCCTTTACTCATTAAGGGGGGGAAAAAAGAACTTGGTAACAGCAGAAAATAGAGATATATCACAAACCATTACTGCCTTCTGTTCCTCCATTTGTTGTTCAAGGCCTGTTTGATCACCAACACTGAGCCTGCTAATTGCTGCTTTCTCTTTGATCTCCCCGGCGCCGTGGAGGTCCTCTCTGGACCAGTCTGAAGCCGCTCTTCTACACTCTTCTTTCTATTTAGGTAGTCCAAATAAATTGTTAGCATAATGTTTCTTAATCAATTAGCATCATATTTTCCTCCTCTGTCCTCTGGCCCAGATTGCGTGGCGGCTGTCTCTGATGCTATTTAAGATCTTTAACATCAACGTGTTCTGAGTCCAAACCTGAATTAGTCGTCGCACCAGCTCTTAATTACAATATGATGCGGGGCTCGCTGCCAGACAAGAATGGCACCGGGCTTGGCAAATGGAAGCATTTATTTTCGTTGAAAGCCTGCAGGTGGTCTTTAAAGTTGTTGTTAAAAAAAAAAAAAAAAAAAAAGTGTCAGGCTCTACTCTGAAGAGTCACTTAAAACCAAAATATAAAAAAAGAAACAGAAAAAGAGGGAACAAAATAAATAAATATGACAGAGGAGGCAGATTATATTGGAAACCAAAGCTAAAAAGCTAAAGGTAAAATAAGCTCTATTCTGTATCTATAGGCAGCGCTGCCCTTCCGCTGTACATCTAATTTCATATTTTCCAACGCTGCCCCCCCTTATCCTCCAAAACCCAATTCAGACATGCGGATGTCAAACCCACTAACTTGTGAGAAGCATGAGCAGGCGACATTTTACATAATAATCTTATTCTGTGAGAGAGCTGCATATATTGTCGCCCGCACCTGGAACAGATTATTGCGAGTGTTGTCTTCTGATTTCCTGTTCCACTGGTTGAGCCAGTTGCCAGTGGTGCCTGGAGCGCTGACACATTAGCATGGCGAGAGATGAGGAGATGTCAGCCCCCTGCGCTGGAAATAACAACCCAGGAGGCCTGTGTTGCCGCCATTTGCGAACAAAAAAAACACTATTGTTACTGGTGACATTTATCACGTACTTATTATCTTGCCCTCCCGTGTAGCTAATTCCAACCCTCCCTCGTCTTCCTGTCTGCTCCTCAACCTGCCACCAGCTTTTAATCACTTGAATAGACTTCAGGTAAACATGTGGTGAGGTTGGTGCGCTGGTGGCTGATTTCTCACCCTCTCTCTCTCTCTCTCTCTCTCTCTGTCAGCGGAGAAACGGCGTGGTGCTGGACACGTCCTTGCTGTCACGGCTGAGCCACAAGCGGCTGATGGCGACTTTTCAGGTGGAGGCGCAACGCGGGGAGCAGGACCTCTATCGCTGCATCACCCTGTCCCCCAGAGGAGCTGCAGTCTCCAACTTTGGAGAACTCATTGTCAGAGGTGAGCTAGCTACATGTGGGAACTTGTGAACAGTTTAACACACATTCGGCCTAAAGACGTGGAAAATGTGCTTTTTAGAGAGTGAGATGAGATGCTTTATTTTGAAAATTCACCTTGGAAAAAGGTGAAACGGTGTCAGAAATCTTACTTTAGCTACCAGCTATTGTCATCACTTGAAACAGTGGGTTGAAAAGTCACCTTAAGTTCCAGAGCACTATTTTCACATGGATTGACATGTTAATAAGAAAAAATTAAACCATGTGAAAAACAATTATTTCAATTAAAACAAAAACAAAATAGACAATAACGCAGGCAACAATGGGGAATAACAATAGTTTGTATTGGTGTCACTTTGACCATGCAAGGAAATACAAAGCATTCATTTCTCAATAAATAGTCTGTGTCCTGTGTAGTATCAGTGCAGTGCATCATGTGTCCACACAATAACAAACGAATGAATCAAATTAACTGATTTGATGTTTCAGGGTTGATGAGGTCGTGTTGTCCATCAAGGCTCAGTTTCTTATGTGCACAGAGGAAACTATTAATTATGCAATTATTCATGCAAATAAGGTCTGGTTCAGAGTGAACATCAAGAATCTGCAGCAATCAAGAGTCTCTCTTTCTGTCTCTCTCGCTCTCTCTCACACACTCGCTCTCCCTCCTTTTGTCTCTCTTTCTCTCTGTTTGTCTCTCTTTCTGTCCCTCTTTCTTTCTCTCACTGCCTCCTTCTGTCTCTCTGCCACTCTCTCTTTTTTCTCCCTCTCTCTGAGTCTCTCTCCCTCTCCCGCTCTCCTTCTGTGTCTCTCCCCCTCTCTCTCCCTCTCTCTCTCTCCCTCTCCTATAATCCTGATGTGATTAAAAGATTTTTATGACTCACTGCTCTAGCAGAGCAGAAATAATGTTATTGAAACTATAAAACAAAAAAGAGACAATCCATGACAGAAATCCTTGACGTCTCCTTTGCTCTCATGATGTGGTTCTTTTCTGCTGAAAATCACTGTTTGACTGTTTTTCATCCACGTTTTCAAGGACAGATTTCCATCTGCATTCCTCTGTTGTTTCAACTCTTATCATTTATAAACAGTTCCAAGAACCTTATTCTAATAGGATTATACATTCAGATATATAACAATACCATGTTCTTCACTGCAGTGCCCCCGACTCCGATTGCACCCCCTCAGCTCCTGCGGGCTGGTCCCACCTATCTGATCATCCAGCTCAACACCAACTCCATCGTGGGGGACGGGCCAGTCATTCGGCGGGAAATCCAGTACCGAGCCAGCCAGTCCACGTGGACAGAGACCCACGGTGTGGGCTCACTTACCTACAAGGTTTGGCATTTGGAGCCCGACACAGAGTACCGCATCAGTGTCCTGCTCACCCGGCCTGGGGAGGGGGGCACCGGGGCCCCCGGACCTCCTCTGATCAGCAGGACAAAGTGTGCAGGTGAGTCAGATCAAGCATCGATTCACTCTTCAAAATTCTAGATAAGATCCATGGCAGTGAAGCAAATTGAAGCTTTAGTTACAAACAGAGTGACAGATCTGCTCTGGCACCAGGAATAATCTCATTGGTTAGGATAAACCTCAGTGGGCGAGACTTAAATAGCTTTTTTCAGATTATAGAAGAGTGAAAGAGGCAGGAGAGGAGGAAGCTAATACTGAGAACTTTACAATGTTAATTTTATCCACTAAGCTCCACCCCTGCATTAAGCTTTACCTCAGACACTGACTGTATTCTTGCTTTCAGACATTGCTCTCCAAAGAAATGCTACTATGACTTAAAATTGTGAAAATGAGATGAAGACTTAATTATGGCTGAAACAGATGATTGAGTAGAGAAACATGCTTGTTGCACATTCCCAAAACCTAAGGTGACATCTTTAAATTGCTTGATTTGTCCAGACAAAAGTTCAAAACCCAAAGAATTTTAACTTGTGATACTATAAAATGAAGAAAAGCAGAAAATTCACAGGTCATAGGTTAGATATAACTGAATATTTGGACAGTTAGCAAAGCTCACACCTCTTTTTGTCAGACTCATAACTCAAAAGTCAAAATGAGACTCCCAGGCATCATGTGTCTGGATAGCAGTGTCTTTTGTCTGCACATCCATGATTGAAGAGAAGCAGAAGCTATAATAGGGGATGGTTCCTTATTTGGAAATAAAATGCTTAATTAGATTTAATATGGGATGCATTTTCAAATAACTTGTCCTGTGTGCTGTGAGAACATACATGTGTAGTTGTCATGTGCTAATGTAACATGACTTTTCACAGTGATGATTTGACCAAAAATACAGACATATAGGCTTAAAGAAACATCCCATTATTATTATTATGTTCCCCTTCAGGATACATTTCACCTAATTATGTGACCAAAACTAACAACATTCCCATCAACCTCAGCTGTACCTAGTACTCAGTGCTAAATAGCAAGATTGACCATGTTAGCAGGCTAAACTTGAATGGAAATCAGTGTAAAAAAAAAGAGAGAGAGGATAGAGAGAAAGAGAGCGAAGCCATCGCTAACTGCTAATCTGAAGTAGCTGTCAGATCTGATCAGTGTGGGATTAGTGAGAAAGTCACTGAAAGGAGGAGCTTCGAGTGCCATGAGCACAACTAGTAAAACTGTGTTTTAATGCACAGTGGGTAGTTAGCAGTAAGAGGTGCTACAAAGGAGTCCATCTGCAGCTTATCAGAACTGACTGTCAAAGCAGTACTGCGCTGTTACTGGGTGTTTTTTTTTTTTTTCTGGTGAGTCGAACTTCACCTAAATATAACGGAATAAGTGACAAGAGACAAAACCAGAACCCTGCCATTGCTCGTGAATAGTTGAATGACAAATAGTTTAATTTGTTGATTATTGTTTTATTGCTCAATCCCAGATGATGCAGTACTTGAATAGATTGCCAAGGAGGTGTCTTAGCCCTAAACAGAAAGTGTAATGTGTTATGTGTAATGCGACTTTATGAGTTACTGTGACACCACTGGTGCATATAGCAAACAGAAGACTTAGCACATCATCACAAAACAACAAACAGAAGACCATCTGCTTCCTCCTGCAGTTCACAGGAACAGAAACCACAGTCTGTTCCTGCTCTGACGCTCCAAGTTTCATCTGCGCTCTGAGCTGCAGCTGGAAGCTGCAGCAAACTGTTGTGACGCATATCTTAACAACTTGTAGTTTGCCTGCAGCCACTGAGAACAAAAGGTGTGTTTGTTGTCATTTTGGCGCGGAAGGTGTCTGATGGTTTCTATTCATCCTGGGCTTAGCCCTAATATAAACACATGTTTATATGAAGAGCCGGGATATGCTTTTATCTACTGTCGCAGTTGCATCTAAAACAAGGAGTGTGGAGAATCTAACAAACACACGACACGTCATATCTGCATAGCACCGCACCTGTGGGTTAATGACTGGCCTGAAGGTGGCTGCAGAGGACAGCTCGGTTCAGTACGGAGCGGCACTGAAATCCTCTCCATCTCAGGGACGACACGCAGGCACAGGACAGGGTCCCCTCACAACCTCTCATCTGTGTTTTAGCCACAGCGCTACTCATCTGGGCGAAAAAGGCACCCTGCCGCTCTGTCAAGTAGACAGCATGACGCCCCTGTCACCTGCCACACTCTTCGATCCACTCTCATCAGTGTCTTCCACTCGCCCACCTCCTGTCTACTCCCATTGCTCACATCTGAAGCTTTATCCCCGGGGAGAAAGCAGCAGACGGCAGAGGCCCACTGACACAAAACTCCGGATGAATTTGTCTTCCTAATGTGTCACACAGAGCCATTTCTTTTAACAGAGAAGACTCCTCTTTTTTGGACAGTTGCTGACTGTGACATTTGACACTTACTTGGTGCAGAGGATTTCGCTCCCAATGGCATCGTGGTCCAGGGCGACTGGCTGCACAGAGGCCCAGTTCAGATGCTAAACGAATGATGTGCCCACTTGCTTTTTCCTCCAGTGCTCAGGCTTCTTATATGGCTATAAATAGGCGTTTTTGACAGATGTGTCATTCAGGTACCATAGGATTAATGCTTCCCATATTTTTCCTGAAAGCCACAAATTCTTATGACATTATAGCATCTTTTTCTGATGCCATAATCTTTTCTGCAGAATGAGACAATCCTGCTGAGAATTGGGAGTGCAGTGTGTGTGTGTGTGTGTGTGTGTGTGTGTGTGTGTGTGTGTGTGTGTGTGTGTGTGTGTGTGTTACTTTTCAGCCCAGTCATTCCAGTCAGACTTTATGCTTAAAGTCAAATCTTCTAAAGACTGTTCCCGTGTCAGACTTTGGTGGTCTGCATTATGATTGTACCTTTCCTGTGCACAACCAGATGCAGCACCATGCATATCTTCAGGACGTGTACCTGACAGGAGTCTGCAGTTATCCACATGTTGACGTAATGAAGCTACAAACATGCAAGAATGGAGAGAGACACACAAAAGATACTGTTCTTGCAGAGAACTCTATACCAAGAAAGAGACTCTGGGAGCAGAATTGTTGCCCCAGTGTAGCTATTCGGGAGCAGGTGTGAACACTTTTACATATTCATTAATTCATCCCAGCTGACATTACTGGGCAGAGTACAACCCTGGACAGATCACCAATCAATCACAGGACTGACATATAGAGACAAACAGCCATTCGCACTCACATTCATGGAGGACAAAGCAGAAATCCCATACAGAAACGGGGAGAAACATCTTAACTTCACACAGAAAGCTCCCAGCCACCCGTGTGATGCCACAGTACAGTCAGAATTGGCGGCTATAAATGATCATCCCAGTTTAAATGAGAACTTTGAATACATCATCACATATGACCATACAGGAAATGTTTCAGGTATGCTCACATCCAGTTTTGCCTGGAGGTAAAGTGATTTAGATGTGTCTGAAGTCTGAACTGTTGGTTTGTTTACAGCCTGTCCAGTTGCAACCAGTTTGCCCTGTCAGGCTTCGTTGCTATGACGTAGCTATCGTAGCAGTCAGGGGAACCTCAGGGATGGGTGTAACATGGGCCAGTTGTAACATTAGCTGCGTCACAGTCCAGCAGTCTCACTCTTTGGAGGCTTCGTTTGAGGACCGATTGCATCACAGTTGGCTCAAAGAAATGTGTCCTCCTCATCCTGGGAAACAAAAGCTTCAACAGATAGTCCCATCATGTTCCGGTCAATCCCAAAATTCATTGCGAGACGGGATTGAAAATTATGTGGCTGCAAAAAACAGGCAGATGAGGATATACTTTCAAATGTAAGTATTGTGTTTCAGCTCAGTTCAACGGTTACCGGCACAAACCAAAGGCCTTGGAAACCTCAAGGTTTTGGGAAAAAATAGTTGTGTTGTCAAGGGTGCTGGGCAACAAGAGCTGAGCTTTGTGACACAACAGTAAGTGCGGAAACACAAAGCAAAAATCCTCCATAGACCAGACCATCTCATTTCGGTTCAGTCTGTGTGTGCTTCAATGGCCACGAAGGACCACACCTTCCTGGACAGTAACCTCTGGAGGATGCAGCCCCTAAATTGGGACACAACTAATGTCTCCAATCAGGAACAAGCTGCAAATCGGCTGATTCACTCTACAAATACTCAATTTAATCCTTATTCTACATGTGATGAAGTAGCAGTCCTTTAATAGAGACTCCTTTTACCTGTAAAACTAAAGTTATAGTAGAAAATAGAAAAATCCTTAATATATATTAAAAAAAAAAAAAAAAAAAAAACAATTCAGCCCTCCTGCAGTCAGACTTGTGTAAGTACATCCAGAGTCTTTGAAATGTGAAGCAGTGTGTGACATTGATTTTGGCAGCAGTGACAGTATTTTTACTACTTGCTTTCAATCAGCATAATTTCCATTTTAAAAGTTTCATTTTAAAATATTGATACCGGCAGGAGCTCATTCTAAAATACAAGTTTCAGCAGTCAAACCCCATGTGGCTTCAGTGGTAAGTATGAGGATTGTGCACTCATAGTCCATCATGATCCCAACATAGCTCCTGGCGGGAGGGACAGGCCTCAGTGGCGGCTCACTGAGGCAGCTGTTAAAGATGAGGAGAATGAGATGCAATGTGCACACCCACGGGGACTCTCCCTCATTCACTTTTTCCCTCTTCCCCCCACTCATCTCTTGTCCAGTTTCCGTAACCCTTCCTTCACTCGCTGTGCTGCTGGCTAAATCCCTTTGATTAGGCTAATCAAGCTGAATGTCAGTTTGGGGCAGGACTGGTGGAGGACTGGAGGGTGGAGAGGGCAGGACGGAGCCTGCTGCAGAGCTGCTGTAATGATGAGTAATGGCATCTGGAGCAGAAACTGAACATTCAGGCAGCAAGCCTTTGGTGGCAGACCTGGTTTTAGCTGGATTAGACTGCTATACAGGTACTGATACTGCTAAAAAAAAACATCAGACACTGAGCCACGTATTCTCATGCACCTTTGACATGAAAGGTATAATAGAGATTTGATTGATAGTTTTCCCTAAGAAGGTTTTAGCCTTTAGTGGTGTCAGCTGTGAAAACACAAATCAGCCAAACTCAGCCTGGGAGAGCAAACATCTTTCAAATCAGCAAGGACTCGAAAGACATTTCTCTCTGTGTCGCACCTCTGTCCCCTCAGAGCTAATGTCTCCTCCATGACTTTGCTTCGTTAATGGACGTAACAGCTCTGATCTATGTAAAGTGACGCAGCAGGTCTGAAGCCATTGCTTCCCCGGTCCGGCTACCCTCTGCACTGCCAGTCAATGCCACGATGAAAGCATTGCCCTCCTCCTGGTGTATCTGACGTCTCAGCGGTAGATGCAGGTCAGGCTGCAGGACAGAAATAACCCCCCACAGCCCAGTGTGAAACTGGACATTTTGCGTGACAGGAACATGGCCATGTGCAATCACAACATTCACACATGACAGCAGTAATTAGGCTCCATCTGCTCATGTATGATTCTCTGCCAGGGCCATGCACTGGTCTCCTACTGACCCTCACTCACATTAGGAGAGAGTACTAAATTGTATGGTACTTGTTCCAGAGGTTAGATTTCTTTTTTTATTTTTCCTTTTTTTCTTGTTTCACTCCGTGCTAACCTCAAACCTATCAGTATCAGTATTCTTTTCTTAAGCTGTACTGGGTATGATTTATAGGTAAAAGTACAATTGTATTGTCAGTATAAGTTCTGCTATGAGAGAAAACCACATCCCATCCTCTGTTACTCTATTCATTTTCTTTTGCTTAACGATGTCCATGTGGTAGTGACAGCAAAGTAGCCAGACATCTGGCTCCCCCAGTCACATCCTGTTGGGAGATCCCAAGGCAGTCTGAGGCTGGATGGGCTATGCAGTCCCTCCAGCATGCTTTGCTGGCGCCCCTGGGTTTCCTGCCAATTTAATGTGCCCAGATCACCTCCACAGGGAAGCACCAAGTGTCCAAGCATCTCAGCAGGCTCTATTCATTGAAGAGGAACAGCGGTTCTGCTCCGCAATCCTTTTACATGTGAAAATCCCCACGCTGCCCCTCAGGATGAGGATTTGGTGAACTGTAAAGATGTTACATTTGACCACTGCATCTGTGAAGTGATTCTTTCACACAAAGCTCAAGACCATAGGTTGGAGTGCAAGTCACTGGGTAAATCCCTGTTGACCAGTGCAATAATTGCTTAGCCTGCAAACATAGAATTAATCCACCCATCAATCTCATGCCCTGTCTTATTTACCATGTAAGTAAGTACATCACCCAACTTTCTCACCAACCACTAGCTCTGAGTTGCAATCACACCTGCAGATAACCCTTACATAAAGCCATTTTTGGCTGAACTGGAACACCAGGGACAACCCCATAAATGCAACTGTCACTAACTGACAGACCGAGTGATAAAGTTACACCATTGGTCAACAGGCCAAGTGTTGGAGTCTCCCCATTGGTTGTTGCTCTTTCAAAACGAATTGGCAGTTTAGCCAGTTTAGCACCTTTGTCGATGAACAGACTTTTCAGACCCCTTCAAACCTTTTTTAAAAGAATCACCTAATAACAAATCTAGTGATTTCTAGGACAAACTAGACTACTTTCCGTAGAAGACATTCACCAGTATTGCCTCGTAAACACAAGGTCAGACTTCCCTTCTTCTAAGCTGACCCCACAGGGGCTGACAGGGATGTGAATTAGCTTGTAACTTTCTGTCTAAATCTTTATTTTACCAACGAATAAGGTCAAAATCACAGCAGTCTTTGTCTTTAACTCATGTGTTTGGTGATTTGGTCAGACGACGTGGTTATAAAGTCAGCATTTTAGCAGCAGCTTGGATGTGACAGCTGGTTTACACGATGTCTTTGTGGGACACATTTTTAGTCGATATTTCAGACTTGTCCAGTCGCCTGCGAAAAGAAACAGAAAAACATTAAAGAGGGCAGCTTTACTGGGAACTCAGCTCTATTAAAATACTGTATATATGAGCACAGAGACAAGGAGGGAGGCAAAAAGATAAAGGACCGAATCCAGCTGACACAATGCAGAATGAATCCAGCTATATACTGTAACTTAGAGTTGTTATATTAATGGATCCACTAACTATGTGTAATGTGAAAGGGCTCAACGGTGGAGATGAACCCTCCTTTCATGAACCTCATGTCCAGCAGCAGCAGTTTTCAGTGGAAAAACCATTGATAACAACCCATTTATCAGCTAAAGAGACAGATCATTTGCTCGGGTTAAAGTGGAAACCAAGCCAGAAGTAGAAGGGACTGCTTACAATTATGTTCCAATACAATTTAACCACAACCGTGACATTGTGTTAACAGCTTGTCTGACCGTATGGCCAAAAAAATCAATTATTGCTTCTTAAAAACAGGACAATTTAGCATGCAGGTTCATTCTTTAGCTTCAGCTTCAGCTTTTGACCATCTCTCATGCTCTTTATCAGCAACTTTGTACAATGTTATATAATTTTAACCAGTGGAATCTTGGAAACATTTTCTTTCATTTTCCTTCCAATATCGCTTCTACTCTTGTCACAATATACAACATTTTTTAATTAAATTATACATTTGCCAAATTTATCCAAATGTAGCTTTGGCTGATAATACGATCAGTGAGCTTCTTCCTTCCATTGCTTCCTCTCTGGTCTCTGTGATCTCCTTTACAGAATCTGGTAAATATAAGCCTACTGTTTGCGCTGCATTGATATAACTTTTTCTCTCTGTCTGTTTTCTCTTAGAGCCCATGCGTGCCTTGAGGGGCCTGACGGCGACAGAGATCCAGCCGCGGCTGCTGGCCCTCCAGTGGGAGCCCCTGGGCTACAACCTCACCCGCTGTCACACCTACTCCTTGTCCCTGTGCTACCGCTACTCCATGCCAACAGGAGGCAGCGGAGGGAACAACGCCACCGTCAGAGAGTGCCTGTCCGTGGACCGCAACACCTCTCACTTCACGCTAAGAGACCTGCCACCCTTCCGCTCCGTCCACGTCCGGCTGGCGCTGGCCAACCCTGAAGGAAAGAAGGAGAGCAGGGAGGTCACCTTCCAGACTGAGGAAGACAGTAAGTGGGCGGTTTTCCGTTGACTGAATGAAGACCGGGACAAAAAGATGCATTATTTTTAACCATTATTATGCTGAACAGGGACGTTTTTATTCATGCATTGAAGCTCTGCATTGGCATCGTTACTCAGCTCAGGCTTCAGAACTTCTTAAATTTCTCGTTGTCTGCTCACACTCTTTCATGCTCAGATGATTATTGTGCACCACTTACACAAATCCATGCCTTTAGTCATCCAGTACCAGCAGAAAAAAAAAAAAAAAACACAAATATTGACTTACAATATAAGCTGGATCAGCATAACTAAATGGAAGATCAGCCTTTTAAATGGAGACCGGTGGAACAATAATCAGCTTGGGCCATGGCCGGTGGCAAAATGGCAAAAATGATTTTGCTTATCTTTGTATTAATATTTTCCTGTGTACATCAGCAGATTAGGCACATTCTAATGCAAATTTCCAGAGAGTGGAAGTACAGAAGGTCAAACACTTATTGTTATGTAGAATAAGCAAGACTTTTCAATGTAATTGAAAGCCACTTAGGGATATTCTTGACCGGGCGGAGAGAGTGAGAGGGAACGGCAGCTATGATACGAAACTAGCAGCATCGTCTTCAAAATGCGTTTTAGTTTCTGCAAAAAAAAAATGTAATATTGCTTCGCCTTCAATTTTACAGCAAATACTTGAAAATAACAAGCAACGGAGGAGATATGGAGAGATGCACACAGTGTGCTTAATTATCTGTACCTACACATTCCTGTCATGTAGGCAGAGGGAAACGCATTTACATAAATGGAATAACACAGAATATAGCACTGTAGTTTAATTTTATTTATCAGATTTGACTGGTCAGGAAGTGACAAGTTAAAACAATATATGTCAAAAAACAAGCCTGATTGTTTTCCTTCCCCTGACTTTACTTGATAGTTTGAATGTCAGCACCAATGGAAAGTTTTGCTTTTGAGCCACTGAATGCCACCCTGACATCCTGACAGTCCCCAATCCCCCCTGTCACATGGAGAGCCGCCATCACCTTCACAACTACAGTAATTGAGCCGCAGCTGGTGACAGTTCCCCCTGCCTGTTTCCTATTGGGCTCAACAATCAAACACCGGTGTAGCGCTTTGCTTACGCTGTGTCTCTGCTGCTTGGTGGGAGCAGCTTTGGCTCTCAGGTATTCATGGATACAGCAGGATTTTTCTTCCTGGGTGCCTTTTTGCCTACTGCAACTTCAGCTTCTGATGCAGAGAGACAGGCCAGAGAAGTCGGGTGTTGTCTCCTACAATATCAAGCATTCAGTAATTCAGTCACATGTAACACGCAAAGCAGAGGGCAAGGATCCAGAAATGCAGGGACATCACCGGACAAAGGTGAACAACAGAGGTGGAAGACCCCCACCCCCCACCACCCACATGGCCCATGTCACACAAGAATTGAGCAATTAATGATAAAGGTAACTATGATCTTCTGTAGAAAGAAATCACCGTGTGTGTTATATTAATGATGATAACACCATACTGTAGGTTTACAGACACTGGGACAGATCTAATTCAATGGAGATTTTATGAGCTTTAATTTATTGGCAACTTGTTGCAAATTTCTGCCCCATGACAGTTTAGAGGCGATCTGCACCGACTTTACACATGGGTGTGTTTGCAGGTGTGGGGGGAGGACTGCCCTTGCTCTTTTGTGGCTCCAGTTTTATTCGTGTAATGCCAAATCACAACAGTATCAGTATCTCAAGGCACCTTTCAAATAGACCACGTCTAGACTGTCTCCTTACAACATTAATTACAGAGAGCCAACAATTCCCACCATGAGCAAGCACTTGACGACAGTGGTGAGGAACAGGAAGAAACCATGAGCCTGCAGTGCATCAACTGGTTAGAGAGAGAGAGAGAGAGAGAGAGAGAGAGCGAGCACCATGCAAAGATAATAATCATGGCAGTAAGAGCAGCAGTAGTACTGATAATAATGAAAGTGATTATATAATATTACTACTGGTGTAATAATGAATATTGATAACTGAGTGTAATTATTATAATGAATTATAATATATTTTGCCTCAGATGTTGAGCAGGATCATGGGGAAAGGTGGTTTGCAGTTGCAGATCCAGTCTCTATGCTTCAGAGAGAGGAGGACCTGCAGAGAGTACAGGAGGGAAGAGAGAGGTGATCTTACCAGACCCCTATGGTCCGCTACACATCTCAGCCTGAGACTAGTGACTCATGGCTGCGTTAGCCACCACTAGAATAGCACACCTAAATATTCCTGACATGTTTGCAGTCAAATTGCATGATGGGTAATGTGCAGTAGGGGCCATAGACTGTCTATACAAGTGGACAAAGGCTCTAGGTCTGAAAAGTGAAGTCATTGCTGAAGAGCTTTAAACTTGCATCCTATCTAATGACCATCAGGGGACGACTCCACTGGTTGTTAAAAGAAAAAAAAAAGAAGAAAATGTCCCTGCTTCTCCCTTGATTTATTATCTCAGCAAACATTTTCCTAATGAGTTTATGGTCTCAGTCTCTAGTTTCAAGTCTTCAATACAACATGATGTTCACTTTTTAAATGATGGTCCATTTAGAGGAAAATAGACCAGAAAGCAGGGAATGGATTAGGAGGCGTGGCTAAAGTGTGTTTGACAGACAGTAGCACCCAATCAGGATAGAGTACAGAGCAGGTCAGCTCCACCCCTCACTCCTCCTCAGCTCCACCTTCTCCTCCAAATATGGTTTCTTCTGGTTTCAAAAAAACAAGATGGCCGATAAAATGCAAACTGGAGACTTCACAACAGCAGCTCACAAACCAATGGGTGACGTGACGGTGGGTTGACACTTGGTTTGGACAAGAAGAATGCAAGGGAAAAAAAGATTTTGTCAGCAGTGTTACAGGAGCGTGGTGCTAAATTGGTTGGTCTCATATACATCCACGATGACTTGTGGTTGTTGGTTCTCAGAAGAACGGGGGCTTATATTCAGTATCTCAGGTCACCTGGCATTTTCATCCCAACAAACCCAGGGACAACAATGTTATCATAATTGGTTAACTGGTAACCTCCAATTTCCCCAGTGTGGGACAAATAGAATTTGGTTGAAATGAATCTGTGACGATAAACTTGACAATAATGAGGAAATTCTGTTCATGTGAAAAAGCTGCATCTTTCTTTTTCACTTGACATGACACCTCTATTAGTAACACTGACATAATGTTGCTTCTGTTCTTAAGTTGGCATTTAATTACATAATTTTTCTACTTTAACAGAGAGGGAACATTGTGCAAAGGTTGTTTTGTGCATTATGTAAAACATAGCACTTTGTTCAGGGCATTACTCTGCCTGAGCTTTCATTTCCCGTGCCTTCTTTTCTTCTTCTATGTTTTATAATAGAAATATGATTCACTCAAAACAGATGTAGTTAGGTTTGTTTTGGAATTATTTCAGGTGAGCACCTGTTTTTTTTTTTTTTAATCCAGTTTCTCATTATCCATCCAAACTTCAGTCTCTCAGGGTGGAACCAGAGAACGCGGTCCCTGGTACTTCAAAGCCTCTTTTATGGAAACTTTTTTTTTTTTTACTACACAGCACAAAACTATCAGACATAGTTACATATTATTTCAATGATTCTCTCAGATTTAGAGCTTTTTAAGTCTCATTCTATGACATGTTAATGCTGGAGGGCTAATATTACCAGGTGTTTCTGCAGAGCCAGCACTCCAATGAGTACGGTTATTTATTTCTTTTCTTAAATTTACCTGCACTCCAGGCACTAAAAACTCATGTACTGCTTTAAGAAGATGCATCTTATTAAGCCAAAAAATGCAGAGAGGTACTCTGGCAGTTCACAGGTTGGATTACTTTGCTATTTCTTTGTCAGTAAGGTGCTAAGGAAGAAAAATCGACTGTCATCCTCCAAGACACGGTGCTCTATTATCAGACAGTAGAAGCCAGAATCTCAATTCATCCTGAGGTGCTGAGAGCAAGCCAGCCCACAGTTTCCTTTCATCACCTCCCTTCAGCTCTGTCTTTCTGCTCCCTCGTTTTCGTCCTCCTCCATCCCTCCCCGGCCCCTGTGCTTTTTCGTTCTGTCAAAGGTGTTTTTACCCCCTGGCATGCCTGCACCAAGAGTCCATTTACTCCAGACCGGAGCTGAGTGTTTGTTTCAGAGAAGGTTGTTTTTCTTTTTCCCTGCTGTAGTTCCTGGCGGCATTGCTCCAGAGTCCCTGACCTTCACCCCGCTCGATGACATGATCTTCCTCAAGTGGGAGGAGCCCATCGAACCCAACGGTCTCATCACACAGTACGAGGTAGGATACCTTGTTAGTCACGCAAGAAAATCTACAATCCAAACGATACAGCTGCCTTTGCACCACACACTAATCCTTTCCAGGTGTAGGATGTTATTTTCCCCTTGCCAATATCTATTTTATTCATCCTCCTTCAGTATAATGACTCAAATCAAGTAAAAGTCTCCTCTGCAGGCTTTCAACACTATAAAGCTCTCGCTCTTTGATTTTTCCCCAGGCTTGTTTTTCCTGTTTCTTGCCCAGATGCTGGTATAACACATGAGCCTCAGCCACTAGAGTGGGGAGGACCCACTTTTCACAGTTCATGGGATTTACTGTACATGTTCATATGGTAATGAAGCTGAGGCACAGACTTCAGGCTGTAATTACATGGGGGACAACCATTCTAATTACTTATTTGCCTAAGAGATACCTCCACAAGGGGGCAACTTTAAATGTTTCTAATTAATTATTGAAGGCCCTGCGTTAACCGTAGACCTTTGTAGCTTTTTTCTCCTTCAGTACACGTGAAGACCCACTGTGGTCGTCTGATAGGGAGAGAAACTAGTTTCCATTCAGGAGGAGAAGTTTGAAACTGAGAAACATGTCAGAGAATTGAATGATGCTGTAACCTCTATGAATACCAATGAAGTGCCCTTGCCCCTAACCTCTACACTACTGCTGCTCTGGATGTCTACAACAGAGCACGAACAATAAAGGATTATTGATATCTAATTCAGCATCCGTGTCTGAGAGACAAAAATCTGACAACATTTTCTGGGTTACGATGTATGTGATGGCGCCTGTTGACCCTCTCACAACCTTGACGGACTACGCAGTGTTTTACGAGTGCCAAGCTTCATGATCGGTTGAGGTTGCTCATTTTGTACACAAGTGCTCACACCTACACACGGTGAATCACTATGAATCCACCACGAGTTCACTGAACCTTGACACTCTAGAAAACCTTGACGGCTATTGCAGCACTGGCCATCCTCAAACTCACGAACCTGTGTCAAAAGACAAGCCAGCACCCGTGAATACTGTTACATGCCAAATATAATATGAACTATCTCCTCTGTGTCTGTAACTTTGAGGATAACAGTGTTTTCAGACAGAAAAATGAAGCAAATGTTCACCTTGTGTCATTTGCACTACTTTTACCACTGGACCAACAGTACAAACACGAGTTGCAACGTTACGCTAGCTAGCAACAGATACACCGCCTGTGCATATGGGAGCGTGTCTGTCTGTCTGTGTGCGTTTGTGTGACAGCTCAGCCTCTGACTCAACTCAACACTAGAAACCAGTTCTCTCTGTTATTTCCCTCCGTTCCATCTTGCTCTTTTCTCTCATGACTGTGCGTTTTGTGAAGCAAGTTCACAAAGCCCAGGGATGAGTTGAAACGTTTTGAGCTTGTGTGGACGTGTCTGCACATCAGTTTTGTGCTGCAAAAATCAGAAATTCACCTCTGGATCCTGTCTGAACACACAGCAGCAGTATATGGCAAGACAAATATGAGGAAACTGTTTCTTTGCGTGAACATTATGACAAAGGTTTCTCTTATACCTTATACATGTAGACATTTGCCTTAAAGGTCCTCTATGTCTTATCTGAAGCTTTGATATCAATAAAAGTATTTACTGATATTTACTTATGAGCCTCTCTTCTTACAGGCTGACTGTTTTCTGTGAGTGACATGACTTGTAACCTACTAATGTTGTCAAATTTGGAGTGCAATAACTATAAAATACACCCACAGGTCTGGAATATCATTATCCTTGAGAAAGGCTGTCCAATGATATATTGGCTTCCTGACATCCACCATTTCTTCAATATTTCCTTTTGTAGCTTGCCAAATTACCATCCGAATGACTTGGTGTTAATAAAGTTAAAAACAAGTTACAGAAAAACAGTGGATGCCAAAAACTTCAACCAGTGTGACTGTGAAATAAACGCCTGGAGTTTAATGTTTAACATTTCTTTGCTGTTAAAAGTTCTAAAATTACATCCAGATAAAGTTTGCGGTGCTTAAATACAATGTGCAAATTCTTAGTATCAATTCAATCGATTATTTATCTTGCAAATCGATTTTAGATCGTTCTACGTCCCCCATGAAGGACAACTTGCCGAGTACCTATCAATGTCGTTGGATTGTAGGAATATAAATCGATGCGTCAATGTAATCGATGGATCGTTACACCCCTACTAAATTGCTCCATAGCTACATATACACACATCAGCTAAAATCTATCAATAATACCAGCCATGGCAATATACAATGTCACAATGTAAAATACTTCAAAGAGGACTTTAGACTCACATGTGAAACCTGTGAGAAGAGGCAGAGAAAAATAAAGAGTGAGTTATGTTACTTGGGTTTTTCGATTAAAAGAATCAACGGTTAACAAACAGTTACTAAAGAATCCAAGTGCCATCATCTTGTTCCCCATAAGTGATTGACTCTGTGAGTCAATCAGTAACAAATATGTCAGCCATCAATTTATTCATCTATTTTTTTTTTAAAATGGTTATCCTGTTTATGGTCATGGACCTATCCTTGTGAAATACAATTCCCCCCTGAAAGTAAAATGTTGAAATTAAATGGGCTGAGGACATGGCACTGGAATGAAGAATGGGCAATTTTATAACCAGCCTGGTTGATTTCCACAGTTTTATGCATCTTGATTTACAGACTTCGACACATTTATCAAATAGCAACAGAATAAAAAAAAAAAAATACAACATCATGCTGGTCTTCAGTCATACTTGTCATCTTCTGTACCTGTACCTTGTTTTTTCTTTCTGTGCTTTATCACCTAATCTGGAAAACAGTGTAAAATCAGGCCAACAGTGCTGTAGAGGAAGAGCATGACACTGAGTCTGATTATCAGTGGCTAACTGCGGCATAAGATTTATTAGATCTGAGCAGGGCGATGACATCTTTTTGCAGTAGTGCTAGGATTAATTGAGTGGTGTTGCTCATGAGAGAGTCTCAAATGAAATGCCAGGAGAATTCACTCTTTCGGTGGTGTTAATAGTGAGCTATACGCTGTGCAAAGAAAAAAACTGATACTCTATCTACTCTACAGGCTTATACAATAAGATTAGCTCTGGCTAACGGTGTATTGAGGAATACATACATCTGAACACGTGCCGAGTGAAAGCTGAAAAGCTGCTTTGAAAGTTTAATCAGCTCCAGTTCCTTTTTACCAGCCATGGTGGTAGGGCTGTAGTAGCTATAGCAATGGCAATGTTACTCTTTCGGGCAAGTAGAGTGGTGGTTAGTCCACTACTGAAGTCCAGACTAAAGTATGTTATCTAGAAATATCTAATATATATTATATATAAATACATAAAATATAAAATAATAGTACATATTCATGGTCCCCAGAGTCCTAACAACCTTTCCTCAGGTGCCAACAGCTGTGAAATATCTCAACACCAACGTGATTGATTTGTCCAGGCATTCATGGTACCAAGAGGGTGAATCATTTCCAACTTTTGTCAACATTGCCCTTTTTGGTTTAGATTGATGTTTTGAATCTGGATGGATTGCCATGAAATATATATCCTCTTTCAGATGAATTGTAATAATTCTTCCAGTGCCACCGGTAGGTTAAAATTGTACCCGTGTACCTGCAAAATCATGGCTGTAGCCTGCTGGTCTGTTAATTCAGTTCTTTTCCCTCCTTCCAGATCAGCTACCAAAGCATCGAGTCGTCAGACCCAGGCATCAATGTGCCGGGTCCCCGCCGCACAGTCTCCAAACTGAGGAACGAGACCTACCACATGTTCTCTGGCCTGCATCCTGGAACCACCTACCTGGTGTCCGTCCGCGCCCGAACCACCAAGGGGTTTGGCCAAACGGCGCTCACCGAGATCACCACCAACATCTCCGGTGAGGCCCTGTGCTGACTGCTGGAGTTGTTGTGGTTTGCTCAGCTGTGTCAGTGCATGAGCGTACAAGGTCAAGAGACCTTACAATAAAATACAATAGAAACAGATCCAACAGTTCCCACACTTAGCAACACTTACCGACAGTGGGGAGGAAAAACTCCCTTTGAACAAGAAGAAGCCTCCAACAGATCCAGACCACTTTAAGAGAACCCCCTTTTTCCCCCCAACAAAAATGTGTTCCCACTCAAAGCTTTAAACTATAGCAAAGAAGACTAAGCAATGACTTGATTTCCTCCTTTTGATTAAATTACACGTATACATTTCGATTACCCAAATTATCTTGATTTTCCTTCAGCCTTACAGCTTTCAGACCTGCGGTGCCTTTGTTTGATGTAGACCTGAATTGTAGAGAACGCAAATGTTCAGTTTGAATGGTTTGGGTGAAAACAGCTTTATTCAGCCAACATCAAACTCTGTCTGTGTTTACCTTTCAAAGGCGACACAACAGTTCAGAAATTAGAGAAACAACATTTGTGAGTGGAAAAGTTGCCAGTTTGGATCTTGAGATTGGTCTGGAAAATGTGTCTGTGGGGAACGTGAAGCACTATTCTCTACAAGTGGAGATGTGCAGGCTGTTTTCACTGGTGACAGTATGTCTCCTCTGATGAAACATCACGTGCTGAAGTGATGTTTTTCCACTAACTGATGAGAGGTAATTACAGCTGTGTGCTGATGATTTGGGATCTTCCAGGAATCCCTACAGAGATCACGTCCGTATAAACCCCTTGATGCTACGTGAGGGAGAGTGCGACGCTCGCAACCTGAGCACCTGCTGCTTCAAACCCCTTTTTTTCTGGTTTTCAAATGCAGATAACAACATGTCTGTCTTCATCTGTGGAGAATCTCAAGTGAAATTTGACTTTTATGTCTCAGGTTGAAGTATTGTAGCCATGAACCAACTCAAACTCAAACCATACACAAACCACAAGCTTTCCTTAACTTGAATTTCTTCATTTAACTGAACAATATCGTCAACATTTAAACATGCACTTTAACATATGCAGTATAATTTTCATTGTTTGCTTAATTTTTTATTTTTATTTGGGAAAGACAATCACATTTCACAGGCAAACATCCACTAAAGTACAAATCTGTTGAGTGTCCAAAGCAAAACTGCAAGTGTTAGCAATAGAATAGCACCTGTGTTTCAGCAGTTATTCATTTATCAATTATGATGCTTTAAGATATAAGATAAGATATATGATGCTAAATAAGGTCTTTTAATTTGGTTTTAGGGCAGTTTTAATTTGATTTTGGACACATGGACATAGAGATTCAACCCTTTAGAATAAGATCACTTATTGTTCTGTGTGTTAAAGTAGTGCAGACAAACTGTTTTGATTTTAAGAGCATGATTTATTAATTTGTTCATATTCACTGTTTTCTAATGATTATGTGAATTGGTATTTGCTTTGGAAGGGGGATAAATGATTCCAAATTAAATGAATCAATGAAATTAGTCTGAAATACCTTTTGGACATTTGTGAACAAACATATCTAATTAAATTGTGCTTTTTTTTTTTACAACTGCGCTGTGTTTAAAACATTTGACCTGTAACTGCTCATTAATCAGAACATCATCTCAATATCAATATGGTCCAAATCACAGGAGCTGCAGTTTCTTCATGAAGGTAAAATGTGTCACAATAGACCACAAATGAAGCATTGTGTTGCTACAGAGACACATTCAGCCTACAAATCATATTCCTCACATTTCAAAGAACGTGCTTGTTTCATCGCTTCTTTTTCTTTTCTTTTTTTTCAATGAAAACGAAAAGCAACAATTTGCATATCCACTGAAATCGTGACCCATAATCACACTATCTGTCAAAACAATGGCCACGTGATCTTGTCTGTGCAAATCGTTCAGCCCGACTGCTCAGGTGTACTAGAAGCAGCTGTCCTGGGCTCTGCAGGACTCTGCAAAACATAGCTCTTGGTTAGACTTTTTTTTACTCTCGAAGTAAAGGTTAATATTAATATTAAAAACATCTTCAGGCTCTAGTGGATCTAAATGATCCATATGTTACCAAAAGAATCCTTTTTTTTAGATGTGACCCCACACTGTAGATACAGCTGCCTGTTCGCCCTCCCTTGCTTATTATCTGTACCTGCTCCATCTGGTTTAAGAAGGTGGCCTCTGTGGGTTGACAGCTGTCAAGGTATAAAATTCAACCTCCAGCATCACACGCTCTCTCCTGGCTGCATCTGCCTGAAAAAAAAACAAAAGCCAAGTGGGGAAACAAGCTCCTGTAGCGATTCGCTCTCAAGCATGGGAAGTGTTATGTTGCACCATTAGTCCTTCTATAATTCACGTTGGACTTTAACCACCTAACATGAAACACTCCTCAGCACCACTGTGTGTAACAAAGACCTCAGCTTCTTCTATGTGTATTAGTGTGAGTTTGTGTTTCTGTTTTTTGGACAGCTTTTTATAAAGGCTGATTTTTTTTTTTTTTTTTTTTTTTTAACAACAAGCTTTGGAAGAGGAAACATTTCCACTTCCATCTTGGAGCCTTTTGTGTTTTAGCTTATCTGTTGTAACAGGACAGCCATTTGCTTCACTACATACTGCAGTTAATTCACTCCCCGTAGTAAACAGAGATGGGAACACTCAACCTCATTGTCCCCAGAGCTTTTCTGAGGTTGTGCAGCTTTGAGATCTGTCCTAATTATATTATAAGGGCCTCTTGTTTTCTCTGTAGTTGGCTGCTGTTTCTAGTCATCATCAGTCAATGGCAGTGTGTGGGAGGCCTCCACACACTACAGTACACAGGGGATATGTGCCGGTAATGAATAAAGATAGCACACTGTATCTTTTCATATAAGGGAGGTTAAATTACTGAAATATCCAAGCAGAAGTGGAGCTACATGTCTTTTTAAAATCCTTCCCAGGAATGCAAAAAATTCAAATTAAAAAAATTTAATTATTGATGTGTTTCTGGTTTTCTTCATCATATTTGCCTCTTCCTCATCTCGTCTTTGTTGTCTCTCCTGCTCCAATTCTTTCCCCAGCCCCGGTGTTTGACTATGAAGACATCCCCTCTCCACTGAGTGAGTCGGAGAGCACCATCACTGTGCTGCTGCGCCCTGCGCTGGGGAGAGGGGCTCCTGTCAGGTACAACTAATACACGCTTCACTCCTGCCGCAGCGTTGGTTCGGTGCTCTTCCGCGCTGTGATATTTATAGCTGCCGTCAAAAAAGAGCTCAGAAGGGAAGTTCTTCCAGGGTTTTAGTTTTTATTTTAAGTGCAAGGTATGAAACTAAAAAACACACCAGTTTCAGTCAAGAGTCAGGGTTTTGAGAAAAACTGTCAATTTTCCATATTTTCATGGCATGGAAACAAAATATGAATTGAGCCGATAATATTTCAAATTGATAATATTATACATTTAGATGTTTGGGCTGGACTGCATAGAGATATTACATTTTGGACATGGCCCGTGCCTAACATGAATAGAAATACAAAGACAAAACGAGAGCTAGCATTAAAGGCAGCCACAGATACAGACGTGTGCAGTGTTTTCATCTTGAAGTGATAATTTATTCTGATTGGCGCACGTGATGGAAATTAAAAATGAAAGCACCAATACAAATTTTCAAGGGGGCTATGAATTTTAGAAAATGGCCCAGAGTAAATCTGCAGTGTTTTTAAATTTGCATATTAATTTTATCTATTATTAAAAAAAATAAACATATAGTTTTGTACTGTTATTTTCCATTTTGTGTTAACTTGCATCGCGCTGAGGCACTACTCCAACTGTGATTATGTTTTTTCCCTCCAAATTTCTGCTTGTTATACAAAACATAATTATGTTTTTCCCCCCTCTGAAAACGGGCACTATTACAAGTGCTGAATCACTAAACAGGAAATTGTAGTTTCATATAACTTGGATCTTAGTCTGATAGTTTTGGCCATCATTTCTGTCATTAATCATAATATTGTGTTCACAAAGTTAATTACTAAGATCTGAAATGTGGCAACACAACACTAATAAAAAGAATAAATGATGGAGGATGAGTCATAGACAGTCAGACAGGTTGTAAACAAACAGGTCAGCCAAATATACTTGGTACAGAAAACAAAGACACATGGTAAACTTATTATAGCAATCTGTTATTAGCATTTCACCTGCAGGTGACAATGTTCTAAACGATCGAAATAAACTTGCTTTTTTACCACCCGTTGTTCTCCAATCCATCCGTTATCTAGCTACGTTCATGTCTCTGGACTGTGGGAGGAAGCTGGAGAAGCCTGTACACAGGAAAAACTCCAGGCCTAGGATTCTAACCCAGATTTGAATTGATGTGGGGCGACAGCGCCAACCACTGCACCACTGTGCCGCAATCTCAGCAGTATAAGTGTTCAATTTTATATCAGTTTATTTTTTTTTCTGGCAAATTTACCTTGAATTGTGCCAGAGGTCATTGTGCAGGGTGAAGAAGGACGTAGGTTATCTACTCTGCAGCTGGTTTCCTTAGTTGCGGAATATGTTATGAACAAGGAATAGCAATGGTGAAAATGGAAAGATTTCTTTGCTTGGATGCATGATGAGGTTGGAAGGTAACACACGAAGAAAAGGCCGTCGTGGTGTTGGAACACACCAATGCCCACCTAGGAAAGGGTCACACGTGGGTGTCTGCGTCATCGTTTCCTAAAGTCGTCCATGCTAATTTCAGTGTCAGTGCCTTTACGAATAGTATGAGAATGGGTATAAAAGCAGATTGAGTGCATGTACTCAGTTATATTGCACATAGGTAAGATTTTACAGGCTAATATTGCGCATGCTTTGGATGTGACTGCGTGTGTACAGGGTTATGTACTTAATTATAGGCTAATTATTCAACAGTCTATTTCTCTAATGGCACTTCGATAAGAACTTGTCAGGAATCCGAAAGTGCACGTTTTTAAAGACCTGTTGCACCTTTCAGATGTGAAGGGTGAAAAGGTGAGTCTCTTGTGACCCGATGAAGACAGCAGCTTCTGTAAATGTCCTCTGTAGTGATGGCTACTGAGTGTCAGTTTTATGCCAGAGTTACCCTGTCTGCTACAGTGCAGCTGGTAAACCACACCACAGAAGAAGAAAGACAGAAGCAGACAGAAGCAGCTGCTGGGACAGGTTGGCTCTTTTCAGCATCCAGAGAAAATATAGACGCTTGTGTTTACGCCAACTGAGCTGTGACGTTTAGGGTCCATGTGAAGTCCTGGGAGATGTGTGTACCTAGAAATTTAAAGGAAGACTCTCTCCGCTATGTTTCCTCTGATGTGTAACCAAGCAGGTTCCATACTCTTTTTCCTGAAGCTGATCATCATCATGGAGATGTTGAGTGCCAGGGTGTCCGTGTTCTTTCTGCCAATCTGCACACTTTGTCCCTGAAGGCAGACTCTTCACTATTATGTATCAAGTCAACCACAGTGGTGTCATCTGTGACGTTATAGGAAAATAGACCATAAAGCAGGGGACGCATTTGGCACGGCTCCTGTGTGATTGACAGACTGTACCACACAATCAGGATAGAGAACAGAGCAGGTCAGATCCACCCCTCACTCCTCCTCAGCTCCGCCTTCTCCTCCAAATATAGTTTCTTCTGGTTTCAAAAAACCAAGATGGTGGTGACAAAATTCAAACTCAAGGCATCAAAACAGCAGCAACATAAACCAATGGGTGATGTCACGGTGGTTTGACACATGATGTAGCCTAAGCAAACTCCATCTGTTAACAAAATGAGCTAAGTAAATTAAGATTGTTGATTGCATACTAAGTATTTACAGTAATTAGATTTGATTATTTAGTTCCTCTCTGGAGCACTAATCCCCACTCTGTCCTCCCACAGTGCCTACCAGGTGGTGGTGGTGGAGGAGGATGGGTCCCGTCAGGTGAGGAGGAGGGAGCTCGGCACCGTCGACTGCTTCCCCACACCCAACTCCCACAACGAGGCCCAAGCCAAAGGGGCTCCGCATTACTACACAGCAGAGCTGGCTCCCAGCAGTCTGCCCGAGGCCACGCCCTTCACAGTGGGTGACAACCACACCTACAACGGCTACTGGAACAGCCCATTAGACCCCACCAAGAACTACCTCATCTACTTTCAGGCCACCAGCAACTTCAGAGGGGTAAGACCTATTAAGATGCCTGACAATGCTTTTGTTTCCGGAGATCAGACATGTCTTAGCAGCCTTGTCAGTCAATTTAGATTTGTGTTGAGTCAGAAGGCAGGAGGCAGTACACTGGAGGCACTCTGAGCGAGTGCATAATCAAGGCTTTATTTATTCCCAGATGGGGTGATGTACATCTTAGCATTGGTTGACTGGTTCCCACTGGTCAATCTTGGACACGTTGCATCGTTTCTCATTGAAACAAGAAAAAAAGGCACTGAGTCTTTTCTTCCTAAAATGACTTCAAAGAAATATCGCACAAGCCAAATGGATCTGAACAGCTTTTAGAAGATAATTGCTTGCAGTAAACAATGTGTATTCCTTCATTGTTTAATTTTTTAATTTTTTGTAATCATCCAGTTGTCAGATTCCCTCACATTCAAACTCTTTAAAAAAGACTTTAATAGTCTTTTTTTTTTTTTACTTTGAGGAAAATCAAACACTGCCTGGCAGGCTTAAAAATATCTGAAAAGGAACTCATTGAGCAATTGGAAAAATGACTGAAGCATGAATCAGAAATGTGCTGGCCAGTGTGCACAGATGTCGTGGAAGCGAATGTTCTTTAAATCATTATGCACACATGCGTATGTGTGGCCGCCTGCCTTCAGGGTCCCATCGAAATACCAGTACCTGACTCCTCAGAGGATGCAGCCTTTCTCTCTCAACAGTCAGCCTGTCCAGCTCAGGACCAACATGCTGACTAAAATTCCTCCCATTTGATCTGAGATCCACAGTCAACCATGATGTAAAGCCATTTGTGAAAACTCTCCAAATTAAAAGCTCTGTTGGCTCAGCTACTTTGAGACAGAAATTAGCCGACACAACAAACTAAATATTATAATTCATGTTGATGATTTTCTTGTTTTTTTTGTCCTGCAAACATTTTCATCTCCAATCTATTATCTAAACTATAGTTGTGTTTCATTAGAGATGGGCTGCTTGGGGAGAAAGGACAAAAAAAAGAATTATTTTGACAATTACTCTGGAAAAATTAGATGTACGAAGCTTTCTATGGACCACAAGCTGCCGTTGTATTGAAACAGTAATTGCTTTGGCAAATATGCCTTCACTGGGGCTTGAAAGATGCGTGATTGGTGCTGCCAGTTTCTTGTGAAACACACAAGCAGGAAACAGACGCACACATTTTTGTTTCTATCATGTCTGCAGGAGTCATTTGGCTCTTTAGAAATATCTAGATTACCGCTATCTATTACACTACAAGAGCAAATAACAGCATGCTGATATTTTCCATTTCATTTACCCTAGCTTTACATTTATCATCTTATCATCTGGGGTTACTCCTCCTCGTTTTTCACTTAGTGGCTGTACTGGCAAGTGGATTGGATCCTGATCTGTTCTTGATCTTGCTCCAGGTTGGCGAAACACCCAGATTCACTAAATGAGCAAATCTAATATTGAATCTTTTATCTGTCCTTGTCGTTTTTTATTAGACTGAAGTCCTTTCTTTTTTTTCGGCCATGTTCATCACTGCTTTCATTGTTTAAAATGCCGGAGCAGTTGACAGCAGCTGTAGCTATTTAATATTAATCCTGTATGAAAGCAACTTGAAGAAACACCAGTGCTTCGTGTATGAGAGCCGTTTCTAAGTTTTGTTATTACGAGATAGCTGACGTTAGCATTAACAGCTGCTTACTTACCAGCCTGGAAAAGTTCAGCATCGAATCAGTTAACTTTTGTTGCATCTTTTCTTTCGCTAAAGTTAGCACGCTAACCGGCTAGCTCCAGCCCATCCTGTTGCTTTTCAGTAGGAACTCGCCATAGCCTCCAATCTGCCCTGAAGGTGTAGCGCTGCCCAGAGGACATATTGTAACTTTTATGAAGACAACAATGGCTGAAGGTCTTGTCGAGGGACAAGCCCCACTGCTCCTGGCTAGAAACTTTATTCGGCGGCAAAGAAATCTTACAGCCCCTTTAAGTTGGTGTCTCTTCTCAGTACCACTCTGTAGCACCAGTGGACGGTGTGTTTTTGCTATTTAACAAGACCATCAGAGTGGTGGGTGTAATGTTCTAGTTCTTCACAAACCCTCGGTTTTATTTGCCAAACTCTCCCAATTAAAGCTGCACTAATCAGTATTTTTTATAGTGATAATGGATCAAATGTCATTGTCTAATGTGAAATGTGCCATTCCCAGTGGAAAGTCTATCAGCTGAATGAGTTTCAGCATCTTTAAGCTGTAATTTGTTTTATGGCCCACTGCTTAAGTTTTGTCTAACTACTTTTACCAACACTGTTTCTAGTAGAAGGCAAAGACTCTTCTAATTAAAGCCTAAGTAACCTACTGTACACTGTCTGCCAGAGGTAGGCGTACGTCACAAGCAGGTCTCAAGTCTTAACCTTCAAGTCTCAAGCAAGTTCCAAGTTCCTGTGGAGAGAATTAAACAAGTCACCAGTCAAATTATATGAAATTTAACACTAATGAGAATTGTGGCTGTTATTTTGAAATGGCTGTGTAGACTCCAGATCTGTGACTGCAGCCCCCACTGCTACAACTGTTAATGCCAGTCCTATTATTATCACCACCTCCACCGAGGAGCTTCTGTTTTCACCTGTGTCTGTTTATGTTTCAGCAAAAGCGACTGAAATGATTTCCAACAAACTTGCTGGGGGAGTGAGGAGGGGCCAGGGGCCACGTTTTGGTACAGATCTGGTTAATGGTGTGGATCCAGGAGTGTGTTGCATTGTTAAGCCTTTGGCAGGGCTAAGTGTTTTACTGCATGCCACTGTAGTTGTTAATGTTACAATACACCTCTATGTGAAACCTGCATTGGAGCCCCTCCCCATGATCACTGGTTTACGGCCGTGGCACTAGAACTCACTTAAAAACAAAATGTAGCGGAGCCACATTTGTTCGCCTGGTAGAACATAAAAGGCTTAGTCCTAACTGCAGCGTCCTGGGTTTGAATCCAATTTGCTGCCTCTCATCCCCTCCCTCTCTCCCTGACTATCCCGTGTAACTTTCAGAATAAAGGCCCAAAAAATGAGTTACCCAAAAAAACCTAGAAAAATGCAAATATTTAATAATAGAAAAAGGCAAGTCTGTTTGAGTCATCTGAACCAAGTCTTACTCAAGTCATCAGTGTTAGCCAATCAAGTCTCACATCTTGAAATTTGTGACTTAGTCTGTTTTAATTTAAGTCATTTGACTCAAATCCCCAATCTCTGCTGAACAGCTGACAAAGTTAGAGACCAGCTGGTGAACAAACTGGAGCATTTAGCAGCTAAAGAGACAGATTTCCTCAAGAGTTGGTAGAGACCAAAACCAGCTGAAAGAGAGGGAATATTGGACTTGTATTTGTCAGCGTGACAGAAACACAACTCCAAATGAACGCTGATGTTGGTGCGTGTCTGCTGGATGTGTAAGTGGGCAACAGTTTGTCAATGTGTTCACCATGACAAATCTGATGGTGTGCAGGGATACAGGGCTGTTATTTCACTCCGGCTGATGCATTTATTGAACATTTCATATCTCACTCTTGCTCATTTTACTTTCAGATTTTAGATTGTTAACATTAATTAGTTCTACCACTCAAAACAGTAGTGTCTCCATCTGCCAGACAACACAATATGATCGTACATCTCAACTAAATCTATGAATTTTATTATATATAACTATTTCCTTACAAACACCAAAAGCTGAACCGTAATGGATTCTCTGAGGGATTAAGGAGGATTCATATTTGATAAACAGATCTAATACTGAAATCATATTCGGTAAAATGCTGCTGAAATCTACTGAGGATTCTTCAGTGCACTCTCTCAATATACTAAACCCCTTTTCTTAACAAGGTTGGCATTAGGTTTCCACTTTGACAAGCACCGTTGTTCCTGCGCCAAATAGCCAAAAGCCCACCCTGACAGAGGACAAGGTGACACATGACATGTTACCCGCCGCTGCTTTAATAACCCCTGTGTGGGACTAAATATGACTTTTCTGTCACTGTAAGAAATGAGAGGAGATGAAAATCCACTTGAAATGCATTTCCAATTAAAAAAGGTAATTTGGCAACTGTTTTAGGTGAAAGGTTTTTGACTCCAATCTCAGAGCACAGATTAGCATAATTGCCCATAAAGGCTGATTTAACTTCCTTAAGTTGTAAATTGGTAACATGCCCTTCTATCTTTGGGATAGAGGGGGCTGTTTTGGCGCCAGGTGAGGGACCTCACACGGCGCAGAGGAGCAGAGGTCTCTCATATCCCAAGGAGATGTCTTCCGTGTGGAAATTTCAATTATTTCCTCCACATAGCAAAGGTCTGGGTGACTTTGACATCGGCCACCTGCATTGCAAGTTTCAGACAAGATTGTGGATTTCAAGAGACTGACTCATAATTAAGTTACACTGTGGTAGTTTGGTACCAAGCCAAATGAATTAACTCTGCCTTTCTCTTTTGCTCGCAGGAGACCAGGATCAACTGCATTCGGATCGCTCGCAAAGGTAACACTTTCTTTTCTTTCAGCCATGAAGGTGTTACATATATAATTTTCACGTTAGTGCGGTATTATTAAATTAATTATAAACCTGTATGTATTAAACATGGCAGGGCTATGTTAAGGTCTGCCTTTGCACTTTTACATTGTACGTTAATTTATTGCACTGCTGTATAGCTTTACAGCACACCGAGGGGCGGTGGCCTTTTTTAGTGCAGATGGAGCTTTGGCTTTATGACAACTGCGGATATTGGGTGAAGTAAAAGTTAGAGTCAAAGTGAAGCCAGTTCTTCCACAAGGAAGAAAACAGCATTCGAATTTACACTGACATTTGTACAAACGCTCATTAGTGGAAATCTGGCCCTGGAACATAACCTTACCTAACACTATGTCATGCAATTAATTTAATTTGATAAACCAAGAATGATAAGTTTAAAACAAAACAAACTAACAAAAGAAACCAATGAAAAACAAAACTAATACCGCTATTTATTTAAGTTTCCAAAGTTCAGAACATATACATTACTGAACTACTGATATTAAAGATAAAAACTACATTAGAAGAGATAGTTGTAGGAAAATATCACGATAATTGAAGAAACCAGTCAACAACGAGCTGCAGTTCTTTATGTATGTAAATGTCACTCGTCTCCTGGCTTTGATTCAACACCTACAAACTCCTCTGGAAAAAAAAAAATCCCTTCATGACTTTAAATTAAAATAGATGTAATTTTACATCTTTACCTCATTCAGCTCTGCCTCTTGTTGCTCTTTACAACATTGTAAACATAATGTAACAGATGACGTGAGCCTTCAGCCTGACGCCTTATGTAACCGTGAATGTGATGCTCGTGATGTTTGATAACCCTTGGTCCAGTTGCTAGCTCTGACTTAGCTACTTTAGCTAACTTAGCATGTGAAATACCATTAGCTACATCCCAGCTTTTCCTCCTTCATTGTAGCATTGTGGGCATCAGAGGTTTGCTATAGCTTGTTGATATGGGAAGCCGCATTTATTTCCCCTCTGAGTCGGTCTCCTGAATAGAAATGTTGTTTTTCTTGCGCTAGTTGAGAGTGGTTGGTTCTGCTTTGGCTTATTTTCATGGCACTGTCAATGAAATATTAAAAGGCCGCTAGGGGCTCAAAGGGCAGGACTCCTCCCTTTACCAGTTGGCTTTAATGTGAAGCTTCAGCAGGAAGTATTTTTTTGATTGTTTGTTTCCATTTTTTGAACTTCACTCTGTTACATCACTCTAATGCCTGTATGAAGAAAAAAATCAGCTGCTGGACATAATGAACTAAATGCCCAGTAAAAATGAGCTGCTGACTTCAGCAGCCAATATTTGCGTTTACATGGACAAATTAAGACACTGTATGACTGAACAATGTATATCACCGCATATCCTCTAATACTAACTTATCATAAGATACAGTAATCATATCATAGAAACCCTATGTTAGCAAATAGTGAATTTAAAAAAATTAAAAAATTAATTAACATCTGTGTCTATTTAACCAGATGACTCCAATTTTCATTCATGCACTGTTGGTTTTAGCTGTTAATTATTTCAATACACATATTGGTAAAAAGCTTTGATGTGCCAGCTTTTTTCAGGAAAAGGAGAATTTTTACCTCCAATCACATTATGATATTTAAAGCCCCACTCTGGAAGTTAAGGAGGTTGGTTCCTCGTCTGTGTAACGCAAAATATCCTCATTTGTACGCTGCAGTTCCATGGCAGAAATACCCAGCCATGGTCCTGACTTCTCACTCATATGTCTTGTATCATATAAAAAAACACCATATTGTTCGTGTCAAACGCTTTTCTAAAACAACATACTTGCTCATTTAAAAATACCCCCTCTCAATCCTCACTTATGGCCCACTTATGGAGACCCTGCCTTCTGCTTGTATTATCTTATTATTGTGGAATGCTTTACAAATATAAAACCATGGCCTAAAAGTCTGATGCAATGAGCCATAATTAACCTGGTTAGTATTTGGAGGTTTTCAGTCTTGTGTGTTTCTTTATGTCCAGCAGGTGGTTTGTCTGTTTTGTAATCATAGTCCATGAAGAAAAGACTTTTTGTTGCAGTACCAGAGGTGACCACTGAGGCAAACTGGCAGCAAGGTTGTGGCAGCTACGTATCCAACCCTCTTAAATAAATCCATGAACCTGAAATGTGGGTTGCATTTGGTCTGTTATCTGGCAATAGCGGCTTAAGTTTTGCTAACCCCAGTGGCCAAAACCCACGGAGTAACTCTGTATTTTTTTTAACCAACACTTTCCAGTAACCACAGGCGCCACCAAATCACCCAAGGAGTGAGAACTTTATTAGCTGATAAATATTAATATTTCACTCATCGGATGTGGAATCACAGAGTTACTGGTGACAGCTTTATACCTTGAGTTCTGGGGCAGATACATTAGGAACCAGGCAGCTTTTTAACAAGTCTCTGGTAAAATCCTTTTATCTAAACCACTTACCCTGAGTTGAAAATGAATCACATCACTTTGTGTTATATTTTGCCGAGCTATGGTGCAGTTTTTACACACATGCAGGTTTGCAGTGACATAGATGTTTAATGGATCATAATGATTATAATAAGCAGATAAGATAATGATACTATACTGGGGACTCATTTGACATGTCTGCTCATGTGGTTGCCCCATGGACCCCTTTGTTAAGCTGGTGTCTTACAGTGTTGTATCCCCATGCTTCAGCAATTAAGCTGCTGAATAAAATGTTATCATTACCTATTGTAATGAGCGTCTGAAAATAAGAAGCAGTTTATAAAAAGCAGGAATTCTGAAAATGCTGTCACAGTAGAGAAAGCACCGGGGTGAGACTGAGGCCACCAATTGTCTTTTCCTTTCTAACATAATGTTGAATAAGTGATTCTGATTCTTTTAAGTAATCATAACCTCTGTAGGACTTTTTGTGGTTCAAGTGGTTTCAGCTGTGTGGTTCTGGGTGCATGTCAGAGACTTCAACAGTTATCCTGGATCAGGCTGCTACTTAAGGGATTTGACATGGACTTAGTGTTGTTTTGGGTGCTGCAGGGGAGGGAGGCCAATCTCTCCTCAGCAGAGACACCGGAGGAAAGGTGAAGGCAAGCATGCAACTGTGTTCTCACTCTGTTTCTCTTGAATCACTGACACTGACATTCGGCAAACCCCTTTTGGGGCTTTGATGGCTTTGAAATCCAGAATGCGCCAACGTTTCCTTTTTTTCTTCCTTTCTTTTTTTTCTTTTTTTCCCTGAGAGAGGAAGCGACCAGGAGTATTTGCTTGAGAGACAGACACAGATAGAAGCCTCTCAGTTCAAACAATAGGGAAGGAGGAGACAGACAGAGGGTGAAATGGAGTTGTTCCCCCCTTACTCCCGACTGAATTATGCCTGAAGTTTGTAGTGCTCTTCAGAAAGGTGGCAGTTAAATTGGATTCCTCTCCCTGAACTCTTTCTTATCTGAAGTGTGATGACATCAAAGAATCCTGCCTCACTACTGTCTGCGTGTCACGTAAGTAGAGTAGAGGGGAGGTAGGTTGCAGGCGTATTTATAGAAGCCATCTTTTACTGTAGTTGCGCATATATGAGGGTGGTGGGCAGAGGCCCAGAGGACCCTGCTGGTTTTGCTGCAGCTCCCTCAGAGGTAGCACAGGGGTCCTGTTAAGACCGTCCTTGGCTGCTTTTCATTTCCTGTCACCAGCTTCCCACACACAGATGCTGCCAGCTGTGTTCACCAGAGCGCCTGGCCAAACCACCGCAGAGGTGGGCGAGTGTTTTTTTTTTTTTTTTTTGGTTTTGTTTGTTTCATGGCTTTTTTCTTTTTGTTATTTTTTTTTTTTCCTCTTCACCACCTGGATGCTTTTCTTTGTCCTTTTGTCCTCAGATGAAATATGGCCAACATTAACTGACACTAAAGAACAATGAGAACATGTTCATTACAAATCAAATTATCTTGAAAGATTCCCCATTCTGCCACAAAGAGGACGGTTTCATTCATGCCAGCTCAGCCAGCAGAAAAGAATCAAATTCACATTTAGCTTCCGCGGCGTTTGAAAAATTAGCTTAAAATCTGTGTGACAGCTAAATGGAGTCACATCAGACCACAAATTCTCCAATAGTTTATTCACACCTTATTTACCTCAACTGATATATTTTTAAAATGGCCTATGTTACATAAACTGGTTTGAAATACTGAAAAGTGTTGAGTGACAAAATAAGTGTATTTTATCTGACTTTTCATTTGCTGTTGGTGCTGTAAATGGAAAAATTAACTATTCCTCCATGTTTACCTGTTGTCTTGTAGAATTTGACATAAGGTACATTTCCACATTTCTAATTTAATCAGCCCAACAACATAGCTGCAGTGTGTCACATTCACCTTTTCATCCAATTAATTACTGCTAGTTCAACTTTTTTCTATTTGTGTTGAGCTACTGTAGATGAAATTAAATTTTTGTTCCCGGTTGCTATTTATTTCCTCTCTGAGTCGGTCTCCTGAATAGAATGTTATTTTTCATGCACTAATTGAGAGCGGTTGGTTTTACTTTGGCTTATTTTCATGGTACTGTCAATGAAATATTAAAAGACCGCTAGTGGCTCAACTTTACTCTGTTATAGCACTCTTATGAAAAATTAAAAAATAAAAGCAAATCAGCTGCTGGACATAACAAACTAAATGCCCAATAAAATTGAGCTGCTGACTTCAACAGCCAATATTTGCGTATACATGGACAAATTAAGACACTGTATAACTGAACATCTCTCACTATATCAACAAGAAACCCTATGTTAGCAAAGGGAGAAAAAAAAAAACATTAAGTAGATAATAACATCTGTGTCTATTTAACCACATGACTCCAATTTTCATTTTTGCACTGTTGATTTTAGCTGTTAATCATTTCAATACACACATTTTGTTAAAAAGCAGTAGCTGGGTTTGAAACGCAGGTATTGAGAGAGATACCATCTGCTCATGAGGATTGTTTGCAAGGCTGCTGCTGAAATAGCTAAACTGATGACAGGTGAGCATCTCACCTGAACCGAAATACCCCAAGCACCTTTCCTGGTATAGTTTGTATAAGGTGTATGTAGGATACTTTCAGACAAACTCGTCCAAAACATTTCAAAACATTGGGAATTGGGATATCGATCGGATTTACTTTGTTAAATATCAATGATGAGGGAGATGGTTCGTTTTTATGATTGAGATGCATCCATGAGGAGTAAATTGTGAGGGATAGCAAGCTAAATCTTTTTTTCCGCAGAACTGTATTATAGTTATCTCATTATGGAGGCGACAGAGAGTTTGATGTGCATACCCAGATAAATAAAGCCATTACAGTTCAAAGGAGCTGGTAAAGGAGGTAATTGAATTTCCCTGGCTGTTCTGTTGAGGGCCATAAGAAAAAGGCCTAGAATGAAGTGCACAAGGTAGTGAGTTACTGTTATTAGACATGAAGAAAAACGTCTGCATAAAGGAAAAAAGACATGGACTTGCAGCAATATTTGAGTTTTGGTGTATAGCTTGTTCCAGTGATTCAAGTGATAATTTCACAGAGAGCTGAGTGTCATTGACATGAGCTGATTGGATCCTACCTACAACTACCTTTAATGCAATGTCAGTGTTTTTACCCATCTTTAAAAAAGAGCTTTAATTTGGTTGACAGTCCCCAGTGCATGTATGTTTATGTCATCTGTCCTTTGTTACTAGAATAGTGCGATGCTTTTTTGACTGCTAAATCAATGAGCTGCTGAGTTTTGCTGACAGTATCTTAACATTGGTTGCCTATTGTTGGATTAGCCTGGATTTCAGCGGAGTCGGTCACTGCCAAGATGGTGACAGTGGAGCAGCCCACTCTGAGCTTAAATAACAAATATCTTCAGAAACATATGGATGATGTTACCAAGGCTACATCCATCTTTATATTCAATCTATGATTGGCAGCCTGCTGTAAAATTCAGACTAATACAAAGAAACTGTGAAGCAGGTTGAGTTTTATTGACGGTACCTGAACGCTGATCAAGTGCTGACACTGACATAGCAGGAGAGCGGTAAGTGCGAGATGACACTGGTGGAATAACTGCTGTGGGATCGTACTCTACACTGAAGTGAACCGTAATACATGTAATTGCAGCCTTCCTGGAAGCCAAATAAGGCGGCAGTCTGAATTTGTTTGTACTGGACAGACTTTTCTTTGATTTACAGTCTGCGTACACATATGCACTTTTCTGTGAGACCAAAATAATCTCAACTGATGAATTGCAAACCAATACAGGGTGATGATGAATTATGATGAAATATTTGACTTAGCATCAGTACCCCCCTACTCTTATTCCTGTACATTTCATGCCCACCGCTGGATTTTTTTTGGCGAATTAGATGTACCGTGATAGGCAATTTCTAAATGCGGCCCTGAAAACAGAATGACTCACCTAGTATGATTTGTGTGATTACAGCACGTCTGTCAGGCTGCATTGTCTGCCAGGAGCTATAGTCGCCACCAGTCCACAGCTTATCAAGCCAAACTCTGCATCCTGCCTCAGTGTAAAGGCTTTTTTTTTTCTCTTTTCTGTCACAGATGATGAAAGGCAGCAACTCCCCCATGAAGCATCTTTGCTTTGTTAAAATACAGACACGTTGTCCAATTCAGTTGTGCTGCATCGAGATAGGCCTGAGACCCTTGATTGATTCTATCTCTCTGTATTTTGTTTTACTCCCCGCTGTATTTGTTTTCTCATCAACGGGATGGTTTATTAATGAAGAGCTTGCTCCCAGAAATCTAATAATATTCCTTCTGTTTATTCACACTGTTTATTCATAGCAGTTTTTCACCTCAAGATTAAAGACAATATGGAGCCCAGATGATTCATACATACATACACACTACATACGTATGGGCATGCATCAGTTTGGTAAGATAACCAGACTGTTGTCTCTCTCAAGCCAAACATGTTTAAATCTCCTTTGTAGAGGCTCAAGTCGCTGATAACAGTGCACTGGAATAGTGTTCAAGCCCTTTCTGATACTGTCTAGTGAGCTCTCTATTGAGCCGCCTCTAGCGATTAAGTGCGGTGCAGCATTTGCATGGTAATAAAATGGCCTGCTGACTACTTTAGCTGAAAACGCTCTCCTGTGTAAGCTCCAACCGGATCTGTAGTGACCTCCAACATGCCTCATTCCCTCCCCCTGCTTGTTTGAATCAGTCTGGTAGATACACATACCGCAGAGTGAAGATGCTTATCCTGTCAGTGTGCTAGAATAACCCTGCCAGGATTAATGTACTGTAGGAGTCTCCATCTGTATCTGAAAACACCAACCTGTTTCCATCCATAAACGATTGCCCTTAATATAAATTAGATTTGAAACTGAGCTATATGATGGTAATAAAGCTCAACCAGGAAGCCCATCGCTGTCTCACTAAGACACTAAGATTTCCTGGTAATATATATAATATGGTCATTTACCCATACAATAGGTCAGTGTCTGCCAGTAAGTTTGGACTTTTTCTAATTGATTAGATTATGGGCCAGAACATTATCAAAGGCCTGTTGATTGATAGACAAAAGACAACTGTCTGTCAGAACGTTTCAGATTTAAAGTTTACAATATCTTAAATTAAAGCATTGCTGCCAAAATAAAAGACTTATTTTTGTAGGCAAAATCACTAATGAGCAAGTGGCTCTGTGGGTAAATGTTGCTGACATTACAGATCTAGAATAGCACCAGTCACTCCATAGTGACAGCAGTGCACAGTGATTTGTGTCTGTCATTCGCTGTCAACATGGATGAATGTATAATAAGCATCCTCAGAAGGGGTGAGAGTCTCTATTTGGACGCTCTAACTAAATATGGGACTGTCAGTCTGATATTGTAAGATTTAAATAATAAAAAAAAACAAAAAACAAGGGCGTCTCTAAGGCCAGGCAGCTGGGGCATGTACCACGTGTTTGGCAGTGCTCTATGTGGGGGTCCCTGCTTCCATGAGCCAGGTGAACGCTTTCGTAAGTCTGGATCCCTCCATTTCCTGTCTCTCTGCACAAATAAAAGAAACAGATATTGTTGCTGGCGGGTCAATTTTGGGCCACAGGTCGCCAGATGCCAAACACATAACTCATAATGCAATGCATAGCAGTTCATGAATGTGAAAATTGCAGTCATGTGACATTAGCCCTGCTAGTGATTATGCAGAATGATGATTCATTAGTGTGTGTGTTTTCACTTTAATTCACTTTACAAGTAACCACTGAGTCTGACAGAACTGAATTTGAAATAATCGTTTTAGCCTGGAAACAGAAACAGTGAAAACTTAAAAGCAACACAAAATTGCTTGCTTTTTCTCACTTCCCATTTGTAACATCTGGCTGTGCAGATGTTACTTTATGGTCTCAAGAAATGCCAGTGTAGGTTTTTCATGAGGGGGTCTGATCGCAACAACACACAATGTTCTTCAAAGTTTATATCGCTGTTTAGCAAAAAGCCACTTTACGAAACTACTAAGGCGACTTCTTAGCTTCAGCTCTAAAAGGCTCACAGGGGAGAGCCCCACCCCCATGCTCCCCTGAATTTCAGTCTATGTGCCCAGGTTTGAGCCCCACAAACTAAATTCCTTTCACCACCACCAGGTAGAAATCTATATCTCACAACCTGGACAAATAAAACCAGAATAATTCACGTGGCTTTAAAACTGCATAAAAACCTCTACTGCGATAAGTGAGATATTTTTTCCTTCTTTCTCTTTTGGTAGTTTTGGTGAACTCAGTGTTGAGCCTTTATTTGTGGGAAAAGAAACAGCACTTCTGCTCTTCTTATTTTTCACCAATAAATTGGTCAAAAAATCAACAGCCTTCCCTCCAAGGCAGACTTTCAGTATCAAGACCGGCACAGGCTGCCAATCTCCCTGGCAATAGTTTTGTTTGTTTATGGTAATTATGCTAAAATGAATGTGACAATGATATACTGACATTCAACCACTACACGTCACATCTTGTGTTTGTACTTCTGAACTGATTAATCAGTCACGCTGGCCGTCTGTGTCTCTTCTTCCCCCTGACCTCTTCTGTTACAGCCGCCTGTAAGGACTCGAAGCGGGCTCTGGAGGTCTCCCAGCATGCAGAGGACATGGGTCTGATCCTTGGCGCCTGCGCCGGCGGTCTCGTGGTTCTCATTTTGCTTCTGGGGGCCATCGTCATCATCGTCAAGAAGGGGTGAGTGCTTGTGAAAATGTTTGTCTGCTGGGCAGTCGATGTGAGATGGGTCAGACCTTTTCACAGTCAAACCTTTGCAGTCTTTAGTGTTACTGTTCCTGTGTAGCCCTTCAGAAAGAGTAAATTTATCTCTATCCCACTTGGCAGCTAGGGTCTATTGAGGAAAGCATTTGGCAATGAGAGTGAATTACAACCAGAGTTAGTGGAATGGTAGAGCATTAATCCTAAACTCTTCCACCGCTACCTCAGCCAAGCTTTTGTGTTTCATCTCATCTTTTAATTTCAAGGTCTGTGTGTTGGCTGAGCACATTCAAATGCAGCCCGCTCGCACTGGAATCGCTGGCTGCTTTCCACCTGCAAATTACCTCTGTCGTCGATCGCACCTGCAGTGTATTCTTCCTCCGCTCGCTGGGCGATGGTGGAACACTCATCTGAGTGTGAAATATTTCATCAAGGGGCATGTTATTCCATTGCCCACCCAATTACATGAGGCGAGCAGCTGTGAGGTGCCAGTGGATGGGCTAGTAATTGGTTAGGAAGGTTGTTTTTGCTTTTTTTTTTTTTTTTGGAGGGAGGAACTCCTCTGCCCCGAGGAATTTTCTCACAGAGAATAGAGGGAGAATGAATGGGGGGTGTCTGGGAGAAGGCATTGACTGATAAGATTCAGCGGACCAATCTTGCAGGCACAATAGCAGCTAGACAGCCACATGGGGGCAACAGGAGGATACATGTTTATATTCAGCAACAAAATACTGCCACTCTGCATGTGCGAAGTTAGACTCTCTATGTCAATGTGTTTTGGTTCTGTAATCAGCAGGAAAATCAGAGATCCCAAGCACAGCAGAATATTCAGTAGGGTGCTCGCAATGCAGGAAAATGGAAAGAATCAAAAATGTAGAAAGGGCTTTCTGCACACCTAAACTCAACTCAGCCAATTTCAAATCCCGGGATGTCTGTTCTCCGGGCTCAGTTGCTAGTTTAAATGAATGCATATTCAAGTGTTGTAGTTCCTACTATCTAGTGCATCTTAATGCTTAGCACTAAGTGTCTGTCTCAAACTTGTGACTATCAACAATTGATAAGCGATGAAAGCGGTTGAGGAGTCAGAGGGGAAAAAGATCTTTTCATCTAAAAGTCAATTGACATTTTTCTCTGAATCTCAAACATTCTCAAAAAACACTCAATGTGACATTATGAACCTCACAAGATGCTTTGAGTCATGTAGAAATAAAGTCGCCATGTTGGTGAATTATGGTCCCATATTTTACACATGTCCTTTCTCAGGCTTTTCTCTGGAGCTCTAGGAACAACAGGTCAACCAGCCAATCAGAAGAGAGGCTCTGAGCCTCTCTTCTGATTGTCTCATTGTTTTCGGAGTGTTTAAACAAAAATAAAACAGATTGTAGGTAAAAACTCAGAAACGAAATCCTGCAAAGGTAGATGGTGGATCTGGGAGGGGTGGGTTGGGTTTGGGGCGGTGGGGCTACTTTGTTGTGACATCACAAAGTACCAGAAGCCCTGACACCTGGTTTCAAGGCTCAGTTTCTGAAAACGGGCTGCAAGCATTTCTCTGTGGACTGAGACCTTTGATATTCCACAGTATTAAGATAGAACCTCGACCTGCTTTAAAATAAAAGAATACACGGACATCTCACAATATGGGACCTTTAAAGTGAAAGTTAAAGAGACGGTTGAATACCACATATTATATATAATATATAAATATATATAAATTGAAAATATGCCTAAATATGGAGGCTAATGTCTGGTGAAATATACAAAAACATTCAGTCCAGAGATATAATTACTTTGTATTCCATGCATCCCTTGTCCTTGACAAAACCTTGCAACAACATTCCCCACAATACAGCATCACTGCTATCAGTTTGGTCAGCGATTCAGTTGTGTAACCACTAATGTAGCCTTGAACTGCTAGTGAAGAGATGGGCTGAGGAGCAGGCAGCGGGGGTTTGTTAAGTTCACCTCTTTCTGACTTCTCACACTCCCGGATTTTTTCATTTCTTAAACCTGAGGCGAATGATCAGATTTCGCAGTTTACCCTGGAGCTACAAAAAGCTTTATACAACTTTTTTTTCACTTTTTTAGCTGTACTTACCAACACCTGGTTTGACATGTAAAGTCAGTGAAGTTCCTCTTTAAGAAATGGCAATGCTTTCAATATGACAGCAACATAAATAAATACTGACAAGATAAACCTCAGAAAATGTAACACAGTTGGTCCGAGATGAGTTTTGGCGTGTGACAAGCCCTGTCTTCATTTGTTATGCTGTGTCCTGCTTCATGATGGCTTGCTAAGAACATCCCAGCACACTGAGCATCTTCATATATCTTTCTGATGCCCATCTTGATAAACCATAGTCACCTCTCTTTTTTTTCTCCTCACTCTCTGTCTCTCTCCTTTCCTCCTCCTTCATGCTAATCAGAAGGGACTTCTATTCTTACCCTTATTACCCGTAAGTTACTCCTCTCTCCATTATCCACCCTTGACACCCTGATGCCATCTTTCCCCTTGCTTGCCCTTCGTAGTCCCAGGATAACTAACGTGGAAATAAGCATTGCTATCTCCAGTCCATCCTCCAGTGTAGAACCCCCCCTCCTCCTCCCTCCTTCCTCCTTCTCCGTTTGCGCCACCACCTTCACCACAACCCCACTGCCACCCCCAACACTCTCTTGCTATCACCAAATCTCACTTTCCCCCTCGTCCAGTTTCAATCTTGTAGCCCTTATATTTCCCCTCAGTCCAATTTCTCATCTCCTCACCCGTCCTACTTTCCTTTCTTCCTTATCTCTTCGCCTGTCTTTCTCTCATTCTTCCCCTTTTCTGCTGTCCTCTGTCTATTATTACTCCCTGCCCCCCTTCTCTCTACACCCCCACTCCCCCTCCCTCTATCTCTCTATCCTGCCTCTCTGTGCCTGCATCTCTACAGTAGGAAGAAGGTGGCCATAAACAAGGCAGCCATGTCCTACAGGCAGGAGAAGAGTCGGAAACTGAGCTCTTTAGACTGCAGCATGACAGAGCAGAGCACTCTCCAGCAGGATGAGAGGATGGCCCACTCCTTCATGGATGCCCACGGCTGCAACGCCCGAAGTAAGACAGCAAGGAGCATATGGGTACTCTTGAGAAAGTGTCAATTGAGCTGAAACTCCCTCCTTCCTGACCTTCAGCCATGTTTACTTCCAAGCATGTATTCACTCTGTTCTACCAGACCATAAGGTGCTCTCAACAGAGAAATCTCCTGCAAGTCTCCTGTCTCTTTGAATATTCTGCAGTGTCAGTCACTCACACGTCTTGTGTCTCTGCGGAAATGCTGACTATTTATTCCTTCAGCTGCCTCCTGGACTTTTCAGCCGAGTTTACATTAATAACAAAGAAGGGAGTCTGTGTCTCGGAGTGCGTATTGTCAGTGGTACGGCTCTAACTGTATGTCGCTCGTGTTTGCAGATGAGCAGAGGAGCTCCGTCAACGAATCCAGCAGCTTACTGGGAGGCTCGCCCCACCGTCACTGTCGGAGGAAGAGCTCGCCGTATCACACGGGCCAGCTTCACCCTGCTGTGAGGGTCGCCGACCTCCTGCAGCACATCAACCAGATGAAGACGGCAGAGGGCTACGGTTTCAAACAGGAATATGAGGTCAGAAAGGAGAAGAAAGAGGGGCTAGAGCTCATCCCAGCTGATTTTGGGCAAGGGTGGGGTACACCCTGGACAACATAAAGAAACAGCCAACCATTCACACTCACACACACATCTATGGGCTATTTAGAGTCACTAATCAACCTAAAGTGCAAGCCTTTGGACTGTGGGAGGGAGCTGGAGGGAACCCATGTAGGCACAGGGAGAACATGCAAACTACACACAGAAAGGCCCCAGGTTTGAACCCCATCGCCTTCTTACTGTGAGATGATCGTGCTAACCACTGCACCCCTATTGATTCCAATGATGCATACAATGATACTGCTACCAGCTTTGTGTTGCCAGTGCTTTGTGTTTGGGCCTCTTCTGTTTCAACATGACATTGATTAATGCACAAAACTCGAGGCTTTAGTACCAGGTTGAAAGCAGGGGTATCTGCTGAAAAGGCTAGTGGGAGATGCACTACGTGACTGCTGAGGTTGGCTACATCAGTGCTTGGTATCTCAAAGCTGCATCCAGTTCGTCAGTTTGTTTCATCATCAACTGTTCGGCTGTGTGTTGTATCCTCATTTCTGCAGAAGCTCGCTGCAATGTTTGTTTTCTTAGTTTTCTTTGTTGTAATGTGATGACACAACCACTTGACCGGACACAATTGACAGCATTGCCGGCAAACCCTTAAAAGCCGACTGGTGGTACTTACCTTCAGTATCAGCATCCGAGCGGAGCTGGATATGCAGTGCTATGAACTCATTTTCAAGAGAGCAGTGAAAAGGAAATAGAACCGGCTGCAGTGGTGAGGTCACACTGTGTCATGTTATGTTACTGCTGTGGGACAAGCACTAATGCTCGCTTCGGGTGCCCATGTGTCGTGTTTGTATTTGTTCAGCATGTGATTGTGAATAAGCCTTTTTAAAGCAATATACGCAAGTGAGCTGGACACATGACGGCTATACGCCTCAGACCTGCGCTTTTATTCACAGGACACTCTCAACCTCAACCAGCCTTTCTCCAGCGGAGGAAATAAAAAAAAGAAGAAAACAATATTACAGATGGTACCTGAGGTTTTCTAGGTGCAGTTAGTGGATGGAGTCACTCTCTATATTACTGCAGACAGCTATTCTCTACTTTGAAAAGGCTTAAATGGAGAGTTAAATATTAATGAGCCAGCTGTAAAATGCAGTTTTTCCTCATCTGCATTACAGAGTTAATGCAGATATACTGAACTTCCTGGTGTTGTGTGGACTAATTATGCTTTCCAAAGTTACCTTCTCTTTACTTTAATGTGAGGATTCTCCATATCAACCAGTGGTGATGAGGCTTTTTTTTTTTTTTTGCACCTCCACCTGCAGGAAGCCAGATGTACTTTTTCGATTCATTAAGCTATCCCCTTAGGGGCCAACAAACCCCCCCCACCCTTCCAAAATCAATATATGGGTCGCTTTTTCACTCCTCAGTCTGGCTCCCTATCGCCTTGAGAAATAAACAAGATGAAGGGGATCAGCTTGCACACTGCTGTCAGACTTCATAACCCTTATTTCCCACAGGGTCATGCTGCTGCCATTGATCAGACATTGCAAGGCATTGTGGGGTGGGGGGCTGTGAATGACTCAGGTCCTCGCTATGGGGAGGGTACAGTACGCGTTCTGTTTAGGGAGCAAACAAATGGAACTGGAACTGGAACCAGAGATGGTGAATAAACACGGTAACAGAAGGTGTGTCACCCTGCAGGACCAAGGCAGCACCCAACTCCCTCCAATGGGTGAAGCTTTGTCATTTTGTCTTTTCCTGGAACCTCAACACTGCAAGATAAAGATACGTAAAGTCTGACAGGTAGTGGGTTAATCAATATTGTGCCAAAACAGAAATTGATATTGCACAGTTAAAAAAAAAAATCTCTAACCTTCAATATTCATTTTTAAAACAACTATTTTTGGAAGAATCATTCCCTGGATGGTTGTGTCCACTAATTAGAAAGTCAGTGGTTCGATTCCTGCTTCTTCCCATCTGCACGTTGAAGTGTCCTTGGGCAAGATAGTGAAGGCTGGATTGCTGGTGATGTATTTTTGGTGTGATTGAAAAGTGCTGTATAAAGGTGTGGGTGATTAGGTGAATGCGGTTTGTGGTGTAAAGCACTTTGAGTGGTCAATAAGACTAGAAAAGCTTTATATAAGTAGAGCCCATTTAACAACTTGAGTCATTAAAGCGGCACTGATCAATATATTTTGTACTGACAAACAATCAAATAGTGTGAAAGGAAAATCAGCGCCCAACTGCTGCGCCTATCAGCTCTTCAGAGCCTTTTTACTGCTCTCTGATGAAGCCAGCAGACAGGACCTGCTCAGCACCAAACAGATGTTATCAATGAGCTGGTGAACATAGAGGAGCATCTAAGCTGAGGGGCCAGATGTTTTTCTCAGGGGTTGGTGGAAGCCAAAACCTAAAAGAACATTTTACAGAGAAATAAACTTGATTAACAAACAGTGCAACTTCTTGCTAGTTCTCAGCCGACATTATACATGTGTGTGATATGTGTGTAAGAATTTGTACATCATGGACCCTCTATCCATCTGCTTCATATGTCTTAGGTTTTAAAGGCCCTGAAAAACTATGTTGTCAGTCAGCGTCTTACTATGACTGATCGTGTTTAACAGATTTTTCTGCTCTTTTACATGAAGGATTTCTGGCTAGATTCATGTTGTGATCGGAGCTCTTTTCGCTGGTTCAGAGCGGGATAGGTTCAGTTGGTGAAATAAAACCCAAGTCATGCTTGCGGGATCCGCATTGGCAGCAAGGGTCTGCGTGGGTTAGCGTGATAAAGATGTCATTTTCCCACGCAAAGGCTGTCTGCACTCTAAGAGCTCAGACTGTGCATTCGCAAGACAACCGGTGCACTTGTTTTGTTCACTGTATTCATGTGTTGTGTTCCATGTCCTTGGTCCTTTTCTTGTTAAGTGGTTGCACATTCCATTGTCTTTGTCTTTGCTGTTCAGCCAAACACAACACACACAAAGCCGCTCCTCTTCTGTTGTTTTCTAGTGTGCATATGTGGAATGTGTCCACTAATTGTTTGGAAGGACGTGTACATCTGTAGCCCATGTCCACCAATCAGCCATAACATTATGACACTGACAGTGGTGGATCTATCAGGCAGCAGCTGAACATTTAGTCCTGAAGTTGATGTGTTGAAGCAGGAAAAATGGTCAAGTGTGAGGATGTGAGGGACTTTGACCAAACTGTGATGTGACGACTGAGTCAGAGCTTCTCCAACACTGCAGCTCTGTGGGATGTTCCTGGGCTGCAGTGGTCAGGACCTACCAGAAGTGGTCCAAGGAGGGAGAACCACTGGACCACAGACAGGGTCAGGGGCAGCCAATATTCACTGATGCGTATGGGGAGATGCTGGGAAACCTCAGGTCCATTCATGTGGATGTTACTTTGACTCGTCCCACCTCCCTAAACATGGTTCAGACCAAGTCCCCCCCTTCATGGAAACAGTCTTCCCAAATGGCAGTGGCCTCTTTCAGCAGGATAATGCTCCCTGTCACTGCAACAATGGTTCAGGAGCTTTGAGGAACAACAACCAGTTCAAGGTGTTGACTTGGCTCCAAAGTCCCCAGATCTCAGTCCAATCCAGCATCTGTGGGATGAGCTGGACCAACAAGTCTGATCCATGGAGACTCCACCTCACAACTTCAGGACTTAAAGGATCAGCTGCTAACGCTTGGTCCAGATACCACAGCTCAGCTTCAGAGGTCTAGAGGAGTCCAGGCCTCCAGGGTCAGGACCTACACAATATCAGACAAATGGTCATAATGTAATGGCTGATCACTTGTGACAGTTTTGTTTGCTTATTTTATCAAAGCACTGTCACTCACAAACAGCCAAGTTTTTGTCAATTCATCTAACAACTAAGGATGTTCTTTATCTGAACTTTAACTTTGGTCGGTTTATATTTATTCATGAATATTTAATGAGAAATACTTGCGATTTGTTTTTAGGGAGTGTTATGAAATTAGCTGATAGGATAATAGAGAAATAAATCAAGTAAAGCCCCATGAAGGTGAGCTTGATGTTCTTGTGGCTCCAGAAAATACAGGGTGCTGGACAAAGGCAGGCGTGTTAAGCAGGATTAGATCAGGTATTACCTGCACAGGATCCAGTGGCAGATGTAATCCCCCCACCCCACCCTGATCGGCTTGCTTTCTCTGGCTCGGCCTTGGGTCTCAGGTGGTCCCCATTTGCACAGGAGGGATTGCTTGGCCGCAGATCAGAGGACAGCGTGCCTCAATATGAGAGCCTGGATGGTGCCTACAGATACAACAGGGAGATCAAACTGGGACTGAAAGTGCAACAGAATGTGACACAACTCAAGCCAGGTCCACAAAGTCTCCTGTTTATGTTCTTTTTCTCCTCTTACTTCCTTTATAGTATTGATTTAGATTCAATGACTCATCTCACAGCACCAGCAGATTTAGTAGGTGCGTGCCATAAACAGCTGTCACAAATTTAGCAGTTTAGCACTGAGGTATTATAGAGCAATGGCTTCTTCAAGCAGCAAAGTCTCACACTGTCTGGAATGAGAATGACTGTAGTGGGCTGGATTCTCCCTCTCAAGGCCACAGCCATCTCTCAGTGCCGCATGTCATCTCTCGGCTTCAGTCTCTCCCCTCTGCATTGTGGCAGATGTCTGCTGATGATTTGGCAAGATGCTATAATAGCGCTTAGACAACCTCAGGGTAACAAAGTCGTTTCTATTGTGAGTTTCACCATGCATCAAAGAGTGTTTCTTTTTTTTTTTTTTTTTTTTTTTCCTTCTAACATCTCTGTCTTTACTCTGCAGAGTTTCTTTGATGGCTGGGACGTCACAAAAAAGAAAGACAAGACCAAAGGACGGCATGATAGCTTGCTTAGCCGTAAGTGTTTAGCCTATACTGGGTTAAATAGCAAATTAGACGGAAGAGATGTCGAGGCAGTCGTTACTTGGCTCTGTTCCAGTCTGTCTTTGATTGTAGGATACAGCAGAAACATTAATAGCTTTTTATACTTACACACTAAAGTAGATTAACATTTAACAACACCACTGCCTGTATCCTGTGAATGAGCCAAAGCCACCCAATAATTATTTTTACTTCTGCTTGAATGGTTGTTAATTCTAGACAAAAAAACCCCCCACAAAAAACAGCAACCAACATAGTTACGGTTTGATTAAAACTGATTGTTCAGCAGTGGCAAGGTTTTGTCACAGATGCAGCCAAAAGGATAATCTGGAAGAAAGAAGTATCTTACTTAACCATTGTTTCAATTGGCTAAAGACGTAATGGCATTTAACATTTGGGACTTCTTTTGCCCTGAGTTTTAACTCTCAGTTCATGCAAAAGGCAGCAATAACCGTCTGATTGGTGGAGCTCACAGAGACACAGACTTCCTCAGATTCTCTGGAGGTTTTTTGGAAGAAAGAAATAATGAGTTATGATAATGTAATTTAGATTTAGATTATCTAATTTTAGAATTGTGATTAAAAAACCATGATTAGACAAACAAAAAGAAACTACTCCTGAAACCACTTGATTATTGATCACTAATATGATGGTTCGGCCTCAAAGCTTTGGCATGTTTTATTTACTGTATATGATGTAGTGTATTTAATATTATTATTCTGTGTAGTGTTGAGCTCTAAAGCCTCATGATACTTAAAGTTTGTGCACTGGTTATACATACATTTCTAATTCTTTTGTTAGCTGCATCATGAACATTACGTGATATATGTTTGTTTTCATTTTGCAGGTTATGGTATTTTTGTGAACTTTTTTTATACTGCACAGTGTTATTTTTGAAAAAAAATATATTTGTTTGTTTACTTATTCAGAAACAAATGTTTTGGTCTAGTGCTCAGGGTTTAGCCTTAAAACTGTCACAAATGATCAATCAATCAATCAATCAATCAATCAATCAATCAAGCAATCAAGCAATTAATCAATCACTCTATATTGTTAGTTACACAAAAGATGACTGTGTGGCATTTAAAAATGCAAAGATATGATAATATTATATGATTATTATTAGTTATTAACAGTATTAACATTAACAGTCATTAACAAATGGTGACACATACCATTAAAAGAGTTCAGAGGAAGTAAACAGTTTGAAACCATATCATAGTTTGGTAAATGACCCAACGGTAAAATAAAAAAACTAACATTGACACAAGTTCAAAACAACCATAGCTGTTTTCGATTTTCCACCTACGGTTACTGGGTAAAGTTAACCCCTGAGCTCCATCTAAACTGACCCAACGTGGACCGGTTTTGACCGTGTGACCTTTTGTGTGTGAGAACGAAACAACATAAATCATATGATGAGCTCGACAAACCAACAGATTATTACTCCGATGCTGTTTCTTGTCTATTTCCGTCAGTGACTCCAAGGTTACTATGGGATGTTAGGAATGAAAGTTCATTCAAAACTAGTACAATCAGATTAGGTGAGAGGGACCTGCTATCTTCTTTATGTTTTATTAATAAAAATATATATAAATCGCCTGAAACCTTGTTTTTGTGCATTTCAGATGATCGGCATCGGGTCAAACTCCACTCCCTGCTTGCAGACCCCAGTTCTGACTATGTCAATGCCAACTATATAGATGTAAGTCACCTGCAGTCACTTCTTTCCTCCTCTTTTGCTTCCTACTCTCTCATCTCTGTCTTTGCTGAGCTCCTCCTCAAGAGCTCGGACTAATCGTGTTTTATTGTTGTGGTTGACCCAGCGCGGAGCAGAGAACCTCTCCACGCACTTGTCCGAGGCTGTGCGAGCTCTCTGTTACCCAGACTGAACTGTCCTTTCGTAATCATGCCCATAACACGCTGCATTATATCTCTGCATTCTAGCACATACAGGCTTTGAGGTGAGATTTTATCACAGCAGCTCCAGAGAATCCTACAAGAGCCCATAAACTTGAAGCGCCGGGCCACATGACTCACCCAAATGCTTTTGTAAGGCGACATTGCACAGGAATTGGACCCACTATAACACAGCTGATCCTTTCATCTACTTTCAGATATTTTGATCTCACTTACAGTTCAGCTCGAGTGAGTATCTCAGCGAGCCTCTCCGGTAGCAGCAGCAGTTTGCACTTTTGCCAGATCCGATCTTGGCAGCTTTGCATTTGCTGGACCAAGACTATCCAAAGGACAGTCACTTCTCCCCCCCTCCCCCTCCCCATCAGTTTAGGTCAGGCTGTGATCTCTGCTGCTCACTCATAACAGAGAGGGTCACTTGAAGGTGGCTGAAAAACCACAGCACTCATGTCAGGGTTTAACATAAGTTGTTCTGGTCTCTGAACGCAGTATTGCCTTCTTTGTCCTTGCTATTGTTTGCTGAACAAAAGGAAATGTAAAGTGGGCAGAGAGGACTAGAGCCTGGCTGAGTGTATGTGGGTGGCATTGGTTAAAGCAGGACGTCCAAGCTCAGTGTTTTGCGCCACCTTATCCCCTTTACTTGTTCTGTGAGGGCTCCATTAGGATAAATACTCCAAGGACCTTTGTGTCATTAACTGAGCCATCTACAGCACCACCTGTATGTCATGCCAAGAACCCTGGCTCACAACACTGCAGTGAAATGACTCCAGATGATTCATGGATCAGTCCAAGGTTGAAATAAATGGTACACAGATTTTTTTTTATTTATTTTTTTATTTTTTTAATGTTTAATAAAAAAAGTTCCACCGCCCTCTCATTGGCAAGCAGGATTACATAATTTTTTTCTTTTGCATGGGTAGAAAGACATGACATTTTATGTCAAATATTTAGATGTTTTTTGTTGCAGTCTATTGCTGATAGCTGTTACACAAAAGTGACACCATGCCCACTCATTTCTTAAAGGTTTTTGCGTTTGCTGTTCTGAACGCCCACTGCCTGGGATTCTTTTCTCACGCTAGTGCTTGGGAAGTGATGCCTGTTACACTTGTGTTGGTAGCGGCAGTAATTTGTTTGGCATAAGATAAAATGGGAATAAGGATAGGAAGGCAATGGTTGCTATGGCTAAGCAGACAAATCAAAAGGCTTAATTTCTTTGAAAGACAGACTCAATATGCTGTATCTATCTTTGTCTGTCTTTTGTTTCATCTAAGTAAGACAGAGTGACCCAGTTCATTCCTCCATGTCAATTTAAGAAGAATTATGATTTCATGTAACTTGGTTCAGACAACCTTCAACTACTGAAGCAGTTCTGGCCATATTTCTCATCAGTAATAATAATAATACTATAATCATTAAGTTCATTACTGAGATTTTGGAACACTGTTACTCTGCTAAAAAGGTGAGGTTAGCCAAACTTACTTAGGTTAGGTTAGGGAATCTGGTCACCTACTATAACACTACTCCAGAAGTGAAATGTAAACTTGTAAAACTTAAGTTGGTGTTTATTATAGAAATATGTAAATTTGAGGTTTCTGAACATTATTCTCTCCACAGGTCCTCCAAGCGAGCTGCTCTCTAATCATTTCATTACCCTCTTTTCCTGGTCTTTAATCACAATAACTAGCTCTTGTTTCCTCCCCTACTTTCCTTCTTTCTCTCTCTCTTTTTTCCACACTCCCCCCCCTTTTCAACCTTTTGGCACCTCTTAGATTCGGATAAACAGGGAAGTAAGTACCTTGCTTCTCATCTCTTTTCATCTCCTCTCCCTTTTTCATGCTGCCCCCCTCTTGCTGTCCCTGCCAGCCTGTCATGGCTTCCCTCCAACAGCAGATCTTCCTTCCCTCTTCTGCTCTGAGCTGCTGAGCCTTTCTGCCTTTAGCCATCACTTCTTCCCTCTGGGTATTTCCCCCGAAAACTGACTGCAGCAGTCTTTCTGTCCTCTTTCATCCATAGTCAAATGCTCACCTGGAGCTCTTGCTTAACATCAGGTTCTCCTCTAAAAGGCTGATAGTGTGCGACAGAGTAGAGAAGATGAGGTCAGATCAAAGCCAGCATACACATCGTGACACAGCAGGAATTGTAAATATATTCAGGGACAGTGAACTAGAAAAAAATTGCAAAACACAGTGCATGTAGCAGGAATTATTCTAGAGATACCTTACAGGGGTGTTACCTAATATCACTGTCAGTTTCACCACAGGTAAAACAGGTCCACATTTATCAAGCATCTCAGAGAAGAGGAAGTACTAGTGAGGTTGTACTGCAAATTTCATTGACTTGTCCTTGTGGTGTTTGTATCGCTGGAAGTCTGGTGACGAAATAAACGGCCAGTTTGTAAGCTATCGTGGCTACATAGCTAACCAGCCCAATGCTGTGGCGCTGGTAACATGTCGGTACTTTGGCCAGCCACAAAAGCTAGCAGGGCTAGCTGTCTTAACTGTCAATGGGCAAGTTATAGAGCTTGCTAACTGTCAGTCAGCTACTTTACTATTAATAAGCTACAGTCATCTGCTAGCTAGCTGGTAACATGCTAGCATTAGCCAGCCCCAAAAACCACCAAGGATAGCTAACTTAACTCCCATTTCAGTTTGAAAGCTGGCTAAGTGTCAGTGAGCTACCTCACTGTTAACAAGCTACAGTCATATGCTAGCAAGCAAGTTAGTTATTAGCAAGTTAGTTTTAGCCAGCCACAAACACCAGCAAGGCTAGCTAACCCGCTACTTAGCAACTTAGAAAACTTAAGTTAGTGAGATAACTTGCCAGATAAAAAAGTGGATAAAAAAACATTTTGTGGCAGCTTGTTTTTCTCAGATGTACAGTAATTGCTACACACAAACAAATGACTTCTTGCAATTTTTTTTGCAACAAGAAAATGCATAATTTGAGTTCCTCTAAATCTACAGTGGTGAGCATGTTTGCCAAAATATCTATTTAGCCTTTGTGCTTAACCAGCTCATCGTACAAGCACAAGTGATGATACTTTCTGTTACTTGCTTTTTCTCTTGATTTTCAAATGTGGGCTGTAAGTCGTCTGAATCTGTTGATCTCACAGTTGTAACCAGAACAAAAAGGTACAAAAAAGATGTTGCTCAGCATTGATGTCATTTATTTTCAGAGGAAGCGCTCCCTCCAACGCCCCCCATTACTCTCAGGGAGGTTGGTTTTTATCACTTGAAGTTTCAGCAGGATTTGTACGAGTGATTCTGAGATGCATGATAAATATGAGCTCATTTATTTGCAGACACGAAGGTCAGCTGTTCATTAACTTGTCACAGGTTGTAGCTAGAGAGAACCAAATTTGTCAAGGCAAAACAAACTGAAAGTTGTTTTTCTGTCTTTTTGATAGAATTCATAAGCTTTCCACATCTCAAATGACTCTGCATGTTTTACTTTCTTTTTTCTTTTTTCTATTTTTTTTTTTTTACTTTTCAGTTCATTGTGAATTGACATTGCTTGATGTTTTTCTGCTTGCCCGATGTTGGAAAGTGCAGTTGCCAAGGTGACAGACAGGAAACTGGTTGGCCCAGGGAAACTCAGCAACAGAGGCTCATGGGAATGAGGGTCGCTGCACTCTTTCATAGCGATGGCCATCCATCTCAACTTCTCTCTGTGGCATGACAGTTATGGAATGTAATTTGTGTGGCTGTCTGGCTGACTGGTGCATATGCGTAGTGGGTAAGTGTGTGTGTGTGTGTGTGTGTGTGTGTGTGGGTAGGTGGGGGGTGTACAGTACACACAGTGTACATTATTTGTACAAATGTTTACCGTATACAGCAGTTGGAATCACTTTACCCATGAGTGATGGGAGGGCACACTAATCTTAATGCGGGGGATCTATCACGCTTGGCTGCTTTGCATTCAGCTCACAGGGTCTGCATGGTAGAGGGCCAGGATGCCACTAATAGCCTTCCAGACTGTGCACACTGTATCATAACTGCAGTAATGCCAAGCTGGGCAGAGAGGAGACAGCCAGATCAGTCAGTGTCACTCAGGTAGAATTACTCCCTTGTCTCCAGATTGCTCACTTGTCAATCTACCTTTGATCAGCAGCCATGACTGCAAAACTCTCGCACCCCAGTAAGTCTTTGAAATGCAGCTCCCTCTCTCTGCATGTAATGACCTGGCTCAGAGGCAGACGGTGAAAAACTTGAATCCACGCCATTTCTCTATGCATTATAATTCAAATGCCATCCTTCACCCAAACTCAGAGCCTAAACAATCCACGAGAACGCGGCCGGTCAAACATGCTAATGTATTTTAAACAGAGCACCAAATCAGTGAAACAGCCCAGCGCAGTTTTCACGGCTGCTGAAATGTCTTCAGTCAAAAGGAGAGCAGAAATTTAGCAGAGCGCTGACATGGAGCCCCGCTCTGAGATGAATAAGAGATGATTTGATGCTGAAAATGGAGAAAGAGAATGGATGGAAAGGGGTGAAATGAGAGTTAGAGGTCCCTGAGCCTCATTTCATCATTGTAATTATTAACTCTCTCCCATCTTTTTCTTTCTTTTCTTCACTATCTTTCTTGCTGTCTCTGTCACACAGGGTTACCAGCGATCAAACCACTTCATCGCCACTCAAGGTGAGTGTGAAGCGCCCAGCAGCAGTGTGTGACTGCTAATATTTATGTTTGTTTGTGCCGTTCTTTACACAGCAGCCCAACTGATTATATTAAAACACGCTTACTGAAGTATTAATGTGGAGGCCAGATGGAGCCTGGTGTTGCATCATGGCCACATCTGGATTTCCATGGTAAAGCTTCACTTTCCTCCGACTGTGAGACACACTCCCATAACAATCGACTGTACCTGTCTGTCAGTCTGCACTGTAACACTACTGAGTGTCGCTCTCTGTGAAGCTCTGCCTTTGTGTCTCTCCTCCCCGCCATCTGCATGTGTGGTGCACCATCTCTCTGATGTTGGTTTGATACACTATATAGGCAGCGCTCCCTAGGCAGCGCACACACGATCACACATAGATAGGCAGAGAGAGAAAGAAGGAGAGGAAGAGACTGAGGGAGAAAGAGAAAGAGAGCAAGAGATTCTCTTTATTCTCTCCTGGCTCTGATCCTATTTATTCAGGGAATATGTTTTTCACTTCCGTAATCCCCCTCTGATTTCTTTCCATCTCTCACTTTGGTCTCAGTTCTACCACTTCACAAAAGTAACCTCCGAAAATTTCTCTTTCTTTCACATTTTGCTCACAAAATCTTTCTTCATACACGGGTGCAGGCAGAGGTGGAAGGAGTGCTACAATCTGTTATCCAAGTGGAAGCGCTCCAATTCGAATTTTACTGAAAGTGGAAGTAAAGGTATAGATTTAAAGAACTGAAAATAAAAATATTTAAATATCTTTGATTCATAGAATAGATTAGTGCTGATTATTTTAAAAATACTGCTGTAAATTCTTAAATGTATGTGGGTCATATACACACATTACTCTACAGTGGACTATAGAGTGGATAGTAGGGTTATATTTACACGTACGCCCAAAATTCAAAACTAGCATGATGTTGTGCAACTGGAAGCTACTACACTATATTTCCGTTGGTTTTCCATTGGTCTCTTAAAATGAATGACAACAAAGGACACTGGTTTTACTCACATTCTTGTACCGTGTCAGATGAAAATAAATGAAAGATAGAGCAGACGATATAATATAGTATACTTTATACATTAAAGTAGAAGTTTTAAATAAAAGTCTAGCATTGTCTTCCACGTTTAACATAATAGACTTTCAGTAAACCAAAAAAAAACTTTTGTTTTTGAACTCTGAAATTTTGAGAGTGACCAAGTACACTATCATTATCCTGCAAACACTAATGCTCACACATTGTTGCTAATAACCCTCTTCACAATGTTGAACTGTTGCAAAGAGAAAAAGTTTTATTTATAAATGGTTATGATTTGTGTAAACTGTCAAGGCTGCTAAGCATGTTGATGCTTCTAAAGAGTTATTTATAAGTTTCGCTATTGCTACATAGCCAACATTAGCATGAGCGGCTGTTGACCAATCGACATCGGCATCAAACTTCATTCCTTTACTCAACAGGAGCTGTCTCCAGCAGGGGAAAGCAACCAGCTCTCGCCTGCTTTGTCTATCTCATCACCTTTTGATACTTACTGAGTGTAGCGTCCAGTCCACAATGAAAACGTAGCTTTGTCTCATAGGGAATATTATTAGCTTTCGTACTGTGAAAGCAACTCTGGCTGAGGCGCTTGTCAAGCTTCGTTAACAGCTGTTAATGCCAATGCTGGCTATGTAGCAAGAACAAAAATTACTTACTTAGGTCCTTTAATGGATTAACATAATAGAAGTTCTATGTATTGATTGTATCACATCATTGTATCTATGATAGGTACATATTGTCTGTTTGTGAGGGATGCAGTATATATATCAAGTACATTCCTCCTTTCAAAAGTGACTTAAAGGGAAAGTTTTTGTACTCTTTAAAGTTTCGATCCTATTTTTGTAGCTTTGGCAATCATTACTATTAGTTAGGATACAATTATGAAAACTTGTGAAATCACAAGGTTTCTAGTAAAATTGTCAGCACCCCTGTTTTATGTCTACAGAGGAGGTGTTGTCTAAGCAACACATTAGCAGAGCAGCATAGATCTATGCTACCTCTTTCAGGATACATAGTCTTAACTGTAGTCACTGTAGTGACAGGTCACCGACACTCTACTAGCACTGTGCCCAAATGTATCCTCTATGCTGCACTGAAGTTGCTGCCGTTGCTTTCGTGATGCAGGCTGTGTAGACACAGTACCTGTGGGTCAGCATCTATCGTAGGTGAGTCACAACAAGATATGCACATTCTGATTTCTATCCTTACACTAGTTCAAAGTGCTCCCGTAGAGGCTCACCCCCATACCAATAAACGCTTACGCTCTCAAAGCAGCCAGTGTTTGTAGCGCAGATTCTGCAAGATGCTGCAAACTTTCCTCTGAGACTCTGCTCCATGTCCTCGTCTGCTGCAGCTTCATGTGCAAGTTCCTGTTCTCGCACATTCCAGTGACGTTGTATTGGGTCCAGATCTGAACTTGCTGTCATGAAACCAGGTCGAGAAAACTTTATCTTTGTCACATGGAGCGTTATCCTGCTGAGGTGGCCATTGTGATGCAATGCCATAAAGGGATACACATGATCAGCAACGATACCCAGATAGATCAAATGATCATTGATTGGTATCAAAGCCCAAAGTGTGACAAGAAAACATTGTATGCACCTGTCAGTCTGTTCCCACTGCAGCCTCAGATGTCAGGTCTTCTGCTGTTGTAGCCCATCCACCTCCAGGTTTGACATACTGTGTATTCTGAGATTATTTTGCTACTCGCCACAGTGGTAAAGAGTGGTTACCTGAGTTACCGGGCCTGTGAATATATTTATATATATATATTCATCATAGGTATTTTAAACCCACGTTTTTGTCTTTGGTACTTAGATGGTTATTCAACTCAGTCACAAACACACAATTTTAAAAAATGCAGTAAGATTTGATATAATTTACTGAATTTACTAAATGTTTTTGAAATTGAAATTATTGTTTCTATGTTTAATGATTATTGGTGATGTTGGTGTGTTGGTTATGCATCGATGATCTTCAGCACTTAAGACACATTTAATCAGTTTCTGGTCCTGAGATAAAAAACGTGCTAACCTAACCTGAAAATATGAAATTAATATGCAGGTTATAAAATGTGCACCAAAGTACATTCTGTTGTGGTTGCCAAAGTAACTGCAATTCATTACTTCCACACAGTTTGCATATACTGAATAACACATATTCAGGCAGTGAGCCCTGGGTGGTCGGCTGCTGCAGCAGGTTGAGTTTTTTTTTTTTTTTTTTTTTGTATCTTAGATGAGTCTTAAGGTAGCTGGGTTTCTGCAGCAGGCAGCAGGTGCTCTGGGCTAACTCTCTATTATGTCCAGAGATGAGGGAGCGGGAGGAGGCGGGTGTGGTGGAGGCGGAGGGGGAGGAGAAATGCCAAGCGCACTCTGAAAGCTCGAGTCCAAAGCAGCAGCATGTTGTGCTATGCATACAGATTCACCCCAGCTGTTGGGATCACACATCATCTGTCTCTTAACTGACTGCCACGTCCCTCTAGCAATACATTAGTGGGTTTCTCCTGCTGCTGCTGAAAAATTAACATCTCGTATCGCTAATATACATAGAAACCGGCACAGTGATGGCAAACAGGGAGGGAGCTGCGAATAAGCCTGTGAAGAGAAGGGAAAACAGTGGTTAAAGTAGATACCCACTTGTGCATATTAAGACACTCACAGGCTGGCGGCAGCTTGCCTCAGGTCAACTACAGTAAAGACCAGTATCTGGCAGGCATGAAAGGACAAGCTGTTGTCGGGCTCTGCAGATGCTTTGTTTTTAACAGGCAAGTAATGTTTCTCCTCCACCTCCTACTTTGCTTCTCAACCTTTGTAGGTCTTTGCGTGTTTGCCCTGGGGCGTTTAGTCAAATGCGCACCTTTTGATTCCTCTTATTAAAACAGGAGTGGAAGTAAAAGCAGTGGAAAACAAGAGGTACCATGTACCTCACTGTATTTGTTTGTGGAGGAAAAAAGGGCCTCTGTGGGCCGATATGTTGCTCTTTTCATGTTATTTTCACCATGTGTAGGATTAATTCACAACATCCAATGCATTCTGCCTTAGTCAAGCACTTTGCTCATACCTTTGTCATCATGTGGGTGGATTACAGCAATGCCCCTATTGTTAGCCTAGTTTTTCCTGTAAAGGTTTTGTGACTAAAAAATTCAGTGGCGTACCTTAGATTGTCAAAGCTGGTTAAAGATCTCATATTGCATAAAGTCAAATCGTCATGTCTTTAATTATAAATCAGGTCCAGGTTCTATATTAATACAGTGAAAGTATCAAAGGTCTCAGTCCACAGAGAAATGCTCACAGCCTGTTTTCAGAAACTGAGCCTTAAAACCAGCTGTCAGGACTTCTGGAACAAAGCAGTCACACCCCAAGTCCCACCCAACTGGACCCATCATCTAGTTTTGCAGGAATTGGCTTCTGTGAGTGTTTACCTGAAATCTGTAATATCACTCAGAAAACACTTAGAAGAGAGGATCAGATCCTCTCTTCTGATCGGCTGACTGACCTGTTGTTACTGGAGCTCCAGTGTGAAGCCCGAGAGAGGAGATGGAAAACGACATTTGGTTCTTAAAACAACAAATATATCTTGTTATGGATATCAACACTTGCTACACATCTGATTTTAAAGGACAAGGGTGCTATTAGCCTTTAGCCTTTTCATTGACAGGAAGCAGGGAACTTGGAAACCTGTGCTTGAATTTTTTGAAGTGTTTGGAAGGTGGGGGAAATATTAGCAGGACAGAAACGTCACTGTCCTGCTCTCAGGCCAACAAAGGATGCACTGTCACACTTTTAATGTGGGTAGTATAAAAAAAACTGCAGTTTACCCTAACTAGAAGAAATAGAGGATTTGTTTGGGGACTATTTTCAGCAGCCGATTAATCCACATTTAGTCTTTTGGCAGCACAGCGTTGTAAGTAGGACTGGGTCAAAGTAAACTCAAAGTTATGAGGTTTTAGATGCACAGTTAACACTTGTTAGTGAACATGTTCATTGTTATTGATGATTTTTGTGGCATTTGTTGACGACGAAAAAAATAGAGAAAATGTATTGGTATCCTGGTATCCTTCAGGTATCCTGAATTTAGGATTTTAGAATCTTGCGCATGGATCATTAAAAATAAACTCGAGCTAAGTATAGCAAAGAGTTAAGATACACCAATCTGCCAGTCCACGATGCAAAGATGAGCTGCAACCTCCTCAGAAAAAAGTCATGTAGGTTACTTACAGAAGACAAGATAACATTCCTATTAAACGAACTGCCTCAGTAAAAATGAATAGACATCTTATTTACGAACAGAGGTGTGGTGTGTTTGAGGAGGCAGAATGAAGGAGGACCCTGTGATATTATCAACGCCACAGTGTAATGAAATCAATGAAAGTGTCATCTTCTTCAGGGGGCTGTGATTTGTGTCAGCCTCTGGTGCCTGGAAAATACAAGAGCTTGTTTGCACAATGGCTCGGGATTTGTGGGTGTATTGAAATGACATTTCTCAGTAGTATTAGGAGAACACAGAGCGGGCAATAGTTCATGAATGGCACATTGTTACTCTATTCCCTGGCATGGATTACACAGCGCCTCTACATTGATGGTTATTGCCACTATTCTCTCTGACTTATGGCTCATCTCTCTTTATCCTCCTCTCTTTCTCTTCCTCCACCTTCTCTCCATCGCTCATTTTCCCTCTCTTTTCTCCACCTATACTTCTATATATCCCCTCCTCCGCAGGCCCCAAGCAGGAGATGATCTACGACTTCTGGCGGATGGTTTGGCAGGAGAACTGCTTCAGTATTGTCATGATCACCAAGCTGGTGGAAGTGGGCAGGGTAGGTTTCGCTTCCCTTTGTCCTGTGACCTCTCCAGCCCCTGTGAAGATGGATGGGGGGAATGTATTTCTGGAGCTTCCTTTATCATTTCCTATATATCAGAAGAGCTGCTGTGCTCTGTGTCGTGGGAGGAAATGGCTCCCGCTGTCTGATCATGAGTGATCACCTCTTGCTTTGGTGGCTGCACACCAAGGTCAAAGCTTTGATGTATATGAAGGCCCATGGAGGAATATCGTGGCCTCTTTTCTATTAACTATTCCCGCCTCTGTTGAATACAGCCGGCCGCTAATACAGTATTCATGATAAAAGTGTCGTGCACCAAAGCTACAATTAATAAAATGTGATGAATGAAGATACCAGACTTATTTATTTTTAGTATTTAACATAAAGCTACTCCTAAAGTTGCTACTTGGATATATATATATATATATTGTGATATATTTGATTATATTTGATTGTTTTGTTTTACAAGCTAAGTAGTAGCTTAGCTTGTGAACAGCTTGTGGCTTTGGACAGGGTTACGCTGGCAGCTATTTCAAAAACAATAACCAACTTAACCAGTGATATAAGAAACCTTCGCAATAATTAAGCTATTAATGACTTGATTGATAGGAAACACACATGGCATCGACCAATCAAAGCAGTCAGCTATGTAAACAGGAAGTCACTGTATCACTACCAGCTGTAGAAAGACTGCAAAAACTAATTGTTTGAGGGTGCCTCAATGCCATTTTTTTGTAATTCACTGTATATATGTACACATGGGGAACGATGTTTCAGGCCTAATACTATTCCTCCAGTTTAGAGTGTGACATCTCACCATCTTAACCAACAGTATTTAGTCATTACATCTAACAGTATTAGCATAATTCTTCATTTTGTCAATTCAGTTAGTGATGTAACAGTTACAGCTGGCAGCAACATATATTGTGTACATTTAATATATATTTGTGTGTGTGTGTGTGTGTGTGTGTGTGTGTGTGTGTGTGTGTGTGTGTGTNGTGTGTGTGTGTGTGTGTGTGTGTGTGTGTGTGTGTGTGTGTGTGTGTGTGTGTTTGTGCGTGCGTGCGTGTGTGTGTCTGTGTGCAAACCTTTCTAACTGAAGCTGTTTGTTGTTTGTCCAGATGAAGTGCTGTAAGTATTGGCCTGATGACACTGAGCTCTATGGTGACATTAAGATAACACTACTGAAGACAGAAACGCTGGCAGAGTACACTGTGCGCACCTTCGCCATGGAGAGGGTGAGTCACACTCATACTGTATCATTCTTATCTCCCCTCTCTCAGTATGGCACCTATGCCTGTCATGTATCGCAGCCAATACAGTTGCCAGTTAATTTGGTACACGTACCTGAAACTGAGGTAATTTAATAAAAGAGCTCTCCAAAAAATCATGAAGGGCATAATGTTCAATTTATGATGTAATGAACCAGTTGTATTACTATTAGCTCGGTGTACCTAATAAACTGACACCTGAGTCAATGTTCCTCATTCAGCTGCAGGTTTACTTAATTGGTTTCCATGTGCCCGCCCCTCGTAACATTCCTGTTCTCACCTCTGTTAGAGAGGTTACCCCGCTAAACACGAGGTGTGCCAGTTCCACTTCACTTCCTGGCCCGAGCACGGCGTGCCGTACCACGCCACTGGCCTGCTGGCTTTCCTTCGCCGGGTCAAAGCCTCAACCCCTCCTGATGCTGGGCCTGTGGTGGTCCATTGCAGGTAAGTCCTCACCTTGTGCACTGATGATGAGCTAAACACCAGATGTGATGGTTTAAAAATAAACCACAGCCTCAGTGATTCTTCATCTCTGTCACATCAATATCAATTCATTCCAGCTCACTTAATTTACCCTGTTTGCTTCTACTTCAGTTTCTCTACATTTCCCTAAATAACTTTCAGCTTCTCATAAGTGAAAGCACAGAACAGAATAGTGAGAAAAACAAAAATAGAATAAGAGTTTTCCAATAGGATATTGGATTTCACACATAACCAGCTAATTCAAAAGCATTTTTGATGAACAATGATGCTGTTCTGCCTTTTATTTTCTGTTCTGGCTGTTGGATGATAGTGTTAAACCTACAAATGAAGCCTTTGTCCCCAGATTATTTTGTAATTTCCTTTCATCTGTGCATGTGACAGGTTTTAGTTATTTTTTTGGTAATGTAAGTTTTGCATTAAAAGTGGAACACCTTAAAGAAAACCAAAAAGCAGAAGAAAACAAGCAGAATTTATTATTATTATTATTATTATTATTATTATCATCATCATGGCTGAAAGAGGTGATACAATTAACATAGATGGAGGTTTCTGATACATCTTCCCAGGAACACCACAAAACACTTAAATCACACTGCTGGTCACTCTTACATGGTTCCACTCCACTAGAAAGGCCCTAAACTGATAAAACAAAAGTGTGTCTCAGATGTGTGTAACGCTGCTCTTGTTCCACGTAACCCCCTGTTGTGGTCTGGCTGATGGGTTTAAAAGGGTCTCCATACTGTTGATGAGGCTTTTGAAATGATGCCAAAATCACAAAGATTCTGTGATGAGGAGACTTCCTGTATGACTTCAGGGTGAGTAGCGAGGTAGAAGCTCTTAGACAAGTTAACTAAATTCACAAGAATGAACCTGGTTGTACACCCAGTGAAGTTAAAATGTAAACACGAAAGGGGAAAAGAAGGGAAGGCCTCAAAAAAAGAGACAGTTGACGATGACAAACACGAGGCCATGAATAAAGCTTATACAGTTAGACATGAAGATGAGGCTAAACGATCCTTACAGTGCACTTTGAAAGATACATGACAAAGGATTGAACAAACTTTAGAGAAGACACAACTGCAAATTAAATGAAATTGCCACAAAGCTCCTACAATGGCTTAACAAACAAGTCTGATCCATGGAGGCTCCACCTCACAACTTCAGGACTTAAAGGATCAGCTGCTAACATCCTGGTCCAGATACCACAGCTCAGCTTCAGAGGTCTAGAGGAGTCTAGGCCTCCAGGGTCAGGGCTGTTTGACCTACACAATATTAGGCAGGGGGTCAATATGTTACGGCCGATCTGTGATTTACGGCGAATCACAGAGACCAACGGAGACGAGGGCCCTACTGCTTCAGGAGCTGAAGAAAATCTGGGAGATGGTGGACACGAAGAAGCACCAGAATCGAGGCAAACACCATGATGGAGCACAGAAAAGGCGTCAGGGACCTTTAAATCTGGAAGTTTTGAAAATATTGCCCTACAAGCATGAACTGAATTATATACTCATTACAGAGATATATCAGTGTGCACTGGGGAGGACCCGTGTAAATCAAAGGTTTTCCTTTCCAGCTGATAACACATGAGCTGTATTGTATTACCCCTGGTGATCTGTTCATATCTCCTGTGCATTTGTGCTCCACTAAAACAAAAATTACAAAAATAAAACATATCAGTTTGTTTGCTTTCAGACCAGACTTGGAAACAAACCGAGATCCTCTTTTAAAAAGGGTCTTGGTCTGCACCAGGACAAACTGCGCTCACGGGGAAATCACACCACACTTTGTCTTAGCCAAACTAAACTAAAAAAAAAAAAAAATGTGTAGCAAAGACTGAGACCCAGGTCTTTAGGTGGTTATGATCTTGTTTACACTACACCAGAGTTTGATTGACAGCTTCCACAGCAGCCTTTCATCACCTCATTGCAATGTGCACAACGTGCCACTAAGTCAACTAATAAATTAACATTGTGCAGCGTGTAGGCACTTAGAAATGTCAGCCTTGTAAGTCAATCTAGTGTGAGCAGGAGTAAATATCACGATTTTCAACAATCACCAAGATGCTGAGATTTGTGTTTTGTGCGTTGATATTTTATCTGCCAGCCATCTGACTGTGGCTCCTAATTCTGATTAAGCACCAATCCTGCTCCATCTTATCATAAATGATGTGCTTGTTTAACAATATTGATGCACTGCAGGGATTTTTTTTTTTTTTTTTCTTCTGTTGAAAAAACAATTGCAAAAAAATGATGCCAGATGTGTTCTTGAGGTATAAAGCGTCCCAGTGCAGGCACTCAAATGGGTTTTAAAGTAACAGGCCCATGTGTCAGGAGGTATTCAGACACCCACATCTACCTTTATAACAGTGTTACACACAGACATGCAAGGCACAGGCCAGTGTCTGGGGTGTTTTTAAATGCCTCGGCACTCTCCAGCTAAAAGGTTTTTAACTTTCAAACCTCGGCTCCAATTTCTTTTATGCCACCAGTGCACAATGGTCACTGCATTCCCTTCACTTCCTTCCAGAACAAAGCTCCTTATTATACTTGACTTTGGGCAGAGTATCTTGATCATTACTAAAAGCTCCCTGCTGAGACTTTTTCATTTCAGTGATGTATTCAGGCTTGTCAATCCCTCTCCTGTCTCTGTTTCACCAGCATGGGGGCAGGCAGGACCGGCTGCTACATTGTGCTGGATGTCATGCTGGATATGGCTGAGTGTGAAGGAGTGGTGGACATCTACAACTGCGTCAAGACCCTGTGCTCACGACGCATCAACATGATCCAGACTGAAGTCAGTGTGTGTGTGTGTGGTGGTGGTGGTGGTGGGGAGGGGGGGGGGGGGGGTAATGTAGTTAGAGAGGCCAAGGTTTGAGCTTCACTTTATTACTTTTATATTTGATCACTCATACATCATCAAAAGTGATTGCACTCATATACTTTTCAGACTAGAATATTTAAACACCACTGCTACAAGAATTGTTCAGATAAATCACGTTTTTTAAGATTAAAAGTAGCAATATCATTCAGTATAGGGATGCATGATATATATCTCTACATTTTAAAACCTCCTCTAAAGCACTCCATAAATGCAAAATTAAAATAAAATCACTCCAGAATAATGATTTCAGTCCCTGCAACATTTACCACCACCGCCATATAAAACAAACAGCCTTACATTTTCAAACTTAAGCAGTTTAATACCAGTGCATTGTTTTAAGAATAACGTATGTCAGCCATGTTAATGGACCCCGGACCACAGGTCAGGACAGATCCTTTGGAAAACAGTACTATTTTGGTGACAAGGTTATATATAAAAAAAGGCTAAATATTCATTTTAAATGTTTTAAAATGAAATAGTTCTTGTCTTTTTTCCTCCTTTCAAGAGCTATAAATCTGATTAACCAACAAAATTTTCACTGACCGGACCATTTTGCTGCTGGTACACATTTGTGCACTAAACGATCCGTTGCAGAAACTGGAGTATCAGACGAGACAGCTGCTTAGCAACATGTGGAATTAAATGGAAAGAGTCAAGAGACAGATTAATCAACATGTGATTCCTCCTCCATCACACAAAAATGAAAACTTGAGCTCCCCCACACTTTCAGGTCATGCTGAATGTTTGATCACTGTCATTAAAATCAAAAGTACTCACAAAAAAAGTACCATATTTTTCTGGGGTTGAATGTGGGTAGTCAACATTTTTGAGATTTTCAAGTGGGCCATGAGATGGAAAAGGCACCACTGCTGCCTGTTAAACATGAAACTGTGACGTATCTAGGAACTGGATTTGTTAATGTTAATGCACCAGAGAAAAATGTGTCCATCTTTGGCTCTGAAATGTGATGGAATAAAGAATAAAGTAGCATAAAATACTAGGATGTAGCATGAAAATACTCACAAAAGTATAATTAAATGTACCGAGTTACCTTGAACCACTAATAATGTTCCTCTGTTGCTCTAAAATGAAAACCAAAATGATTTAAGGGTACAGTGTTTCTGTTCCAAAGGCCCTTTAATATATTCATTACTCTACACCATAAACTGTATGCGAAGGTAGGTTGACTCTAATCTAATGTCCATCAGGGGGCGACTCCACTGGTTGTTAGAGGACAGAGCAGGTCAGATCCACCCCTCATTGCTCCTCAGCTCCACCTTCTCCTCCAAATATGGTTTCAAAAAACCAAGATGGTGAGGGGCAAATTATCATTCACTTTCAAATAAGTCATTTTACTATAGGACAGTACTGTCAAGTAACTACTTAAAAGACAAGTACCAACTTTTCATATACGTTTTAATTGTGTAAATAAACAAACCACTGCAGTACTGACTGAGCACCCAATCATCTCAAACAAACAAACCAGAGAAAGACATTAATTACTGGAGTAAACACAGTTATTAAAAGTTAAAAAATGTTGTCTTAATAATGCGCCTGGAAGTGGAGACGGTACAGTAAATACCAAAACAATGGCATTTAGCTCTCTTTCCACCTTTCTGCTGGAGCTTGTCAACCAGCTTGAATACGTATTTCTGCGATTACAGAACACATTAAAAATGATAAACAAGTTGGAAGAAGGACATTTTTATGCCTCTAATTTTGAATGTACCCTAGACTCTTTAATCTTTTGTTTGGTTGAATGTCAAAACAAATTTCCTGATTTCCATGTTAATTGCACAGCTCATGACGTTATTCAGACATTGTGTGTGGGCAGTGTTTGGCTCCTCTGATGTATGCTTTCTGCACTTTTTACCCCATTTACAGACAATTTTCTGCTTTGGAATAATGCATAAGAGTGGGCATGGACTGGCTGACAGTTATGACTAGTAGTCAACATTCGACAACAGTAATTAAATTTAGCATTGTTCTTCACAAGAGGGCAATTAGCAGTTAGTTTCATATGTGCTGTGAGGGTTTTTGTGACTTTTTGTTTCCTTTTGTTTCTGTCTCTTAGGAGCAGTACGTGTTCATCCATGATGCTATCCTGGAGGCTTGTCTGTGTGGAGAGACTGCCATCCCTGTTAATGAGTTTGCTCTCATCTACAAGGAGATGCTGAAGGTGGACTCTCAGAGCAACACATCACAGCTCAGAGAGGAGTTTCAGGTAAGATACACAAACACGAATTGTGTTTAATGGTCCGTGTCGTCTAAAGGTAGACCTCCATGTGTCTCAGTCCACAGAGAAATGCTCACAGCCTGTTTTTAGAAACTGAGCCTTAAAACCAGCTGTCAGGATTGATGGAACTTTGTGATGTCACAACTATACAGCCCATAGCCATGCCCCTAAGCCCCGCCCACCTGGACCCACCACCAGCCCTGCTGTATTAGAGGTAGTTATTTAGCTTTTAGTACTGAAAACCATAGATATATTTTCTTATAGGCATCAACACCAATGAAACACAAGTGTAAAATAAGTTTACATCAAGTGTCAGTATAATGGTTCTTGATTGATCACATCTGTTCCCAAAGTCCAACCGCAAAGCTAAAATCTGTTGGTTTGTGTTGGTGCCCTCTGTGAAACACTGAACTGCAGGTCTTTCATGAGAATAATCCTCCACTTGGTAGAAATAATGAAATGAGAGTGACAGCCACCAAGGCTGAAGAAGCTCATCTAATTACTACACATTAAGCATGAGAAACCACTGTGCTCACAATAAAAGAATCAGGTTGCAACTGAGATCATTTAATGTAGACGTCTTTTATGCAGCATGATTGCCTTATCCAGTTAATACCAGTTTTAATGATGTGCCATTGATCGGTGATCTTTGGTCAGAATAATTAGAAACTCTCCTCTCTCTCTCTCTCTCTCTCTCTCTCGCTCTCTCTCTCTCTCGCTCTCTCTCTCGCTCTCTCTCTCTCTCCCCCCATGTGCAGCAGTTACATTGTTTCACTGCTGCTCACACGAGTCATCCAATCACAAGGCAGCCTGTAGCCTCGACGCAATATTCCCGTTACAAGCTGTAGTGTTCTCTTCATTTTGTCTAAACCAATGGGGAGTCATTCACAATATGAACCGAGTTAGATAATAAGTTCATTTCAATTTCCTTTGCCTCATAATATGCTTATTCATTATGTATGAGATTGCACTAAATGTGTTTTTATCCATTAAGCCTTGTGGGGGTTTTGACTGATAATAAATATGTTTAAAGTTTCCCAGAGATGATTGGAGATAGTTGTGCTTGTCAAGTATTGACAGTTGAGCTGTTTGAGTAGAGAATATTTTCATTGCCTCTGTCCATCTCGCTTTGATCCCATTTCTGTTCCACTGCCTCCATCTCCTCTTATCGTAATCTGTACTCTGTCTTTCATTTTATCTCTTCATCTAAACACATTCTCAAACACACATGGCAAACTTTCTAATTATCTTCTCTGCACACTTGTCTTCATTTTCGGGCCTCCCCTTCCTCCTCCTTCCCACAGACTCTGAACTCGGTGACTCCTCACCTGGATGTGGAGGAGTGCAGCGTTTCTCTGATGCCCAGGAACCGCGAGAAAAACCGCAGCATGGATGTCCTGCCGCCAGACCGCTCCCTGGCCTTCCTCATCACCACCGAGGGCGAAAGCAACAACTACATCAACGCTGCGCTCGCAGACAGCTTCCTCAGGCCTGCCGCCTTTGTGGTGACGCCGCACCCACTGCCCGGCACCACGACCGACTTTTGGAGGCTGGTTTATGACTATGGCTGCACCTCAGTGGTGATGCTCAACCAGCTCAACCAGTCCAACTCTGCCTGGGTAAGAGGAGATGGAGGGGCAACATATGGGGTTGGCTCCCATTTGGGGTTTTTTCTGATACCTGTGCAAAATACTTCTGTAACAGCCTCAGTGCCTGTCAATCAAAACAGTGCCTGAACCAATGGGGCTGTATGATTAAATCTGCACGCTTCAGGATCAGCATTACTTCACTAACCTGAGGAAAGGCTGCTGTCAGCATCATCAATGGTTTTCCAGGGCTGGGATCGGGCCCAGGCACAGGATCGTCCATCATCAAAGTGCTGTGAATAACGTAATGTCACATGAGGCTGAACCAGATAAGTTCTACAAATGGATTAGAGAAGTTTATCAATGAGCAGGAGACAGAATAGCCCTGTGTGCTGTGAGAAAAGGCTTTAATACGTACAAATGTGTACGTTAATACATTACAGGACGTTAGCATCAGTGATTGGGCTTCCACTGCTGTTTCCAGTTGTAAGGTGTCACATAGGCTCACCTGACAGAGTGCACGCCATAAAGTCTTATGCTTCTGGGTTTTAGTCCAACTTGTGGCCTTTTGCTGTGTCCTCTATCTCTCTTTGACTTTCCTGTCTCGCTCTCTTTTACTGTGTCTATCAGAATAAAGAAAAAGGCTGTAGCCTATAGACATTGGGCTGAATAGGAGGCAGAGTATCGGTGACTCAGCTCTGTCCCTGGAGACACATACAGCTCTTTCAGTGGCCCATGGAGGGTTGTCTGATTTTAAACGGCAGCTACAGGTGCTGCTCATGTACAGCAGCTAAAGAGCAGACGACACAGTGTGAGTGAAATCACTCAATTCATTTTAACCCAGACTTCTCCCGAGAGCCCACTGTTTAATTATTATAGATATACTTCATATATTGCCAGCTCTAGCTAATAATCTACCCATTCACTTAAGATTAAGATAGTTATTTATTTTAAAATTTATAAATAGTAATGATGCCCTACATTTTTAATATGACAATCTAATCATACCCAGTTGCACAAGCAGTTAAAATTCAAAACTGACGTTGTCAGTTACATTGTAGCGTAATATTTAAACAAAATCAGTAGACTAGAAAAATCTACTGAATGGAGGCAGATATTTAATATACAGTCCAAGTAAGAATAGATAAATATAAATGAAGATGTGAGGAGGGTGGGTTTAATCTGCAAAATCTGCGATTTGGGTCGGTCTGGTAAAATACTGCTCGTATAAGAAACAGGTTTGATGCCCAACCGCAGTAATTAACCAGCTGGAAATTAAATTGTCTAGACTTAGCCTGGAAATAGAAGTAATTTTATTATTAATCTCATTAGGTTGAGCTCTAACTTCGAACATATCATTTTGCCATTAGTAATTTAGCCATGGGCAACGTTAACACTGTGTGGAAGCATCTTAATCACACTGGATTTTAAGTGCGTTTACATTGTCTCTAATAATATAGATAGTTACAGAGTCTAACACCAGGGTTCTTAGCGTTTTCTGGCCATTTACCCTATACTTTAGTACAATCCTCATGAGTTTTCAGCAGCATGGATGAGGCCTAGCACCAGCAGAAATCATGTATTTGAATTATTCAAGATTAATTTGTTCTTTGATGAGAAATAAATTCAAGTAATGGCAATGTATCATTTTCTGAAATTCTGTGTGGGGTCACAAAAAAATTGTAGTTCAACTCACAGAGGTTTAACTTTACTAAGGTGATTTCAGCCACCACTGGCTTCTCCCTGAGAAATGTACAAGTTGTATAACCTAAAGAAGACATGGGGCCATTTCTCATAAGTTCACCATTACAGGAGGTGGCAAATGGGCCAATCGTAAGTTTAAGACCAGAGGATAAAGTATAGAAAGAAAATCCAAAAGCTGTGTAAACCAGAAAGTTTTCAGCCAGCAAACCCTCCTGCAAAGAGCAACTCCTCTCTTTGAAAGCAAACTACCTTTTAAATCATGATGAGGAGCTCTCCTATAGCAATATAAGGCAAAATACACTTTTCATCCTGGCTTAAACAAAGACCAACACACTTGCAAACTCATCTTGACATGGACCTCAGGTTTCCAATCCAACAAATGTCAAAAAAAGTAATAATTCACCACTGGAATGAAACATTCATGTGCTGATAGTTGTAGGACAAGCAGCTATAGTGGGTCTTCAAGATCCTGATAAATTCAGAATTGACAGTTTTGTTTGAGTGAAGCTTTGTCTGTCAACCTGCAGTCACGTAAAGTGAAGGGCTGACAACAAAAGAAACAAAGAAAACTGCTCACCACCAATTTTACTGAATCTCCCAGTGATGTCCATGAAATCATTACTGCAGATTATTGAATGTGTACTCGATAAACTGCCAAAGAAACTGGGATCTGATGGGCATTTTGTGTGATTGAATAACTGGCTTCCAGCAATTTCCCAAAGCTGCAGTTACTCTCATGACCACTAGAGTCTGGCTCCAACCATAGACTGCATATAAAAGTGGACGTTCACTGAAAAGTGAAGTCAATGCTGAGAAGCTCCACCTTCTCCTCCAAATATGGTTTCTAATGGGTTTTTTTTCTGGTCTCTTCTCAAAAAGGCAGCTCACAAACCAGTGGGTGACGTCATGCTGGTTTGAGACCTGTATAAACATGTGGACAGTGGTACTAACAACATGTGATCCATTTCCTTCTCTTCAGATCAGGCTTGAATTTGTTTCGCAGCCCAGTGAGAAAGGGTCATCACACATGTGGCCTTTTAACTGGTCCTCGGGCCACAAAGCTTCAGTCCTGGGCGCCGTTTCATTTGCACGGACTGTCGTGGCTTTAACACCTTCTTATCGTTTCCCTCCATGTTTGCTCATGCGTGGGTTTGTTCTGCCATCTCCCTATCGCCGCACTGTCACTGTGTCATGTCTGATTCCTGCTCGACATTTCCACCATGCCTGTCAGCGGCAACCTGTCCTTCTCCCTCCGTCACTCTCCTTCTCTCCATCCTTGTCTCTCGCTGTCAGTGGATTAACAGTTCATCCCTTCAACACACACACACACACACACACGCACACACACACTCTCAAACACATACACCTTGCTGGTGAGTTGGGGGTGCCTCTCCTTTCTACATATATAAATATTTATCTCCCTTCCTGCCCAATGTCACCTGTTAATACCCTTCTGTCATTTTGAAATGCCATTATAACTTCCTACTCGAGGGGTCCCCTCAACCCCAAAGTCACAGAAGAACACTTTTGCGCATCAACACTGCTCCCCTGTGTGTGTGTTTTTTTTTTGTTTGTTTTTTTTTTTGAGCCAGGGGGTTGCATCTTTGAAGCAGTGATGATAGGAGACCTTGGCTTTTGTGAGTGCCCACCTCTCAGCTAACTTCCAGGCACGGCCAAGGTCTCCTACCCCATTAATTTATAATGTGCTAATGGTAATGATTTCAACTCATAAATTATTCAAGCTAGATGACCATGGCTTATGTGACGAATTGTTCTGAGCAACAGGCAGGTTGTTTTTTTTTTTGTTTTTTTGCTCATTTAATTTACGGTTGCTATTTGTAGGTAATCATTGTCATTTAAGCTAATTGTCTGTGCTGTCAATACTCAGGTGTCTTGTTACTGGCTTCAGCATCACTGGCTGCTAACATAATGGTTTGTCCTGCCTCAAGCAAGTGTAGAGTAATGACCTCCTCTCCTTTCCTCTCCTCATCTCTCCTTTCCTTTCCTCAGCCATGCTTGCAGTATTGGCCTGAGCCGGGGCTGCAGCAGTTTGGGCCCATGACGGTGGAGCTTCTGTCCAGGACGGCCGACGATGACGTTATCATCCGTCTCTTCCGGGTTCAGAACATCACCCGGGTAGGTAGAACAACTCCAAACTGAAGAAGCAGAATCGTGTGTTTCTACTGATGAAGACGTTGCGTAGACCGTTGTAAAGTCTCCCATCAAACTACACCCACTAACCCATAATGATGAAGTGAAAACATGGTTTAAACTGAAACCTCTCATTTCCAAAAGTCGTCAACCATTTTCTGTGGCACACTGTGGTCAGAGCTGGACTCCTGTGTGGTCTGGTCAGGACAAGAACCAAGTCCAAGGAGCTCTGTGATACGCTGTGATAAAACTTGTGGTGAACACAGATCTGGAAAAAAGGTATAAACCAGTTTCTTAAGCTTTGAGTGTGACCAGGAGCACACATAATTTGAAATGGAAGAAGGTTGAAACACAAGAAGAAGAAGAAAGGTGATCAAAAACCCTATGGCTACTCTAACAGCTTCAGAGGTCCTCGGCAGAGATGGGAGGACCTACTGACCACCTAGGCTGGTGGCCTCAGTTATATCGATCATTCCTCAGAACATGGGGCATCCAGTGCTGTGGGTTCTCCTAATGTCTGTAACGAGAAAAAACACACAATGGAGCATCTATGTTTCATCCATGGTCAAACGTGCTGCTGCACCCCGATGGTCTTGCTCCACTGGCTTGGCATGTGAGAGGTTAAATGTGCCCTGGCTCTAAGGAGGGATGGGATTATTCAGAGCACAAAGAGCAGCATCCACATGCTTATGATGTATGATGACAAAGTGGTGTGTGTTCGAGAGACGCTGTGCAGCTAGGGACATTTCTTTTCAGTGTTATAGATGTATAAATGCACTGTATCCAGTCCCGGCCTCATGTCATCTGTTTGGACATAAATAAGGGGTTTAGGAGGAGTAACCAGCTGTTTGGATCTTGGGCCCCTTCTCACAAAGGGAAGGCTCTGTCTCACCGGCATCTGTCAGACTGGGAAATGGTGGCAATAATTTAGGCATATGAGAGTAGTGGAGTGGAGAGAGCCTGAAGAAGTGGTGGAAGTGCAGCTTCTGTGACCGGTCGCTCATTCTCAGAGAACAGAGGTTACCATAGGAACCAGAAAGCAGAAACATTCTCAGTTTTCTTGGGGAAAACTTAAACTTCCTGCTCTTTTCTCTGATATGATGAAAGGACGTAATTGCTGTTGCATTTTATGTGTTTCACAGTAAAGAAACAAACATTAAAATCAAAGTATAAACTCTGAGTCACTCAAATGTCAGTCTGGTTGCGTTAATGGTGTAATTGCTGTATAAAAGTATAATTTTCTTATCCAGTGACATGTTTTCACTTTGATATAGAATATGGACAAAAACAGTTGCTCAAGTCCTGCCTCAGCCGTGGGCTATTCCCGCACCCTATTGCTGTGAGAGGCATTTCCTGGCACCGAATCAATTCATTTAATTTGAAGAGGGGTAATGAAGCCTGATACTAATATAATGATTCTGAATGGTGACCTAGGTCCCAGCTGGAATTTGTTGCTCCCAGTGGTCAGAGTGATTTGCAGCATAAAAATCCCACTTTCAAGAAAGCAACTGTATCAACAGTATGATAATGTCATTAGCCGCATATCATACCAAGGCCTGTTTAATAAGTATATACAGTCTAATATGGTTGATAGGTACTAAAACGAACAGAGCGTCTGTTCTAAAGCTCCTTTTTACCATCTAAAATTATTCAGAGAAGTTTCTTGGAAGAGACCATATCTGATATTTCAGTATGGCTTTCATGTTACTGAATGCGTTGTGTTGTGGATAGTGTGTCTGTGTGTACACCCAAGTCTCAGTTTCGTCTGAGCAATTTAGTCCGGCTCCATCTCCCACTTAAAAGTGCGGCGACACTTAGAGCTGCCCTCCTTTGACCTCAGCAGATCCTCAGCAGTCTCTTGTAGATGCTTCCAGCAGCTAGTTGAACAGATGTGCCTTTCTCTAACAAACCCTCCTCCGCCCACTTACCTCACCATCATGGTGGCAGACACCTTCTCTGTCTGTGCATTTAACAAATCTTTTATGAAGAAGGAAGCAGTCAGCATCTTATTTTGGGGAGAAAAACTGGATGTATGCATAACTCATAACTTAACTTATTATTTCAGAAAAGGAAATATTTTTGTCATGAGTTGGTGGAGCCTAAAACAGAGCACATACATTGGTTTTCCATTTTAACTGGTGAATGTCAGGCCACTCTACATGTCACTGTATATGTGCTGGATGTCCGAATAAACTGCTAACGAGTTCACAAAATAGATTAAAGCTCGTTGCACTTCCTCCCGTGTGGCCAAAGAAATTTACATCAGGAAGAATCGGGCTCAAGATTTCAATCTACTTTGTATTTCAAAGGAGGATAGATGATTTTCTGTAGAGTCTAGAGTCTCGGTGCAGGACTCATTTCTGCACCAGCTTCACTGCTTAGATGGTTGTTGCTGCTTCGTAGAATTGCAGAGCTGAAGCCATCGCTTTTGATGGCGTTGTGGTTTATGTTTACAGTCATTTTGATAACATCTCATTTTAATGTGGCAAGTGATGGTACACTGCCACACTTTAACAGCCCATTATAAGTTAAGAACAGAAGCTCTCGAGCACGTTTGAAGTGTTGACAGAAACCCCCTCTGGCTGATAACCTGATAGATGTTTTAATGAGTTTGCAGAGTGTGAAGCATATGCCATGGGTTTAATGCATATGCAATGGAATATATTGGTAACAAATAAAACTCTTCTCACTTTTTCCCCTCTCTGTCACTCTCACTCTGTAGCTTCAGGAAGGCCAGCTTGTGGTGCGTCACTTCCAGTTCCTGCGCTGGTCCCCATACCGCGACGTGCCCGACTCCAAGAAAGCCTTCCTCAGCCTTTTGGCTCAGGTTCACAACTGGCAGATGGAGTGTGGAGAAGGACGCACTATCGTCCACTGTCTGTGAGTCCACCAGACGCACACCTACACACGAGCCTTTTTTAGTCTTAAACTGCAATCTGAGTTCATGTAATTTCCAACATTTTTTACGTGACAATTAAAATGATTATTCAACAGCTGCTCATGAATTTTATTGTCTAAATGGAAAAGCTTTGAATTTTCAGACCTGCAGTAGACTGTGCTTTAATAAGATACCAGACTGCATTCATATTATTCACCTTGGTGCTGTTATTTATAACTTGCCATGGTCACACTCAAGAAAAGTTCTTCCACTTTTCAGAGTTATTAAATCTCATTAGCACTGCATTGCAGAGGAAAAATTAAGGATTAAGAGTTTGTGTCATTGCATCACCTGCTTGATTTACGGCGCCTGCCTTCCGCTAGATTTGTCCCCCATTTCCATGTCAGAGGCCTTTGATCTCTGGAGGTCAGGCTGTGTGTTAGACATCTCATATCTGATTAAGTCCTCGCTCCTGTATTTTAATGAGAACTTTACTCGGATATTCATCTTGAAAGTCTGCCAGTTGGCCTTTTTCTGACAGCATGCTTGATCTGTGCTCAGTCCAACTGTGACATTTCACTCTGTAGCTCCCCCTCTGAGAGGCTGTCTGAGCCGCTGTGCCACATCTTTATTAGGTCACTCATGTCTTTATGCTTCTATTCTGTGCGTTCGTGTCTGTGTGTGTGTGTGTGTGTTTGGTGTCTTCGTTCGTTTTCTGCGGCGCAGGAATGGCGGTGGTCGAAGCGGTACTTTCTGTGCCTGCACCATGATCCTGGAAATGATCCGTCACCACAGCATGGTGGACGTGTTCTTTGCTGCCAAAACACTGCGCAACTCTAAGCCAAACATGGTGGAGACAATGGTGAGCGGGGGGGGTCTTTAAATCTTTTTACTGAATCATGTTATATACCACGCTGCTGCCTCGGACAAGAAATGCCAGGGAAGCGGAAAGCTTCTCTGTAGGAACTCAGGGAATTTACATCAGCTACTTTCATTAAATACATCAAATGTATTTTACTTCTGTTTTCACTTATTCAATAATCTACATCCATTTAGAGAAAGAGCATGAAAGAGCGATTACACAGTCAAACACTCTAAAGGTGCGTTTTAACTGAATGGGAATTACATTTCAGACGCAATGTGTTGCATACAAAGTCGTAAGGAAAGCATAGAGTGGGTGAAAATCAATTCAAATTTGCAGGAACTGAGACAGTTTATACCAACCGGCGTGAGCTGAAAATGTTGCAACCCAAATGAAAAATGTGCACTTACCCCAACACTGTATGGCTGGAATTAATGAGCATAGAGACACAAGAAAGAGGAGAAAGACAGAAGTTAAAGAACAGAGAGAAGTGTTTACATGTGTTCAGTCAGAGTTAGCCTGGTTAGCTAGCCTCTGAATCGCATCAAAGATGTGTTCAGCAATTCAAAAAAAGTTGTGTTGTGCTTCTTAAAAGTTGTGCCGGATAAATAAACAAAACTTGACCAATCAGAGCTTTGTAGAAACAATTAAGAACAAGAGCTTCATCTTCCTACATAGCCAGCTAGCTACTTAGCTAAGAATAGCAGCAAACAAATGGCCACAAAAATGCAGACTTTCAGAAATAACTCTTCAAAAGGAACATTTTTCTATGATTTCAGATTAGTCAGAGTCTTAGTTAACACACAAATCTCCTGCACAATTGTGGTTAATGCATATTGCTAGCTAGCCATAGCTAACACAGAGCTAAATTAGCTTCACTTTAATCAAATAGCCATTTAAAATCAACAGTGATGTATTTTAACCCTGCCTTCATTGAAGTGTTGCTGGTGTGTTTTAATTGTCCACATATCTGGTCAAACACAGACAACATCGCTTTTTGTTTGAATCGAGGTTTAAACTCAGGTTTTTGTGCCAGTTCCAGTAGATTCGAAAAGGCCTTCTTCCTACATCCATTATTTAGCACTGACATTCAGCAGTCAAGTGGGGAGAAATCCAATGCAGAGGAGACAGCGTTACCAATCTCTCCACCCACAGTAACCTTAAGAGACCAGGATTCAATGCAGCTATATAAGAGACACGGTGGCGTTTGAGTAAGGAGATCACACGGCAGATGAATGATCACAGACATGTGTCCCCACTGTTCATGGGCTTAATTGCATCTTGCAGACATGTAATGTTACTCTTGGAGGGTGAATATGACCCATCACAGACAGGGGTAAGTCTGGCAATACTCTCCATTTTTGTCACACAAAAAAATCTGATGAAAGGTCTAAAACCAACACTGTGTTCTCTCTAAATACTGTGTCTTCCTTACACTGCCTGTGGCACTCCGCCCCGAGCTCCCTGGTTCCTGTCAGAGATGTAAATCTTTAAAGTAATAGTTAGACATTTTGGGAAATGCACTTACTGGTTTTATTGGCTAGAAGATTGATGCGACTCCCTGGCCTGTCTGTTTCAATATGAAACCACAACCAGGAGATGGTTAGCTTAGTTTAGCATTAAGACTGGAAATAGGGCCAAACACCTTGGACTTCTCTGTCCAAGGATTGATGATCCACCAGCAGCACCTTCATTAGTTCATTAATTAACCACACAATGTGTAAATATTTTTATACATTGTGTAAAAATGGCACGTTGTGGTTTTATTGCGCCTTGGTGCAAGAGCTTCCTGGAGTCTTGTCATCACTGTGGGGTTGCTAGGCAACCAGCAGAGATTGTCACTGCTCCCAGTTCACAAATACTCAGATATATAACCTGCCATAAAACTACAATGTGACATTTTTACACTTTTTTGTAGTTATTAAAAAACAAGACACAACATTTTAAATTAAAGAACTTGGTAACTTTGGACAAAGCAAGGCCAGCTGTTCTGCTAATTTATACTAACTAGCTGCTATCCCTAGGTTCATATTTATCACGCAAGATATGAGAGTAAAACTGATGTAACTGCGGGTAGAAAGACTCATTTACAATACAGCATTATCTGATTAAATACCTTCTGGAGTTATTCAAAGGTTCCGTACAGTCTAAAGGTAGACCTCCAGGTCTTCTTTGATTCTAAATCAGGTCTAGCTTCAATATTAATACAGTGAAAGTATCAGAGGACTCCACAGAGAAATGCTCACAGCCTGTATTCAGACACTTAAAACCAGCTCTCAAGGACTTCTGGAACTTTGTGATGTCACAGTGAAACAGTCACTGTTCTCAACCTCAAATAAAACACTGGAAAAATGTAAAATATGGGACAATTATTGCAAATTTATGGAAAAACCAATCAAAACCAAACAATTTTGTTAAACCTCTGTTCTGGTTCTAGGAGCAGTATCGGTTCTGCTATGACCTGGCCCAGGAGTACCTGGACTGCTTGGAAGTCAGATAGCACCTATCCCTCTCTTCTTGTTCCTCCTCAAGGAGTAGGTCTGGAACCTGGATCGCACATCCTGGATTTCTGCTCCCGTCTCCTTAGACCATGTAAACAGCTCTGGTTGTCTTCTTCGCCATGCCTGGATGAAACATTGTTTGCCATAAAAGACTGACTAAGAACACTCACAACACTGGACAACTTGTAACATACTACTGACACCCTTTTTGCTTTTCCTCGGCGCTCCGACCCAACGTGTACTCTTTTGTGCCACTTTACATCTGCCAAACCAGAGGACACGAACAGGAGTGGAGTTCATTTTTTATATGACCACTGTCAAGGCAGCGGACTACCCGTTGTACACCTCGGTGACGGGATTCGAAGATCTCCGCTGTATCCTGCCTTACTGTGAACAAACACTGAAAGGGAACTACAGTTGACGCCAACCACTGGATGATATTTTGTGTTTGTTTGTAACACTGTAAATGGTGCAATCTGCTGTTGGTGAACATCCCATGTCATACTGTACTATATTTGAACTTAATCATGGATGGGACTGACGATTGAAGGGTAACTGAGGGAGGAGAGGAAATAAGTCATCACATACGATGGACATATCTGTACAGTAGAGTTGTCTTGGACCTATTTTCTCTTTATTTATTCTTCGTGTATATAGATGTTTTTTTCCTTCCCCCACCCAGATGTTTCTAGATGTTCTCAACGTCTTATCAATGTGCCAATCCATTCTCTCTGTGTCTGTAAATGGGGACCACTTCAGCATCTGCATGCCCAGTCTTAAGTGTTTCATTGCAGTCTGTGGCCCAAGTCTGCTTTAGGGTGGATTCCGCGACGTGAATCCTTCCGCTAGTCCCGAGAGAGCTCTGTAAGAATAACCACGTGTTGCTGTGAGAATACCGAGAAAATCTGTCGCTTTCTAAATTTGTATTTATTCAATGTGTTTTATTTTCTAAATAGTGTATAAAAAAAGGAAAAGAAATAAAATATGATGTTGTTGCTTAACAACCACACTTTCTGGAGTTTTTTTTTTTTTTACTCCTCAGACAAGCGGAGGGTTAGTTTCGTATGAGAACATTTATAGTTGTGTTCAAATAAATTGTATAGCTACTAATAATGCACTTAACACATATTTTACTGATCTTACAAATGTCATTAAAAATATGGCCCAGTCTGAGGTTTCATAACCCACCCCTGCTCACCGAGCTTCAGCTGGCTGCGTGGCCCACGCTGCACTCTGCACAGCTATTTTTAAACATTTATGAGTTTTTGATGGAGGAGTTGTTGATGACTCCTAACACCTCCACCATCGCCACCACTCCCGCCCCGGCTCCCACCCCGTTCAGTGCAGCCAGCAGATATTGCTGCTTAACAAACCCCACGGTTCATTCTCTTGACCTGTGTTTTAATTTACGCTTATCATTTAATTAGCAACTTTAATGGACTTTTTTTTATCATTACCGCCAAACAGAGCCTCTAGTATTAAGCCACCTCTTTAATTGGAGAGTCTTGATGATCCATTGATCGAGGGCTTGACGCACTTAATCTGCATGTGGCGCTTTACAAGTGATGTCACATCTCCTTACTGTTTCTGAGTGGCTGATAAGCTCTCGTGGTTCACTATTTGACCCTTTTGTGCCCCGCTTCTTATCAATACACTGTACTCCCTTTGCTGTCTGTGCACTTTTTAAATGAGAGACAGGGACACTGACGGATGATTTTCTAACATATGCAGAGACAGCAGAACGAATGAACCTCCAGAAAAAGTCAAACAATGTGATAAAGGTCAAAGGCCACGATGGGCTGTATTGTTTGACTGTCACTGTTGTCTCCCAGGTTCAATTACGCTCTTTCTTTGTATTTCCAAAGCTATAGATCTCCCTTTACCACATTAAAAAGGAGATGAAAAGCTGCATAATGCACCTCAGATGAAAAAAACAAAACTGCCATTGTGTGCACTGCATAAAAGCACAGCGACGGCGCTCTCTCCTCAGAGCAGATTACACAAACACAAACCTGGAAATGTGTGGGGGTTTTTTTTCTGTTCTTGGTATGTTGCTGGAAAGAAAGCACGGGTCTTCAGATATGCCTCTGTCGCTGCTGCCTCTTTTCTTTTTGAGGTTGATCTGAAAGCTTTAGAGAACAGTGTGAGTCTCATTGTTGCAGCAGCGATGTCTGTAATTACTGTAGGAGCCATTGTTTCAGTCTGAAAGGCTGCATTCAGGCACTGGAACTGAGACTTTTCTAGATGACTGAATGCAATGAAAAACAAAATCAGGGCTCGTGTGGATCTGGGGATGCTTATCTTGATGATTTCATTAATCACTGGACATTTTCTTCACACGCACACACTCGCAGGGAAATTATACTCATTCCAGGCAATCGACAGAAACATACAGATTATCTAATTACTGCGTGAAGGTGGTAATAACACTCTGTAATCTTAAAAGTAGTGGCATTGTTTCAGTCCCAGACTACCTGCAGTCATCGCTCTCGCTACAGCTCCGCACATGAATAGTTTATAACTTGCTCTTTTGTTTCATTTTTCATTGTCACACCCTCCTACTAAGAGAGCAATCACAACAGACTTGTGCATGCCTTTTGATTGTTCAAATTCTCACTCATAAGTTATTAATATCCACACAAAAGAACAGACATGCTGTGTTGTTTGAGCAGACCAATGGTAAACAGCACCAGGCAGGTTTCCACGACAAATCTGCAGGCAGTGGGGTTATAGTTTGTCTTGAGACACAACAATCCAGCAGCCTCTGCAGGACCAGCTTCCTCCTCATCCCTGTTGTGTTAAGTCCACAGCTTCTTAACTTCTGCAATGAATCATTAGGGCTGATGGGAGGCAGGAGCACAGGGGAGCAGGCCCTGGCATCCATGGCTGCACAAATCTGCAGAAGAAGAAGAAGCTGTCCAAACACAAATACGAAGATGCGTCATTTTCCCTGCTGCCGCTTTTGTGTTGGAGGCTCCAGCATATGAATTGGGTAGCCACATGAATCAATTAATATCTCCTCCATTTTGACACAAATTCACCATGGGAGGTGAACCACAGCCGGGCTTGTGAATAGAGATGTATCTGCGCGTCTCCCCCGACTGATGGCAGATTCAATTTGAGCTCACTTTATCTCCACCTGGATTCATCTTATCTCTGACACGACTTTACGTAGCATTAAATTAGATTGCTCTTAGCAGGCATGTGGACTGGAAGCTTCTCTCCTCTCTTTACACGGTCAAATCAAATAATGTCCCACAAGGTCTGCAAACCCCTTTTTCAAGATGGTTGGGCAGCTGACAATAAAAGCCTGTGTTTTTAAGAAAACGTCTCATTCAGTAAGGCAATCATCATTGATTATGTCAGCCGTGAATGATAGAATGTCTATGAAGGCAGCGAGTTAATGGCAAATGTGCTGTTTGGTACGAAGGCAGCACATCAGTCGGGGTAGCCCATGGCGGTGCTGAAAACGTGGGGCAGGAAAAAAACTGATGCGATTGTTCTCCCACCCACGGCATAATTTATTGAGGTGGGAAGGAAGATGCAAGGCGATGGCCGAGGGCAAGTCAATAATGACCCTCCTTCATCCCAGTGGCTTCCAGTTCACAAGGCCTGCATCTCCATCTTCCACCGCTCTGTAACAATAAGCTCAGGGGGAGGCTGAGAGGGTCTGAGGCACTGTGACCTGCACAGACATGAGTCACATGAGTAATGCTCTGCACGCTGTCTGACACACTATCATCATTTATTACACAAATTACCTATTTTTTGTATTCCACATTTAATCTTACTGAGTGTGAAATAACCTTAAAGTCCGAATTTTTACATTTGAATGCATATTCCCCCAAGGTTAGTTAAACCCCACAATACCCAGAAAAAATATTGAAGACATGACCTCAGTGTCCCCACTGAAGGCTGAGGCCCTGAATGTATGTCGACACCAGTCAATCATAGCCACTGGTCTACCCCTCATGATGGCAGCCAAAGAGTAATACAACATTGCATCAAGAGAGCTGATGCTGTTCATGGCTTTTATATGGTCAGTAGATTTGATGTTATAAGAATTAAATTGAATTTAAGAGCTTAATATAGCTGATGAGAGCATATTTATTCTTAATGAGAAACTACACCCAACCATTATGTATATATTGCAGTTTTTTTCTATTCACAATCTATCTATTCCACTTCTGAAAAGTCTAATTCTACAATTAAATAGAAGCAGCAAATTTAAATTAATTAAAAGTAAATAAATAGTAGTTCAATAGTAGCTTAGCTAGTAGCATGTGACCCTTGTGTTAGCATGGCAACTGTCTCAATTCACTGAAATGGCTACACTGAACTACCACGAAGGGCTGTAAATTTACTGTGAATTCATAACAGTACAATCTCATATAATACTGTTAAATATCCATTTCACACATGTAAATTAACAGTTATACAAGTCAGTTTAACCCAACACAATATATAACTCTGATTTTCCAGCAGAGAACAGTATTTTCTGGCAATATCCTTCTTTTACATGTCCAGTCACACTGCTTCATCATCCTACTGATGATTAGCCTATTGTAGACTAATGTTTCTGTTTTGATGATAGCACTTTTTTTTTCTTTATCAATGGAGACTCTCATACCTTCTTTTGGAGCAATGAGACCTGTGTGGCAGTTCTGAGCACAGCTTCTAGAGAAAGCCTTCGACTTCAACAAAGGAGGTAACATTATGCTTATTTCTCAAAATTGGAATTGTTCTATAATGCTCGGTTTGCATGATTATTAATCTGTTTCAGACAATGTTTTGTGAGGTCAGATGGCTGAAATTGGCATAAGAAAATTCTGTAGCTTGAGCAGTGTTAACTATCTATTTGCAAAGTACTTTTGCAGCCTTAAACACTTTTTCTGCTCCGACTCTCCTCATGCTTATGTTTACCTTTCTGTCCCCTCTTCTATTGCAAGTTTTCTTTTCTGTTCAGATTGTGTGATCTTCTCATCTCCAGGTAGGTGCTCCTAAAAAAAAATTGCCTTGATAAGTGATTGTGTGTTTCGTGTGTTATTTCTGTGCACACTAAAATACTGGCATCTCTGCTGTCAGGCAGCTGGAAGGTGGACAACAGTAGAAATGTGAAGAAAAGTGCTGTAAATTAAGACACTTGACAGTCTGCACTGAACTATATTACAGGTTATAATACTTATAACCTGGAATATTTTTTTTATTTTTACACAATTATGGTCTCCAGGGATATAAAACATGGAGGAATGGATAGACAATTAACTACACAACCTCTTCAAATGTGGGGAGTTGCTACTGCTTTGTAGTCTTGCTGGTTTATCTGAACTAATTATGCTTTGCGCTAATTGTTACATAATTACTACGAGGTATAGGGTGTCAATATTGATAAATGTTTAATCTAAATAAGATAGGATTTAAGATAAATATTTATATCTTCATGCTGCTTCATGCGAAGGTGATCACGTCACCGGTGAACCAGTTAAACATCACATCCACAAATAATGAAGACAGGCTGTAAGCTGTGTGAGCTTTTTTTGAGGCAGCCCTCTTTTAAATTCCGGGCTCACAGAAAATGTGGGGAACAGTAAACCAAGTAGATTTCACCAGGCTTTTCGATCTCAGTAGTCGTGTGCTGTTCCAAGCTTGCAGGGGGTGTCTATTTGAAGCTGGGTAAATGTAGTGCTAGCATTAACTTAGCATGTACTTTGAGCCTTGTAACTTTACAGAACATTTACATGCACAAACAGATTCCTAAGTGTGGTGGCCTGTGTACAGTCTGAAGGGCTATAATGGTAATTTGAAGGTCTGGTCTTCAGAACAAACATCATTACCTTACTTTTTCAGAATAACATATTACTGTCTTTATTATTATTGTATTTCATTATTTATTCATTTTTTTGATTAATTATTTAGTATCTGTTGTCATTAATAATTAAGGCAGGTGGCCCAGGTGCAAAAATGAGCTACTAAAAAAATGTACATTTATTCTGACAGGATACTACTTGACCTCAGGAAAGGGCCCTGAGCTTAGGTTAAAAACCTTAAGGCCATTATCATGTCAGTTGATATATGCACTTTAATGACACACACTCCCAAACTAAATTCTCTATCAGTTCAGCACAAACCAGTTTACAGACAGTGAGCCTGGGGCTTTCAGAGACCCTGGAGTTCTGATGCCCCAGGGCAGTTGGTATGTAAGCCTTGCCCCACAAGTCCCCGAGGCACAATTACCTGCTGTCCTGCTGTGTCTGCTGTAAGAGAGGTCTGTTTTGATGCTGCTGATAGACTTTTCTTTTTTTTTTTTAAAAATGTTGTTATATTACTCCATATATTTTCTGGGATTAATTCAGGGGGTCAAGTTGACCGATGTGGTATTTCAAGGAAGATCCTAATTCACAAGGAGAGTGATAACTGATTTGGTACTAGGTACCAATGTACCAACAGAAAAAAGAAAAAAAATGCTACATAAAATCATGGAATTATATGAACTCAATCCCCAAGTTCAACATATTTACACTCTCTCTGTCCAGTAGTTTTTATTGGCAGTAAGAGAGCTCACCAAGCCCGAGCGAGATTCTGATTTTCTACCTAATAACAAGAGATTCACAGGATTCACACATGAATTTGTCCATGTGAAAAATTACATTCACAAGATAAGACATGGTCATTTTTTTTCTTTCTTTTTTTTTGAAATCAGTGTCATCATCATTTTTACGTTCAGCAGCCAGGTAACCATCTCCAGTAACCAGCTCTGTTGTTGAATGGTAATTATTATCAACTCACTTCTTTATTAAACCAGCACAAGTCTGTTTTTTACTGCACTATAAACAGATACACCAGCTGCTCCTCTGTTGTTTTTGTGACCAAGTTGCTGCTCAGTGAGTGTTTGCTTTAGTTTTAAACCACACTTCTTGTTACCATGGTAACAATGGATGTCACAAAAATCAACCAAATCATAAGGGTTACAACTTTATGCGGCAAATCTATTTTGTATTATTGCTGGTATTATGTTTCCCATGTACGGGTGTATGTGTGGGCACAATATACAAGCAAAGCAGGGACCGACCACCAAATACATTGCTCCACAGAAGCTTCATAGGGTACCTTTAAATTCAATGAAAGTGTTTGGTTTCTCACAATAGTAAGTGATTCCATAATCTTTTAATTTGAAAAGGTGATAACTTATCCCCTAAAAAACACCTTTGCTTCAAAAGCATGCTGTATTCTTTTGATGACTTCGCTAATTGTTATATTAATGTGTTCTACTAAGTTCCTAAAAAGGCTTAATTAAATGGCTTAAAAATGATTTACTATTATTTATTATTATTTCATTTCAGGGTTACGTGACCTTCACCTGAATTATAAAATGTACATGTTTCATGTACATAACTTATAAAATATAAAATATAAAAATAAAATATAAAAAATATTGTGGCATAATATTAGCACTAACCCTCACTGCAAAAAAGGAATATGAAAAAAAAAAAAATCTAAATTCAGACTGGTATCTTCCACCTCTGGAAGCAGTCCATTCTTTGTGCGAACAGAGAGGAGAGGAGGGCCACCACCAGAAAAACAAACCAGAAGTCAGAGAGAATTTCTGGATGACATGCAGAGCAGAAAGACATAATGTACAGCAGAAGCAGTGAATCACTTTTTTTGACTCTGTCCTGTTCTTTCACTTACTTTTGCTTGGTGGCAGATGAAAGGCCTCTGCGCCTCTCCGGCACTCTTTTGATTTCTCTGTGTCATTCAAATAGGGAGAAAAGTGAAGAGAGTTTGCAGAGAACCTGGTTAGTCTGCACACAGTGAATACTAATGTATCACACTCCTTCTCATTAAACATATTGGGGTCCAGTCTTACCTTGCATTAGTATGTTTGGTGCTACCGATCAGCCTAGGTAGCTGCAGACAGCAGACACAATGTATGTCGAAAAGCTTGCACTACCACATCACCAGAGAGTGACTCCAGTCAATACCTCCAAAGTAATGTGCTACATACCATTACACCCCCGAATTGATTATTGCACAGCAGTGATTTCATGGATTTTACACAATGAAACAGTGTCATGTTTGAACATGACAGACAGTCCATGAACAGCAGTTGATAAGTTCCTCAGTGCTAATGGTCCTGGAAATTAAATGGCGGAGGACCATAGCTCTCTCCTCTGTCTCCGCTGGGCAAAATCCACCGACCAGTCTAGCACACAGATGGAAAATCAATAGCCAATCACCTTGCAGTGACGTGGATTGGTGTAGTTACATAGTTAACCCACTGGAGAAATGTTTCCATTCAGATTAGGGCAACAAAAATGCCAAGCATTTATCGGAAAGATGTTTTTATTATTATCTACATTTAAGGGTCTACTGTACGTGTGCGTGTGTTGTTGTCATGTACGATTTCAAAGAAATTGCAGTGCCCATGAAATGGACCTGAGGGAGCAGCAGTGAATAATAGCAGGGCTCCGTGAACACACAGGAGTATGATCAATGGTTTCTTTCACTTTTATGCGGCTGTATGAAAACACATGGCTCCTTACTGCTGTAGGGCCTCTCTTTGAAACTGTGGACTTGGGTTAGTATGGGGATAAAAGGCGGGAAGAAAAAACAAAAAGTCTATGCGCACAGGAAACGTTGTGATCCTCACGCTAAATATTTCACACTGCACCTGTCTGCCTGCATCGACTGGAAACGGTCTCTTTAGCCTGTTACACAGATTTATAATTGATCTGTTGCACAATTTAGAAGGAGAAAGGTCCCTTGTTTGGGAAAAAAAAGTTCCACATCCTGTTAGCTTGATGGCTGTAAAGGCCAGCAAGCTCACAGGATATTGCTTCTAGTTAGCTAGAATCAGGTCTTCAGAGCTTAATAAACAATGGCAATGAAACAAAGTCCATATCGGCCAATATTTAGCTAATATTTCGCTAATGTCTGTCGCTTTATCTCTTTGATTCAAATCAATTGTTCCTGTAAAAGCCACATGGACTATAGCACTGTGGAAATATCTTAGGCCACCCTGAGATTCGTTGTTTTGACCATATATAATTATTTATCAGTCTATTTATTAGAATACAACCAGAAAATACAAGAAAATAGCTGTATTAAAAAACAAAAATCAGCTTCTATAGGCTAAAGTGCAATCAGCAAAGAAACTGGAAACTTGGATTCTTTACTCCATAATCCTTATTTCCACTGATCTTCGCTCCAGTCTTTGTGAGCTTTCACATATCTTAGCCCTTTCACCCTGTTCCCCTTGTGAAAAAGTGCTTTCTTGGCTGCTGCCCTTCCACAAAGCTCATTCCTGATCCAGCTTCTTCAGACTGTAGAAGGTTCAACTTGGCTTCATCCTGATGAAGCTGCCAGATGCTGAGTCAGGTCCTTGCTGGACTTCTTCTTCTCTCAAAGAAGAAACTTCTCATCATTTTGAAAGTTATCTTTGCCTTCTCAGTTTTGTCCTTGACCTCTCCTGATTTTTCTTATTTCTTTATAACAGCTTGAATACCACATATTAAATATCCAGTTTGTTTGCTGATTTCTCTTTGACCGTGGCCTTGATGCTAAATGATGATTTTATGTCTGTCACATTCTGTGATCTTTGTCATTTTTAATGATGTGATTGAAAGTTGGTCTTATACGTATCAGCAGCTTCCAATGAGTTAACCTCATACAACATGTGTCTGTAAAGCTCAAGCATGTCCTGCTCAAACCTGGTGTAATGGACCTTTTTAGAACAAATACATGTGTTAACAATGACATTAATTTTGGCTCCACTCCACTGACTTTAAGAGTCAGGTTCCTGCTGTTGCGGGAAGTGTAAGAGGAGGTCACAATGAATACTTGAGACTTTAGTCTATAGAAGCTGTTTTTTCTGATTTTTAATCCTGCTACACATTTCCTGTATCTTCTGGTTGTATTCTAATAAAGAGACAGAGGAATAGTTATATATGATCATTATAGCATTGATAAAACAACAAATCTAAAGATGGCCTTAGACTTTTATACAGTACTGTATATCTGTACCTGTTACTGTCTTACACTCGTTATCCTCCAAATAATTTGTAAAGACATTAAAATTCAATACTCTTGTGTCACCAGTGTTCAGCGTTCAGTGCACAAAAAAAAAAATCTTAACTTGACAAAGTTTGCTCAAAGCTGTGACAGAGAGAGCCCAGGGTTGTTTTTCCATGATGCTGGATGACTGAGTCATCTCCATGACAACCAAGCAGTCTCCATCAACTGATGAATGGTTAATGGGCTGCACTTTTACAGCAGCTTCCCAGTCTTACCGACCAATGGACACTAAAGATCTTCAGATGTCTTTTTTCCCCTCTTGATAATGATTCCAAATCCTAAAATTGGGCATTGGTCAAAACAGAGTAACAGCTGTAAACTACCAGCCCTGTGTGGATGGCATGTGATTCTTATTGTTGTTTGGCTCAGGTTAAACCCTTTGACTGTCAGTCATAAAAACTAAATCTAGGAATAAATAAACTGCAGCCTTGATTTAGTAAAGTAAAAATAATACAACAGTATAAAACAGTTGAGCTGCAGTGTTTTGTGTAATAACTAAATAAATCGAGCATGTATAGATAGATAATAAATGAATAGCGTCTTAGCATCTTTGTGGGTGTATGCCATTGTTGCAAAAACAGTTTCCAGCCTCCCTCCTTCAGTTTCTTACCCTTAGCACTGGTGAAATTGGCAACACCGGTGCCCCCCCTTGAAATTACAGCCTTGCATCCTGTACATGTTTCCTTTCTTACCGAAGGACTTTTCAGAGTGTTGCTAAATTTCTGTCACTTTGCTAACGGCTAACATTATACAACAACTAAAGAATTGGTTTAGAGTAATGTTAGCCCGAATGTTAGCTCTTAGCAAAATGTCAGCAATTACAAATGACATGGTATCAGATCGGTGCATGGACTCACGTACTCACTGGTACCTGATCCTGTACTTTAGGCAGAAGCGGAGACATTTGGTGGACAACTGATGGATATTCTTGGAAACATTTGACAATACTGGCCCGACCACCTCAGACTGAAATCCTATGAAGTTGCTACTGGAGGAGATGGTAAACGGCAGTTCGACCAAAAGTCCTTTTAATCACTTTTATTGTCTAAATTTGCTGCAATTTTTACAATGAAGACAGTGAGTAACTTACACAAGCTATTTTCATTGTAACGAAGCCGCGTGTCATCAAGTGCAACAACACAACTGTTTTAGTGAGATGTATTCATCACTGGTTTTGGCCTTTTCATGGAATGTGAAGTGCTCTCCTTATCTTTTCATTAAAGCAGGGCTGCATTCAGTAACCACAGCTTGCATTACATGATGTAAGGAGCTGAGAGTCTTTCTCCCCCCTTCAGAGGAGCATACATAAATAATACAGACAGGGAGTAAGAGAGACAAAGAAATGGATTAAGAGGTTTTCTCATCAGGGGACGTGTGAATCTTCACCTTCAATGGTGAACTCGAGTTGATCCTGTGCTGCCATTGGCGATCTAGTTTCGCCAGCGTTCCTGGTAATCTTCTCCAAGTGCTGCACTTTTGAGTGCTTTAATTTACCCAGCTGGGGTTTCAATGTGGAAGCGCTAATGAAAGTACCTTCAGGATGCACTGACTGAGCTCTGGGGGATCAGTCTTGCTATATCTTTTAAGAGATCTGTAAGGTTAACATTGCATTCAGTAATTAAAGTAGATTTGGGAGGAAAATCAATGCCAACGTGTTCATTTCAACCTAATTGCCAGCAGAGCTTGGTTTTCTTATTGGGATCAAAGTCCCGTTGCTGTGCCTTGGCAATCGCACTGCAGCAACCAGTAAGTAAAGTGTTGATGTGCGTAAGTGAGTTGAGTGAAACCATGCATGTCTGTCAGTCTAATGATAGCAGAGCACACTGAGCATACAGCTCCGGGACATAAACCAGCACAGCATGATAAAAGATAGCTGTTAGAGCTGCAGCATATTGGTTGATTAATAATGCTACAATATTTTTTAACTTGAACTCTGAAGTTTTTCCACTGGTTTCTGCTCCAAATCCTTCATAAACTGCATCATGATGGGGTTAGTCTCAGCTGCTGATGCAGGACACTGGAGCTCTGAGTGTGTTGTTTGGTTCAGATACCCTTATCATAGCCTGAAGTAAATGCTCCCCTCGTCTCACCTTAAAAAAAAAATCATTAGGTATTCTTCAAAAATAAATGTGTGGGTTCAGTAAGACGCTTCAAACTCCCCCGATTTTCCAGGACCCAACTTGACAGACTATAAAGCACACTAATGCGCCAGGGCACAGGGTCTCTGTCCCGCACTCCTAATCATGCACTACACCATTGCGTTAATTAAAACTAAACTTAATGAGTCATACACTACAGACTTGCCCTCAGCAACACCAATTAATTTTTGTTTTGGTTAGTTAGAGTTTTCCTGAATGGCCTGAGGCTGTTCAGAAAGATCTGGTGTAGTCGCACAATAGAGCAAAAAGCAGGAGTCAAAGAGCGAGACACGTCCATCATACTGTTGAATATTATTCTGCTTTTTTTTTTTTTAGTGATCAGAAATCCACACCCCCTTCATGCCTATATTCACCATTAGCATCTTATCTCTCTCAGGATGCACACGTGGGCAGCTGTGCACAGAGTTATTCTGAGGATGCTACTTTGTAGTCTGCTTGGACTGTCAACAGTGCCCTTGCATCGTTGCCGTGGTTACTATAATCATGATCATGGCTCGGTTATGCTTAGGCAATAAAATTACCTGACTAGATTTAGGAACAGATGTTGACAGATGTTGCACCGAATCATAACAGAGTTACCTCAAAGTTACCTACTCAGCACTGATGAAAAGGACCAAGCTGTGTGAACTCTATCAGTACTGCATTTGAAACCATTATCAATCATAATTCTTGCAACCGATAATTCTTCTCAAACTTTGTTCAAAATGAATTCAAAAACTCCGAAGTGTCACTTCAGGGATTTAGTAAAGATCTGAACCTTCAAACAGTAATCCATCCGTACCTGAGTTTTTTCCCCTGCTCAAGCTCCAAAAGTAATAGATCCTTCACGACCCATAATGCAACTTCAGAGCATCATAATTGTGAAGTAATTGTAACGCTAATTGCCACAGTGGTCAAGTTAACCGTTCAGATTGGCGGCAGGTGGTGATTATGGAAGCTCAGTTAGGACATTCTGCACATGGTACAGTCCAGCTGAGATGATTTGTTGAAACCCATGACAGGTTCAGATATAGAGTAACAGACTTATAGTAAAGAAAACTGAGCATTCAGGAGCGGAAAGAAAGAACACAATGAATAAAGCGATGAAATTAAGTCTACAAGTATTTAGTTACTTCATATAAAAAGACTTCATTGTATTATTTTGAAATTATTCTGAAAGTTGTCTCCCTGGTAAACATTTTGAGGATGGATCAAATTTCTCGAAGTATGTGATAATTAAGTAAATTGATATATAATACGTATCTTGAGAGCATGAGATGACCTTCACTGGATAAAGATCTGTAGAGGTTCTGCCTTTACAGTGTGTTTGGATGATAATAGTATTCTCCAACATGCAATAAACATCAACGTGTGTTGATCTTGTCTAAAGGAGCGGTAGACTGTGGTGAATTGTGTGATACACTTAGCTGTGAATACTGCTTTGAAGCAGTAATAGGAGTGTGCATCAAGTGTGGGTGAAGTCTGCTGTGTGTCTGCTACCTGCAGACTTGTGAGTGTGCTCAAGACCACAGGTGTGTGTGTGGGAACAGACATAAGAGACTTTAGCCAATGACTCAGTGGTGCATGAAGGTTAATATAATATGAAATTAATATAAACGCTAACATGCTGATGTTGAGTTGGTCAAGTTTACCAGTATCGACATCTGAGTTTAACTTCTTAGCGTGTAAACGTGCGTCCTCCATCCAGAGCCGTGTCTCTAACATGGCTAACAATAGGCGTTAAAATCTGTGTCCTCACTCGGGGGCTGCATCCTGCAGAGGACGCTGTCTACAAAGGTGTGGCCATTGCCTGTGAACGCTGTGAACTGAAATAAGACGCTTAGGTCCACAGAGGATTTCTGTTTTCTGTCACCAGCTGTGCCCAGCCTTACCGCTGAGTCACAAAGTGTAACTCTTGTTGCCTTGCGACCTTGTCAACACATACCTTTTTGTTGTTTTAGTAGTTATACCCTTAGATGTTAACTTGAGGTGAAACACAATATTTACATGTAGTGATGTCAGCCTCTCTGTGCGTGTTCTTGATGAATCTTGGGATAGGTTGGGTTACGAAGGATCCAGGAGACTTCATTGACCAGGAACAGGAGCGTTGCTGTGATGCAGCCTTTGCAGGACGTCGTGTTTCAGAGTGAAATAAATGACAATAGAATATATTTAATAATAAAATACAATATATTAGGTTATACAAAATATTGTATAATATAATGTTAATCTAATGTTTTATAATGATGATATTACGGTACAACAGGATATGACAGTTTATGAAGAAGAAGGATCAAACCACCAACTTGTTTAATTCATCCAGTGTAACCTTAAAGCTTCCACTCTCTCTGGTCAACATCAGAGCCAGTCACTATTCACCTGTCCTTTCTCAGGCCAATCAAAGCTAAAATCAGAACAATTAACTGGGTTAATGTGCAGCAAAGAGTTATATTTTTTATTATTGATACTTTATGTAAGCTTGTGTGGAAAGTTATTGAAACATTACGTTTCCATCCTCATTATTAATATTTAAGCTCCTTCACACTGACTATAAACATCTAATGGGTTGATCTGTCTGTTGATCTGAAGCAGCGATATATTTATATATATATATATAAGTGAATGATGAAGTTGGTTGCAAGTGGTAGCAACACAACTTTATGTTCATGCAACACAGCGCAACACTGGCTAATGTGTGTAGAATAATTGCATACTTGCCATATAAATGGCTTCATTTTCATTGGAAAATCTAAACAGCTTTCACAAAATATGCCAATATGTATTAGTATTTGTCAACATGTAGTGTGTCCTGCTGGCAAGCTGCTGCATGTATTGATTTATGCAAAAATAAAATGATGTCTTCCTAAATAAAATAGATAAAATACATTTTCAAAAGACATGTTTACCACTATCCAGACTTGAAGCTGAAGAAGTGTGAGACGCTGTGGGTAAATTGCGGCAAAGTGATGTAACAAAATACATCAGATTCTTATTCTGTCCATGTAAGAATGCACTCATGCATTTCATGGACTAGTGTCAGTGTAAATATTGACGCTGTGTCTTCTTCAATTTTCAGTGTAAAATATCTGGGTCCTCACTGTTCGCTCAGGAAGCACATTTTAAAGTCCTACCTGCTGTGGGGTGAACTCATTTTACATGTGAAGAAAAAAAAATCTATTCAAATTTGTGTTTAACACATTTTTAATTTCAACACATACGTCGACTCTAACACACATCTTTCCCTGACTTCAAACAGAAGGATAGATCCATGATTTATAGCTGTTATAGTGCTACTAATTGTGAAATGAAATAGATTTTTCTTACATTAGTAATTTTTTTTTTTTAACCACAGTTGTTGAATATTTAATACTAATTTAATGAATTGTTAATTTTGATTAATGATTCCTACTGAGATAGTTTATCATTATGCTGCTTTCTCTTTAGATAACAGAAAGTTGTACTTTATGTGAGACAGCTGTCCTCACCACAATAAAAACATATTCAACAGAATCAACTTTAATATGACAGTAACAGTAGTTTCAAAAAATGACTTTTTCTTTTGCTTTTTCATTTCTCAGTGTGCTGATGTAGGTAAATTGCGGCAAAGTGATGTAACAATTTTACATCATGTGATGGTCGGGTGTGTGTGTGTCTCTGACCTGGGGAAGACATGGCACCAGGATGCATTATGGGAAGAAAACAAGCTGGTGGAGGTGGAGGCAGCAGTTTGGACAATGTTCTGCTGGGAAACCTTGGGTCCATTCATGTGGATGTTCCTTTGACTCCTCCCACCTCCCTAAACATGGTTCAGACAAAGTCCCCCCCTTCATGGAAACAGTCTTCCCTAATGGCAGTGGCCTCTTTCAGCAGGATAATGCTCCCTGTCACTGCAACAATGGTTCAGGAGCTTTGAGGAACAACAACCAGTTACCAGTGATTATACACTGTGGCTCCAAAAACCTTGTACAAAAAGGTTAAAGATTGATCCTGAAAGCAATGAGTCCTGTCACAAACTTAAATTTCTTCATGTCTGTTGACTTTTATTGGCTCTAGAATCAGCCAATAGGCGTGACGAGGAGCGTTAGGCCACGGTGAATCGTGGGATAAGCTCAGCTCAGAGTGCTGCTCGGAAGCGGCGTTAGGAAAAGTGTGCCGTGCCTCCTACCTGTCAGCTTGTGTGTTCCCATACCCATGTGTGCACACACTAATGCAAACACGCTAACAATTTCTGTCCATCTATTACCTGTACCGCCTGCACACCTTGGTCTCCAGTCTATTACAAGGCCGACATATAGGGATAAATAACAACAAACACCCATTCACACTCACGCCTACAAGCAATTTCTCCTTCCGCCTGTTCACAACCATATACAAACTAAAGCTGTGTAAATATATAAACCACTGAACATGCATTGACCTTGAATATGGCTGACCATAAATACAGTCTGGTGTTGAACTTCGGTCCTTTGTCCTCAGAAAAGCAGCGGCGCTGTGTGTGATACACGTATGTGTGGGTGGGAGGACTGTGAGGTGCTGTGGCAACACCACAAACCTTGTTAAGCATCCGAGATTTAATCACAACACAGAACATGATGAGGTGAGGCAGCGGCAGTCTGAAGAGGAGGAGAGGTGCTGCTAGGGCGAGATGGACTTCACTCGCCTGGCAGCCATTACCCAGGTTCAGAGAGGGAGAGTGTGTAGCTGTTTTCCGACGTTTATCACTGTCACTGACCGTGGGAAAGTGACTCACGTCTGTCCTGGCAGACAGACGTGAGTCACTGATCACTGGAGAGAGATGTCGTGTCATTCCAACTGATATAAATCAATATGACAGCTAATGAATCAAATATGATCATGAAGTCAGTAATGAAATGAATAAATGCTACAATAAACAGATAGATCAAGCAAACTGCTGCTACTTGTCGGTTCAGCAGCTCACATTGAAATATTTCACAGTTATATTTTTGCTTTCATCCCTAAATGAGGTAGTGTTTTAATTTCATCATTTTCATTACCTGCAACAATTACTTGATTAATAGATTCATCCATCCATCCATCCATCCATCCATCCATCCATCCATCCATCCATCCATCCATCCATCCATCCATCCATCCATCCATCTGGGGTCAAGTTGCGGTGGTAGCAGGCTAACCAGGGTATTCCAGACATGCCTCTTTTCAGCAACTCTTCCCAGCTCCTCCTGGAGGATCCTGAGGTGTTCCAGGCCAGATGTGATATGTAGTCCCTCCAGCCAGTTCTGGGTTTGCCCCAGGGCCCTCTCCCAGTCGGATATGCCCAGAATACCTCCAAAGGAAGGCGCCACGGAGGAATTCGAATCAGACGCCCAGCAGTGATTCCAATCCAAGGTGTCCGAACTCCTCACCCTCATCTCTAAGGGTGAGCCCAGATGCTCGGTGGAGGAAACCTACAGAGGTCATGAACACAGGTGAAGGTCGGAGAGGAGATTAACTGATAAATTGAAAGCTTTGAATTCTAGCCTCTCCACAATGGTCCAGTACAACGCCCCCCTAACTGTCGATCTCCTCACTTGTGAACAAGATTGATTAATAGATCAGTTGACAAAAAGGAAAAAAAATCAGCAACTATTTCTGATGACTGATTAGTTAGAAGTTATTAACAGTCAGTTATAAAGCAGGAATATGTGCAACTGTAATGTGTGTGTATGTGTGTTATCATCAATGTGTTCATCCTTTGTCCTTCAGTCAATATGTGGAAGCTTTCAGAATCACTTTCTGTAACCCTTCACTTCCTTGAGGTCCCCACTATAAAGTGGGTCTCCTGCCTCTATCTCTCCCATTTTCAGTGTTGTACTCCATGGGAGAGATAAGCAAAATCATGTTTCAGACTCTCTGTCAAATTAAGGCTTAAATGCCCAACACTAAAAACGTCCAATGTTAAAACTTTTCAGGGTGGCAGCTCAGAGCCAGAGCCGAAGAATACCCGTGTCTGCTGCAGATTCTTTGATCTGGATGTGGATGCTGATCGTAGCCTTTTCCTTTTGCTGACAAAACCAAAATGTTGGGTCTTAGCAGGTTTTTTGACCAGCTGAAAATGAGTTTTTTTTAAGCTGGTGCAACAACTTGCAGATCCCCTGCTCAGACATCCCTTTTTGGTGGCAGCAGTCATAATTTTTGTGGAGGCAGACTGTAGATATCTGTAGATAGACACTGTCCAAATGTCTATCTGACCAATGATTTAGGGTTTTGGGTGCTCAGGCTGAATCTTAGAGCATCTTCGTCACGATCACAACTGAATTTTATTTGCTTTTTCCTCCATCCAATTGCAATCTCATCGCCCAGGATACACTTTAATGTAGGTGGAGGGGTTTTCATCATCACTCCTCCTCTCTTTTAGAGCACACAACCTACTTACCCTGAGGGGCCTCATTTCACTCTTCAGCTTTGTTATTTTCTACTGTTTTCCATTGGACTCGTGGCCTTCTGCACAGAAAACCCAACAGGGTAGCTTGTCTTGATTGTAAAGCTGAGGATCCATGCAGAGCTCTCTCAACTGACTACTTTTTTAAATCCAAATTGGGGATATTGAACAGTCCTCCTGTCCTGTGATCTGCCCAGACATAATATGCCAGCCTCTCTTTAATGTGGTGTTTGAGCCACACAGTGAAAAGAAGTCAAGGAGAATAGAAGCCTGGCTTTGGTGACTGTCAAATGAAAATCTCTCTACACAGCCTTTTGACATGTCTCAGTGGCGCTATAGGCAACTCTCCAGCCTCATTCTGTCAAACAGCGTTTGGCAATTTGGTCACAGTGAAATAATGGAGGAGTTAAGCAAGGCTTTTTTTTTTTTTTTTACTTAAACGCCAGTGGTTCTTCTCATTGTGTTGTGATATAGTATGGTAGAGTGTGAGAAAGGCAGAGCTCATCACATCACACAGGCTGAAGTGAGCACCATGGAAGGTAAATGCTATACCCGTTTCTGTGGAAACCAACACTGAGGTCGAAGTGTGCAATATTAAGTAGCCCACTGTGATGGACCTCTCTTGGATTTTTCATCTCTGGTCAGGTGGAATGAGCCGGCGGACATCCAAGCCAAACAAACGTGCTTTCCGAGCCAGCCATCACCACTGGGCAGTGAACCGAGCTGAACTCTTACCTTTAATATTTATCAGATTGTGGAACCCATATCTGCAGACCTCCCTGAGCTCTGCATTGCTTTATCAAAGTACCCACTCTTCGTTGGAGCAGCCGGTAGTCATCTGGCAAGACTGGGTCTGAGCTAGTAGATGAAAGCTTGCCTCGAGGCATGATTTCAGACTCATCTGTTGTACTGATTCTGCCGGGCACATGTTTGTCTCAGCCGGCGGTGACGAGGCTGCTGGGCCGCGGCGTATGCTCTGAGAGCAAGCCAGTGGTGCCTGTGCCTTTTGACTCCTGAGAGTGAAGCTGAGGCCAACTGCCAGCATATCAAGGGAGGGTGTAAAATTGCTCTGAAACATTAGGACTGAGAGTGACCAAGGAGTGAATTAGGCCATGGTGAATCATTTTATGCCACCCCCAGCTCCTACCCACTCATCTGTCCCTTATCGTCTCATTCTGCTGAGGGTGTCTTGTGGTGTTCTGAGGAGTTGAGAAAAAAACCCTCCCTGGGGCCCATCAACATGTATTTCATGTGCTTCCATCAACTCTCTTTTTAACTCGTAGGCTCAATGTGAATGGATTTGATAATGTTATACAGAGGCAGAAAAAAGAAACTAAATATGACAGTAAATGTTGTCAGTAGGTTTGAGTACACACAGAGATGCTCAGGTGATCAGTCCAGTCTGCTGTTATATAATAATATGATGGAAGGAGAATGAGTGCAGGTCTCCTGTATCACAAAAAGCTACAAGATACAAATTGCTTGGGATGTATTGGATTCAGATTGCCTATAGTCCGCGTCGAACAAACCTCCTACATCTGCAAGCTGGCGCCCAGTGAGATCTGCGTTTACACACTCGACATCAGCCCATCGGGAGCACTAGGACATTTCATGTTGGCCTGAGGGTCGTTTCGTCCTGTACTGTGAAAAGTCAGCCAGCAATCATAATGAGTTGACACACCTCTTGCATCACTTCACCTGTGTATGATGCTACATCGCTGAAACACTGCAGCTGCAATGGAATTCCGCAGATTTACACATTGTTTCCTAGCGGTTGGAAAAGTGAGTTGAAAAACATCCTCTTTACTTCCTGACATAATACAAATACACAACATATAAAAGAACATTTCTGCTATATCTGTAAAAAAAAAAAAAA